>OX596023.1:12018006-13249277 GCA_951394055.1 Villa cingulata | reverse complement strand
TTAAATGTTTGTTTTTATCAAATCGCATTTTTTTTTTGTACCAAAGAACTTTTAATGAGTAGACGATGTCGCATTTTCCTTGCTACATTTATGGCCCAATAGTTAACAACTGGTATAGATACTACTCTCGTATTTAGCGAGCGGGGTATAGTTAACAATGACGAAAGATTTTACAAAAAAAAAAAAAATTAATAAATATTTATTCATCTAAATAAAGCTACTACTAGAAAGAGAAAAAAAATAATATTTTGATAAAGTATCAGTGATCGAAATGATATCAACACCTTTTAATTTCTAATAAATTACAAAAAAAAAAAAAATGAAACAAAATGAAAAAAATAATAATAAAAAAATTATGCAGAGTAATAGAATTCATATACACATTTCTATAGTATTATAGATAGTAATTGATTGAAAAATAAAAGATGCAAAGATAAGAAAATATTGTGAATATTATTTATATCCAGATACGAGTATTATTTTATTTAGTAGAAGATGGTGGTAGTATCAATATAAATTTTTTATTCCTTGTTAATATATTGCTTTTTGTAGAAATTTATGAAATATGATATTTTTTTTACTTTGATTTCTTCTATATCTATTCTGTATGTATTATTTATACTCTTATATTTGTACCATTTGTACATTATAAATGCAGTTAGATAGCAACGTAATTTTTTCAAAGATACAAGATACCTACAAAAAGAAAAATATTTTAAAATTAATTTTTTTCATGATTTATTAGTCACGTTTTAATGAATATTAAATTAAAATACTTATGAAAATCCACTTGATTTTTACATACATACCCTTGTCTATGCCTTATTATAAATATTGTTTTGATTAATTTCATTCATTATAATAATAGAGTTTTCATCACCATTTATGTATATACCTACCTTTTACAAATATTGATCTTAATCATTACATACAAACTTACATGCATATACATTAATATGTAAGTATGTGTTTTTAAATAATATTTGTGAATTATAAAAATTATTTTATTATTCATACAAACATATGTAAGTTTTAGCCTTTATGTCCTGGGTTACATTTTTCTAATTTTTATGTATTTATCTTTTTGTTCTTCTAAATAGATAAAATTTTACAGTTTCCTCTTTTCGAAAAAAAAATTATTTTAATATGTTATAAAATTGTTTCACAGAAAATGTTTTTTTTTACTTCATTTCAACTGTAAGGTTTCACATTTTATATACAGCCAAATTTTCTTGACATAAAATGTGAATTTTTGATAATTATGTGCATACATAAATGCAGATATAAATTTTAGATAATTTTTTAAAAAATATTTCTAATACATAAAAAAAGATTGAAGATGTAGATATGAATATAGATGAAAGTAAATTTTATCTATATCCAAAATTTTTTCAAATTATAGATGTTTTATCTTCAACACAAAATTTCCAATGTAGTTATCTAATTAAGAAAAAGTTCATGAGAACATTTTAGAAATTGTTCTCTAAACGACAACTTACGACTAATCGTTATACAATACATTAAATCTTTCACCCATAATGCTATAGTGTTCATGTGTCCATATAGAGTAAAAAAATGAATTGCTGTTAAGAAACTAATTGCCAAAGATATTCTAATGAAAATGAAATTTTATACCTAACTCTAAACTTTCTGTGATGATGGTGATAACAGACACGGTTTAGCATTGTAAGGCATACAAAATGTATAGAAAATAATAATTTCGAATTGTTAATAATCAATTGCGAATTCTATACGATTCACATGTATGTAGATGTACCTAAACTTTGTTTAGTATAAGAACATCAGTTGAGAGTTTTTGTTTTCTATCAATTGTTTCGTCAATTTATTAACAAACCATGTAATTAGTAATTCAATGAATGATGACGATCTCAATGGAATGATGATGATGATGATGATCGAATGAAGCTCTCTAAAATGATGATAATAACAATGTTTCACGTTATTAGTTATACAACAACAATTTGTATGAAGAATCAATTCGTATTTGCATGTAGAATTTGTTGTTGTTATTTTACTATACAACATTTGTATTAAATCCATACTTTTATGCATGCGCACTACGTTACATACTCGTATCTCGTACTCGTACGTATAAAAATATTTATTATTTCGTTTTTACTTAGTGATTAGGATCAAGGATAAGCTATTTTCATATAAATTTATATATCTATATTCTATTCTTCTCCATTATAAAAATTATAAAAATGAATTTAAATAAATGCATATAGTTGTTGTATTCGTGCATTTTTGAATGCGCTTACAGCTGATTATTTTTTTCTCGTAAAATTTTACATTGATGTAAATGTAAGTATAGAGATTTAATGGTTAATAGATATCGTCAAGTATAAAATGGTATAAAACTATGACATTGCAATCGATACAACCTATCAATAGATTCATAAATCAATTACTTCATAAAAATAAATGATTGAAAAAAAAAATAAAAAATTCAGTATGTTTTGTTTTTCTTCATTCGTTCATTCAATTTTATTTGCTATTTTTTTAAATAATTAACACAGTCTATTAATCGTGTAGAAAAATGAATGAAAAGAAAGGAAAATAAATTGCATATTGCAATACCATCTATAACAACTATAACTAAACACTGTATCTAATACTATAATATAAATTTTTGTTTTTTCGTATCTACTCTTGATTTTTGCAAATTATTTCTATAAATCTTTAAGTACATATCTATATACAATATGTATACGCATGAATATATTTTGAATAGCGAAAATGAGAAAAAAGAAATAATAATAATAGGTATAGTTCAATCAACATGGATAATAATTAATAATATTAAAATATGGCTAAAAGCATTGGAAAATTTACAACTTTTATAGTTGACTGGTTTCCCATATAATATTACGTTTAAATTTACATTTTCGTACAAAATCTATACGATGTGTCAGAAAGCCGAGAATAATATTATAAATTCAGGATTAACATACATACACTCGTAGATAGAATATAAATTTGAATACTAAAAATTTTAATACATGTATTACGTTTAAAATGACCTTGATGCGATATAATTTTAATTATTGCGAAATTATATAAAATACTCATAGACATCTATAATATGTGTATACAATTACTAATATTCAAGTTTAATACAAATGTGTATAATGTCTAATTGTCGAATTTGTTGAATTGTTTTTCTGGACAATTATTCGTTTTAACGTCTACCGTATATGGACGGGACGGTATACCAATTCCGTCGTAGATTCAATAATTTTTTAAATTTAAATATAAAATTTTTTGATATATAATTTAGATATAATTTGCCTGTAATATTCACTATCTCACAACTACTGTGAGTAATATGTGTGTACGTATAACATTCAAATATATTCTGAGATTAAATCTGATGAGTTTCAATTTATACTCGTTTGGGTATATATTTTTCTTCAACTTACTATTTGGTTTTAGTTTGTAAATTATAGTACATATGAGTACATATTTTATTGATTAGGTAATTGTAAAATATTGATCTAGCTGCTAGCCAACTGTATATCTACATACCTATAGTGCCACTAGTTAGCTAATTATGTATCTAGGCTGGTTGAAACTAAATCTATGTATGTCTCTAAGCTAAGATTTGAAAAACTTTTTCATTTAAAGATAATCAGAACATTAAATATTCGACAAAACAGTAACCATAGTTTATACAGTCAAAATTAAAATCCGTATACTTATAAAATAATGATGGTATTAGAGTTCATGGTATTGGTATATAATATTATGTATGACGCAGTATTCAAATGTATTTTGTGTAGTATGTAAATGGATATCTTAAAGCGGGTAAATTGATAGATTAATAGCGATAATCATGCTAATATAGATACATACGTATTTACGATAGTGTATCTAATAATGACCAATTCATTATATGAATTGTTGTAGATATGATGATGTTTGTAAGAGATAGAGGTATATAAAAAAATTATTATATGTATTTATGGATGGAAGAAGAGAACCCATGAAATTAATCAACCGCAGAGCAATGTCATTGATTTCAAAATTTGATACGATTGTCAATTTCTGGATCTTAAAGACCTTGATTACTTTTAAGATATTTTTATACAACACTAGTAATAATAATGAAAATAAATATCTGTTGTAACGTATATACTTACGAGTATATTAATGTTTATGGATAAATATATCTCAGAATCTGTGTTTATCTTATAAACGTTTTTGTTTTGGTTTTTAACAAAAATATATTTTGGCTTTCATAGATATAGTATAAGTATTCTTTTATAGAGGCTTTTAGTTTATAAGTAGTTATATTATAAGAAGCTATAAAGGAGAACGTTATCTTAGCTTTTGTTTTTATTGTTATCTTATGTCTTATAAAATGAATACAAGAATGAATGAATGAGTGATAAATGCATACAAAATACAATTTATAATCATGCATTAGTATACTCGTATGAAATCAATTCACCATTAACCAACCCAATAGCACAGATATTATTTGAACAGTATTATTAAACGATCAAATTATTGAACAAGAATTTCATTACTTGGATTATTTTTGAACATAGTATAGAGATTATCTCTCGTCATATCATCAGATATGCATTACATATACAATTAGCAGTAAAACAGATGTGTTTCTTTTTGTAGTATTTTGTTAAAAGTTTTTTAAATGTTTTTGTTTTTGGTCAATTTTTTTCCTTTTAAATTAAGATATTTCCGGTGAATATTTATCGTTAAATTTATAAAATGTAATTGTGTACCTACAACAAGCTACAAATACATATTATATGTGTACATATCATACTCATTCATTTATATTAAAAGCGCATATGTATGTAAGATTATTGGTAAGTAGTATAATTTGAGAAGAAATATATTTTTTTTTCAATATTTGTTCGATTATCACAAAAATTTATTTGAGAGCAATTTTTAATTTAATGTAAAATCATGATTATCATTAGTTTAATTTTGTTTTATTTGTTGTTGCTGTTATTAATGTCGTTAGTCTCTTAATAAGTACGAAAATTCTTAATCGAAAATCACATACACACACATTTTCGAAAATATACATAATATATAAAATACAAGTAAAATGTGTTCGCATATTTAATTGGTTTAAGAGAGGTTATTACTTCCCAAATGATAAATTCGTACACTATAAATTGGTTCATTTATAAAGTCGTATACATATTTGTAAATGTTTTAATGAAAACAAAACAACTCGATCAGATAAATCGCGATTTCATTTTAAATAATAATAAGATTAAATAGGAATTCAGAGGGTGATTCAAATTTTGAATTTTCAAAAATATGATAGGTGATAAAAAAGTAGGAGATAAATATTGTATAACAAACAAAATGTTGAATGGAGTATACAGGATTCGTATACAGTTTCAATCAGTTTCTTGATCAATGGTCATATGGCATATATACTTAGGTGGAACATAAAAGATGTTTTGTCATCTTCTCATTTCACGAGTACAAAAATTTTCGAAGATAATTCCGTAGTATTTTTTTTTTATACCAATCACTTGAGTAAATTATAATTTGTTTAAGATTTGGAAACACCTTCTAGTTTGTGTTTAGTTTCCAAAAATTAAAAATCAGTTTTTGTTTTAATACCGGAAATCATTTAATACGAAATTGTAAAATAAAAATCATTATCTTTAAATATACATTACATAACTACAAGCATTTAGATAAAAAGATTTTTTCATTTTTTATCTTAAATATAATTTCAAAATTTCATGAATGTACATAGAGTGTACATAGAGTATAGTAAAAAAATTTTACATATATGTATACCCATTTACATACTCGTATGTATGTAGAAATTTTGATAGATTTGCAGAATTTTTAAAATTTTAAATGTTTTTCATAATATTTTATGGCATCCTTTTTAATTAATCAAGATTTCTGATATTTCTTCATTTAATATATAATATATAATTTTTTATTGGAATCCATTCATGGAAAACATTTTTCAAGACGATGATTTGATTTAAACCGTTTTGGTAGAACCATATTAAGGTTATAAAAGTTAAATACATATGTATTATATGATCGTAGAAATTGAAATTTTTTAATTTCATCCACCAACAATTTATTGAATTCTTTACTTGGAGGAATGACAGGTTTTTTATTTTTTTAAAAAAATCAAAAGAATAGAAAACTGAAAATCAGATTGTGTCTCTTTTGTGTAGAATTTATTTTTTTACTATTCAAAAATGTAATGTAAATATGTATATCAATAAAATAAACTTCTGTTACACTTATCTACATAAATACTCAGGTATGATTGTGAACTGAATGAAGCATTTAAACTCTATTATAATTCTATGGCTGATAACTGATTCTGATATAATAATAACATTGGGTCTTTAGTGAAAATTAAAGCACTCTAGCATGTATTGCATCTTATTAACATCGTGGAACATGTTTTGTCTCGCTATCTGTGCATTAGTAGAAATAAACTGTCAATTTATAAACAATATTTTAACTGATTGTATCATCAAGATTAGTTCTTAATTAATAAAATAAATAACATATTCTGTCTGAATATCAATAAAATAAAATTTGAATCACTTTTATTCTAAAAATTTTCTACTTTTTACTTTTTTATTCTTTATTAAATCGAAATATTTATATAATAGAAAGGAAATTTTATCAAAATATATAATAAGAGAGAAGAAAAAAATAGATGGATATACAGGCAGATACTAAATTTATTGAGAAAATTAAAATAATAAAAATGAAAAAAAAAAAATTTAAACAATTTTCAAAGTATGTAAAATTCGATGTTAAACACAGGAAAAATGTGTTCTTATCTTCATATTATTAAACGACTCTATATAAATTTAAAATTTGATGTACTATGGATTCCTATAATGTGTATAGGTAGCATTCAATATATAGATTTAAAGATTTGAAAAATCTATCTAATCAATTTTTAGTGATAGAAATAAATTTGAATTTTAAATTGAAATTTTCTATACAAAGTTTATTTCAGTTTATTTTTTTAATTGTGAATTGTGACCACGGTACATACCTATAAGTTTATATAGTATATTAAAAATATGTATACAGAAGGAAATGTAACGCGTGTCTATTTCCATAAATTTGATTTTTTTCAAATTTTTCTATTCATTAATTTGATGTTCGTTATTATTTTATTGTAAATTCATGAATTACAAAACAACACATCAACATAAAAAAAGCAGCAATACGAAAAAAATGATGTCTAAAAAATGCAGAGTGTAACAGTTCTCGTTATTGTATTGATTTATTTTTTTTTTCTGAATTGAACATTTCCTATAGGTGTGTTTATTTAGTATGTGATACTACTTTTGCTTATATTTTTCTTCCTTATTATGAACATTGGTTAGATTTTAACGACTGCATTAATTAATTTGAAATGTTCGAATAAACTACAAAAAAAAAAAAAATCACATGTGCTCATACTGTCTGAAGAAAAAGAGATTTATATTCCAACACGCTTAAAATAATAACTTACATACATGTATGCTATACACGGTATATTACAAAAATATAGATCCTTTATTCATTTATTTTTCATAAATGTGTAAATGTGGGTATAAGGGAAAGTTCTGTCGTTTTTGAACGCATGCACTGTTATGCGTTGTCAATCCTTAGCAAAAATTCTGATCCGACTGAAATCAAATCAAGCCTTTTTTTTAAATGTAATCCAAAGCAGTAGTATGATAAATTCTAAGCTTGAAGCCCACTTCTGTGAAAGTTAACGCGGGATTTGTCCTGATCATACTGGACAGCACTGCGTCATTGACATCTGATGACCTTCTGGGTTTATCTTTCAAAGAAAAATCAGCCCAATAAAATTTCGCGAACCATCTTTGGCATGTTCGAGTTTTTATTGCGTCCTCTCCAAACACGTCACATAAGTTTTTTGTTTTTCCTCCATCGCGTTATTCCCTCTTTTGGAACTCATACAACATATAATAATGTCTATTAAGTGCACTTTTTTCTTACTCATGTTGACAGTTTTACAAGTTTAAAAAAAAAACTGACTAAACTATGACAAAATGTGCATAAATCATCAATCACATACAAATCTAACTGTTTTAACCGGTTTCGATCGGATCAGAACTGTGGGATCAGAATTCTTGCTATGGATCGACAATGGATGCGCATTTGTTCAAAAACGACAGTACTTTCCCTTGTACCTAATAGAATGAATTTATCATTTTGACTATTTTTTTTTTAAATGAATTTTATATTAAATTTTATCGATACTTTATGAGTACATATTATATTGTTATTGTGAATAAATTGAATGAATGCATGTAAGTTTCTACACATGTATGTAGAAATAATGTGTTATTGTTAAAAAATGTGTATAATTTAAATAAAACATGAAAAATACAACAGAAGAATTTAAAAAAAAAAGAATCAACAAAAAGAAGAGAACATGTTATATCGTATCATTTGGAATTAAATTATCAATAATAATAATATTAAATTCTCTGGTGTATAGTCTGCGTATACTCGTATAGAAAAGTAAGGAAACAAGACAGCAAAAACAATTTTGAAAAAAAAAAATACATACATATGTAAAAAATATAAAAATGTATAAAAAAAAATTATTGTCATTGTATACACATAAATAGAGTTAAAATGTCCGCAATTAACTGTTACATATGTAAATTAAAATTCGAACAGAAAACCAAACATTTTTTTTTTCAATGATACCACAGTGATCATGTCATTCTTTTTTTCTGCCATTTGTTAGTGTATGTATATAAGAAGTTATCTGAATTTCTGAATTCAAAATATACTCGTATTTGTATGGAATGGATCTTTAAACATTTACTTATTAACTTTTAATTTATCGTTAAAAATTGCAAATTCAATAATAATTTTATCTTATATTTTTGTATTTTATTTCATTTTTTTGATGTTTTATGTTTATTTTTTAGATTTTATTTTTCACGTTGTTGCTGTTGAACGTAACTTAAAAGAAGAAATGTTCACAAGTTATTGTAAGAAAGATAAACAAAACTTGAATCACGAAATATTTAGCAGAAATGTAAGTATACATACAGAAAACTTTTAATCTAATTGCAATATTTTATATATTTTCATTCATTTTTTAGTACTGACAGACAGTTAAATTTTTTTTTTTAATATTCTACGTTCGTTCATTAATGTTGCCAATTCTTTTTCATTTATCTATTGTCTAACTAAAACGATTTTTCTGTCTGTGTACTCAAATAAAAATTTAATTTAAATTTAAAATGCTAGCTATATAAAACGCTCATTTTGAATTAATTTCTCCATAAATTTGGTTTTAGTTTTTGTCTGTCAGTACTATACATTGGTGTCCTTTTTATAAATAATTCTACATTTATTTATTTTAATTATTTTTATATATTGTTGATAACCCAAACAAATTACATAATTCATACATTAATCAAATATTAAAAGAAATTTTCTCCCTGAACTCAAAAAAAAAAAAAAGAAAAGAAAAGAAAAAGGATATCGAACAATATAAAAGAACAATTTTTTTTATCTAAATTGATTATATATCCTTTTATATTTTTGGTTTTTGTATTTTTATTATTATTTTTAAATATTATTTACATTTACATACTTACTGTACATATATTTCTTATTTTATGAAAGGATAAATGATATAAATATGACACTTTTTAACTAAAATTGTTTACTCAACAAATACATATTGTGTATTACCTTTTGTAATAATATGCATTGAATGAAAATTAAAAGTCCTCACACTTTCCTTGAAAATATTAGTATAAATAATATGATAATGAAATGTATGGTAAAATGAATTATTAGCAGATGTACATAACAAGAAGAATTTCTATGCTTATAGGTATATGTACGTATGTACTTTCATTTGCTTACGAGTATATGTGTATTTTCTTATATTTATTTTTTTAAATGGGTAACATTATATATACGCGATATGCAAATCAATCGATCAATTATCAAATTCAAATATTCAAATAAATTTTTATAGAATGTGAGAAAAATAAACAAACACACACCAAATGAATGAAATGCTATTCTGTCATATACCATCAGAGATATGTACATATGCGGTTATCAATTTACATTTACATATACGGAGGTAAATCGATTCGAATATGAAATTCTATTTTCAGTGAAACGAAAATTTGTCGAGAGTAACCCTGTTTAAAAAAAAAAAAAATTTTTTTTTTATGGAAATGTATAGGTATTTAAGGAAGAAATAAATTATGGATCGGTGAAATGTGTAATATATATAAATAAATAAGTAAGAATGTATAAGAGTATGATATGCAAATTAAACCGATTATTTGAATAGAGGGGTTGGTTTTTAATTCGTGATGTAATTCAAAAGGTATACACAATACTGTATTGTACCCATAGATGTCAACATATACCCATCTACATAGATATGGATATGGACATTCTGTATGCACAATATGTCCGTGTTCATATTGCAAATATGTATAATACAAATTGAAAAATCGAAAAATTTTGAACTGCAGTTAGTGGAATCATGAGGAACATTTGAAACAAATCTAGGAATTTTTTAAGAAATTTTTTGAATGTTTCTTAAAATTTCATCCTAAATCATATAAATGTTACATCTTATTCACGTTTGCTTGTAACAGAGAAAATGAATTTGTCTCAAGAATGGATACCTACTAGAGGCACTACCATACTACCACGTACTACTTAATCGGGTACTAAAACTGGACCCCACTCTACTATAATATTTCCCCACTCTAATATTTCCTGATTGAAGACTAAATAAAAAAATCCGTTGGATTTTCTTGTCTGGAAAATCTGAGTAACGATTTTTATCTTCTCAGTGTGTATTTTTTTTCGAATCTATGCAAATGAGTACTTTACTTGTTTGCATGTAAAAAAAAAATTCCATACCACAAAAAACAGTCCAGAATAAAAAAAATTTAAATATATAAAAATATATATTCAGGATAGAATATTTTTTTTTTTGTTCTGAAATGAATCCTTATCTAATAACTGGCGTATACTTACTTCTATGTGCTTCTATCCTCTATATGCCTGTACTATAAAAAAAATGGAAAACAAAACAGACGATCGAAGAAAACAATCAACAAGAGTCTCACAGATTTATGCAGAAAAAAAATTATTTCCATCACTATTTTTTTTTTTTTCTTAAGGACATTTCATCATTAATCCTGACCTAGACAGCACAGTAGCAGCCTGCATTATTTTCCTGTATAGATACAAAATCTTCAATATAAAAAAAAATTTTTTATCACTCTAAATGAAAAAATTAAAATTGTTTTTTTCTCACAGTTTTCAAATTTTCCAAATTACGTGTGTATTTTCACCCTTCTATTGCTTACGGTTCTTTTAATGTGCATATATGTATACATAATTTTCTTGTTCCTTGCATACAAATTTTTCATGTACTTTTGTCTCTATCGTTAATATGTATGCATATGTGCGTCTTACATAAAGATAGATTTTCATTTATTTCGAAAGAACTGAAAAGAAAAAAACATAATCGTGGAACGATTACTGGATTCTTTCTTTTGATATTTTTTCCTGTTGTATTAAAAATCGCGTCGCGTGATGATAATAATTGTTCTCTATATCCTTGTATTTATATACATAATACAAAATCAAAATTATTTAAATACGAAAAGAATGAGAACAATACCTAAAATGTCCCATCATCATCATCATCATCATCATCATCGTAATATCGTAATCATCAACAAGAACAACAATATCATACCACATCCAAGTATCATCTGCATGCATTACTCATACGTTGGTACTACCTTAATCCTTAAGTATGAAGTATGAAAGTATGTAAGATGTACCTATACGAAATTAAAATCGTATATTTAGATATTTCAAGTGCATTTACATTATTTCCATTGTGTATGCGTAAAATAAATAGATACGACCTTTTATTACCTTTTCTTTTATTTTATTTCCTTTTATGTGGTGGTGTGAAAGATATTTAAAAAAAAAATCTTACTAGAATTGAAACTAATAAAAATATTTTCAATATATCCTTGATCACATCTAAAATAGATATAATTTGCATATCTCTTTTCTTATTATATACATATAAATTTTCTTCATGGATAGAGAAAAAAAAACTAAGAATAATGATGGTGAAGAATAAGAAAAGGATTTCAATTTATGTTCATTAGATATAGAGAGATACTGTGTTAGATATTTTATAATGCAGATACATACTCATAAGGAAGCGAACTATTTAAAATTATGAAAAAAAAAAAAATAACACTATTTGAATAATAGATATAGTGTGACACATTAAAAAAAATTGTATACCTATATTCAGTATGTGATACAAAGTCACGTATAAGGATTAGCGGATTTTTTATATGATAAATCACTGTTTTATTCATATCATTTGTATGCTACACTGCTAAGATCTGCATAATATTTTAGTTTACCGTTCTGTGAGAGAATTTCTTTTTAGATTTTCCAATTACAAATTCCTTTACGCTTTTTTTTTTTTAGTAATTCACTGATATTACGTGACTGGTTAATTAAATGAAACTTGAAACAGATTCCATTAATAAATTACAAGTATACCGTTTCGTATGAAATCTGAATGTAGATGGTGCATCATATGCATTTACATTTAGCTACTAGCACGGAAAATAATTCATCTGCAATATATTTGTATAATTGAAATTAAAAAAAAAAATACGATTTCATTCACTTTGCCTTAAGGATTAGAAAAAAAAAATTAAAAAGAAAAATGCAAAGTAACATATCTAATGTGCATAATACTGTTCCCACAAATTAAACAATAATGTAAAAATCTCTTATTTTTCTTAAATTATTTTCTTTATAAAATATATAGATCACATGTGTATGTGTGCATATATGTAGATCACTGTGCATCATCTACAATAACAGAAACGGAATAGCCTTAAGGTTTTCCGGTATACCATGTATACATTTTAAAATATAAAATTTTTATTTCGGATATATGCACATTTTATACTGATAAATGTTTTGTTGTTATATGAAATTGATGCATCAGAATTTATTCAAACAGACAATATGATGATAGATAGATTATGTATGTATATTGTATTTAGAATATATATACATAATGATTTCAATGTTTATGAATTCAGATGCAACAGGCAGGATGTATTTTTGCTATATGATCTAGCTAACTTATTTCTATTCTATATGTATACTGGTATAATCAGGGTATGATGCATTTCTTTTAAACGAACGAACATTAAAAATTGAATATCAAATCATTTGTCATCATCAAACTGTAATTAGTGTGTATGATATGTCAAAAATAATCATACGAATATTTTATATTTTTTCTATGAGAAAAATATTCTTATTAAAGGATAATCATTCATTGCGGTATCAAATTAGTTTCAGTTTTAGATTAAATGTTTAAAAATTTTATACGTTATTCAGTGTTAGTTTTATGGTTGAATTATTTTTGATAGCACAAAATCATAGTGAGTTTTCAATATTGAAATATTTTAGAAAAAATTTTTCATCATCACAATTATTTTTTTGGTAATAATAGAAACGTTAATTGTGTGCGTAATGTTTTTCCAATGGTTTTCAATTTATAAATTTTGCAAAATTAAATTTTATTCTTTATGCTTTTTCCAGGCTAAAATGAAAACAAGACTGAAACAATTATAAATTATACATTTTTTCATATCAATTCTTTACTTTTTATTTCAATTTTCCTTTCCTTGCTTTATATTCATTATTCAGCGTAAACCGTGCTGTAATCATCTTCATACAATTTTATGAGTTTATGTTCAAATCTTCATTTATATCCTTCGTTAGTCGAATAGTCGAATGTCGAATACAATCGTATATCATCGTTAAATAAATTCACATGAGAGAAAAAATTAGAAAGTGCATTAACTTTCGTCAGTTTCGTCTTTCGTGAAATATGAAACACATTCCACATTTCGTTCAGCCATATTGTCAATGATTCGATGTGGTTTATGCCCTGGATATTTGTTCAAAAATTAATTTTAAAATTCATGTGTATTTGCATATTTGTAGGCTATTATATAAAAATAATTTCCCTTTGGAATTTGATTCCACATTGGTTTGAGAATTCAATAAATTCAAAAATTTGAAAATATTGAAATGAAAAAAAAAAGAATGAATTGGAAAGAAAATTAATATTACTCGTGAATGTCGCCATATTACTCGTGAATGTCGCTAATAAAAATAAGGGATGAGTTCGGACAAGTTTAATAGATTTATTTATGTAATAATCCTGATTATCTATAATAATCCTTTTTTTTTAAATAAATATTCAAAGGAAATAATTCCCAAATAGAATAAACAGAGATCACTTTTATTATGAGATTAAAAATAGAGAAAAATTGTAAAATAATCCTCAATAGAGATCCTCAGAATAAGAATAGTTTTGAAACTTCTAAAATATTTTTTGTATTTTCCATGAAACGTTTTCTTATTTTATAAAGGAAACACTACAAATATAATTTTATTTATTTAATAGCAAAAAAATTAAAACAATTTAAGTGAAAAAAAAAATGAAAAGAAAATCGAATATATAAATTTCAATTATTATAAATTTTAATTAATTTTAAGATACTGTTCAGTGATTTTCATAATTTTCAGTCTTGGTTTTCTATTTCTAAATTGTTTTTTGTAATTATCATTTTTTTCCTTTCTGTAATTTTAAAATTCAAAGAGGAAACAAAGCAAAAACAAAAGACACTTTGAAAAATTCAAATAAAAACAGTATTTATTTATAACAAATTCGAAATTGAAAAATTGTAATCAGACAACAGGTATTTTAGCTATGAAATCGTATAACCACAACAATTTTCTTCAATAAAATTATGCGAATAAAAAAGAGAACAGTCATATAAAAAAAGTCATTGGCAAAAATCTAGAGAGCTAGTCAGAAAATTTAGATACGAAGACGTTGAAAGGAAAAAGTGGAGGAATGAGGGAGGGTGAGTACGAGGAGTGAGCGAGAGTGAACCGTATTTTATTTCACTTTAATAAATTCATTCAACATTCTTACGACGATAATATGTATGTATGTAATAATAATTATCATGATGAATGAATGGATCAATGGTGAATGATGTAATAAAATATTAAGAAAACGGTTTAAAGGAAGATAAAAAGAAAAACGCACACAAATATTTCAATTTTTAGTATTTTTTTTTTTTCAAAAATATTTCATTTTTAGTTTTTACTCTCATTGGTATAGGCATGTATAAGTGTACACATGAATATATTTAGGTACTCGTACTACTTGTACTAAACTGTACAATTATTTTTGCAGGTGCTTTTACACACAGCCAAACGTCTATCTACTAGTAACTATGCTAGTACTCATACCATACTTTTACATTGTATATAGGTACATAAAAAATAAAATTGAATTTTAAATGAACAAATGAATGAATGAATGAATTAATGAATAAATTTTTTATTATATTATGTACATTTAGTGATACACTTGTATTTATATAATCAGACATTATATGTCGTTTTTTTTATATATCAAAAAATTACATAATATTTAAAATAAATTCACGTTTCAATTAGTATTATTATTTTATTATTTTAGTAAAATTTTCACTGTTTTTATTCGTTATTTATTTTAATTTCTGTGTATATTCTGTGTAAATTTCATTTTTACTTTATCCAAATATTTTTATTAAATTTTTTTTCTCTGAAATTTATTGAATATTTTAAAAACGAAACAACAAATCAATTTACAAATATTATTCACACGATATTAAAGAATAACTGATATAGGATGATAGTAATGCGAATGGTTCAAATACAGATTTAATATACTTAAGAAGAGTGCTTTCCACGTGTTAATCATCATTTCAATTTAAACTCCCGCACTCAACACGGTTTTTCGCAGTTACTGTTGCTATATAAACGCGAATACAAGCAAGTTCGACATTAATACGATTGACTCATTTTGACTACAGTGTATGTACAGCGTACGTATACAGGCCATGTAGTACTTATGATTTCAAATAATATTGTGTAAGAAATAGCAAACGTATAGCACCACATGAAGAGACAACTCAAAAAATTTCGAAGGACTTCAATGAATTAAACCATCATTGAATTAGTATCTGTAGTCAGCTCGATCTGGTTTAGTCCTCTAAAATGAAAGAAACAGAAAATAAGAATGAAAATTGTTAAAGAAGTTAAACCTACACACACACACACACATAGAAGAATGTACATACCGACATATATATGTACGAATTGCATAAAATTTAAACTTATCATGGATTCGATACGCGTTAAGGGTGTGTTGAATTTGAATCAATGTAAGTAAAGGCAAAATAAAAATATATACATTATATATAGTAAATAAAAATTATAAGAAAAATTGAAAAACGATTCTAGGAAGTAATCCATCAAAATAATCTCATTGAGAATAGATACTGTTGAGAATAGATATACTGTTTGGCTGTGACAGTGTTGAGTACTACGTATACTACGTAGTACTATGATTAAGCTATTTAAAGGACTCTCTTGTATATTATTTTATAGAAATGAAGATTTATGTTAAGGAAAATTCTTTATAGATTTTATTTAACCATGAATTTTAGTTCAGTTTTTTTTTTCAGATACCAGTTGGATTTAATAATGTGAATAGTATAGGTTATGAGCTAGCATATTTTATGTAAATATTTTTTTAAGGTTCTCTTCCCAAAGAAACCTTGAAGTTTCAATCATTTCAAAAGACCAAAAATATATATGTATATAACTGTAATTGAAAACTATAAATTATTTAAGATGACATATTAATACAAGATTCAGGTGTCCTGTAAATTAATTCATAAAACACACAAATAGAAAAAAACTACACAAATGATCATTCATAATAATACTTTTACATTTTTATCCATAATGTGTGTTACACAACTTACTCGTGCATGTATTTTCTTCATTATGAGAAATTTCAAAAAATTATACTTATTATATACTTACTTATATCGTCGGGTCTATGTCTATATTGTAGGTATGTTCATCTATACATAAGGAGGTACATATTTGTGAGTTTGTATTGTGTGTACTCATATGCTAGAATGTATATGTTTATCGTTTTACAATTTAATCGTACAAATATCATTAGTTTTCTGGATACTTAACGATGATTGCCTTAATTATATCCTTTTCCCTAATTTCATTTTCTTCAACTATATACATAGATACATTTTTATGTATTATGGATACTGCGGGTATACAATACAAAAGTTGATTGTTTTTCTCTTGTTCATTTTTTTTTCTATTTTATTTTCATTTCATTTCTTTTGTTTTATTTATTTTTTCCTCTATTCTTTCTCTTTTACTTTTTATCTGAGTGATAATGATTTTATTTCAGGGATTTTCATTTTCATTTCTCATCTTGATGATAATGACAGTGGGAATACATATAGTGTGTACGAGTACTATGTATAGATGTAGGTTTTTGGTCTTTGGTCCATATCGCATCATTATCATTATTATACAAACAATTCTCGTTTTGTATACAAGTATTATGCATCATACTAAAGTATAACATTGTAATTTTTCTATTCGTCATTTAAATAGATATCTATAATTATATCTATATATATAGGTATCGCTTGTGTACATCTTAATTTTCATCTTATATTATTCTTACAACACATTTTTATATAGGAGAAAATTTGTAGGTATAAAATATAACAAGGATATACAGCAGACAAGGCAATTATATCAATGAATGATTGTACATACATATGCGTTAAGAGCACAGTCTCAATGAATAGTCAAGGTTTTATTGTTTTTATTTTTCTTATATCTTCTTACGATTTGGATTAGAATGATGGTGATAATGGTGATTGATTATTTTCGTATGTAAATAGCTTGACAAATTAATCAATGTTAATGACAGATATATCCTTAAAAACAAACGATATACACAATTACATATATAACACATACACATACCTACAAATTATATATAGTAAGGTATTTACACAAATTAATTCATTCATTGCCTTTCGAGTATTATGTAGATACGCATATGTACATGTATACATCTATTCAAAGGACATACTTGACGATTAATTAAATGAAACACTTTAATAAACATTAAAATTTAGAAAAATAAATAGACAGCTTCTTATCCTTCAATATTCAAGGTAATGAATGAAGGTAAATAGTCTTGTATTTTATGTACCTTTGTAAATAATTTATAATCTGAAAAAAATATTTTGAAGTTTTTATAAATAAAAATATGCATCATAGTTATGTAAAACGTAAAACTAATAAAACACTTTTGCCTAAAGGCTTTCTTACTAGACACATCCTTTTTTTCAGTACTTTGTAAAATAAAAAAACAAAATTGATCAAGAAAAAGCACAGACCAAAATGAAGAAAAATTGAAAAAGATTTTATCCTATCATTTTGATTATAGTGTGATGATGACACATATGCATTTGTGTTCCTTTTTTTTGTACACATTATCGCGCATATAATATGCAGGTAATAATCAAAGAGACAACGCTTCAAGGCTAAAATTTAGATCCATAATTTTTGTTTTTTATTTTTCTTTATTTTTAAACGACACGTAGAAGGTATTGTAGTGAAGAAAAAATGAATGGATAAAAGAAAAATTCACAAAAATAAAAAAGAAGAAGAAAAACTATAAAGAAAATAATCGAAAGGGTTTAATTATCAAAGTGATTAGGGCGGGCTAATGAACTTTAAAAGCAAACAAACAATTAACATATCTTTTGAACAGGAGTATGAATGAATGTGATCGCATGTACTCGTTTGTAATGCAGGTATATTTGATTTAAGCATCGAAATATTCATTTTACAGACGTTACGCGCGCAATTACGTATATGTGCGCGAGTATGTGTGTACCAGTATGTATGTATACGCTTCATCAGTATAAAATTAATGAAAAATAATAAAAAATAAAAAGCAGAAGAAGAAATTTGAAAACAAATCAACAAACCTATTGCTGTGTGTAAATTCGAATTTATGCTAACTTGAAATTATTTTTCGTATCCGCAGAGATACTCGTGTACTAAGTATAAAACTGAAGTCATTACGAAAAACGATTGAGAAGTTTTATAAATGAACTACACACACCTATTTACAATACAGGCACTTGTTTGTAGATACGTAACTTTTTGTATCTTCTTGAAATTAAATTTGTTTTGCCTTTCCTTTCTACATAAACCATGTGTATATTGATATGTACTATGTACGTAATAAATGTACTTTATGTATACGTATAATCATCTACATAATAAAATAATGATGAGTGAGTATTTACCTATATCTCTATATCTACTCGTAATATGTATGTAACATACATAATACCCGATGTAGTGTAATACACTCAATTACTGTTTATGCAGTTAAAAAGTTAATATATAATAACAGTTCAGTTCAGTTAAGTTCAGCTTATTTTAGTCAATCCTTAATGGGTTCTAGTGGTCATTTACTAAATGACCGGTAAGACAAGAGATAAAATTATGCCATGACGGTTCTTTTTTTTAAAATAATATCCAAGCAAGACCCAACTATATTCAAACATATAATAAACATAATCAGGGCTGAATTTACGTATAGGCAACACAGGCAGTTACCTAGGATGGCACATTTTCGGGGGCATTTCAATACCTCTTAAAGAAATATTTTGCTTTTTTTATAGCATTACGAATCGTAATTCTACATTATTTTAACGTAAAAGTAAAAAAAAATTATTAAAATTGTAGGAGATACTCGTGAGGTCATTGACTAGTACAATACCTGCAGTATATGCTATACGATAGTAAACGAGTAGTATTCTACAAATCATGTTTGCTCGTATTTACTTTCTTCAGAAAAAGTTGATTTTCTCTCTGAGTAGAATGTAATAATTTGCTCCTATACGCTATACATAAGGACCAATGGAGATCATTGACTATATAACTGTACCTATATAGTAAACGCTATGGTAGTACGAGTAGTATTTCACACATCATGTATGTATGTATAGTCATTTTTGAATTTTTATTTTGATCGGGAATCACGAAATCCGCCACTGCACACACTATTTGTATAATAAATATAGGATATAGGATATCATTTTATACATGCATGCGTGTTTATAGTCATAAATTAGGTGCTTTCGATTTGGCAATTTCAAGTACTTGCGAGTACTAAAATGTGTCTAGGGTAAATTGTTAAAAAGAACGACCCAAAAATTATTCGTAACTACCTGCAACTACTTCCAGCTACTTGAAACATTTTCCATAAGTAGCTGCGAGTAGATGGTTTAGCAGAGACATTTACCTTTCCTACTTGCAAGTAATTGAAATTGCCAAATCGAAAACACCTATTATACAATTACAGCTCTTCATGTACAAAAGATTGTACTTATAATATCTACATTTGTTCTAAACATTGTATAGCGTTTTGCTTTATATAAGAACGAGTGTATGTAGACAAACAAATGATTATGTACATTCACGAAGATTTCAATTTAATTTAAATGTGAAATAATTTTTTTTTTGTAATTTATTTAATACAATTCCGTTTCCCTTTCGACCATTACCGCATGTAGTTCAATTTTATTTCGTTTCATGAATGATTCAAACATCATAAATTTTATGATTTTCCACAAAATTAAAATCGTAGCATAAACTGAAAACCATTTCAGTCAGATATTGTACTGGAAAACTAATTACAAGGATACACCAAATAAATCAAATATATATATGTGAGTTATGTGTATAAGAAGGTACAGATAGATAGAATATTGGTCTACTGATCATGAAGTTATGAGTATAAATGTCAGTGACGATAAGTAAAAAAAAATAATTTTTCATTATTTAGTTTCAAAATTTTTTCACCACACCAGTTTATTCAGCTTTGGATTAGTACCAGCTTCTAGGAAAAAAGTAGTTCAGAAAAATCTACTAGTCTAAATCTAAGTACTTGGTTAATCTGAAAATATATTAGTCTAATCCCTAATTAACTAATTTAGTTTGTCACCTACAAACAACTCTGTGATTAGCAACACCTGAATTGTCGAGGCGCACATGATGTAGTAAAATAAGTCTAGAAACCATTTCAGTTTTTGCACGATTTGAGCTGTTCTTAAACGTAAACCATAAATGACGATGGATATGTTGATGTGTAATTGTACGTTACATACCGAATTGTATAATAAGGATCATAGTTTGGCATAATGTTGGAATCGAAATCTCATGAGTCACAAATGCATCATATCGATACACTATAAGTAGAGGCTTGTACATACAATTATTAAATGAGTAGTGTCTTCCAATTTCTTTACTGCTTTACATTCATTCACATCCTGCCATATACTGCTGTTATTTTACGTTTTCTCTATTTTATTTATCGTGCACATATGCATCTACTTTCATATACATATACATATATTCATATTTATCTTGTCTTATATTCATGTACTTAAGAATTAAATTGACTATTAAGGATTAAAATTTTTGGGGTGTGAATTTTACACGAAAAATTTCCATAAAATCATTATTAAGATAACTGTTAATGTATCGTAATAAGTTGCAATTTGTCATACGCATTAACATAGATTAAACATTATAGGAACGCATAAAAATAACATTTTAACGACAATGAACAGCAATTTGTACATGATCTTTAAAGAAATTTGCAAAAAGAAAATAGAAAAAAAAAGAAATATGAAAGAAAATTGTCTCATGTCCTTTTGAATTTTATCTTAATAGAAAATTTATAAAAGATATACAAACAGCATTTTATTTCTGAACTATATGACGATTTGTCTTCTGATTGTTTTCTGTATTTTTTTTTCAGTCGAACAGAAAAGAATCCTTTTTTCTGTTACTCATACATATATTGCATCATGGAAATACAAACTGAAATTAGTAAACTCTTTAATACTGCACGCATTATAAATATGTATGTAAAAATTGGTTGTTCGTTGTGTCCTTTTTTAAATTTCCTGAAAAGGTCTTTTGTTATTCTTATATTTCTTGGATTATTTACAAAAATTTTTATTGGTACGCATATATTAATATATATATATAAAACTTATTAATTACCATCAACTCTTCCGGTCTGCAGTATCCCTTTCTTATTAATTTTTTTTTTCAACTAAATCAGAGAAAGTATATTTATCCATAGGTATTCATTCTCTTGTATTCACGTAAACAATTTGTTATGTTAATTATACAGCTTACAAGAACAACATTCTAGTTCTAGCTAGCTTTTATATTTCCACTTATTTCTTTTTATTTTGTTTACCTTTAAGTTTTAAATTTTTTCTAAAAACTAATTATCAAGAATTTAAATAGAAAACTGAAATGTGCTACGGTGCTACTGGAAAGGTTTGGATTTTTTTATACCTAAATACTTCAGAAAGTATACTGTGAAGGATATTGTTTAAGAATTCTTTCAATGCAGTAAAGGATGGTGTATAATGAAACATCAATAAAAAAATTGTCATATAAAATCATTTAAAAAGTTTTCCAATTCCGATTTATGATGGCATTGTATCTGTATACAAAGAAATCTAGTATTTAAAGGCACTTATCGAATAAAGAAAATTATTGTTTAGGGGATTGGAAAACAACAAAACAAATCAACAAAAAGAACACAATCATTTTTTTTCTTTGTCTCTAAACTTCTTATACTCAATTTGTACATATCTTTTGATTTGTTTTAAATGCAAAACAAAATCAACAACATGTGAAAAGGACGCACAAAAAATTATTTTTTTAAATAAAAAAAATTAAATTTTCTCACCATAAGAATTTTTCCAATGTACATAAGAAATCAAAAAAAAAAAGTTTTTCTTTTGATTTTGAAATCTTGAAAATCTTATAAAAACTTATAAAAATGATAGAAAGGGAAAAATTGGATGTTTTTTTATTCATTTTTCTTTTCAAAGAACGAGAAATTACGCTACTTTCTCTGTACATATTACAATACGCGATTTTAATAAAAGTATAGCAGCAACAAAAGCAACAACAAAATTAAACTAACGTCGGAAACAGGCTGGCGACTTGATGTCGACTATTTCGACAGTGACAAATTTTCGATTTATTTCATTTTCATTTTCGATTCATCGCATATACACATAATACAAGACACGACGAATCGTATATTTACGTTTGTGTGAATGTGACCGGGTATATCATATCAGAATGCTTATACCATGCCAGCATTTATTCGTATGTATATTACCCAAATTTATTTTCTTCATCATAATTTGTATCCTTGCATTTCCAAAGATTTCATCGTGTAGGCATCATGAGATATTGTATTGCTTGAGAGTATGAATGAATGGATAAAATATCAGAAATTATAATCGAAAAATATTTACGAGTACACTTACATTTGCTCGAGTATATCACGAGTTACACATACATAGTTATATTTTTTTATTTACATCGTATGAGCAAAGAACACAAATGGAAAGAGAATAAAAGAATAAGAATTTTTATCAAATTGCCTTCATCTTTTATACATAACCGTATCTTATTTTTTTTGCAATTATGATTTGATGTAAGAATATGCGACACTAATAACAACTAAAAACAATCAAAACAAATAAAATTAAATGGATATACAGTATATGAAGAACGAAAAAAGGAATTTTCATACTTTTGGTGATTAGTTCAAAATATGATAGGAAATTGTACGTATCATGTGTGTATGAAGATAATAAAAAAGGAAACTAAAAAAATCCAGGACGTCTTCGGTTCGTGTAGGTGGTACATGTGTATATGAACACAATTACAAAAAGACATGAGGATTTGATGAAAATTGATTATGAATGAACGAAAATCAAAAATTTCTAATAATGAAATTCGATAAATGCCATAACGATGTCTGCCTGCCTACAAATTTTTTCCAACAAATATTAGACATTGAAAAAAAAAATTAGAATAAAGGAAAACGATGATGACATTGAATTGAATGTATGATGTATGTATGTCGATGATACATTTAAATTCAGACCAAGGGTAAGAAATTTTCATTTGGTTTTCATTGAACGCGCATTATGTATGCATGTTATTCGTAAGAAGAAGAAAACAACAGTTAGTCAGCCGTCCATCATCGTCATCCGGATATACGTCAATTTGTTTGGGGATGAAAGCCCAATGAATTTTCATTCAATTCATCTAAAAACAATGCCAAAAACGTTGAAAAAGAAAAAAAATAATAGAGACGAAAGTATAGTCAAGGATATGGCATGGCTTATTGATATTGATAGATCGGAAATGTGGTTAAGAATAAAAATAAGAACGATATGTGAAACGAGAATGAATTTATATGAATAATACTTATTTGCGTAGTATCGGATTTAGTGCAGGAATTAGAATTGATTAACGAAAAACACTTAAGAAAATTATTTTATGGAACAGTTTGAATAGGAAAATATTTCATTCTTCTTGAAATTAATTAAAAAATTAAACAAGAAATTGTGTTAAACTTTCAAATTTAATTAAAATTTCACGATTTTTCCAATACTTGATGGTATAGGTCTTATGATGACTAATTATAGTTACGAGTATATAGCCATCACTATCATCCTCATTATCATTATCATTTAATCGAAATTATTTCCCAGTTTCTTTACAAAGTATTTGTGGTCCATTTGATCCACTTATCTTTTTATTTTAAATACGAAAAGAAAACTGAAAAATTTATCAACTGACTTCATTATTATTAGCGATTTATATAGCTTAGCGACTGCTTAGCCTTCTGTTTTTTATTGCATTTTTCTGTTAGATTTTCTTGTTGTTTGTTGGTTTAAAATCGTCATTAAATTAAACATTCAAATGGCCCCTATTTATACAGTGTGTATTTGTGGTACATATACGTATACTTCTACTTGCACTTTGTGATGATTGCTATTTATGCTTTTATGATTGACATATTAGCACACATTTGTTTCACACATGAAATTTTTATAGTATGCATACATTTTATAAAATATACGATACACGATACGTGTTTAGTATACGACCACGAGTATAGCTAAGTATCTGTCTACATCTAAGTGAATTCTAATGCAACACAGCTATACATATTCATCTATATTTTGAATAATACATCATGAATATACGAGTAAGTAATTACAGTCACATATATACATAATGTATGATAATATACATAGATATGAGAATGCCGGTTGTACTATAATAATTATTCAGAAATTATAATTATTGCGTGTTCATAAATTTCATATTTCCAACAAGTTTTATTTTACATATTTGCAAGTAATACAAATATATTATTTTATTTTCTACGTTTTAAGTCACACATTAACTCACTCATTATACATCATAAATACACATATATACGTATAATAATACTTGTACAATAATGATCAAAAAAACCAAATTACAACTACATTTATGTGGCTATGAAAATGCACATTACTATCATTGTTATTAACTTTGAAAAAAAAAAATGCAAAAATGTACAAATGTGCATAAGAATTGATCGAAAAGTGCACATATTATATGATGAATTTATGAAAGAAAAAAATAAAAAATAAAAAATATAAAAAACGGCATAATGATAACTTGAAATAATGACGATGATTCAAAAATATGTGTAGGATTATTTTGAATTTTTATAGAGATGCTGCTGTTCATGCTGCTGTTGCTGGTATAATACTCGTAAACGTTATTCATACAAGTGAACTTGGTACTGGACGATTGCATTACATTGCATCATTACATCATTCCGATCATATATACGAGATGAATATTAGTATACATACATATGTATGTACAGCATTTATAGAATAAAATAATTTAAAGTTAAATGCACATACAAATTTTTAAATATTTTTGATGGTCGGTTAATTGTTGTTCATTTGTCATAAAAATGCGCACACAAAATGCTCAAATTAATTACATTCAACTGTCATACATACGATGTACTACATGCTATACATTAGATTATAATATGTATAGTGTCAGAATAATTTTGTGGTGTTCATTATGTACCCTTACAATATGCACTTTATGTTCATGAGCCATTAAAATTTTATGTATAAGATCACAGAGTGCAATTCGTATTGCATATACATAATATGTAAGTATAAATTGTACGAGTAGATGCAATAATTATGGTTCATCTTATCTGTTATGTCGCACTCACAACAGTATTTAGCGCATCATTCATTCAGTCATTCGTTCATTCATTTTAATGAAATCACCAACTTCAATTTTACTGTTTATACGTACGTACCATTACTATGACAACCAAAAATAATTATACAAGTGATACAAATGTTCTTACATACATAGTACTTAAATGAAAAAAAGCACAAGTACAAGTCTATTTTTGGTAATCGTAATACAATAATTTCTCTTGTAATTACACATTCATTTTTAATAAAGTTCACATAAAAAATGCTTTCAAGTGTTTACTTATTTTTGACTTTCATAGTATTTTCATACTGTACCATAGTACCATATTTATGCACACGCATCATATGTACATATTCTTGGATGCACATTATTTTATTTAAATGTTATGTGTGGGAATTTTTCAATAAAATTTCATCTCTTCAACTGAATCCGAATTATGTTATGTACATCGCACATACCGCAACAATATTTTATTAATAATCATAATAATTAAATGTGTCATATATGTAGTTTTGTGTTAAATGATGTGCGTAATATATGCGTAATAATTACATATTATTATATGGAAATGATCTTATTGAAATTTTTTTTTGTGAAAAATTGAAAGAAAAATGTTTGATGTAACTTTGCAATAAAATACATGACATAAAAATATGACATGCACAAGATACTTACATAAATCAAAAATATGTGAAAAAAAAAACAAAATCAAGAAAATTACTACGGGATGAATTACAATTACAAGTAGTTATTATACTTTTTTCGAAAATGCGGAACTATCTAAGTATGTAGCATATTGAAATTAACTTTGCTGTTTACTATAAAAAACTTAAAAACTAAGGAAGCTCTTTAAATTACTCAAGAATCCATTTTTATCGTGAACATCAAAATGTAAAATAATTTATTTCTATATTGACAGAGTAATAATAAAAGTTATCGATACAATAAAAAAAAAAATCACAGCCAAAAGATAAATTTGTACAACTAAATAAGCAATAACGATGTCCATAGATGACATCTAAATTTTCTCGTGTATAATATACCACCACACATCATGCGTATTTCATAAATGAATTTGAACTTCTGTTCCATCTAAGAAAAAGTTTTCAGATCAAAGTTGTAAAAAAGAAAAAACAAATGTTAAAGATAAAAAAAAATTCATTTTTATTGGAAAACTTTTTCCTTTTATTATAGATCTTAAACCAAGAAAACAAAAAAATCATATCATGTGTATGTATACTTCTAACATAACATACGTGAACGTGCCCCATAAAACTTTTCTCGCAAGAGACCACATCTGATAACGCATGTATGTACATAGCAGCCACATATTCATATATTGTATATGTACATCTGTACAAGAATATCCTTATTCGATGAGGTGTTAAAATGATGAACAAATTCAAAATACATTATGTATGTACGTACGAGTATCTGCACACGAATGCTTGATGATAATGATGATTTTCGTTTTTTGATTTAAGATTCAAGCATATTCAAGTTTATGCAGGATTCAGATTTATTTTTAGAGATTTTTCGATAAATTAAATTTGCTATTAATGACGACAAATTGATCTCCTTATATACTTTGTTGATTTTCTTATTAATTCTTGGATTTTGTCAGTTATTCTTGTTGATGTAGTTTTGCTCCAGATTTATATATCCTTATCAGACATAATGTCCTATTGAAAATTCTGTATAAGGTTCCTATTTTTTTTTTGTATTCGATTATTACATGTTGTACAGAATAATACTCAGTAATATTAGAAATTTTAAAATTACACACACATATACACAAACATAAAATGTTAACAAAATTATTTTATATATATACGATCATTAAGTTAAAGATTTTGATTATTATTTTATCGCAATTTCAAATCTACATTTTTTGAATGGTACCACCCCTTTGACCTTAATATTTATTAACTAAACGCAATTTAAGAGAATGGATCAAATTAAAGAATGAGATGGCATTTTTCTTTAACATTTTTGAATGTTCCTTTTTACATATTTTTTTTTTCATTTATTTACTTTTTTTTGTTGTTTTCGTTGATGTTTAGATAAAATTCATTTTCGTCATTATAGACAAAAATTACATATTTCTTTATAACAAGATATGTGTACATATAAGTTATGTACATAAGTATTACATGACTTATTGAGTTTTCAGTCTTTACAAACTAGACATTTTGTATGTTGAAAAACCTTTAATTAATTCATAAATCCATCTTTTAATTTATAATGAAAAATAAAAAGAAAAAAAACCAAAATATGATTTCGATTTGATTGAAAGATGAGGCTACTGTTTGATGTATACATAGTCTATCTAACATACTACTATACTACCCATACTACCCAGTACTTTGACGGAAAATCTGTTGATAAATTAAAATTAATTGAATCGAATTGTATATGAATACATTCGTGTATGTACTAATTAATGTATACATCATTATCGCATCAATTAGTCTATTAAAAAGTATACTGATTGTAGAAATTTTTAAGTGATTAGAACCACAAAAAAAAAATAAATCTTCTATGTAGCTAAGTATTTAAATATACTAAGTACCAGGTATATACAATCATACGAATGGGAGATAATTTTCAAAGTACTGTACAGCTACTGTAGATACGTTGAGAGATATATACATGTAATCTATAAATTACAAAATGTGTACTTACTCGTATGTACTATAACGTACACATATGAACATGAACCTTTGATTTATGAACTGGGAATTTTTTTTTTTTTTGGTACACATACTCGCGTATTTGGGTTTTTCTTCTTCTATATTCTTTATTTTTTTTAGATTAGTTACTGAACTAAATTATATGTACGAGTATAGGATTTTTCGTAATTAAAAATGAAAGATTTTAAATCTTATTAAATCATATACTTATGTGTGCATATACAAGCATGTTATAATGTCTTACATTTACTTAAGAAAAGAAGAGAATTTAAAAAATTTTCAAACAATCGTTTTGTTTTAAATTATGTATTTTTTAATGTTATAAAAATGTACTGAATATTTTGTAGGGTAAAACCATTTATACTCGCGTACATATGCCAGTTTAATAAAATGTGGAATAAATGTTTTTATTCCAATTCCAATTATAACGAGTGAAGGAATAAAAATTATTGATTAAGTCGGTATTGGGTACTTTAGCCTACATATAGGAGTATACATCATACGTTCTGTATACATTTTGCAAATTACATGATTGTATGATTGTAATGTTTTAGCTTTTTATACTCATAAATTATGAAAAAGTATTTAATAAAACATAAAACAAAGATCCCAAAAAATAATATGTCCTCATAAATTATTTTTGAATTCATTACTTTGCCATTTGACATACTCTCTAAATTTTCTTATTTTCTAAATAAATGGATGATGTATTCATATAGTGTAGTGTGTGTCAGTATGTTTAGTGTATGGTATGTGTTTGTGAATGATATAGTATTTATGTGTCAGCAGATGGTGTATTGTTTTCCAAAGTATTATTTGATGAAAATTTGCTAAAATTTCTATTTTACTTATGTTTAGTTTATCCACATACGAATATACATATATGTATGTAAGTATATAAATGTTTCTTTGTATACGATTTGGATACGATTAAATCTAAATGAAATAATAATAATAAATATGACGACAACATAACAAATAAGAATATGTACATACATACATAGGATATTTCTCCTAGAGTGTACTATATCCGTCTAGAGAGAGAGAGAGAGAAGTATGAGAAAAATTTTATTCAATAAATCAAATTTCATGTCTACACATGTACATATGTACATATATGAGTAAAAATTTACGTACATACTTTTAAAAAAATATTAACTTCCTTATAATCATTGTATATAGATCCTTCTTATCCTTTATATGTGTATATGAATGTTATTAAAAATCATGTAGATCAACAATGCATTGATAAAAACACAAAACAGATTCTTATGTGTGATATACGAGTATGATGAAAAAAAGGATTCAATGAGGAGTGCGTGTGTGAAGTGTAAAAGAATGAATTAATGAATATAATGTACCATTTAACTTTTTGTTATTTTGTTTTTTTTTGTATTTTATTTTGATTTTTCTTTATAATCTGTACGAGTATTATCATAATATGTGTGTGCGGCCAATTGAAATGAAAACGCACAATAATTCTAATAGGAGAAATTTATGTCGGAAATTAAATCAAAAGGAAAATATCACAAGTCATACTGCTGTATTTCTACGTGTGCAATTCGAATATCCTTAGTCTTACTACATGATTGTGTGATAGAGTTTTATATACGTTGTACGAGTATATTGAAAAATCATTTTGAGAAAAGTTAAAAGTTTAATGACAAAAGGATAAACGATAGAAGGGTTAAAATCTGATTATATTTAGATATACTTACATATGTATACGCATAGTAGATATTGGCATGTAGGTAAATATAATTTAATGTATTTGATCTTTAAATGTGGCTATTAACTTTATGCTTTCATCTGAAAGGATATATGCGCACATCATTGTTTGCGGTTTATTATTGATTCTTTCTTGTATTAGGTGTACTGGAAATTTTACAACTGAAACCTTACACATCATGTCGTTTCAACTCCAAGTATTCATGAATTTAATTTATAAATTAAACTTCACTTGACGATGATGTTGATGATGACGGTGATGACAATGAAGATGATTATACAAGAATGAATTTAGTGATGAAATAAATATCAGCGATTTTGTGTCATGTCACTCATCAAACACTCTAACCATTAATACTGTTGTTTTGAATTATTATCCTCGTTCAAATATTTTTCTTTCAAGTCATCCTGAACTATAGAAGTAAAATTACCTTTAATTTTTGATCTAATTGTAGCTGGTGAGTTTCTTGCTTTAAAAAGACAATAATTCAAGCAAATATTTGACTGTGTACATGCAGAAGTAATTATGAAACGAATGAATGAATTGAAAATTTTTGGTTTTCATATTTGATAGTTGCAGATAGTTGTAGATAATTATTATAAAAATAGTTGTAGATTGTATGGACATTGATGTGTGAATGTTCAGGGTAATGACTATAGCAAAATTTATAATTCTCATTAGCCATGAGTGATAATTATTTTATGTTTCAAAGAACGATTACAAATTTATTGTGAACATGAAGGAGATTAGAAAAATGCTGTCATGCAATAATACACATTTCTGGGATAATTATTTAGAATTTAGTGTTAGAATGAAATCACAGATTCATAAAGTCTTTAAATTCATACTCTGAATTGTAAATGAAATCATTTCTGGGATAAATTGTAGATAATGTTCTTAATTTGCAATCGAATATTTGTGCTTATTAAAGCTGGCCAATATTCTAATATTGCCTTTTTTTTTTGTTAAATAAATTTGAAATCAAATAGATAGGAAAAGCAGCTATTCAAAATTGTGAGTTTCAATTTTTTAATTTACATTTAAAATTTTTTATTTATTTTCTATAAATATTGAAAATCAAGTGCCGACAATTTAATTAATATCAGTATATATTTTTTACTGTGGTATTCATCACACATTGGTACACATTTATGTGCATATCTATATATGGTTACATTTGTGCCTAAATGTACTCAGTTAAATTCAAAAGACAAAAAAATCGACACAAGTTATCTGATTTTTCATGCTTTTGGGTTCCCTAATTTTGTTTTTTTAATCATAATGATGAGTTTGTGAATGCCCATAAAATGATTTCTTAATTTTCTTATAATAGTTCATGATGAAAATCAATAATTTTTTTTTATTAACTTTAAATTCGTTCTTTTTGAATGAATTTTATATATACCTACATATATCGATTTGTGTACGTGTATGTACATGTACAAGAATCAATGAGTATCCATCTACATCCATCTATTCGTCTAACTCTAATGAAAATTATCAATGAAAACGGAATTGAGTTGATGAATGAAATTAATTCGTTACACTTAACTTTTGAATAAAAAGAGTAACCGAAAGTGCATGGAAAATAAAAAAAGAAAAGAATGTGGAAAATAAATAAACTAATAAAAGGAAAAAAAGATGTTAGAACATCAAAAGAAAAAAATCACTTTAAGTAATTTTTTTTTTCAAATTACATCAAGAGAAGATTTTTCCCCTCTTTGTCTTTTTATTGGTACTTTGGTACTCAAAGTATGGTATTGGTGCTGCTAGTATTTTTAAAAGAGTTCAATTTCTTTTTTCTTGTTCACTTACGATTACTACTTTCTTTTTGCTTCATATTTTCATTGAATAAAAATTTGATTCATTCAGAAAATTCGATTCATTAAAAATCATGCATGAAATACACTGAATACAATCACAAACAGTACGAGTACGAGTACTGTATGCATGCGGGCATTGGAGATACGATGTTCGGAAATATAAAGCCAATGTTTATTTCGTTGAACAAATTGAGCAGAAAATTAAATAATAAAAATACAATCATACAGAAATTAAACTATTTAACGTGTGTGTACGTCTTTGTATTTTTGTATATATTCTCCTGTAAATTTGAATTTAAATTTGCCTTCAAATTTTCTGTAGTTTTTATTGAAAATTAAAGTTATAAAATTGTTTTAAGTAGTTAATATTGAAGTTAGTTATTTACTAAATAATATCCTTTTGTAAGGCCGTTTGCAAAGGCAGTCAAGGTTAAGAAAAATATATTGTAAATTTGTATAATATAGTTTACTGAACCCCGGCTAGAACATTGCTTCATCTTGAACAATAATATACATTGAAATTTTATCCTTGGGGGAAGACATAATATAAGACCATAAGACATTACAAAAATTGTATGAAAAAAAAATGCGAAAAAAAAAGGCAAAAAGAAAAATTGTAGAGAAAAGTCTTACAAAGAAATCCGAAAAAAACCCAGCCAAAATCTAGAAATAAAAAAAATGCCTGTCATTTTTATCTTCTAAACTAATGTTGGTGTCATTTTCAATATAAAACAGAATTGGTACACATAAACCGTAAACTGTAGACGTACAAAATTTTTCATTTTTTTTCTATATTTTTGTTTTGTTTTTGATTACGTTGTCCTAAATATTAGATAGATAGTGATTACATGGTAAATAGATAGGATACCTACACCAAGTAAAAGTCTAGATATAATATAAAACAGGACAAAATAATGTATGTCTACGAAATATCGAATTATGCGCGGAATGAGAAACAAATGAATGAGTGAATGGCAAATGAATGAATGAATGAATGGTTGGATGGATAGATGGATGGATGGATGTTTAGATGATATGCTATTTTATTTTTTTTCATATTTTTTTTTTCGTTTATTATATAAAATAAACAGAAGAATAACAAAAAAAGGCGGAGACTTAATTCAGAAACAGAGTCCTTTTAACATTAAAATAAAATACAAATGATTTATTATCCTTAAACTACATATCTATTGTAACTACATAAGTATTTGTATCTACTTTTATTATATAGATATATGTCCTTTTTCTTATGTACATAATGTCACCCTTATTACATTCTTTATATTTGATAGTGACTTGTCGCTATCAATTGTTGTGTTATTATTCTTTCAGCCGCTTGGTTCATTTTAATATCCTGTTTTGTGTGTGTGTGTGTGTGTGTGTGTGTGTGTGTGTGCAATTGTGTATGTTTGTGTAGTTGTACGCGTGTTTATCTTTACAAATTCTGTACATTTATAAGATTTTGTAGATTAACTTTAATTTTATTGTTACAATTTGGAGTGAAGGAATATCTTTACGCGAACTAATACACGCCACAACAGTACAGTAATTTAACTTTTTTAAAGCACGTGGACGTGAAGGACGAATGAAAATGAAAAACTTTAGCGAGAGAAAGGAATATAAGAAAAATTAATTGAATTTTTAAAGAAATAATTAAGAATTAGCATTAACAATGATAACAGAATGATAATGAATATACAAGTAAACTCGATTTGTTTAAGAAAAAAATTTAATTGGCTATGCATAAGAGGCAAATCTAAATCCTGTTGATAAATTATATTGAAAATATTTAACTAATTAGCGTTCGTTTATCGAAATGGGCACAGCAATTCATTAACAGAACCACAGTTACTGTTTGTACACTCAACTAAATACAAACGCATCCATTTAAATTTAGTACCAATTTTCTCAATCAATTTTCTCTTATTTTTTTTTTTTTTCATTTTCATTATCTGATACCATTAATTCCTTGGTCCTCGAAGAGAAAAAAAATAATAAATATTTTTTATTCACCCCCTTTCATAAAAATGTTTTTATTGCTATATCGTTCTGCTTCTCCATTCATTGTATTGTTATATTGTCCACCGTTTTAGTTTTTTTGTGGCATTTTCGCATAATATCATATCGCTTTATCCTTTTTAAATGGTCATAAATTTTGAAATTTTTGTAAATGGGCAAACTGTTGAATATTATATTCGTAAGTTATACATATTTACAATTATTTTTTTCATTTACGTATACTTTTTTCATGTTGAAATGTATATAGCACAGCATAATACGAGAATGTATCATTCTGGTGGCCTGATTCGTACATACTCGCAGCATAGAAAAATATAGAGAAACAAATGGACAATTAAATGGAGCAATATAAAAGCATTAGAAATCGTATAATGTTTGTTATGATGATTGCGCTTATTATTAACTTTTCATTTTTTGGTTGTGTTGTATGGGTTTGCTTTTATTTTTTTTTAAACATTTTCTACGGTTTTTCACATTTGAATTCATTTTTTCTTCATTTTTCCTAATCTAAATTTATTTATTGCTTTTTTTGTAGAAGTGATATTTGTGAAAAATCCAATTTTATAATTGGTTTTCATTTGTGAAATAGAAGAAAAACTTTTATGAATGAATAAATTTACAATAAAAAAGGACATTCAAAGAAAAAATTAAAGTTCAATATAAAAACAATTCTGGAAAAATAAAAAAACGACAAAAAAAAGGAAAGAGAATTATAAGAAATATAAAAGGATCACAGTGGGAATTTAAGTCAAATGTTAAACTTTAAAAAAGTTAATTTAAATTTACATTTGCATAATTCAAATATCAGTACTATAAAAAGTTTTTTTTATAGACATTGTATGTAATCGTTCTATCCTTAGCTATAAAGTGACTGCTAAAGTCTTCATAACATTTTGCCAACATTTTCGTATGCAATTCGAATCACTAAGAAATTTGGCCGATAATTACCTATACTTTATATAAACTTCCCGATAAAATCAATTTGCAGTACATAGTATAGTCAACTTTCTACTCATATACTTATATATATAAATAGAAAATACATAATTATTTAAATCATAAAAAACGCTAACAATATACGCATTGTTATACAGGCAAAAAATAGAAAATATGTGGTTTACCACTAAAGGCGCACATTTCAAATTAGAAAATCAGAAAATGTCTTCAATAATTGATTTTATCTTTTTTATACTTGAACATTTTTTCACTTATACATGAGAACGAGCACATTAATTTGAAAATTATACATCCTAGAAACATTATGGATAGAGATAGAGCCAGTGTATATTTATTGATATACCACTAGCTACCACATTATTGGCACCAAATCGAATCAAAGTAAAAGCGATAATCAAAATTCAATAACTACACCGAATCTCTCTAAGGTAAAACCAAAAAAAAAAAAAAAAAGACTAAACAGCAAATAAAAAACCGACAAAATTGACGTTATTCTCAAGCCCTATCTTTTCCTCCTGTCCACAAACGTACAATCAATAAAAGTGTACGTGTACATCGCATAATGAGTACACCTGAATAGGAAAAAAAACCAAACACCTTTATTCAGAGTCCAATGATCCAAAAGCGAAAAAAAAATATTAAAGAAAGCAAAACAAAAAAACATAAATGATCCGACACCACAGAGCTACCAAAGATAGTCAGTCACAAAAAAATAAAATGAAATAAAAACACAGAGTTCAAATCGATTTATATAAAACAAACGATTTTCGAAAAACAGAAGCGTGAAGTTGTCGGATAAAAATTTTCTGCTGTCGGCTTTGGGCAGTTTTTCAATCTTTACATGTACCTACCAGAAAAAAAAAATAAAAATAAAAAATTATTTATCATCTCCGCCTTCTTCTGCTAGGTAATGTAATAAGCTCACCTATATATGTTTCTGTACTCTGTACATCGTTGATTATATTCGACACAGTATAAAAGGTACTCTATATTAAAAGTACATTGCATGCTGTAGTGTAGTAGTAGTAGTAGTGATAGTTCGTTTTGACTTTTATTGGACGCTCACTGATCTTTTTTATTTGCTTTTGCAACCGTAATCTTAATGTCATTTTAGCTTTTTCCGTTTGTTTTTTTGTTTTGTTCCTTTTCGTATTATTATTATTTTTGGTTGACTTTTTCATTGATATCTGTAATATTTTTGCTGTGAATCTCTAATTAAGCAGTCAAACTTCACAATTTTCAGTTGCGACTCACTCCCTGTATATGTGTATCTTCGGTACCATTTGTGGTGATTTTAATATTACATGAAAAAGTTTTGGTCGAACAGAATAAAATAAAAAAAATGTTAGTCTACTACACACAGAATCGATTGTATAAGGTGTACTTTACGTACTTACACCACTTACACCGTATACGTATTTACCTTGTAGTTGTAAAGTTACTTACTAAAAAAATATCATCAGAGGAAAGAAATAGTCGAGTAGTATATGAAAAAAAAATGATTTTCAATTAAATTGATTACGAAAAAGATTCCAATTGAATGAGCACTACACTACTATGAGGTGATGAGGACTGAACTCAATATAAGAAAATATTGTTGAAATGATTGACTTTTTTCTTGACTTCTTTTCTGTATAATTTTTCGCTTTGATTTTTCTTAGTGATTTTTTATTTAACTCGATTTTATTATTTATTTATTTTTTGTTTTGGGCTTTCCTTTTTTTTACTTTTGTGTAAGTAATACGAGTATATACCCGTATGATGTTTCTGATATCAGGTGATTGACATTAAATTATTTAATTTGAACTGATTGTTTATTTAATCGAATGACACCAACCAAATGAAAAAATTATTATTTATTTTTGTTAAGGGAATATTTTGGTATTAAACAGAGAATATAAGTAGATAATTGAAAGTTTCAATGCATAAATTCTGTGTAAAAAATGTGTGCGATATGAAATACAAAATTCAAACAGGAAGTTAACAATCAATTAACTAGAAATTTTTAATGAAAGTACGAGATAATGACTTCCAAAGGTTAAAAATTGAGTTTGAAATAATCTGTACGACTTTGTAATCTGATCGATATAAATGACCATTCTAAATTAATTGGTAGGACAGTTGAATTGGCATTTTCGACTACGAGGTCTATGAAATAATAATTCGACAAATCTTTTCTCATATTTGTATAAGCATGAACGTAGAACACGAAAATTGAAAAAAAATGTTAGAAGATTACAAAAAAGTTAGATAAATACGCCTAATATAAGGATCTACTATTTTTATAGTCATGACAATTTTTTTTCGTCATCAAAATCAATAAAAATTAACAATTTACTGAATTAGTTTCCGATAAAATTGCGTAACGAAAGTCTCCAAAAAATATTCTATAATATCGGATCGGGCCCCAGTGTGGAATAAAAAAATTTTGCAAATTCAGATAAATTTTATAAAACGGTTTATTTTTGTTGAAAACACACATTTTATTATTTTTTTGGCACTAATATACGTCCACATATGATTTTCCCATTGTTTACAAACGTCAGCCAATTTAAGTGATTGTTAGATTTTTTTTTTCTTCTACTTTTTCATCATAATTTTCAGAATTTATTTTATCGATAACAATATAGATACTGATGTACTGGTACAAGTAAAAATATTACATTCGTCATACTGGAGCTGACTGAATGCCCTTATACACATACTTATACATAAATGTATTAAATTTTTGATCGAACGGATTAGATAAGTAGACCACATACTGTGATTGAATTTGTTTCCTTTCTTCCTTATTTTCTTCTTCATTTCATAATGTTTTTATCTTCATTCTTTGAAAATAATCTCAAGGAAAACTGTATGAAATGAAAATGGAAAAAAATTAAAAAATCAAAAAATCTCTTGAAAAAACAAAGAGAGGAAAATTTGTAAAAAAGAGGAGTAAACATTAGAAAAATTTTATTTGTCTTTGGCAAGGAATATGATAAAAAATCACTATTACAGATGTACATTTTGTGATATGGAATATGAATGTCCTTTGGCACATATAAAATTTTCAATATTTTCCATAGATAAAATGTACGAAATTTATTTATGCTCATCATATAAATATATCTATATGTACAAATCTATTCATAGAGGTGTGTTTTATGGATACTCATAAATAAGAAAATTGTCAATTTTTCTTCATGTCCTAACACGTCCTAGTATTCAAGCAGTTTTTTATTTTCTTTTTCGATTTTTTCATACATTTTTTCTCGTTCAAATTTTATTTTTAAAAGAATAGATTCCAATTCCTTGAAAATTTAATTTTTTTCTTTGTTTTAATATTGCTTTTGAATGAAAAAAAATTTAATAATTTTAAGTGAACCGTTTTTTTTTTCTAAGAAGGACTACAAAAAAATTGTAACTGATGTCATAAGTTCAAAGACAAATGGAATATACAAAAATTTTATTAAAAATGATATCTGAAATATTTTAATGTCGAACAATAATACAAAATTAAAATTTTTCAAAACTCCTTACCCTTAACCATCTGTTATTCAAAAATACTTATTGTTGTTGTTAAAGAATTGAAAAAAAAAAATTTAAATGAAAAATAAAAGAATGAAATTTAAATTTCCGTACTATCAAAATTACATGTCTGTATAAATACTTGCTAATACGCTAATATACCTAATGCTTACTTACGTATCTTTAAATGATTTTTTAAATATTGTTCAGACAATTACAGTTTTCAAGAATAACACTTCCTGTTTTTGTTTTCAAATCATTTTCATTTTTCTTTGGTCTGTCTTTTTATTTTTCATCCCTGGAATTATTCGGAATCAATTCGTTCGTTCTTTTAAAATTTCTACGAGCAGCTTATGTATCTTGTCATGTGTGATTTTGTATGTGTTTTTACCCATCAATTTAGTTAGAACCCTCTCAACTTTAGGTTCAAGAATTTCAATTTACAATTTTATTCTTCTATTTTTTTCCTTTTTACTTTATACACACATCAGAATTACCAATTGGAAATTATAAAGGAACGGTACCTTGTTGAAAAATGTGATGTACACTTATGATGCCCTTATATGCTTTATGCATTTTGGAAGAATTTTTCATCTTTTTTTTACCTTTTGTTTTGTAAAGTAAGTATATGTACATATTAAAGTTAATGTTGATTTGATTTTAATGATCATTGGAAATTGTTACGCCTTAAGGTGTGAAAATAATTGCCTTTAAGAGTTTTTTTTCTATATGTATATGAGTTTGACTATGTGCTGTTTTTAAAATCGAAAGCAAAATAAGTATATGGCATCATACGTTAACAATTTTGGAACATGCATATATGTATTTATGTAGTATTAAAATGAATATATACTCGGTTCTTTTATAGTTTAAAATGGTTCACTAAAACCGGGCGCCAAATCTCGGGAGCGCGAATAAGGACAGAATGAAACTCAAATATCCGTTTTTAGAAAAATAATTTTACAAATTACAGTAAAAAAAATATTCTGCTCGAAGATATTCTCTATTCGCGTATATATCTTTCTACTTCACTTTCTCCATCTAAGATACTCAAGAGTTTAATGACCATGTTTGTTTACAATTGAAATTATAGGTCAAAGTATTTATTGGTTTTTCTTGTTTACACGTATCTAGTTTCAATCTGAAATTCTTTTTCATACTCGCCTACTACATTGCAATACATAATATACACAAACAAATAAGAAGAGATGTAAAAGGAGGAGAAGCAGAAATAAATGTATAAAGCTACACGAATAGTAGTTTTTCTTCTCATTTTCTTGTTTAAACTACACTTTGGTGGTCGTGTACGAAGAAGAACGAACCTAGATTCGTGTAAACAAGAGAAACCCTTTTGACCCATATTTTTATATGTAAACAAAAATGATTATTAAATTCTTGAGTATTTGAGATGTAGAAAGAAAAGTGAGTACGGTACTGGACGCTCAAGAGACTAAACCAGCGTTGCACTAATAAAAACATTATTGGCTGCATATATGGACTGCTGTATTGAATTTTGAACATTAAATGAATTCAAGATCTCAAGATTGATTGAGAATTTTTTTTTAATTTTTTTGTGACACTAAAATATATCTCTCTGTAGCGGCTATTAATTATAATATATGTACACAATTTGTTATATACATAAAGTATGTAACATTGTATAATACCTGCTACATTGCATCATACTCACTCAACATCTCTTATCAATGATAAGAGATGAGAATATTCGAATTTACATACAATAAGAAATAAAATAGTAAGTAGTTAGGTAAAATTAATTATTTTAGTAGGTAGTCAACTTTTATACAAATAACAAGTATAACATTAAAAACGTATTTCACATTAAAAATACATATTTTATTTTATTCGTTTACCCTACACTTACATTGGTGACCCCGAGTTTAAAAAATTATTAAAAAGTTGAATATTAAAAATTTTTATCACAAATTAATTTAAAATAAAATTAAAAATAATTCCGGCAAAATATATTTAAAAATAGTTCCGGTTAAAATATTTTTTTCCTCTGAGTGAAACCAGTTCACTACAAAATAATTTGTGAAACACGTGTAAAAATCACATTATTATCATCATAATACGAGGTCCAATTATAACACAAAAATACATAAAAAATCAAAATCTACCTACAACAAGGACTCATCAGGATCATTAAATTGTGATTTTCCACACAGGGATCATAAGATTTTAGCGGATTTCAACCACCACGAGGCTGAAGAACCACACAAAACCACATGGGATTCAACGTTATCACCAGCATCATATACATATTATTATATATATTTTTGAATTAAATATAGTATTATAATAAATAAGTGTATTGAATGTTAATTTTTCTGTAAAATTTCTGATTATTTAAAAATTTTTTTTTTTTTTAAAAAAAATTATAGTCAGATAAATAATTAACACTGAAAATAATGTGTGCATGCATACATACATTAAAATTCATGTAAGTACATTGTCTTTTCTATTATTCTAACAAATTTTTGAAAATTTTATTCAGTTCAAATTAACATTGAAAATACTGTGTGCATACATACATATATGAAAACAGGTATATACAATATTTTATGCATACATATTTTCAAAATTTCATGAAATATAATAAAATAGAATGTTTCAAAATTTTTCATGAAATATATTGTGTAATATATTTCATGATGTATATATATATATATATTAAAACATACATATTTCAAAATTTTTCATTTTTTTTAAGTGAAAATATTCAAATAATAGAATAAATTCGATTTATACAGATAACAACACAAAAAAAAAAAAAAACGGTGAACAATTTTAACATTTTTTTTTACATAATACATAATACCAAAGAATATTTAACTACTTAGTAGATATAAATTCTTTGATAATACGTTATATCGGTACATGAAAAACAACATTTTTTAAAAAAATACATATAATACGTTATATTCGTACATAAAAACAATAAAGTGTAGGTTAAACGATATGATTATTGAACATGCAAGTTAAACGTTACAATTATTGGCATACAACTTTTTACTCAAATTAGTGTAAACATTACAATTATTGTACATACAACTTTTTACTCAAATTAGTGTGAACACTACAGTTGTTGTACATGTGATTTCTAATATAACAGTGCTGCTTCGATTATTACGCAATCGTGTACGCGCACAATTTATAAAACGTTAAACATTTTGGTTTGGTTTTCTTTTTGTTTCTTTTAAAGGTTAATTTTGATAACTTAATGTTTAGTTTTGTTAGAATCTATTTTTAGAATCTCATATTTAATTTTTGAGGTGAGATTTTCGCTTCGGTAACAGTTTCGACCATTTCAAGTATCTGTTTCGGTACAGTTTTTGCAAAAAATTTAGGCCAAAAATAGTATTGCATGTACATGATTTCTAAAATTTAAATTATAATAATTAATGGATTTTTTTAAAAAATATACATACATATATATATATAAATAAATATATATAATATATACACGTATATACATATATATATATATATATATATATATATATATACACTTTTTCTTCTTTGTTTAATCTCACATCTCGTCGTCTATTTTGATCCTTTATCTCCATTAAAAATCAATCTGAAAATGCCTCTAGATGATCCAAAATCTACTACAGTGGAAAATCAAGAAGAGAATAAATTACTACAAAACAATCTTGGTCAGTATGTAGCTTCAATGAAAATTCCCCAATTTTGGACTAGTAGACCTGACCTTTGGTTCATACAAGTCGAGACTCAGTTTAAAGTTAAAAACATTACCTCATCGAATACCAAATATGACTACCTGGTCGCATCTTTGCCGGAAGATACGATGGAAATAGTAGCCGACGTTTTATTAAATCCTCCAAGTCAAAATAAATATGAATTTTTGAAAGAGCGTTTATTATCTAGAAGTCAAGATACCGAGGAACGTAGACTTGATGCAATCCTTAATAAAATTGAACTAGGAGATTACAAGCCATCTGAACTTTACAGGAAGATGGAATCTTTAGCAGGCGACAACAGTCTGATTAATAAACCGCTTTTAAAGAAACTGTGGCTCAATAAATTGCCACCCAATATTAAAATTTGTCTTATAGCAATCGAAACAAGTCATAAACTGGAGGAATTATTTAGTATTGCAGATAAAATTTTCGATTCGTCAACCCCCTTAGTTTCAAAAATTTCATCGGTGCAAAGCGAAATCAACGCGAACAATCAAGAAAAGTCGAATAAGTCAAGCTATGTCGTCGATAATTTACCAAATTTAATTCAAAAATTAGAAACTCGCGTTAAACAATTAGAGCTCCAAAATAGACGAAAAAGTAGAGGTCGGTCCAGAAGTAGAACATATTACAAAAAAACAGATACTTCGCATTCTAAAAACAATATTTGCTGGTATCATAAAAAGTTCGGAGAGAACGCAAAACAATGTATTTCCCCTTGCAATAAAAAACTAAATAGTAAGAACAAATTTGAACCAAAAAACGACAACTAGATACTTCATCTGCGGCAGCGAAGTATCCTAAAATTTCACGCCGCCTTTTTATTTTCGATAATTCAACAAAAATCCAGTTCTTGATTGATACGGGCGCCGAAGTTTCCATTGTTCCCAAAAAAATATTTCCTAAATATAAAGTCAAATCAAATTTCAATCTTATAGCAGTCAACGGTGCATCTATCCCTACTTATGGTTACAAAGCATTAACACTGAATTTTAACCTTCGTCGGTCTTTTGACCATATTTTTGTAGTAGCCCCAGTAGAACATGCCATTTTGGGAGCTGATTTTTTGTACAAATTTAAACTCTTAGTCGATGTTCGAAGTAAACGACTGATAGATGAAACCACATCCTTGTCAGTTGGCTGCATTGCTCGTCGAACTTTCTTCACTTCTCCTAAGCTTTTTCCTATCACGGGAGAATATGGATCCATACTTAATGATTTTCCATCATTAAAGTTACCACCAGATTTCAACTCCAAAATTCAACATACAGTTGAACACCACATTATTACTAGCGGACCACTTCCTTCTGCGAGACCTCGGCGACTTGATTTGCAAAAATATAAAATTGCAAAAGCGGAATTTGACCTAATGGTTAGGATAGGTATCTGTCGACCTTCGTCTTCTCCGGTGGCATCGCCATTACATATGGTACCGAAAAAGTCACCTAATGAATGGAGGCCCTGTGGCGATTACAGACAATTAAATGCTGTTACGATTTTTGATAAATACCCTCTACCTAATATACAAGACTGCAATTTTAATCTGCATAACTGCACAATATTCTCAAAAATCGATTTAATTAGAGCATACCATCAAATTCCAGTTGCTCAGGAAGATATCCACAAAACCGCAGTTATAACTCCGTTCGGCCTTTTCGAGTTTTTGCGCATGCCTTTTGGCATTAAAAACGGTGCGCAAACTTTTCAAAGATTTATCAACCAAGTTTTAACAGGTCTCGATTTCGTTTTTTCTTATTTAGACGATATACTCGTGGCAAGCAGTTCTCCCGAGAAACATAAAGAACATCTCCGCCTTTTGTTTGAAAGACTGGTAGAATATGGCATAAGTATTAATCCCGAAAAGTGTATTTTTGGTGTAGCTGAAGTAGATTTTCTCGGACATTTGATTTCATCTCAAGGAATTAAACCATCAAAACAAAGGATAGAAGCAATTAGAAATTTTCCTACACCAGACTCTTTTAAAAAATTACAGCGTTTCCTAGGAATAGTAAATTTTTACCATCGTTTCATAAAAAACATCGCACAGAAAGCAATTCCCCTCTATAATCTTCTTAAAGACTGTGACAAGAAAAAAAAAATGAAAAAGGAATTCGTGTGGACAGACTGTCATAATAACGCGTTTGAAGAAATTAAAAAGGCTTTTCAAGACCATTTGTTATTGACACACCCTAACCCTAAGGCCAAAGTATCTTTATGCGTCGATGCGTCAAGCGATGCAGTAGGCGCTGTACTACAGCAAAGCACCAGTAGTGAATGGGAACCACTAAGTTTTTTCTCTAGGAAATTGAAACCAGCAGAAAAAAAATATTCAACTTTCGATAGGGAACTTTTAGCTATATATTTGGCCATCAAACACTTTAGATATTATGTGGAAAGCAAAGACGTTATAATATTTACTGACCATAAACCTTTAACTACAGCTTTATTATCGAAGTCTGAAAAATCGCCTCGTCAAACACGACATATGGATTTTATAGCCCAGTTTACTAACGACATAAGATATATTAAAGGAAGTAGCAATATAGTTGCAGATACCCTGTCTCGGGCATACATAAATGTAGTAGATTTAGAACAGGTTCCACTTAGTATCGAAAAGCTCTGGGAAGAACAAAACAAAGACGAAGAATTAAAACAAATTACTCTCCCAAAGAATAAGCCCAAAAAACAATCATTTATTTTAACAAAAATACTTATCCCGGTTGATGACCGAGAAATCTGGTGCGAAACTTCGACCGGTATAAACAGGCCATATGTTCCCATGAGCATGCGACGTGCATTATTTAATAAGATGCACAATTTATCTCATCCTAGCATTCGGGTTAGTAGAAAGCTCATAACTTCAAAATACTTCTGGCCAAAGATGAACAAGGAAATCAATCTGTGGGCCAAAACTTGCATTAAATGTCAAAAGACAAAAGTGAGCAGACATACGACTTCACCATTTGGAAATTTTGATATACCAAAAGGTCGTTTTGAACACATACATATGGACATTGTTGGTCCACTTCCTCCTTCTAAGGGATTTTCCTACTTATTGACAATTAGAGACCGTTTTTGCTACTGGCCAGAGGCCATTCCGCTGAGAAATATTTCTGCTGCTAACATTGCACAACATTTCATTCAACAATGGGTTTCGCGATTTGGTGTTCCTCAAACTATCACTACTGACCAGGGCACTCAATTCGAATCCGCTCTCTTCAAAGAAATTTCTCTTCTGCTGGGAAGTCACCGCATAAGAACAACTGCTTATCATCCCCAAGCAAATGGTTTTGTGGAAAGATTCCACAGACAGCTTAAGGCTGCATTCAAAACTCTCGACAATCCCAAAAATGGGTATGATAATTTACCGTGGATACTTTTGGGTATTAGATCTGCTATTATTGAAGAGTTGAATGTCGCACCTTCTCATTTACTTTATGGCCAATCTTTGCGTTTACCGGGCGAATTTATAGTACCGAATAGTTCAAATAACTTAACAATGACAAGTGATGTAGCAAAACACCTGCAGGAAACAATTCGAAAAATCAAACCACAATGTAAAAAAGTAAAAAAACAAAGCAATATTTTCGTGCCGCAAGATCTAAAAAATTGTTCACATGTTTTTATCAGGGAAGAAGTAAGCAAAGGAAACTTACAACCCCCTTATAATGGACCTTATAAAGTCATAACAAGAACTGATAAATTTTTCAAGGTTTGTGTAGACGGTAAAGAGCAGGTTATATCCATTGATAGATTAAAACCTGCATATGTGCTGGACAGCAATGTACTTGCAAACAACAACAACATAAATTTAAGAAATAAATTCAAAAATAAAGTTATGTTTAAATTGAATTAAAAATATGTTTATTAGAAAATGAAATGTACTTATAATTTAAAAAAAAAGAATTATCTAATCGTTTAATAGAAATTTAATATTTTAAAAGAAAACAAAATAAACTACATATATATGTCAAAAAATAAAAATACTATTACTGAATATTAAAAGTAAAAATTTAAAATTTGTAAATTAAACTTGTAAATTTACAAGAATCAAAAAAGAAATGAAATCAAAATTGTAAATTTTAGAATTTAAGGATATTTCATACATATACATATATATACTAATATATATATATATATAAATATATATATATATTTTTTTATAAGGGGGGAATAATGTAGCGGCTATTAATTATAATATATGTACACAATTTGTTATATACATAAAGTATGTAACATTGTATAATACCTGCTACATTGCATCATATTCACTCAACATCTCTTATCAATGATAAGAGATGAGAATATTCGAATTTACATACAATAAGAAATAAAATAGTAAGTAGTTAGGTAAAATTAATTATTTTAGTAGGTAGTCAACTTTTATACAAATAACAAGTATAACATTAAAAACGTATTTCACATTAAAAATACATATTTTATTTTATTCGTTTACCCTACACTTACACTCTCCATTTAAATATTATTTCTACTTTAATAAGTACGTATATATGTATATGTTTTTTTTTTGGTAATTTTAAAATTTACTGCTGGACATTGAAACTTTTCCAATATTTTATCAAACATATTATATTTATGAATTATGTTTCAATATCTGTACGCAAACGCAACAATACATATACTCATTAATTAATTAATTAATTTTTTCCAATTTGCTGAATTGTAGCAAGTGACATCTACCAAACATTTCACTTTTCATCTATTTTTTCTATTTTCTATTTCTTGTGATAGGAGAGTAGCCACATTTCAATTATATTGTGGTAGCATTTTTGACTATGAACTACACGACTACGTAATGTGTAAACCGACATAAAATTGTACATAATATAAAATACAATAACAACGAGATATCTTGATTACATCACATGTATCATGCAATAAGAGCCACAATCATCCACAATGTTGAACGATTCCTATCGTATCCATTTTTGTGTACGAATGTATAATAATTAATGAAAAACGTTTTCAAATACTCATGTAATATTGAGATATGTGTGTTGTATACGAATGTAGCGCGTACTACATGTATAAAATTTAACAAAATGATAAATCGTTCTGGATCTTTTCATATTAATTCCATCGTTTTCGAATTATTAAATTAAGAATTTCAGTCACATCGAATGATATAAAACACACTGCCACATATACCACTGTATTTATTGCTCTATATGTATTCATTAGTGCTAAACCTATTCGAAATGTAAAAGAAAAAAAAATTCTTCATGAATGTGGGTATGATAAAAATGTATATTAAATAAAAACATTTTATGCGGTTTTGTCCTTTTTGTTTTCATTTCTTTATTTTTTCTGTTGTCCTGAGAGTATTTTGTAATTTGATTTTTAATTAAATTCAGAAGTAATTTTCTTATCAGTATGTACTTTTGTGGAATATCGAACATAATTAGAAACTTTTCTTTGTACTCAATTGTTTTAGCAATTTTACGTTAGGTTTTAAGAATTCGAAAATTTGAAAACAAAATTTTACAATTGAATATTCGTCATTTTGTGTGATGTAAAAGTATTTAATACATCGCCGAAAACGGTATAGAATCTTATAATAATTAAAAATTCCTTTCTTTAAACAAAAAATTTTTAGTGAACAGTTTGAAGATTATCGTTTGAAGATTCTAAACTTCCATTCGAAAATTTTACAAACCACTATACATAAAACATAAAATACTCTCTATAAATTTTCTCCTTTGTAATACTACTACTGCTACAGGAGAAAAATTTATTTTTTCATGCTTTTCTCTGTTTTTATAGTTTTTCATTTAAAAACCTTAAAAATAAAATTAAATTTTCAATTAAAAATATTTACTTTTGTCCTTTATTTAATCATTCTTTATGATTACGTATGCATAGGTAATGTTCTGTTATAATATAACTTGATAGATATATGCTAGAGAGTACGTGGGTACTCTTTAATTATACAATTCATCAAAATAAAAAAAAAATAAAAGAAAAAATAGAAAACAGTTAAAATGAAATAAAATAAATTCTCCTCTCATATCCATTTTCATTTAACTGGCATCCATATTCACATATGTGATTATTACATATCATACAGAAAACAAAGAGGAAAATGTGAAGGAGTCAGGGAGGAAAGAGAAAATATGTAGAATAAAATGACTTTATGGTCATTTAACGAAATTTATTTTCACATCTATCTACATAAAAATAAAATGTTGTTACATTTCCATAGTTTTTTTTTTTTGCTACACAAAGCCAAAACAGGCTGAAATGGAAGACAAAAAGGAAGACAGGCATGAAAAACATTTTTTTCCCTACGAATTGGTCTAAATACCTGTGAACACTCGTATTATATGTGAGTGAAAAGAACTAGGAAAAAAAATGATCTCCGTAACAAAAGTACAAAAAATTGGATGTTTTCTGTAGGACATATTCGTAGATATATCCTTGTAATATGTAGAATATATGACTTGTACATACTATATGGTCGTTGCGTATGAATTGTTGTGCGATGCATTATTATGTGGGAAGATATGGTTACGAATTTATATTATATGAAAAATATTCGCGTCAGAAAACTTTTATGTTGAGATGTTAAATGACCCATATGTTTTGAAAATAATCCTAAGGATGAAGATGGTCAAATTAGATTATACGGTGGATAAATTCGGTTATGTAAAAGTTACAAATTCTTCTATTGTAAATTGTTATCTTTTTTATGTGTACGGTAAAATGGTGAAATGATATTTAGCCATAACTATGAATTGTTTGAAAATAAATGTTTACATAGGTGTCGAGGGTTATAACATCATGATGATGATATGTCATGTGATTATCCTTTTTCTGTATACACTGTTTTATTTTTATTTTATTTATTTTTTTTAATTTGTATTTTTTTCTATACATGTTTACATTCAGTTAAGTATGAAGTGGTCAAATTTGAATGAGGGATAATTTAGACATGTTTGTTACTTAATACCTGACAAAAGTACAAAACAAATGGAATACAGTGTAATATTATACAAAGTATAGACTGCTTGTAACTTGTATGTATATTAAAACACTTTATCAATTGAAGGAAACATTTAATTTTCGAAAAATTTAAATTAAATTTATTTTATTGCACGTACTACATTTTAGTATTTTAGGTATAATTTAGAATAGGAAGCTTTTAACTCATTTTTCAGTGATATGAAACACCATAATTAAGTATGATCCTTTAAAATTAAATTTAACCATCAAATTATTGATCAAATGAGGGAGGTAATTTGTGCACTAATAAATTACAAAGTTTTGGAAAATTTATGAGATAGAGAACAATTGTACTTACATTTTATGATCATCGAATATTTCCATTAATTTACATTATCCTTAACATCTTCGCATATTTTCGTTTTTTTTTTTTTTTTTTTTGCTCGATCCTATAATTCATTCACGCATTCGTCAAAATATTTCTTACAATCACAGAATAATTTTCCAAATAATTTCACCTGAAACGTGATCATAATTATTTTACTATTCTCCTCTATATAATGTGTATAAATTATTTTACTTCACACACGGCAAATAAAAACAAAATCCCAAATATGTAACAAGGCGTCTTTTAAAATTTTTTTTCGTTACCGTCTTGATTTTTTATTTCTTCCTTTGTATCGTAAACATTAAAATTGTAAATTTTACATATAAATGACATCTTAAATTCTAAAAGTAAATACCAGTCTTCAGTATACGATTTTATAGTAGGTTTCATTTTATTCCATCATTTTGTTCTTTTATTTCTGAATAAAATATCAACGTAATCAAAATATTCTGTTAGTTGTGTGTTTGTAATATAATATGTACTCGTATTAAGTCATTCGTCTGCATATATATGTATACGGCGAAAACGATGTGATATAAACAGGAAGAATGACTACACCGTGCATCTTGCATACATTATGAATATAATATGTACTTCTAAATGTATATGCATGCATAAAAATCAGCTCATTTCTATATCCACATATGTAATATTATTATTAGTGGGTAGAAGTATACCTATCCTATACGTATACCTATCTTATACCTATCTATATAGAAGTCGTATTTTTTAACTGGAAATGTATTTCCGCCAGATAAACTTATTTCGTATGCGACACTAAATTATCCGCAAGAATGTTGTTTATGTAGTATAGGATAGGTAGTACTATTATAAACGTGGCCTCTAAGTTGATATATGATCCAAAATAAAAACTAAAAGAAATAAAAAATAAAATATCCCAAAACAAAACGCCAAGAAATGGAACGAAACATGTATGTACCTATATTTGCTGTACAAGAAGTATTATACCCGTATATCCTTATCCTTATATCAGGAACATGTAAAGATTCTTATGGAAAATATTATTATAATAAGTTAAACAGAATTAATATAACAAATAACCAAATAACAACAACAGGAAAACTTATTCATACTTTTATATATAAGTAAAAATTCTTTGAAAATTTTCTTTAAAATTTATACAGACAAACACATACATGATATCTGGTATAGCGTACATGTACTAAATTACACATGTATGAGTATGTATGTACAGTATGTAAAACATGTACTATATAGAATCAATGGAATAGAATGAAAATTTATGTAAATAACTTGCATAATGTACTCGTATTAAGGATGAATTATATGGTGCTGTGTTTTAGAAGAAATTGAGATTAGGAAAGAGAGGAAAATATTTTAAAAAATGAACAAGAAACAGCGAAAAATGTTTAGGAAAAGTTATGGTAAAGTTTGCATTTTCCAATAGATTCTTATGAATGTATAATTTACAATCGTACATTCATACATTCCTCCTCATACACTAAAATATTTTGATGTCAGAAATGTGGTATGTGTTTGTTTATGCATCCACAAGAATTTCTTGGTTTTTATAAACCAAATATGTGCACAAACATACACATATGTGTATGAAATAGGATATTGTCAAAATATTTTGCTTCACTGAAATAATTTATTCTTAAGAAAAAATTCTTAATAAAGAAAAACTGAAGTAATGTTACATTAATAAAAATCCTTGTCCAGAAAAGTCAAATGTTTGTACAAAAAAATCCTAAACTGAAAAAGTTAAGAATTATTTTTTTTACGTGTTGCAGTTAACAATTTGCATACACACAAATATCCCTTGAATTGAAAATCCATATTCTTTAGATAAAATGATAAAAGAGAAATGTTCAGAAAGAAGAGAAATGAACTTTTAAATTTTAAATTTCTTAGTAAACAAACTACCTTACACAGATACGTGCACACATACATATGTAAGAGGATGAAATCTTAATACCTAAGGACATCTGATTTATACTCGTACATATGAGAAAAAAAAGTTTTGAAAATTTAAATTAATTGATAAATTTTATGCACGTTCCAATATGAACTGTTTACGTACATGTATACACTAATCAATTTTTGAAATAAAACTTAAAAACCAGCCGCATTCAACTATAACCAAACAAATAACCAGCCATTTAAATGACTTTTGGGGTTTTTTTTTGTCAGATTTCTTCATCTTAAATTCGTATCTATATCGCAGCATTTAGATAAACTGAAGCCAAAAAACACAAAGTAGAAAAATATTATTCATGTCATTTATCCTTGTACCAAATAGTACAGTAGCACTATAAGTTACTGATATGTATACGTATGTAAGAAGATGCACATATTCCTTTGTAGATGTAAGTATGTGTATGTGGTACAATTTTATAATTTTATATCTTAATTTTGAAGTCTAAAGCACGTTCTCATTTAATATTAGTCAGATATAAATAAATTTTGGAATATGAATGATATAAGTGGTAGAGTTCATCTTGTTTCAATCATTACTCATTTCGATTAATAGATATATGCACACATATACGAGAATATATAGAAGAACCTTAAGAGAATATGAAATTTTTTTTTTTTCGATCTGTTTTGTTTTTCACATCACCATCATTGTTATCATCATCATGATAATCCAGAATTTGTTTTTTTTTTCTTTTTTTGTTAGTTTTCATTTCCTTCTTAGCTTTTGATTTCAGTTTTTATATTTTATGCTACCAAAAATAGATGCGTCTTCGATAGATATCTCTGACCTGACTACCAGAATTGCAAATGGTACATCGGATTGGTATATAATCCCATGAGACACATTGATATGTAGTATCTCTAAACCATATAGTGTATGCTTATATGTATGTACGATGTGTGGTAGTTTGGTTTATTTTTTTATTATATTATGTTAGATGCAAGTTTTTATATACTTCAATGTATACAAGGATGTGTATAGATTGTTCCTATATAGTTTTCGAAACTTGAATTGAATTCTTAATAGATAAAAGGAAAATAATGTGGTGGTGGACCGATTAAAAATTAATATTCTATGGTAACCAAATAAGGAGTATATATATGTACATATCTACATGACATGTATACATTTTTATATATAAATGATATGAAAAGGATTAAAATTAAAAGTTATAATATCTATCATTTTTTTCTTTCAATATTTTCATTTTTTTTCTATTTCTCAACAAATTCTTTAAAATATTCTTTTCATATTTTTAAATTTTTACCACAAACTTTTATGAAAATTTCTAAAATAAAATTTGCACACATGTATACAATATGTATATGTAGGTATATTTCTTTAAAGAAAATAAAGAAAAATATACATAATTGTATGCCAAAAAAAGTCTGATATTGTCAGATTTATGAGCTTTACATCTTGTATTTTCTAAGGGATATTACATATTATATTATCCTCATATCTCATGTAATATATTTGTTCGTATATTTAAATTTTGTTTATTAGAAGTACATATTTTTTAAGTACTAGATATATATGTATATCCATAAATATAGAGTTCATTTTTATAAGAATACGTACAAGAGCATATGAGTAAATACAAATACAAGAGTTATATCACGTTATATGTAAATTATATCATCATTTCATAGAAAATAAAAGATAGTCATGCATATACTCATGTTTACACATATGACAAAAAGGACATATAATATAAGATTTAAGTATTTGTACGTTTATACACTAAAAGAGATAATTTTGTGTGTAAACATGCATACATTACTTAAAATACATACCTATTTAGAATCATAAACATAAACAGAACACTATACAACATAAATTCATATGTATACATATGTAAGTATTGAAGATAACAGCATCTCCATATGTGTAGAGATGTGATGATAACATTGAAATAATTGTGATTATGAGAAAAGGAAAATATTTTGTGGCTAATAATATACAAGCATATAACACATAAGTACATATGTATTACATGAATCTTATTTAAAACTTTTTAAGAAGATTTTGTGGTATAAATAATGACTATATTTAGATAAAATTTACTTTATTTTTACTTATATTCACATACAAAAACATATGTCTGTATCTCGATCTTATTTTATTATCCTTATTGTGTTTATATATTTAAATCAAAATCTTCTACAAAAGATTTTGAATAAACATTTTTTCTAAGAATATTTTAAACCATGGTATATACAGTAGATATAAGGTACATATGTCAGTTTATTTATAAGGCAGAAAGTGACGTCATTGTTTCAACAGGCAATATAAAGCTAAAAAATGTTGAACTTATTTTAATTGATTTTAAAATCACCACCAGCTTTCAGCCACAAATTAAATGATTTTTCATCTATTTAATTTCGTCATTGAAGGAAGAGACGATCAGTAGTAGCAATATACTTCCTCTGCGCTAAACATTATAAGAAGTATACAAGAAAAAGGAAGAGACAATGAGTAGCAGCAATATACTGCTCTGCACTACCTGGAACTACACATCATAAGAAATGTACAAAAAAAATGTAGGAGGCAATAATGAGTAGTAAAAACGAAGTTATTGGACTATAGTATGATATAAGAGTATGCTAGTAGTCTTTGCATACCATCCATATAACCGTATTTTCATTCAAAAGAAAAAAAATTTTTCTCTTTTTATGTGTAAAAGCGCATATCGAATTGAATGGTACAATGTACTTTTATAAATACACATTCATATATCTTTCTGTACATTTCGTGTATCTAAATGTTTTTGTGTTATTGAATACACGTATGCTTGTATAAATATATATGTTATGTGGTTACAAAAAGAACTCAATAAAAAACTCATAAGGGAGAGTAACAAAAAATACGAATGTAATTGTTATAATATAAATTATAAACATATGAGAGTTTGTATGAGTACATGATTTTTACTAACAGCATAATATAAAAACTATAAACAAACAGTTTTTTTTTTATAATTTAAAAATAAAAATTGTTTTTTTTAATAAAAATATTTTCAACAAATACATACAAACTTATGAATGACTTTTATATACATATATGAGTGCTATAGTATTAGTTATGTTGTATACTGAAAAATCTATACACAATGCTACATTTATTTGTATATGTGATTATGTAATCATTATACAATTATTGCAGTGATAAAATTACATACACTGTACTGTAAATAAAATGCATACAGTTATGTACATACTTTGTGTACTCTACATTTTGTAGTAAATAAAGAAAATAAAGAAAAGTAGTAAAAAAAAAATCATAATAAAATCATTTCTAATTATAGAGTTTTATTGATTGTCAGATCGATACAGAATAGAGAAATAAATGAAGGATAAAAAAAATATCTTTTATGATATTGGAATTTAATAATGAATAAACTTTATAAGAAAAAAACTTCAAACTGAAATTAATCGATCGAGAAGTTCGAAGTAAAAAGAAGAAATTTTACTTTTATAATTAATCATATCAAAAGGGGTATCACTCATTTCTGATTTCATTAACTTCTTAAATGTTCACTTATAGTTTTTTGATATTGTAACATTTTCTTTTAAAACAATATTTTTTGGTTGGTTTATTACAAATTAATAATCGAAATATAGAAATCTATTTTTGTTTTTACTTTTATTGATTTAATGATAATTATTAATTAATCAATAATAATTCTCATTTATGACTACCGTTCTAATAAAATATAAAAATACATGAATGTGCTTGCATATCTAATCGCGTAGTCACACACGGTTGCATACATACATATAAAAGCAAATCAATTGCATTTTATTATTTATCACGAATTATAATCGAAACCTTTTATGTACATTTTATTTCATTTATATAGCTATGTTCATATTTTTAATGATTTATTTTTGTTATTTTTTTTTTTTTTTAATTTAATCATTTCGTTTTATCCATACATTATGTACTCGTATATTTTAATAGTTTTTGAAATTAAATTATCATTTTAATTGATCGATATTATCGATTGAATTATTATTACAAATGAAATCATCATCATCATCATTATTATCATTATCATCACTTGATTCTTCTTGTTTCTTTTAATTTTTTTTTTAAAAAATGATATAAAAGTTTTCAAATAAACAAAATAATTATTTTATATAGTAGATGTGCACATTTATCTGAATACACATTTTTTTTCAAGTAACCCCACATGCGTGTAGACTTATATATAAAACATAGAGTTATGTGACTGTAGGTAGGGTATACAATATAATAATCATTGTCATATTACGCATATTTGTAAAATATAACATATAACCTTATGTACTCGACTACTCGTATTTATATACATTCACTCATAGATATTATGCTGGCATTACAATGATTTTATATGCAAATCATGCAATATATAAAATCAATAAGTGATTTGTAATTGAATTTATTGCACACACTCTCCCATACTTCGTACATATATATACGATTGAATTGATATATGTGTGAATGTGTGTTAAACTTAAACTTTATGTTTATTGCACACTATAGTATTATAATAATCATTATTATTATTATTATTGTTATTGCTATAATATTGCTATATGGTCGCAGTTATTGCATGATCATATCCTTTGAATACCATGCACATATTCATACATTATTATAATTATTAATACTTACTATGTTTACTACTATATTGCAAAGTATAGTGCTTGCTATTAAAAAAAACTTGTTTTTCTTAATTGAATAAAATTGTATATTGTATTTTTTTATTTTTTTTTTTTCATATATTGTAATATTCGATTTATGATTACAACATCTACCAGTAGTGTAGACAAATTTCATAGTCTGCCTACAAAATAAATTAACCTTTTCACTCTTTTACAATTTGAAAACTTTATATTTTCAATTATAAATCAAAGCAGTTTTAGTTGATGAAATTTATAAAAAAAATTAAAAATTAAAAAAAAAATACATAGTACCCTAAGTATCAGTTATTTCTTTAAATTCTGTATCACAAATTTGTTGTCAAACTGCAAATATTTTCCAAATAATTTTATACAGTCGAAAATTACCATATTGATTTAGAATTAATTCGTATGGATTTTCTGTACTATAATCATTCCTAGATTTGAAAACAGTTTAAGAACGCCCTGTTTTTTGTACCTACATCTATGTATATTTTTATAACTTTATAAATCTGATCACAATTATACCTCCTTTATATTTATGATTTTTATCGTTTCATATTAAATTGACATTTTCATACCACATATCACTAATATTAGCTGTTATCATATAAAGAGTATATAAAGTATCCAATAGGTATTTTCAATATAATACCTATACCTCGGTTACCACCGTAATGGTTTGCTATTATATTTGTATCTATAACGATCAATGAATATATGCGATCAAATAATATACATATACATATAATGCAACGATAAACGATACGAATTACGAGTATTCAGGTTCGTTCATGTATTTGATTACATATACAGCACACATACAATCAAAATATTTTTATTTTAATAGATCGAGGATGTTATTATCACATTTGAAAAAAAAAAGAATGAACTTTCAAATGCTTTTATGTGGTAATACCATGTAATACTTAATTTTTACTATACGTATTTTACGTTACTACTATGTACATACTATAGATTTTTATATAAACACATCTATGAATTGGATGGCTATATATGTATTATCATGTATTCTACTGTTTATATGTAGTATATGTCTATAGGAATAAAAATGATATTACAAAATGTTTTGACCATTATATACGATATTATTTACTACCGGATATGAGATCAGATGATGAAACATTTTGACGTTCTTCGTATTTTATTTTTTTAATTTTTTATTTCTATACGTATTGTCGTAATGTCGTTTATCGTTTGTTTTTTCTTTAATTTTATTAATTTTTTTTTTTTACCAAACTTTATAAAAATTTATTATCATTTGCGTGTAGGCACATACACGAGTACATACATACATATGCACATACATACGAACGTATAAAACTAAATAGTTTGTAAAAGGTATGGTTCATAAATGTTTGATATTTAAAATATCAATGATTTAATAAAAAAAAACTTACCCATACTTTTACTTTTACGTATCGAAAATGTCAATAAAATTTTTATATTGAAAATTTAATTAAATTTATTATTCTATTAGAAGAAAAAAATGACAAAGAAAAAGTAGAACGAAATAAAATCTGCATTTTGTATTGTGTTTCAAGGATATTGTAAAGTATACATAACTGAAAGTGAATTTTATAATATCTGTCGATTTACGATAGTATGTTTCTGATACAAATGAAATCGAAATGAATTATATAGATTGTAAGTTTGTATAGTTGTTGTCAAAGTGAAATTTCAATAATAATTCCTTTAATAAACTCAGACTCATTTTCCTTAACATAATCCCTGTTCGACAGTATTTTGTTACGAGTGTATATTATTATTATTATTATTATTTATTATGGGTGTGAGGTCAGTAAACTGCCTCACCCCCGCCCACACCATGACCCGCCAGGGCCTTTTGGCGATTACTTAATTCTATATACAAAACTTACTTAAACTAAATTTTTCGTGTCACCATTTGTGTTTGGTGTGTGGCCACGCTATCCCCTCTTCCACCACTATTGCGGTGGGCGAGACGGTAGCGGCTTCACATATTCACACCTATGGTGCACAGGCTCTTATATCTATCGTTAGTATCAAACATTGCTTATAACTATTGTTAGTACTTAGGTGTAGTAACCCCTTAGATGAAGGGGTCCAAATATTCTTACATTGTAATCCCTTGTGTGCGTGCGGCCTTGGCCATGCCATCACTCCGTCCACTAACTGTAGTGTGAAAAGTGATGTCGGCTCCACTGTCGCACACAATTTTCATATAAAATTTATCATGTGTGTACTCTATTTTGACTTGCTCTGTGGTGATTGGGCACGAATCATGTCTTGTTATTATAATTTGTCCGTCAGTCTGTACTGTGTCAGTATTGTAAATAGAGTGGAGTTTGCACCCTGTGAAGGAACCAGCAACTCCTCCTTATTTACTTCTTGTTGTCCTAGGACTGCCAGTCTGGCTGTAACAGCCGCGACAGTCCATTAACAGTCTTGTCGCGTTCGTATGTAAGGTGTTTCTACAACAAGGGCAGATTGACCCAACTTCTCTACGAGTGTATATAATCATAAATAAACTTTTAAATTTACTGCAAGTTTAATAAAATTAGTAAAATCCAAAATTACAAATTCGAAATAGACAAAAAATTAAAAATTGAAAGGAAGAAACAACAACAAAAAAAGAAATCATTTAATTACAACAAATCACCCAACAGTAAATATTTTTTGCCAGTCTTTTTTGGTTAATCTTCATTAGAAATTTTTGGGTTTTTTAATTTACCTACACATTTACTGAGATATAGAGAATATACTTCAGTATTTGTTTCCCTTCTATCTGTTATTATCCCAATTATCGTACTCGTAAAATCTCATAAAAATATTTTCTCATGGTCATAAATATTTTGTTTCCTTTTTTTAAAATCAGTATGGGGGTAGAAAGTAATGTATCCTTTAGAAAAGGAGGAATAGGAAAGTAATAATAAAAGCTAAAATAAAAACAAAATTTATATGAATGGGGAGAAAGAAGAAACACCGATTGGAACGCGAAATAAAAATATAAAAAGTAATTGAAATCACCGGTGGGATATGATGATCCGCATATTCGCACTGTCTGCATTGAAAAGAGGATACACTTAAAAAGAATTATGTGGGAGAAATGCGGTGATAATTTTTATCATATATTGAAATTTGAATTTTGTTAGATAAACGTTAAAGTTTACAAAGTTTCTTTATAAAAATTACCTCAAATTTCTTCGGAAATAATTTATCATTTTCTTTAATTTCATTTTAAATTTTAATTTCATTTAATACTGTTCTAAAATATAACAGAATTTACCGATTCCACATGAAATGATGAAAGCATAAATGCATGTAGCGAGTATTTGGTATGTAGAAGTATACATCTTGGTTATGGTTATAAATGTTATATGTTAAAAATATTTTTCCAATTTTATTATTTTTCTTCTGTTCACTTGTTGTCAATGTTATAGTTTTGTATTTCTGCTCCATTTTTTTTGTAAATTTTTATTACAATTCGTTTATCCGTTCATAATGATTATGACGACGACGATGTTGATGATGATGATGATGATGATGATGATGACGACTCTTATGGTAGAACAGCTTTTATTTCACGTTTTATATTTGGAAGTGTACTGTGTGTTTATGTATTGCATATGCATTTGATATGCATTCATTATAACATACAGACTTAAAAACCATTTTTAAAAAAAAAATGAAAATGCAAACATCTGCTGCATAGTTTTATTGGGAAATTAGAGTATGCGTACAGATATAAGATATAAATATACTACTTGTATGTACATATATCTAATACATATGTATAATATAAACACAAAAATATCTTGACCAAGTTTATTTATGCAATTAAATAAAGTTCTCATCACTTGAAATCATCATCAAACAGAAACAAACAAACATACATCATACATGTGTAATATTTTGTTTTGTTTGTTCAAGTTTTATAGGTAGATATGCACATTCATTCATGCATATACAAACGTTAATGTGTAGGGATATGTAGTGAATATATTTAAGAAAACGAATGAAGGATCATAATAATTCTTAAATTGGATGATGCTACTACTCGTATATATGCGTCTCTATGAAACAAACAGATTTTGTTTTTCTTAAATTTGTTTTCTTCATTTTATATTTATTTTGTTTTTTTTCTTATTTTAATTTTGTCGTTTTTAAAAGGCTACGATGCTAATGCTGATGATGATGATCGTCAGCATTTGCGAATCATCGTAATCATTATCATCATCATTTGTTCATCAATGTAATCCGATACAACATTAACAAAAGATTTTATGTACATTTTGCATTACGTATATTATGTACATAATTTACTCGGGTGTACATATTCGTGTATACCTTTTTGTACCTACAAAAAAAAAATATACATACATATATATTATAAAAGTATATATATAAATTTTCTATGCCGTAAATTGTAATTTTTGCAAAACACCATATACACAGTTATATGAGAGCTGTTGATAATAATGATGATCATGATGATGATGATAATGATGTTGGTACTTGGCCTCACTAAAGATATACAACTTTTGTGTTGGAATTTACCGACGTCGTCACTTTACTCATAATTTTCTGAACACATATCATATACTTTTGTATGTCTATGTTTAGTATGCTTACATAAGAAACAAAACTCATCATTTATATATCAAAAATTATATTTTCTTTTTTGACTTATGGAATATTTTATATGCGTATATACATATGATATCCTTTCTTGATGGGTTTGTTTCTTTTATTGGTAATTACTGGTTGGTAGCTTAATTACCTGTTTTGTTTAATTAAGCAAAAGTCATAATTTATTTACTCACTTTATATCCATCCATACAAGTACATACGTTCATATGTGCATATAAAAGTTTTAATTCTTTTTGTTATTATTATTTATTTTATTTATTTATTTTTCACTTTAATTTTTAAATTTTGTTGGTGTTATTCTGTTTGTATTTTAGAAAATTTTTAAAGGCGTTGCAATTAAATTACCATGAATAATCTTACCTATATATAGATATTACAATAAATAATTATGAGAATGAAAATAGTATTCTAAAGGGTGAATTGTATTAAATGACAAAAAAAAAACAATAATTGATGATTTTTGGAAAAATGTTTTCGTAATAAATGCAATGAATGTTATATTGTTGGCAAGAAAAGACTAGAAAACTGACATCAAAACAAAAGTTGATAAAATTTTATTTTTATAATTTTCACGATCAAATAGAATATATTTTCGATTGTATAACTTAAATGTATATTCTATATTATGTCTTTATACGATAATAAGAACAAACAAGTAGTCATGAATAAATTTATTTTTTTGATATTATAAAATATCACCACCAACTGATCTCCGTTTAATGTGTATGATGAAAAAATTTTTTTAGAGCTAATCTAACTTCAAAAATTGAAGAATTTATTGATGAAGATCAGAAAATTTTTGGAAGAAGATGACATACTAAAATGTTACGTTCAACATTTAAACCACTTTGAACTAAGTACTATCGATATCAGAAATTTTTCGTTTTCTGCTCGTTCATTCCCATTCTCGCATACCAAGCAGTAGCTAATCTGATCACTTATTAACGAATCATTTTGTTGATCATTATATATCTAAATCTAATGGCAATTTTTATAGATAAAATTCCAATAATTCTTTTGCATAATGTAGTACATATTTAGAAATTATATTATTAATCGATAAGTAATTAATCTTCTACGGTTTTTTTTTTTTTTTTTTTTTTTGACTATTTTTCTTTATACGTTCACATTAGCGAGCATAATCATAATCACAATTATGTTTACAAGAAAACAAATAAAATGTTTATGAAGTTATTACTATAGAAACATGGTCTCAATGATATGCAAGCACAACAAAAAATGGTGGATTCTTTTAGAAAATGCTGCTGCTGGAATTGAAATATTTTTTTTGCTAATATATTAATAGCTCTCTAATAGTGTAAATGTACGCATAAGCATGTATACATAACTTGACTATGTCCATTCATCGCATTAATCTCTTTATCTATTCATCAATCCACTCATCTATTTTCCTACAATCTGCATTTCGAAGTACATATGTGCTTTACATAATACACGAAGTTCCACATATGTATATTAATACCAATAATAGCGCACTCGAAATTCATTTTTCTTTCATAGGTCAACTGGAATATTTATCATTCGAAAGTAAGTGGTTGATACACCGATACACAAGGTAAAATAAAATTTAGGAAAAAAATTTCCTCAATCATATAATGTACATACACACATTTGATTTTTTTTTTTTTTGGTTTCTTTTAAATTCCAAAACAGAGGTTAGATAATGAAATCGTTCAGCGCTCACTCATCAAACAATAAACAGAAAAAAATACTGTAATTCTAAAAGCAATCGAATCTTATGTGATTCAACGAAAAAGTAGCAAATATGATCAACAGCAAAAAAAAAAAAAACCTTTAAATATCTACTAAATTGCCCACAGTAAATGTACTTTTCTTTAACCATCTTCAACGATATTTAACCCATGATATATACTTGAATATAAAAATAATTTAATATGTCTAATGCACAAACAGTAGTCCCCACAATAATATAATATTATACCAACCAATTCATCTATGCACAGGTGAAACGATGATAAAATGTAAAATGCCATAGTAACCGTTACTGTTGTAGATTATTATAGTATACCGCATTATAGCTACTGGAATTTAAAAGAATTTTTTTTTATTCTTATTTTTTAGTTAGTTTTTTTTTGCTTTTTTTTCAAATATTTTTCTTAGTTATGCGTTTGATTTTTTTTGCCCATAGTATAGATATTAGTCGTTTTAGTTTTTTTTCAGTCGTTTTTATTTAAAGGTCGAAATCGAAATAGTTGAAAAAGGGCAATAAAAACTAAAAAATGAAGAAGTTATATACGTAGATGCAATGGATGTGTACCTATCTATATATTATGTACTTTTACATACACACAGTTCATATTGTATGTTTGTGTATTTATTATGGTCATTTCTCTTAACGATGATGATGATGATTATGATGATGATGACGACTACGACTATGCCTGTCGGAAAGACAATGATTATTATTATAAGATCCATTTTTATATTTTATAAGTATGTGTATATGATGAATATACATACAGTGCCTTTCAAAATTATTTGTGCAACTAAAAATTACGTACAAGTACTGAATGAAAATGCTATAACTTTTTTTCTATTTATTTTTTCGAACTCATTTTTTTCCACTTATTACTTACATATCTAAGTACAAACTTAAAACAAACAAAAACAAAATACTTTTCAAAGAACTGAAAAAAAAACAACAAAGAACATTTTTCAAAATTATTTGTGCAATGCCGCTATTCCGTCAAAATTATTTGTGCACGTGTTCAGCTGGCTGTAAAAACTAACGGTTGTTGCAATTTTGTAAATTTAATGAGCTGCAGAAGGTATAGATTAGAGATTAATGCTAGTACAGTCGAAGTTTAACATCAAGTGAGTGCTGTTTTGTGGTAAAAATGCCTTTAAAATCAGAATTGTCCATAGAAGACAGAGCTGCAATTGTTGCTGAATATAAAAACAATATTTCAGTTTCGAATTTAGCTAAAAAATATAATTGTCATAGAAACACTATTTATTATCAAGTTTTGAAGAAAAAAAATAATGGTAATTTGGAAACTGCAAAAGGCAGAGGTAGAAATAGAGTCACGTCTAAAAGAAACGATAAGGAAATCGTTAGATCTGTGAAAAAAAATCCCAAGGCGTCTATAAAGCAAATTACAAATTATATCAGTAATTGCACCGGTCGAGTAATAAGTGAATCAACAATTAGGCGTAGACTTGCAGAAAAGGATATAAAAGCCTATACCATTAAGAAAAAGCCATTTATTTCCGTAATGAATGAACGCAAACGTCTAGCGTTTGCTTTAAAATATAAAGATAAGCCTATTGACTTTTGGAGAAACATTTTATGGACGGATGAATCTTCATTCTCATTAGACGGGACTTACGGTAGAAAATATTACCGTTCAACACCAAAAGAAAAAAAAACCAAGGCCGTTAACGCACCCACTAGACATTCAAAAGGAGGCAAAGTGATGATATGGGGTTGCATTTCTTATAATGGTATTGGACCATTGGTAAGATTACCATCCAACGTGAACACTCGGCATTACCTTGAAATATTGAATGAAGTTGCAATGGTTGCAGGTGACAAGCTAATTAACAATAACTTCATTCTTCAACAAGATAATGCTCCAATCCATACCAGTAGATTGGTAAAAAGGTTTTTATGTAACGTTGGACAAGAAGTACTTGAGTGGCCTCCTCAAAGTCCCGATCTCAATGTAATAGAAAATCTTTGGCATTATGTTAAATCGAGAGTTCCCGAAAAAATTGGCAGATCTGAAGATGAAACGTGGAGGGATATAATAGACGTCTGGAGCCAGATTCCAGTGGAAATTGTGAGAAAGCTCATTGATTCAGTGCCAAGAAGACTCCAAGAAGTTATTGAAGCAAAGGGGGGAAATACATCTTATTAGGTATTATTTTTTAAAAAATTAATGGTACCTAAATAAAAACAATATTTCAAGTTACAATCTTCCAATTTATTTGCAGATTATCATATCATTTTGTTGATTTTATAGCCAGCTGAACACGTGCACAAATAATTTTGACGGAATAGCGGCATTGCACAAATAATTTTGAAAAATGTTCTTTGTTGTTTTTTTTTCAGTTCTTTGAAAAGTATTTTGTTTTTGTTTGTTTTAAGTTTGTACTTAGATATGTAAGTAATAAGTGGAAAAAAATGAGTTCGAAAAAATAAATAGAAAAAAAGTTATAGCATTTTCATTCAGTACTTGTACGTAATTTTTAGTTACACAAATAATTTTGAAAGGCACTGTATATACGTTATGCTGACCTGCATGTATGTACATTCTATTGTTACTAAATATACGAATGTATCTATGAAATACTCATATATTCACTAATAAACTTTAAAGAATTAGAAACATCTATACCATTCATACATATGTATATAATATGGACGAAGAAATTTTCAAAGATCCTCCGCAAAATGATAATCGATGTGCCGGCAGATATTTTTGTCTCTAAAACATACATAACACTCATACATAAATATACGTAAAAGCATCATCAGTGATATAAAAACAGAATTTACTGATTAATGAGTTTTTAAACTTAAATATGTAGACAATATACACACTAAAATAATGTACATACATATTATGTATATGACACGAGCATTCATTTTGTCTTAATACTACACTCCGTATACATAAGAGTAGTACCTATCTTTTAAGTTTTTTAGTAGTTTATGATATTTTTTTGTTTTTTTTTTAAGTTTCATTTATACTCGTATGTACGAGTATTTACTAATAATAAAGTTTCTACTGTTTTTCCACCTATATTGAAATGTAGCCGCAGAAAATTGTAAAATTTGTAAGAAAAAAAAAAACCACAACAAAGTTCTAAAATGTAAGGTCGAACTGTTATGAAAAGTACAAAAAACAAAAAAAATACCTATTCAAGATTTCAAAAAAATGAGAATGTAATCGTTTAACCCTTTTCAATATTATTATTATTATTATTATTTTTACATACTCGATACTCATTAAAAACGTACATATATATCTATGGATAACATATGAACATGTACTATGATGTAAAGTATAAAGAAAGATTATGACGATTATGATGATGATGATGATGATGATGATGACGGCGAATAGACATATTAAGACGTCGTCAAGACTTATGACCTTTAATGAGGAACTTTTTTTCGTGTCAAGATTTTATTTTCTATTTTGTTTATTTTACTTTGCTTTTAAATATGTAATTTTTTTTTCAGATGCTTTTTTTAATAATTTCGATATCTGCGTATAATGTATATGCACTGCACAATCATATACACATAGATTTCAGTTTATACATTATGTACGTAAATGTGAAATTCTTTACATACATGTATAATCCATCATTAAGGTGTTCATATTGTTGAAGTTTATTTTTTTTACAGAAGTCCTCTTGTTTTTCTTTTTTTCTCTACATGTCAATTTTCTTCATTTCCACACTTCTTGTGTTTTTCGTTGTGTCTTATGTGTACATATTTTCTTTTTTCATTCAATTTTCATTGTGAACAATTTTGTATTTATACATATGTTTAAATGTAAAAAATTATTTAGAGTGTATAATGTACATAAAATCTACTAAACTATATATGCAATATAATAATAATGAACTTTTCTTATATCTTGCAAATAATCGTATTATACATATGTATCTTGTATTTATACAAATCAAAATACAGTGCAGTTAAACAAAATATATTCGCACAACAACGAAGAAATAAACGAAAAGAGAAGAAAATATTAGCGATGGCATATAACTTCTTTATAAAGTGTACTCAATAAATTAATTGTATAAAACAGGAAGCTATATATTTATTAAGAAACAACTTTTAGTGGTTATTTCTGACTACCATATTATATATTATTCTATGTACTTACAAGTATTTGTATGTACAAGAATGTATGTACTATCTTAGATATTCGTGAATGCTATATTTATGATAAAGTGATATATACAACTCTTAACTTAACAGCAGATACACGATGGATATAAAATTTTCTTATAAAAAAAATTATTAATTCTTACACTATTGTATATCATATATGCTGCAACAATTACACATACGAATACATAAACATAAACATAAACGTATAATGAGTGCAATTTGAAATGATAAGAAAATACAGTGAAATCTGTCGTAAACGAGCGCATACAGTTCAAATGATTGTGTCTACTTGTATACAAAATACATTATCTGCTTTCAAAAGAGATTCATTCATAGATATTTCACTGTATATGTATAAGTAGATATTTAATATGGGTTCTTCAACTGAGTAGTGTTATAACCGTATAGCTAGAATATATGAATGTACAATAATATACTTATATACATAATATCTGTATAACATTCCGATTAAATTTTTACAAAAAATAATAAATCAATGTCAAAAGCACCTCTTTAAAGAAGCCCACCCTCAGTACAAATGCGTTTATCAACATTTTTCATGTACATATAAGTACAAACATATGTATACATATGTACAAAGAAATGATATATACCTACCCATATATATTGTACATTATATAATTTTGTATTCTTTGTACGATTCAAATACATATATCTTTATGTGCAATACAAATTTATTATATACATATGTATGCATGTATGAAAATTTTTACTGCAATATATTTTATAAGAAACTCTTTTCTCATGAATATTACAAATTTAATGAAATTCCAATTTAAAAACATTTTGTGAATATCAACAACAAAACGGAGAAAAAAAAATAACATTTGTATGTTTAGAGTATATTTAAAGGATATATACACTAACCAGCAAATATAAAGTGAAACTAAAACGACCACAAAAATTAACTTTACATCATCGTATTTATACATATAAATACTCGTATATTTAGGCATACGCATATTTATAATATTATAAAATGGAAAATCTATAAAATGAAAACGAAATATGGAAATTTTTACAATGTTTCTGCTTGAACCTCGTCGTTACATTCACATTTTCGTAGTACTTTATACAAGAATACACATTAATATATTATATATATACAGCGCCGCTTTTAGCCTCTTGGGCGCCCGGTGCACTTCTAAAATGTTAGCCCTCTAGGTTAAAACTTTACTATTTTGGTACGCCTGATTTTTTCAAAAACTAATGTAGGGACATATAAATATTCGCACGAGGAATGGAGTAACAGAACATAACTAAGAATATCGAATAATAATTATTATAACATGTACATGAACTAAACTCGAAATGCAGATAAATTTTTTAAAACAAGAAGAAAGACACAAAATCCAGAGTGTCCGGCATCGGGTGGTCCACGATGTAGATAGTTCTAATCGAGACAAACGAAAAATCATATGACAGGGAAGGGTAATATCAACCGTTTAGCAGCTAGAGGGCGTGGACGATTTTTTGTACTAACTCTATGAAACACCCTATATAACAACAACGATGTACTAGCTAGAAGAAAGTAGAATAACAGAAACATGTTGGAGAATCCCTCTGTCCTTTCCCACACCTTACATGCCCCGCTAAGTTCGTATCTTCAAGAGTTAATGTGTTTTAAAGTGAGAATTTCGTGATTTTTTTGTGATACAAGCTGTGGAAGTACAATGCCCTTTAAATTACTTTCTAATTACATAAGCAAATAAAGCAAAAGACATTCACTTCATTTTTGTCTTTTACAGTACAAATCTATCTTCAGTTAAGAGAAAATTTCACAGATAATATTTTTTCGATTGTCATTTGTAAAATTAATTTTCTAAAAATGGATATCCGACTTTCATTCTGTCCTTATTCGCGCCCTCGAGATTCACGCCCGTTTTTAGTGCATCATTTCAACCTATAAAAGAGGCGGATATGTACACATGTACGCATGCAAAATACATATTATATCAGGCTATATAAAGAGCTCCTGTTTCTGTTATATTTTCATATCTGATATACTCGTACTGAAAGAGTTTTGTACAATTTTACACATTGATTGACAGTATTTTGGCCGATATTTAAATTTGATTGTTTCGACTACTACTACTACTACTACTACTACTCATACTACTACTACTACTAATACTACTACTACTACTACTACTACTGCTACTGCTACTGCCACTGCCACTGCTGCTACTATACTCTATTATTTTATATATTTTCTTATTTTTATTTATTTGTTTATTTATTTTATTTCATTTTTTTTTCCATTCATTTTTGAATACGATAATCAACTAACATTATGCACTATGTATGTATGTATTGCTGATTTGTTGAATATAAAATTGAATGAAATTGTAAATAATATATAAAAATGTAGGTCTACTCTTGTACATTGGTAGACAGATATATACATAGGTTAGTTGGACATATACAAGTTCATTTTATAAGTAACCACCTGCCAAAATTGACAGCTTTACTATGCTATAAAGCGTAAATATTACGTGTATCTACACAATATTTATATCCATATATTCGTAAGTTGCTATAGAAAAAATACAAAATAAAATAATATCCTTATATTGTATAAGAAGGATATTATATACGATATGTCGTTGTACACTTTGTATATCATTTATTTATCGTATTTTAATGTTATTACATAATAATGTACATTCGTATGTACATATGTGTATGTGCGCAGTAAAATTTTCCGATAATACATATAGACATTTATAGTATATACCATATGAGTATGGTAAATCATTTCAGTAGCAACTGTAACATAATATACACACATAGACATAAGATCAGGTCCAAATAAATATACATTCATTTAATATTTTGTATATCGATAACATAAACTTTAAGATATTGTAATCGAATCGTACATACATACTATATATATAGCATAAATTTAAATTTTAATTTACTACCTTAGTTCTTATTGACTTTGTTATTGCTATAATACTGCTGATGTTGCTGTTGCTTTTATTATTATTGTTGTTTATTTTGTTGTATTTTATTTACTTTTCCTGAAAAATGTAAAATAATTGAATAATATATCCATACATAATTTGCGAAAAAATAAAACAAGATATACAGTGGAGGACAAGTATTTTTATAAATTTATATAAGAGATAGTCGGTATAGAAAGGTATATGTATTTAGATCCTTTTTTAAATACGATTTCACTGGTATACATAATATGCGAATGCACGAAATTGAAGCCAGAGATTTAAAAACGCACTCGTTTTCTTCATTCATTTCATTTTTTTTCATTTTTTTTTTCATTCGTTCATTCGTTATAATCAAACTTGAAATATCATCATTGTGATATGAGAATAATGGCTTTAAATAAAAAATAAAAAAAAGGTGATGTCTGTGTTTCCTTAATTTGTTGAATTTTGATTACAATCTGTCTCTTGAAGTTTTCTACATTGATGGCCTTCCTGAAGTCATCGATTCAATTCATTTTTTTGTTTGAAAAAAAAAAATAAATATTTTCGTCTACACATACATTAAGTATGCAACGAAAACCAAAATTGAATAAGTAAATAAAATAAGGAGAAAAATAAATAAATAAAATTGTGCAACCTGCACGATTCACTTTTTGAATTTTTAAATATTTTTGTATCTATTTACGTTACATTAGGTACTTTAATCAAAAAATAAATAAATAAAAATAATTTAAAAATAATGAAAAACAAAAAGAGTGTACATGCATTTGACTTTTCTACATTTCTGATGTCACAGGATATTCCAATTCTTTTTTATTTTTTCTAATCACTTTGTTACATGAAGGGAATAGAATAAAAATTTGCAAAACAAAATAAAAACTAATCCAATTTAGAAGAAAAAAATAATACATTTCCTCGATTTAATTTAGTTTAGCACTGATTCTGAGTGACCAACATTTTAGAAGGGTTATGTATCTTTTATGTGACTTCACATAATAGTTTGTCTGAGTTTTATGCTGCCGTGCAGTTGCAATCTTTTTTTTTAAATCAGATTTAGTCTGATGGGAAATTAATGATGTCGAAGAAAATGCAGGAAATTTTTGAATATTGGAACGTATTATATAGTTGGACTTGTTGGAAAAATGATCTTGCATAGGTTAGAGACGGAATTCATTTGCATTAAGCGCGAAACAGAATTTGCAGCTTGTAGTATGTAGCTCTAGTTGTAGCTGTAGAAGTAGTAATAGATGTAGCGCGACATTATATCGACTGACATAATGATGTAGTATGTAGCTCATTTGTATTGTGTTGTGACATTTGAATTGATAATTAAATATTACAAATAATTAATAAAATATGAAAGTGAAAAAAAAGAAAAAGCAGTTTTTGCGTTAAATGTTTTAAAATTAAAGCATAGATGGCAAACACGTGCAGATAAAATTAATTATAACATTAGCTGTCATTTGTCAAAGCTGTAGCTGTAGCATAAAGTAGAAAAGTTCCTACTTTGAGCAGCAGCTTCTACTACTACTACTGCTACAGCTACGCATTGTGGTGCTTCAAACTTACATTAATGCTGTGTATTTTTGACAGCTCGTAGTGCTACATGTACTACATACTACAGCTACACATTCTGTTTCAGGCTTTAGGTAGAAAAACATATGCTTTGATGCTTTTCTTAAATATTTGGTGCGCAATACAATATAGTGATTGGAAATAATTTCAATAATTCAAAAATAGTTATCCCAAGAAGTACTAGAATCCAATGCTTCTACTGAATAAATTATACAAATTCTTTTGAAATTATCTCTTCTAAGGTCAAAAATCTATCATAGTATGTAATTCCGAGCTGAAGATGAAAATGAAAAGTTTGGAGAATAAATTATGTACTAATGTCTTACATATTTAATAATATAATATAACCGCACTCACTGATCTTCAAAATTATATTGGATACAAATTAGACGATCAACAAAATACAGTCCATCGAAAATGAGAAAATTATCGATACCGTTATCATACCATCTAAATTATTTATATATACGGATTTATATATTCCAATTTATGTATACAATTTTGAATTTCGATTGCTTTTATTACACGATCAGATTAGATTATTGCTTATCGTTTCGATTATATACGTTATGAAGAAAATTAATTTGCATGTTCCCAAATCGATTCCATTCTTTCTTAGTAATATCTTCATATCGTGCATTGTTATATGCATGCATATATTTAAACGAAAATTTCTTTACACAATCAGTAGCTAGGTAAATGAAAATACTGTAGTTGATAATCATTTTATTAAAGTCCCGATAGTTTATTTTCAGTTTTGTTAATTTTTTTTGAATAATTTTGAATTAAAAAAAATTGTAAAGTTTTTTTATTCGGTATCCTACATCACTACATACTTATTGTATATAAAGATCGCGTGACTGATAATTTTTATCCTTTATTAATTTATCTTTTACTATTTAAAAAAAAGTGAACAGACTTCGATCATGACCATCAAAAGGCGTTATCCAGCTACGTGAATGTATATATGTATGTCCATAATATCTATAAATAATATGCTTGAGGGCTTTAATATTCATATTAACTTTGAATTATCATTAATTTTTGTAAATTTCACTCCTAAATGCTAAAGATAATATAATAGAAAGGAAATCATCATTTTCGTATACATATCTATCTACTACATATGCACGTACCCTGTTCAAATTCACGCAATCAGTTGATTTTAAATGTTTAAAATTTCATTTAATTTGTGTCTATTGTTTCGATAACGATTTTTTGCTACCTTTCTGTATCCTGATATTCACAAATTATTTAATTTTTTTATCAAATGTTCATAGAATTTTCTTCAAAAATTAAATAAATAAATAAAATAACATACAAAGAAGAATTACAAAATTTAATGATGATCCTTATGAGTTTATATTGTGAAAAATTCATTTTTTTTTTTTTTTTTCTTCTTTTTCTTTGTGAAATATATTCATTTCATGCTATATTGTACTACCAAAAACATTAAAATCACTCAAATAGGACTCTGGATAGATCAAGACTGAAATCAATTTAATTTCATCGAAATTTGAATAAAATTATGGGTAATTACATAAAAACGAAACACAAATGTATTTGATGTCGTGCATATGTGAGTATAGTTTGTAGTTTATAAATGGATGTTTATGTAAATATATGATACTCGTGCATAAATAATTTTTGCGTATAGTATACATATGTAACAACATTAGGCATGCAATTTCTTATTATAATTCCTGCATTTCAGTCTATAAAAATCGTTCAGTTTTTTTCTTGCCATTACGCTCTTGTTTTTTTCCTAAGCAATTTTTTATGCCTTGTTTTCTTTGCTATAGGGCCATAATAGATTCGAATCTTCTTAGAAAATTAACAATTCTGTAGTATAGAAATGTACATATGTATATATAATTATACTTGAATCACAGGTAAAAATTATAAAATAACAGAAATAGGAAGACAGAAAGAGTCAAAAAAAAATTGAATAAAAAATGAAAATTAAAAGAAAAAAAAATTAAATTTAATAGTGAAAACTATATGGTATCTATAATATGCATGCATTAATATAACGTAAATATGTACTATGAGCTATGAGTAAAGTATTCGCGTCGTCGTAAAATGCACACAGCGTTCCATAATCAAAAGAAGAATATCGTCGTAAAACATTGCACAATAGCCTCCTAAATATGTACCTATGTATGTGTAGTGTGCAACTATTTATATAAAATTTTTTATTGATTTATCCACACACATATAAGGATAATAATAAGCACATATATAACGTTAACCTTGAACCTGATCTTGTCCTTTTTAATTTTTCTTGTTTTTGAGCGTCAATTAATTTTCTGTTTATACATATAAAATGTGATGTTACAACCAAATTTAGAAAACAACATTATTTTTTTTCGATTTAATTTTAAATTCTCGTTCATCTACAATGCATTTATAGATAAATACTATAAATTAAGTACAGTACATATAGAAATGTACACTATATAGATAATGCTATGTTACTATGTACTTAATTTGAAAATACGTAGATATGCGTAATTGAAATTTCTATATGATATCAAATCTATAATATGTACATTCTGATACTACAGTAATCGTATACTATGATTTGTAAATATACAAAGTTGTTAATGTCTATAATGATGGGATTGAGTTTACGTATATAGCCACTCGTATATATGTGTATGTAATAATACGCGTCTAATTTGAACAAGTTTTTACGCATACGCTCGTATAAATATGCAACGTGATGCAACGAATTAAGTAGTTGTAAGTAATTGTCTCTATAAATAATAAAATATAACCAATAAACTTTATAATATACGCAATCGTAAATGTGTAATGATTTTACACGTGACACAGCCATTTGAAGAAAATTGAAAAAAAAAATTTACTGAAAAGTAGAATTTGTAATTACTGTAACAGTGTGGCATAATAGTAGTTGCAACAGTAGAAGTAGATATGTACATCAAGAGGAAGTTTTATTTAAAATGCTACCTCATAAATATTATTTATATCTCTTACTGTGTCACTGAGATGTCATAATTATCCTTAGAAGAAATCAAATCAAACTAAAAGAAAATATAATAGAATTGTTGGGTGTGATAAAAAAATACATTTATATCTATTCCTTCAAGGATATAAAATAAAAGATGTTAAAAAATTTTAAATTAAATTATTCTATGAAAACTGAATCATATGTGTATATATACATATATCTACTGAAAGTACGAAAACATATTGTAATAAGTTGGATAAAAAGATTTAAGCTCAACCAACAATATCACGCAGAACATATGGGAAAAGAATGAAAAAACATATAAACAAAAAATATATAAACAAACGCCTTTTTAAAAATTTTCTTTTTTTTTCTTCAACCATTAATATATGTATGTATGAGTAAAAAATACCAAGAAATTTATAGTAAGGAGATTGAAAAAAAATTGTAACAAGTAAGTTACATTTTACATGCTACATTCGTACATAAATGAATAGTAGGGAACCTACACATATGTAACTAGTATTTCATGGTTGGTATAGTTGACGATGATCGCTAGTTGATATAAAAATTAAAATTGAAAAAGAAAATATAAAAATAAATGAGAAAAAGAAAATGAAATAGTAGTAGTAGCAGCAGTATAAGCCAAGCACAAGAGTCCAAACCTCCAAACTAATTTTCCCCTTGCTTTTTTGTTTATTGTGAATGTATGAGTCTGTTGTATTCGTATTTAATTGTTGACCGGTGTTGAATTAATTAATGTCCATAATGGATACGGTAATATATCTACATACGGATAAGAGTGAATAAATGGAATATAAAACTCGCCAGCCATTCTGCAATATCATATACTTTTGTATATAATTTTTCGTACAAATGTTATATGTAATATTTATATATTAGTTTTACACATTTATTAATGCATGCACTATTATGTCCACATCACATCGTACAGAGAAGTGTGTATATTGTGTAAGTTTTATGCGACCCACCAATAAATGGAATGTGATATGATGTTAATGGTAAAATTCTTATATATTTTTGCCATGTTTTCAATTTATTCATTTATTTTATTTTTTATTCCTATTCGTTTAATTTTGTTTTATTTTTTTTTATATTTTTGGAATGTGTATAAAAAATGCATATCTACATAATATTTAATATGCAATCGTAATAAATATGTATACTCGTATTCCCTTTCATATACAAATGTACATAATGTATAGATGAATTGAAAATTTTATGAAAAAGGAATAAAAATATTATACATACACGAAAATATGACGGAAACAAACTAACAAAAACACAAAGAATGTAAAGAAAATAGAAAATGAAATTAAAAAAAATAAATAAAGAGAAAAATGAAATGAAAGTTAAATGAAAAGAAAGTGTAGACTTTCCGAATAAATAGAATAATTGATAATAAAATGTACTAAAATTTAATATAAAAAGTAATATGTACACACATATAAATATATATATATAACATGATAAAATGTAAAGATGTAAGGTACTTAGGCTAAGTTTTTAAAAATTTTGTAATATGAGCTCTCTTCCAAATAAACTCTTGAAAAGTAAAGACGTATTTTTATAAAAGCAAAATGAATGATAAAAATTAATAAAAAAAATGGTCGAATTTTAAAAATAATGAACGTTTTCCTACCACGTTTAACAGATACACACTATACACTGTATATAAACAGAAAAAAAATATATTTATATGTTTGAGTATTATGTCAGAAAGGTAGAGTGATTTCATTTGCTTTAAAAGTTTTCCTAATATTCTCTGTGGAGTGGTGGTTTTTCCGATTACGCATCACATACAGTTTCATTCAAAATGAAAATTCAAAAATGAGTACACATTATGTGTAGAATACTACTCGTACTATAGGTAATGTTATAGTCAATGACCTTCACTGCCTGAAATTGTATATAAAGGGAAGGAGAAAGTAGATATTAATAATGTTGTTAGTTGATGTTCCTTGTTTGTCATTTACACTATTCTTATTTTTCTCTGAGAGAAAATCAACTTTTTCTGAAGAAAGAAAATGCGAGTATACTCATGATGTGTGGAATACGATTAAATTAATTTTTCCATATTTGTCCTCTAAGAAACTGTTATTATACTTTAGTCAGGAGGATATTTATTTCAAAAAGTTTGAGGCTTTTTCATTCAGTTCTCTTTTTTTTTATTTGCTTTTCTTAGTTTTTATTGTTCATAATTGGTGGTTTTCCTCTATTTTTTCGAATTCTAAAAATAATTCTAGACAAAAATAAAAAAAAATTACACTGAGTAAATAAAAATAATAGAAAATTAAAAAAAAATAAAATTTTCATTTCCGTTCATATTTATACAATTCACCGCAGCACTATTATGATCACCATTTTTATAATTGAAAACAAATAGATAAATTTATGTGTGTATATGAAGTATAAGTGCTCTTGTACTATTTATATGTATATATAAAATGTGGTGAAAATAATAATAATTTTTTCTTAATTTTTATTCAATCATAAAATTATTTTCATCACAGTTGAAACAATTGAATCACTTTAGCTCTGTGTAAATACATTTATTTATGTTTTTTTGTTTTTAAGAATCTGTAATGGATCATAAATTTGATCTTAAGTTCAAAATAAATTGTGGTTTCAAAAATGAAACAAGAAAAAAAAATGAATAATATAAATAAATCAATAATAATTTCTGTGATCGATTGGATTGGATCGATTTCTATAGACATAGGCTATAAATTTATTTTTAATATTTCATTAAAATATATTTCATATTTTTCATTTATCTTTACTTACATTTTAAGAACAGATGAGGAGAGATTATAATAGATATACAGATAAAAATGATATCACAACACCACAACAAATAATATGATTTTGTGTACAACGATTTTCCTTAATTTTTTTTTTTAATTTTACTTAGCTTTCAAAATACACGCATCCATATGCAAGTAAATATTCTAGTTAAATACATTTATGCATTATTATATGAACATAATTATAGTTTCGATAAAGAGGTACATACATACATACATCCCTATTATCTTGTATATACTTACATCTCACATACAATGTAGATATAGCATAACTTACAATTTGTATGTAGTGTACATATTATGTGTATTTGTGTTAAGTGCATAATTCAATTCGTTGTTCTGGTTTTCTGATTTTTCATTGTAACTGACCACAATCAACAGGAAAAGAGAACTTGTTTTAAAAAAATCAAATAAAATAAAATAAAAATCATAAAACAAAAATGAAACACATAAAACAAACAAACAAAATGGCAAAAAATAAATAAATAAAAATTGAAAAAAAAAAATAATTCAATAAAATCTATCTGTAAAAGGTACAGATTTTTGTGGTGAAATATAAATACGAGCCCATACATACTCTTACATAGAATCCCTTAAGATGCCACAAACAGACGTGATATTTTATTTTATTGCATACATACTGAGTATACTAATGTCTGCATATACTCGGACACAGATATTAATCTACATGTGTTCATGTGAAAAAATATGTACGTATATAGTTTTATTGTTGCATTGTTGGTTTATAGTTGAACTTATAAGTTATAAGTAACTTAAAAATGGATTCGATCGATGACGATCAAGATGATGATGATGATGATGAGATGATGATTATTTCATGATCTATCTGTTTGTTTGTTTATTTTTGATATTTTTACTCGTATCTCATCAGCTATTATAATCATATAAATGTTGTATTTCGATTATCGCGATTTTTATGTTTGTAGATACAGGTATAAATTTAATCAATCGACCTGTTTAAAACGAAGAAAAAAAATCCAAAAAACAAGATAAAAATCAACTTTTGATTTTAAGAAAAGCTCTCTACGATAAATGTAAATAATGAGCACATACATACATGTATGTACGTACACACTACACGAGCATTGTAAGAAATGTATAAAAATTACAAATCATATAATCTTTTAAGTTCCATAAGTACCTATACAACAGTAAAATTTTATAATGATTAAATTTATATAGAATAATCCGATTGCTACATCAGTATTAATATCTAATTCTTGCGCCAAAAGTATAATTTTCAAAATTTTAAATGAATTGTTGTTGCTATTGTTGCATGATAGATAGTGATTGCAATTGGATTGCTCATCGTCTTCATGTTTTTATTATTCATTCCAAATTGTTATTAGATGTACCATTAGGTATATTGACTTGCTGAAATTATGTACATACCTAAAAAAGTATGTCATGAGAATCAATCAGCATATCAGTTGTTTATTTTGAGAAGAAAATATGTCGAATTTTCTCTAATAAATTTGCATCTGTTCCATTGATTCTATATATTTTTTAATTTAATTTTTTGTTTAGTTTTTAAATTCTTAATCATTTAATTAAAGAACCTTTGAATATTATCAACTCCGCCTTCTATAAATTACATGAATTTTCTCAATTTTTTTTTGCCCTTTGTTTTTCTCCATTTTTTTTTCTACTTGGTGTTTGTTTAATCTAAGTGTGCTCTGAATCCATATCTAATTGCTATATAATCATGTTTTACGTATAAGAACGTGACTCTTGTATTCATTGTACTTGATATTCTTTTACAATCTTACATACTATAGACATTCACAATATTATCGAAACAATTATATTGTGCAAATCGAAACCACAATAATAGCCGCCTTATGGTTAGACCGATTATTATTGAATTGGTAGATGATGAACGTAATCATATTTTGTATATATGCTGGTCGCGTATAAAGGTGAAATATATTAAACTTTAAATTGAAATTGAATGTGGTTAGATAAATGAAAAATTGAAGAAAACAAGAAACAAGAAACGTGACAAAAAACAAAAAATTGATACAAAATGAAAGCGTTACAATATTAACACGTGATCGGATCGTGCCAGTGATTTATTAAAATCAACTTTGATATGAAGATAGGTATTTGAGTATTTGAAACGTTTCTAAATAAACCGATTTCAGAAAATTAAATTTTCTGTAGAGATCTTTGAAATTATCTTCTATTTTTTCCCAATGGATTAGTAAGTGAGAATTCAAATTTCCATAATAAATGATCAGTTGTTTGTCGTTCTTTTGCGAGCTGATATTTGTTTCTTAAAATTCATAAAATCCATTATATACAATAATATTAGTGTAACTGAACAAATTTTCATGTCTGTGTTTCTCTTTCCTATGTCATTTTCCTCTTTTTTTTTTCTCAGTAAATTTCAGTAAATTTTTTTTTTCACATTCTCAGTAAATTTTTCCTCTTTTATTCCATTTGAATTAATATTTTTATTATAGCAATCCTTTTATCCTAAAATGTGAAATTTAAATGCAACATTAGTTTATTTTTTCATTTATTAAGTCTTCTTACATTATTGTATTAATGCAAATAAATTGGTTCTGGTCACTCACATAAATTACAGATATTTTTGGTTCATTCGAATCATTTTCTTTTTTATTCCATATCTTTTATATTGAAATTTCCCATATAAACTAAAAAGATTAAGATACATCGAAAATTTTATTTAAATGAAAACAAAAACACGGTCAAAACAAAACAGAAATAAAAGGAAAAAAAATCATTTAACATTCAGGACATATTTATTGTGTGACAGAAATACTATTTACATTTTTTTTTTTTGAACGGGAAAGAAAACAAAAAGCAAACAAAAAATGTATTCAAGCATACGTTTCGCCAATTTTTGTACAAAAAGGAAAATTTCCTAAATTTGTATCATTAATGAAAATATAATATAAAACTTTTAAGATACATTATAGAAAATTTTGATCTGTATGCATGCATATACATATATGTAGAATGTTATTATTTGTAATTTATTATGCATTGGCAAATGACTGTCCTAAATATATAAACGACAGATGAATGGCTAAAAGTTTTTGGAATTCAGTTCATTTTCCTATATATCGGTATATAGTATACATGGCATTATTTTCGATACATACATATTTACACACTGTATAGGATATAATATTCCTTCATTTACCATTCCTTTTTAGAATTATATAAATAATATTGTTAAGGCTATATTGAGTGTAGGCAAATTAAGGGATTCCATTCATTTTTACGAGTATAAATGGACAGTCATCACTTTTATTAATGTGGTCAAAACGAAGATTTACGAAGCACAAGAAGTAAATGAGAAATGAGACATTTTAAATTAACGCAATTGATTCTTGTTCTTTTGTTTATGTTGTCCGTTGAATATTTATTTGGCTAATTCTAAATGATATGGGCAAAGAAAAGAATGAAATTAACCTTTAAGAATGAATTTGATATTCAAAATTTTTTGATTTGTGTCACAATCAGCTAAGATTTAGATATGAAGTTGATTGTGCGTTGTAGGTAAAAATTTACCTGTTTATTAACGAACAATTTGTATAATCCAGGATATAAATATTTTGCAACAATAGAAAAATATTCAATTTTTGCATAACAATCGTTGCAAATGTTTGAACACAAATTTGATTTATTTTTTCTAAAAAACTTTCAAATTATTTTTGTACATTTTTAAATTTAGAATTCCTGTTGTTAGTTTTAATTTTGATTTTTTACATTTTTCATTACAAATCCAAGCATATAATTCAGTAAACGCCTTAATGAATTCCATAAAAATGTATAATGAATGTATTTACAAACAATGAACAAGCATAAAAGTCACGATCCAGTATGTAGGTATATACATTTATGTAACTTACTTGTTCATGTTTCTGTACCTATCCACAATAACTCTTCAACCAAAAAAATTTGAAAGCAATAAAAAAGGGTTCATGTTAATTTTATGTACTTACAAGCATATATAGCTGATGATGACTTTCAAAATAAAATTCAACATTTCGTTATACCAAACTTTCATTATAGTATCTTAACTATAGTACCTAAATTCATGCGATGATTTGCTGTACAGAAGCAGAATCATCATACCGTAGCAGCATTTATATTCAGTTAGTCTGAAATATAAATTTTCTATAATTAAAATCCTTAAAGTTATGCCATATGCGTTATATTGAAAAACTTTAGCACAATTTTTTTATTTGTTTTTTAAAATGCCAAAAATTTGAAAACAGATTACAATTTTTGACTAATCATTGTAGCTCTATATTATGTAAATATTTATTTCTTTGCTTATATTATTGAAAATTTTATCACTTGCATACCACACTTGACTTTATGTATAGTTAATTTCACAAAATCAAATGATAATTTCGAGTTTACTGTGTTTAAAGTATTGGCTGGGAAATTTTGAAAAAAAGAAATTATTTGCGAAAACTTATACATTTCAAAAGCAAGATAATTAAAAAAAGAAAAAATAGTGTTTTTGTATGGATCAAACTCTGTCATCGTTTCTCACCTGAAAAACGTTCATACATTTGTGCTAAAAGTTTTACATTTTATCCGGATTCATTATAGGTACATACGAATATGTAGGTATAGGAGGTAATACAAGAATGTTTTTTTTTTGTTGATATTCATTGATTATTACGAAAGTTATATCATTTCCTTTATGACCAGTTATAATTATGTTTTGCTAACCATTATAATCGTATATATGTAGACTTTAATTCCTGTTGATATTAAATGACCTAAAGCACTAGTGACAAACACTTTTGATTGCATCCATTAGTACAGTAAATTGTGTATGTTATACATTTTATGTAGATATTATGTATGCACGTGAATACGTTCATATCAAGAAAACTAAATAACTATATTGGAGTTTAACATGCATTTTATACGTTTACATGTCTGTGTAATGCGAACTAACATTATTTTATGTACCTCTATTTATTCTTATATACTCGTACAGATACATACTATTTATATGTGATACAATTTAACGAAAGCTATAATTTGTTATAATTCCACTTCCGTTCTGTATTTTTATCAAAACTATACTATAAAAACAAGAAAAACAAAATCAAATACAAATAATAATCAGATAGAAATGACCGATAAATCTATGAATAAATATATTTAATAGTACCAGATATATGTATGTATATGTATGTATAGTGAATTTATCTCTATTCGTGTACGGGTAAGTGTAAACCCGTTATGAAAAGTGAAATTATCGTGTATAAGTGTGCAAATGTATGTGATATATTTATTATATGATTTTGTTGAAATATTCAATTAAAATTACCTTGTTTTTGGAGCATACATGACAGTGTGCTGTTTACTCTTTCAATAAAAAAATATTTTTTTACTAATTCACACGTATGAGTATATGCAATGCATTTGATACGGATGGCTGACATACTATATTAATCGATTATGAATGAAAATTTATAAAAAAAAAAATATTCGAATATATAAAAATTATATTAGGTAAACATGCATACATATAGTATGTAGATTTTAAATTCATTTTAATTTAGATAGACACAGATAGATGATCATACAGATAGATTTTTGTGTTAGTATTTAAATATTGGTATAAATATTTTTATTTTCTTTTTGTTTGTGAGATAATTTTTGAAAAATTTTCACTTTGAAAAATTTAGATAATGAAATTAATCTATTGTATTTAATAGAGTAGCATAAAATTTGAATACGAAAACAACAAAATAAATTTAAAATATTTTTACTTAAACAATTTTATTATATTTTTCTAAATAAAGAATAATAATTATTATCATCATTAAAATCATCAACGTAATCATACAGTCATAACATAATAATCATTAACGACAAGTTAACTTCGATTTAATAATATGCGCTATTTAGATTTACGTATGTATGTGTGTAATTTTGTATGTGTGCTTTCTAAAAATTATAAAATAATTACAGAATGTAATATATGCTATAATTTGAAGGTTATGTACAGTGATAAACAAAATTTTCGTAACTGCATCATATTATAATACTTGGGAAAAGTCAAATGAATTTAATTGTGCTCATCACTGTACATTAATTTGTGCCACAAATTTACGTATTAATTGAATGTAAATGTCATTTATTCAAGATTTTAGCTAAAGCACTCATACTTTTTATTGTTTTTGAAAAGAAAAAGGAGGTTAATGTTCAAAACTTTCAAAAGACATATACATACATACACACATATTCTCCTAAATTTGATTCAACTAGAATGTATGTAAATGTTTTTTTCTTCATACATATAAGCATGTATTTGTGTGTTTATCTAATGTAAAATTTGTTGTGTATTTTATATAATTTTTGTCATAACAGATGATACCAATAATTATGCAAATTATTTAAATTATATAAATACAACTCATATTACATACTGCGCTATATATATTCATACAATTACACCAATTGTTTTATATATCTTACATGTACATATACCCGTACACTGTAGACAAACTTACTTTTGTATGTGTATGTTTCTAAAGTCCTGTTCATTATACAAAAGGATATTGTCATCATAAAATATTTACATATACATATATATTTGTACATATATTCATGTATGTAAATATTAGCTACATATAGTCTTCCCAATATAAACAGAGAGAAATGATTTTAAAATTTTTGGCAGTTGCAATGATGTTTTAATAATGACGATAACGATATGATGATTACTAGATGACTACCATCTACCATCATAATGTTGGTTATGATGATGATGATGATTATAATGACAATAAATTTAACTATACGGTTGTATATTTGTATATAATAATGACGCCAAATATTATTGGGATAATGATGATTATAATTTGACAAACTGTCAAAATGTTTGTGTGATCAATTAAAATGTCATCAAGGCAATATTTTTGCAAAAATATGAATTCATACAAAATATCTATATATATTTATATACCTACGTATATATAGTAAACGATGAGGGTATATATTATACAGTCTAAACAATCTGTATTTTTCTAAAAGACCACAAATTTACATTTAATTAAATGTTCAAGAAGTCGGTACGTATATTAGTTGTAAATGAAAGAGTATGAAATACGTTTATGAAATGCATGATAGTAAAGTATTATATTGTGGTAAATAGGAATAGATAGACGATAATTTAAAATACGAGTATGTATACAAAGTACGATCACATTATGAACGACTAGCTATACATACCGTAAAATATAAATTAGGATTCATTCATTTGAGTTTCAGTACACTTTGCAAGTGATATGATTTGCAAAAAATCTTATATATTTAGGGATGAAAATCGCTGAAAAAAAAAATAATAATAAAAGCAACAAAAAGGAAAAGAAATCGTAATGAAGTTAGTCATTAAATATCATTCTCGCTATCGCGGATTTTATAATTATGTGAACTGGAACATTTGTTGTATACCATAACTACATACATATATAAAAGCATATGAAGGCTATATGAAGCCATATCATGTATGAAGGCATATCACTTGAAATTAAATTTCATTTACTCCACTGTGTTAAGCGTGGATAATTTTTCAAATTTTATTAATATCGCTTATTTATACGTGTGTGTTGCAAAAGTTACACAAGGACCATTTTAATTATTTTACATATGTGTTCCTGCATTTTCATTGTACCTATGCAAAGTACATATATGTACATACTAAATAATCAAAATTATATTAAAAGATAAAAATGATTTAGAAGATTGACTATGAGAATTATACTCGTAGACCTTTACCAAGTATCTACTAACCAATGTAAACTGTAAATTTCTCATGGTACTCCAACTCATATTTTCTCTGCTTTAAATAATCTTTTAGAAGGACATTTTTCTTTGGCATTTCTTCTATTCAGCTATTTGTTTTTTTTTTTGATGGATGATGTCAATTAATTTATGACATTTCATATTAAACATCATTATATTATTGTTATCTTAAAAATTTCATTAATGAATAAAATAACACAAACATACAAACAAGAATTCCCTTTAGGATATTTAATTTAAATAATACCCGAACAACATTTAACAAGAAAATACACACAAAATTTTATCTTAGTACTAAAATCTCGGTCTAATGACCAAGAAATTTGTTTGGTCTCAAATTTTATTTTTGTTGTTATGGTCAATTTGAATTTTGTAGATATGAGTAAGTATACTTGTATAGATTTTTCTATTATGTCCACACACAAGTATGCACTTGTACAAATATATCTTTTTAGCTGTAATTTTTCAAATCGTTTTTTACATTATTCCTATTATACATTACAAACATTTACATACAATTAAGGCAGGAATAATTAAGAGATGCATCATCCTGTAATTTAAATGTTTTTGTTGTTCTCTAACCACGATTTTTCAGATACACAATTATAGGATTTAATGTATAATTGTGTGTTGGATACAAAATATCCATTTAACAAATTATTATTAAACAAGAAATTCTCTAAATATGTATAAATATCTATACAAATGTATGATGGTAAACAGATATTGTACATATTAAAATACATAAAATACGTAAGAGTATCCTTACGATTATATCATGATGGTCATTTATTTTTTAGTCATATAATGTACTCTTATATATACATACATACCCGTATATAGACATAGAGGTATAGGTATACTATTGCTTATTTTTCGATAAAGTCTCGAAATGAAATTAATTTTGTGGTCAAGACACATTTCTCTAAGATTTATTTTACGTAAATGAACATAAATAGGAGAACAAAAACGAATAATTTTGAAATAATTTTTGTTGTTAGTTAGGTATTACATGTGTCCTGTAAATAAAACAAATATATGTAATCGAATTTGTGTGTTTATTTATTATTAAATATATGATGATGGTACACATGTACACATCTACAAGAAAATACAGAATAAATGTAGTGAAATAAATTATCGAAAATTTTGTTTCAAAATAAAAATATTATAATTTGTAATTTATGACAAACTTAAAATAATGATAATCATCACCCTTCTTCTTCTTCTTCTTATATACCAAATATGTATTACATTTGTGTATAGAAAAAGGGTTAGAAATTGATTTAAACTGACCCATACATATTAATTGTAAAATACACTATAACTTATTATAACTTCACAGTTGCTAAAAAGTGAAAATGAAATTTTAGACATTGCAAGAAGCACAAAAAGCGAGGAATAGAAACGAATCTACTGTAGGGTGTATAATGCAAAAACTATTCATTAAAAAATTCATCTCAATAAATGTACTACAACGTATCTGTTGCTAGTGAATTATTTGTGCAAAGAAAAACAAATTACTGAATAAACATTGGAATAAAATAAGATAAGATGAAGGAATATTAGTTTTTCTTATGTCACATATTTATTGTTTCGTTGTATTGTGTATTAACGTCCAGAGTATAATATTAATTATATTAAGAGGCGGATTTAGAAAATTCAATTTTTTTGTTATTCACAACAAAAATGAAATTAAATTTTGTTTGAGTATAAAAAACACTGCATAAATTTACGTGATACTTTACGAGATGTTAGCAATTTAAAAATCTCGTAATATAAGGACATGGAATTAGCAAAAAGTGTTAGTTTGTTGTACAGATTATAACTCATTTTTAATTCAATTTGAATACTCCAACTACATATTTATCTGTGGTTTTAGCTAAACTGTGTATGTGTATGCACATTACATATAAAGAAGCTTATGAATTTTATTTTATTCTTTACTCCATGCTCCAAATGATTTCTAAATAATTTTGTTTTACTTATTTACAGAGTAGTTATTAAAAAAATGTCTTTCCTTAATTTATCGAATATATTTTCTAATGAAATATAAATTCTTACATAAATAAATACAAAATTTTTATATTTTAAATTCAGAAACTAATACTTTTTATGTTCAATAAAATTTATGCGGTCTATATCTTTACAATAATTTAATTGAATTTGTAGTGTCTCTGTCTCTGTATCCTTTTCAGATACCTCGTGCACATAAAAATGAAAAACCTCGAAATAAAAAAGTATCATTTCTACACACATGAACACATAAGTACAAGCATCTAAGTATATGATCTCAGTTTATTTTTGTCCACATAAATGATATTTACTAATTAATAATTCTATAAACGTTTTCATCTTTTTGACTCAATTCAATAATTCCATTATCAAAAACTTAAAAAATTTGTCTGCGCCCATCTTCAATTGTTGATAGAAATCCCAAAAAAAATTTTTTTGTTATTGTTTTCTTATATTTTTTGCCTTACTTTCGTTGACTTTTTTTTATTTATTTTTTTATTTTTTGTTTGTTTTGAGTTAAAAATAAAAAATGAAGTCAATTTTATTTTGTTTTTTAAAATTTTATACCTTGGTGCCTTTGAAACTATATATATAACGATCGATTGAAGAATTATATTTTGGATTTTGTATCGTTTGTGCATGTATATTTTCAATTGTTGTGGGTATATTCATTCGGTTATATCAAAATACGCCTTACACTTTTCGAAAATCGAAATTTTTGTTCATTTCTTATAAATTTTTATAAGTTACAATTTTTGTTAACATTTATACGAGCGTGTAGAAAAGTGAAAGAATATGTACATTAAAGATACAATTACATACATAATATGTTCTTGCGGTTACACATCTATTAATATGTATAATTTTAGCTTGTATTGATGATCGTTGTCAAAATATTGTTCCAGCATTAGTAACCACACTGTCTTCGATTTTCATTTTTGCTCTCGTTTTTGTTGATTTTTATTCGAAAAAAAAAATATCAGACACATTTACATTAGATATATAGAAAATTTATAACATACAAAAATGATATAAAATTTTAAAACATTAACAACTAAAAACTAAAAATCAAAAAAATATAAAAAAATAAAAAAAAATGGTCAAAAACAGTTTACTATAAAACAACGAAAGTTCAATGAATTTTTTTTTTCAAATTTATTTCTATACTTACGTCTATACATACATACATACATGTATGATGTACATTATATTTTTATTTAACTATATACATTTAACTATATATACGTACGTACATAATAGAATCAAGCGTGTAGATTTTTATTATAGACGGACATACTCTCGTAAAATGTTGTGTACATAAACGAAAGCGTCTATTAAATCATTTATCAATTTTTGTGTCCCAAGTGATGAAATTTCAAAGTTAGCCGACCATAGAAATTGATTTTTTTGATCTTGAGCCGCAATCAAAATCATTTTTTTATACATACATATGTATGTATATACTATATAGTAAGACTTATGATTCTTTGTTTATGTATTTATTTATTTTTTTCTTTAACATTTTTTTAATTTTTTAAAATTTGCTTTTTATTTATTTATTTAATTTTCAATTTTCTTTCAAATATAATAAATACTATACACATTTTGCGAAAAATAAAATTAATTCGAAATAAAAAACATCATTTTTTTTTCACTTTTTTTTTTAAACTGATGACGATGACGATGATGATGATGATGAGATGACTTGTATTTGTTCGTAAATATATATTTAAGTTAGTGAACCACCGGCGAGAGAATGCGTGATTGTGTCTCTTTAGAAAGAATAAAAATATATAAATATGTATGTTTAGATACATGTACATATGGTATACATACAATTTCTTAACTCCTTCCTAACTCCTACAGATAATATAATGTCTAGGATGGTTCATTTGATGTAAGAAGCATTGTGTAATACTTATGCAGTTCATAAGTACAGTTGCATGAGGAATTTATTTTTGGTCAGATTGTTGACATATTTTCGATATTTTTGCACCCCTTTTTATTCTTATTTTTTTAATTTTTACATTGTTTTGAAAATATATAAGCGTACCTATAGACCGATCCCTATAGAAACATACTCGAACTCATATATCAGATACATGCACTCTAGTATGTGTAAGTATAATTGCGTTTTTTTGAATCAATCATTATTGCACACTTTTATATAAATCCATAGATTTAGAATTTTAGATCTATTTCTATAGCCATCATTAATACATATACTACATGTATTAACACACAAAGTATGTATGTAATCGTACATACTCATATACTCGCATATATAGATCTGTGTTTATGTATGTGTGTCATTATGAAATTGTTACATTTTGAACTACTAAAAAGACGACATCGCACAAAATTTTTTTATACATCCTTAAATTGTTTATTATTTGATTTTATTGAATTTTGAAAAATTTCTTAACAAATATCACAAAATAATAAAGAAAAAATGAAAAAAGAAAAATATTTCAAGATAAAAAAGGAATATTTTTTTCGTTTCTATATATTTTTTTTTCTTGGCTTTCATTTAGCTTTAATCTAAAACACAGACACATAAGTATATACACATACTTGTAATATAGAAAAAAAAAACAATAATCAAAGGATTTTAATTTTTGTTTTTACAACTATACAAACATATGTTTATATATACCTGCCTAATATTTTTTGGTGTATTAAAGAAATTTTATAGTTAACTGAGAATTTGAAAAATTTTGTTATCGATTTTATTTAAGGTTTATAATTTTTTTAAAGTTTTTGCTTGTTGCCGTTGTTTTGTGTGTATATGTATGTTTTTTTATTGTATTTATTAGTATTATTTTTTTTTTCTTTAAATTTTTTAATTCGTTCCATATCTTTTCATTTTTTTTTTTCGCAAATTGTAGACAAGAATGAGCTACACACATAAATGGAATGGCGAATACATGAATTTTGTATACAAAAGTTTTATCAGTTTCAAAGTGGTAAAATTAATGTGACCGAATTCATTGTTTTCATTTTTGTTTTAATTCAAGAAAACAATTTTAAAATTTTCGTTTATTTTTTATTTATTTATTTATTTTTTTAAAAAAATTCTGTAGTTTCTTTTTGTATAAAGTAAGAAAAAAAAACAATTCTGATATGTTGTACGGTTTTGCTGAATGTGAGATTAATTACAATTTTTACAAACGCAGTTAATTTCGAAAAACTAAAATTCTACAATGTTTCTGCCCTTGATCTGAGAAACATTTTCATTTACAAATGAATCTATGAATCTTATTCGATTGTTTGACTACTCACAAAGTACCACAGATTCCGTGTTTAAATAAAATATGTATTTCAAATTCAGTTAATTTTCGTAGTTCTTTATCAGAAGTTTTATCCATTAAACAATGCTGCTATTGTTCGAAGAATTCATAAAATTCAATATCGGCATTATTTGATTTTAAAATTTCAAATATATGAAAATGTTAGAGATTTACTGTTATATGGGTATCATACATCACCACATCCTATTACTCTACACTGAATGTATAATGAAGCCACTGTAATGATTCTCTTTCAAAAATTGTAATTTTTCAATTATTTTAAAATTTTACTTTTAGTTTGATTGAATGTAACATAAATTTCTGCATATTCTGAAGTTGATTAAACTTGAATTAGAAATATTTACATTATGTTAAAGATTAAAATCATTTGGGTGTATCTTTCACACATTCATGATGTGGCTCAATACTGAATTATGTATACAAAATTTTTAATGGGTATCTATAATTATGTGCAATGTGCATATTAGCCTTTACAGTGTTAATCATTATTCGTGATCTGTCCTTATCTAAAATGAACACACAGTAAAATAATTAGAAATAAATGAAAATGAAGAAGAGATTAACAACAATTTATATAGTCGCGACTGCTGAATATTGGGATTATATGTACGTAGATCTGTGCAATATACTCTTGACCATATAGTATACCCGTATTGTAACAAAGAATTTTACCTTCTGATGATGGTCATTTATTTATGTATTTTTCAACATCAACTTTGTAATCATTGACACTATCTGGGTGTTAAAATCAGAGAATCAGTAAATCGTAAGTTGTTTAGCAATTCTAGAAACGTTCATTGTAACTTTTAACGACTGTTCAAGCAACATAATTTCCATTGTATCCGGTTCTGTAATTGATCTTATTCTGTATTTTTTCTTACATGTAAGATATATGCTTGAATTATTATAAAATACATACGTGGTGTACACTTATGTATATTTAGGTGGCTTTGTTTTGACTTGAAACATTGAACATTGAAATTTTTTATGAATGTGGATGATTTCATTATCTCTCTAGTGTCTAAATTTTCTAACTTTTGTTCCATAGATTTATATGCAATGATACGAGAAAATAATATTTTAGATCCCTCTGTCTCTATAATATTATACCTATCAAAATTTCAAAACTAAAAATTTCTAATAATTGAAAGTGGAGTACAGTTTGATTCATCTTTAAAATATACAAAATGAAGAGTTCTCTAAAACCCACTCTATATTCAATACTAACTTTCATGTACGTAATTTCATACCTTCGTGGAGAATGAATTACAAAAATCGAACCTCGTATGAACTACATCCATATGTACATGTGTTGTATACATATGCAGCTTGCTTGCCCACACTGTCATATATGAGTATATAGCTAGTTACGTAAAATAAAACGGAAAATTGTTTATATTGTACACCATTAATGGCCATATTTAAGCAGAAAATGAATTTTCGTAAAATTTGCATGCATTTACCACACCACTCTCTGCACTATACAAATATACAAAGAAAAACAAAGCAATAAAATGCTAATATTCTATTCTTCTTCTTCGTCTTCATTTTCATATTTAAATGAAAAAGGATTGCTTTTTTGTTTGTGTGCATGCTAGACCGTAAAATATGTATGTATAAATTTTGCAAACAAATTTAAAAACGTTCTATCATTTACTGTACGTGTGTATATGTGTGTGTTTATTTTTCACCTTTCTGCCATATTTGCGTGAAACTAACAAACTAACCTTCCATTCTAAAATTATAAATTTACAGACAGTCTATGCATTTTGTGTGGTTTTTTCTTTTAAAATTTTTCCATAATTAATGTCTCTATTCGTTTGGTGGCATGCATGTACACATATTTATTGTATAATCGCATGTGCATCTAATACATAGAGTACGTATTTACGTACTCTATACACTTATGTACGTGCCCATTTATTTGAAACAAAATAAAACCTAATTTGAAGAAACAAAAAAATTAAATACAAAATGAATGAATGAACTAGGCATGTGTACATATATACGAGTATAATGTACTTGTAAGTATATGTAAACAACAATAATTTATCGAATGTGAATTTTTACACCTTATGAAAAATTTCAATTTTACACACAAACACATATGTACGTTCACAAGAGCTAATAGAAAATGGCAAAGTGTATAGCCGTCAAGTATTTTTGTGTAAGAGCAGGCACATGAATGAATTTAGTTTTGTCGATTTTCGAACAGTTACGAAATGGAATAAAAAACTTAAAATCCGTCGGTTATTGAATTTTCTTTTAAAAAAAAAAAATAAAATAAAAAAATCAATTTTTTGTTATTGAATTCTACTCGTATTCATTATTCTTCTTAATCCTATTCAAAAGTTAAGCAAAAAATTTAAGAAAAATTAATATAAAAGGAGATATGAGTAAAATTACTTTAGTCAAAAAATAATTAAAATTTTTGACAAATGTTCGTCATTTTGCTTTTGAATAAAACTGCATCTTAATTATGGCAAAATGAAGATAAATTTAAAAAGATTTTTAGGTAATAAAATGAAAAGCAAATAAAACGTCAGAGGTCAGAGCTATTGAATGAAATTAAATCAAAAATCAAAAAAATTTAAAAGAAAAAACTATGATGTATGAGTAGCATAGTATGACTACATATACTCGTAAGGATGAAAAACTCAAAATCGTACATTTAAAATACTTGTCAATATTATGTTGTACACGACATTAAATATCATATAAATACGTCATAATAACGAATTAATCAAAGAATTTCTTTAAACGTCTTCGCGTCAGATACAAATGACAAGAAATTATTCAAATCCTTTACAAAAAAATAAAAATAAAATGAAAAATGAAAACTGAATGAAAAACGAAGCAATAAAATTACAAAGTCAAGAAGCTGTACCGCTGTACGTATGCGCACAGGTAATATTTATGTATGACTTCTGTTAATCTGTTTTCTTTATAGCTTTACTTATGATGTTAATTACCATTTTACAAAATAATTTCTTAAATATTTTTGTTTTACATTAAACATCTGATGTACAGACTTACAAATGTACCTAAAAATAAATCAGCGAGTAGCTAAATCTGTATACAGATATCAGAGATGAGATTTTTTTAAAGGAGATTCAACATATTTAACAGCTACCGGTAAGTAGCTAACTTATTTTTAAACTTGACGGTTATTATATATCGAATTTAATAAAAAAAAACGAAAAAAAAATAAGTTGAATTACATATAAATTGCAGGGAACAGGGATATATTGTGTATGTAGATGAATATATGAGTATTATTTTATGGCATGTAAACTCAAATAAATTAAAAGAGTAAAAGGGTATGAAATAATTTGCCAACAAAATAACTCATCATCTTCATCAACATCAGCATCAGCATCATCTTCATAATCTTAGAGGCCACATAATTTTTTTTAATTAATTCGCTTCGCTTTGTATGCTCGCACAGCTATACCCTCAAATTCTTATAGCTTGTATATGTATGTAGTATCTCAAATATATGCATCTATGAAAATATTATTACAATATACATATAGCTGCTAATGCGTTTAAATGAAAATCATAAAAATACAAAACATTGGAAAAATTTTAAATGTAATAAAATAAATATACGATTCTGTTATCTATGTATATTTACATTTGTATACAGTGAAACATAAAATAAGTATTTGCAATTATAAAAATTGTACAGGAATAACCATAAAATTTTTGATATTTTGAAAAGAAAAAATATCGAAAAATATTGAAAATTTCTTGTTGGTGTTCTTTGTTGAAGCTTCATAGAATTGTGACAAATTTTCTGACTTTGTGATACATGATTTCAGAGTAGAAAAAATCTCATTTAGAATGTGTAATTTCTAGGTTACGAAATATAAAATTTAATATTAATTATTTTTTTAAGAATATTTACAAATTTAAAAATTTTATTCTATACAGCGTCAATAGGTTCAGATCATTTCTCATACAATTTTTCCAAATGATAAATGTTCCATGTCATTTACACCGATTATTGTTTGCAAATTTGATTATGAAAAATTAATAAATTTTCATAATTTTAAAGGTTTTGATTTTCTTCTTTATGAAGAAAATATTTATTTCGTACACTTCTTATAATGTGTACTATGAGTACTGCAGAACAAGTATAAGTAGAAAATAAAATTTTTTCGTGAATGTAAATACGATTACATAGTATGCAAGGTACTACTTGTGTACTCGTACATCGTACTATAGATAGATGTCAATAATGTCATTGCTACAACTTACTGTCTGTTCCTGTTTCTTCTGTTCTGCTTAAGGTGTGTGTTTGGAATAAGTTTATTATTCGCATATTTCACAAATGTTTTGTTATTCACTGTAAATTAGAGGTAACATTCATTATGTTGGGAATAATAATGAAATTGAAAACCAAAAACAAAACAAAACAAAAAAATTGTAGAAGAAAAATAAAACTGAAAAACCGAGCAAAAATTTTCATCTTTCATATTTTTGTATTTTATTTAATGTAAGTAGATAGGTATGTATATAGAATTTATGTAAAAAGGTAACAGTAATAATGTCAGAAAGATAAATTGTAGAACTCCCTAGGTGGAGTAAATTTCACGTATGTATATTTATGCATATATAACCCACGTCTATATTTGTAACACATTATATAGCATACTGTAAAGTTTTGCTCTGTACTTCATCACAATTGACGATGTTCATAAATGTATGTAAACACATACATATATGTTCATTTTGCGCCTACAAAGTTTTTTTTTTTAACAAAAAAATATTTTTTTCATAAATTTCATCTTCTTCTGTTTTTTGTTTTTTCTGCTTCTGTTTTACTTCTTGTAATCTTGATTTCAGATAAAATCCATGAAATAGAACAAGTTAAAGAAAAAAAAAGTGAATGTAAGCATACATATATGTACTCGTATCTCGTATGGATAATTTTTTATGAATTCATCATAACATTATATTACATTGTAATCCGAAGAGTATCTCATATGATATGATAGAAAAAACCGAAACGAAATTGTTATGCATGTTCATATGTGGATAATAATACTCGTCGCACTTATGTATTGTAAAAGTGTACTATAAGGCGTTCAGCTTTATACAGATATTTTTTAGAATTTTTAATATTTTTTTGCATTTTCAAAGGTGTACTTATAAATAAAAGGCGATTAAGCTACTGGGTAATTACTATGTTTTTTTGTTTTTTCGTATATTAGTATTTTTTTTTCTGTCTTTCATCTATTTTTAAAAAGATTTAATTTTCATAATAAAAAATATTTAAAAGATAATGTATATCTTTGGATATTATACATTTTCATGTATAATGAAGGAAAAATGTGGGCACATCATGTGCTGAATATTGTTGTGATGAATTTCTGAAATGTTATGATGCATTTGAAATATACGAGTATATTGAGCCAAAAATCAAATAATATTTAATGGATAATATGAGAAAATTTCGCATTAAATATTCAAAATGGAAAATAATGTTAATATAGATAATAATTCTGTTTCAAAAATCAATTACGAAAATACAATAAATTGGAAAAGGACTACTACTATAAGATACAAGTCGCTTAGCTTATAGCAAGAAAATTTAATATTTTATATGTAGTATTAGTAGGTTATAGTTTGTGTATATAAAATAATCCTTTTTTGTTGTTCACGAAAATTTATGTTTGGGTATATGTATATATGGAACTATGTATGTTCAAGCATAAAAAGATAGTATATGTATATTGAGTAATATGTTAAATACATACATGTATTCATCCGAATTACGATTGTTTAGAAACCTCATGTAACCTTATTTTTCTAATTAAACATCAGAATCTGCAAGCAAAAAAAATAAAACAAAAAATAAAAAAAAAGGATATATGTATTTTTTTTTAATTATTACATGTAATTTCTTTTATTCTTCTCTTTCTCTATCTGTTTTTACGATTTTAAATTATTTATGTTTCTCTAATTAGATAAAATTGGTTTGAGTTCAATTTATTTCTTCTGTATATTATTTAGTATACTATACGGACATTTATGTATGTATGTATATGTATAGTAGTATATGTATACTCGTAAAGATACGAATATGTATGTATAAAACAGAAATATAAAAATAATTTGTTATCTAAACAAATGAAAAATCTTCATTATCATTGTATCTCTATAGATACAAATTCGTTCTACTCATCTATACAGATATATGTATGTAATCATATATAACGCACGTATGTATATAAAAGCTTATTTAGTATTTTAACTAATTACAAAACAACATCCGTATCCAGATGATATGACTACATAGTGTATGTATTTAGGTATATCTTGATGTATATTTATATGTATAATAGCTGAGGTGTATATTTTTACAAAGATTATGTAGCTAGAATTCATAATGAATCCAATGAACATTTTATATTCTTTGTAATTTTGTAGAAATGTTAATGCTGATGCTGATGCTGATGATCAAGAAGCCCAGAATTTTGAAATATTTATTTGTTAATCAGTTAGTTAGTTAGTCAGTTAGTTACATTATGTATACCTACGAATCTATTTATAGCTAATGCATAAAATACCACCAACACACTCCCTGTGTTATGGGCAAATTTTAATATAAAATATACACCGCGATATTATATATATAGTATTTACGTCACTGTATTAACACACGTAAAATAAAATTAAAGAAATAATTTTCTTAAAAAAAAAAAGAAGAAGAAATAAAAAAATATCTTTCAAATATCAATATATAATAAAAACAATAAAATCTCTACATGATGATGTAGGCATCAAATTGCAAAATCAGATGATGATGATAATGATGATGAAATGTAGTATCTGGTCGATGAATTTTAGATATTACACTCATGCATATGTTTGTGTCTATGTGTGTACACGATTATCTACGGAATATATATATGTATATACGTATGTAAGTGCTTCAGTACATGTTAATATGTTTTTGTAGATATGAAAAGGGCGCCCATCTTATACCTTTACTTGTCATAATTTTTAAATTTTATTTGACAGCTCCAATCAGCACTCATTGCTAAATTTGATTGGAAAAGAATATCTCTTATATACAACATTGATATTAAATGCGAGTAACATTTATACATGTGTTTATTGTATATATTACAAAATAGTAGATAACTTTTAGATGATTTTCTTCCTACATAACTTATTTTGTTCATTCGAAAATTTAGCAATTTCATTAGACAAGATTTGCTCTAAGTCTGACTAATCTAAAGTATAGTAAAGTTGCTAACTTTGTTTTACATACATACATATATATATGTACATATAGTAGATTATAAATAAAAATTAAAATAAAATTTCAAAAAATATAAAAAAAAAAATTAAAGAAATAACAACACTGAAAAGAGAATAAAAGTCAAAAGTCCCTTCTTTTCTTGAATATTTTAAATTTATGATTGACAAGAAAAATTTTTTTTATGAACAAAATAACTTGTAGATATGTACATATACGAGCTATTTTACAGATAATATAGGTATGTAAATATCTACAGGCACAGGATATCTATACTTACATAATATATGCGTATCAACAATTTTCTATATACTACATACACCCAGCAAAATGAAAACACATCAGTTATGAAATAATATACGAAACAAATTGAACAATTTGATAGATTTTATGAATTTTTAGAATATAATTTTTGAGAACTTAATTAGCCGCAATCATAGATTGGTATATAAATAGAGTTTATTAGTTACATAACGTTACAGACAGCTATAAATAATGAAAAATTTAAGTACGTATTCAAATTTTGTTACTGTTATTTGTAGATTTTTATTCAAAAACAAAACCAAAAATTTGTTTACGGAATATTGTATTGCATTTTAGCACCTATTCACGTTCAAACTTTATATGGATACGAGTTGATTTCAATGTTTTCATCTGTACATACAACAGAAGTCAAAATTAAATTATTACAATTTTCATGAAAATATATATGACTGGGTTATAAGTTTTATTTTTGTTGTTATACGTTTCGGTAAGATTTAATACTTTACTTATTATCATCATATAACTAAATATACATATAAGTATGCACATATGTATAACTGTATGGCGATGTTGTAGTTAGTGATCATAATAAACAAAATATTTAAATAATATGAGGTTCAATAACATTTAAACGATTAACAGAGTGAGAAAATTGACCCAAAAAAAAACTTTGTGCAAAATTTCCTCAAATGAAATCAGATTATAAATAGACGAGTAAATGTGCACATATAATTTTTCACCAACATTTTATAAAATCTCGAATGAAAATTAGAACTTTGGGTGTATGATAAAAAAAGAAATAAAAATAAACAAAACCGAAACATCATTAAATCAAATTATTTTAGAAATCGTGCCCGATACTATAATGACAATAATTGGTAGAATAGAAGTTGCGCGATTATCTTAATTTTATGATACATAATTTGACATGTAGTATGTATATTACGTGGATGCAACTAAACTGGAAATGCAAATCTAGACAAGTTTTATTTTATTTATTTGCAGTTTTTATTATTTTTTTTTTCGCTCTTGTCATCTCAATTATGTATTTAAATGAATGAATTTCATTTTTATGTTATAGATAAAAATGAACCGAAAACTCATAATATCTTTTCATACTTTTTATTCTTTTAACATCATTAAAATGTCATTTGACAATTGTTATTGCCACTGTCGCAGTTTATTACAACTGCTATATTACCATTATAACCATCTAACTAATTGACTGTTTTGTATTATCATTAATATTGTATGTGCCATACATACGAGTATTTTATGGTGTTTTATTTTCAAACAACTGTCATTCATTTTGTATCTTTTTGACAATCTTCCGTCATAATTATGAAGAATTATTATAATGGCGGTATGATGTACTCTATAATCTTTGATGGTGTGGTGACTATATAAATTTGATTATGGATATATGTTGATGGTGATTCGGTTTTGTTCTTCTTTCATTTTATTTTTATTTTTCCTAACACAGTAAATGTATAATTTAAATGATCATTACTCAATTAAAATTATTTATGTATTGTGTATTTATTGTAAATTATTATTAACACATTCATTTATTACACCTTTATATTATTTTAAATTTCAAATTTATATTTATATTATATGTAACCGCGCGAAAATCTTTTAAATAAAATAACAATATCCTCAGATTTTATCATTAATTATTGTAAATATTTTCTATTATACTTGTATATAACTCTTCTTAATAATTATTATTCTTCACTTACATTATTATATCTTTGATTGTGGAGTATACTGCGCCCAAAAATATTTCATTTTGTATTTGTGTGATGAAAGTTTTCCGAAACAAATTGTCTTAAACGAGTATACCAATAGAGACAATGCGGAATCCATCAAGAAAATATCCCCCATTAAATTTATGTTAAGACAGTTTCCGTACGATATAATGATGGATACATACATAATACAGCTAAACTGATACGATAATGATGCTGATGATGAGAATGATAATGAAAATGTTGATACAATAAACGAACACGATATATAACAATTCTAATGCCAGAACCAAAATTCGGGTATACGGAGTCTGATGACGATAATGATGATGAGGATGATAATGGAATGATATTATATTTAAACCATCTTAAACTATATATATACTGAGCGATATGTAAGGAAATAGATGAGACAAGAAAATCCTAAATTTATAGTCACAAAAATATGAATGAAAAAGAAATAAAATAATCATAGCGTTGACAACAATTCATCTACTATACAGTAATAAGAGATGAAAATTTTGCTTCTTCCAGATATCAGTACAACTTTCGTTAATGTATTTCGTTAATTTAACAAGGAAGAAAATGTAAAAAAAAGTATATTCCATTTGTCTACTGTAATACATTATCTGTGTATTGTACTGTATAGGATTTTTATTTGAAAAAAAAAAAAAAATGAAGAATAAAAATTCATCATTTTTATTCCATGCTTTCGCTAATGCGAATTTTACAACAAACTGAAATATATATACACGCATACAAAAATCACTATAAAATACAAAATATATTGCACAATAAAATTTTTATTTTATTTGTATGAATGACTGAATGAATATTCTCGTAAATACATTATATACGATTTATAATGCGATATGCCATTGTATATGTACGAGCATCGCATATACTCCAAAACGTAACTTACAGATAACAAATATACAGATTACAGATGAATGAAAATGAAAAATAATTTTTACTAGAAAAGGTTTAGTGATATTTTCTTGACAGCAGCACTCTTAAAAACGTAAATAAAAATACTAAAAAGACAAATGGTCTAAAACAAGGAAATGGTGTGAACTGTTTGTCATTTACGGTGATTGATGAATAATTGACGATTTGTATATTAATCGAGTTCTTTAAAAAATATCTATATGCATATATATACATATACAAATGTTGTACTTAGATATAATATATACATATGTATATAGTATATAGTACAATAATCGTGTAATGAATGATTATATTTACAATGAGGATTTTTAGTAAAACATTCAAACAGCAAAATAAAAAAAGATCAAGTAATAGACAATTGCAATCAAATGTGTAGATATATGAGGATACATAGAAAACAATCTGTATGATCGTATATGTAATGTTAATTTATTCTACATTTTACATGCATACAGTGTATTTATAAATTGAAACATTCAAATTGATTGACAGTGGAAAATATACAAATTAATGTACGTAGCAATATATTACAAAGTCGTAGACAAACGGTACAAATAAGATATTATTTTATTGTCACGAATTAAGATATAGTACTGTATAGTTTTAAATTGATGATCATTTAAGCGAATTAAAACAATTTCTTCTCGGAAAAACAAAAATGTTGTACCCTTATTTTTCATTAATGTATAGTTCCTCATTAAATTTTCTAGAATGAACGGATTCTCAATGAAATTAAACTTAAAAGATTTCAATACTTACAGAATACCATATAAGATGTATATGTGGCTCAGAATCGATCCAAAAATTATTGATTGTAATTTTTTTTTCTTACAAATAATTTTTCTTTTTCAAGAACAAAATAGCAATATGAAAAAAAATGTAGAAAGTTAAAAATAAAAAATTATAAGACCGACACTTACTTATCTATACGGCAAGTATTCTTATAGTAGTTGGTATGTCTATGTCTATGACAACTATAAAAGCACCTTTAAAACCATTTATAATACTCATAAATTTGCCCAAGGGTATAAATATAAGCTAGACTACTTCTTATTTCTTATTTTATATTTTTTTTTTGTTTTTCTTTTTTTTTCATGGCATCATAGTTTTCATATACAAAATGAATTATAGCCTTATCAAACGTGACCATGAGTATACGAGTACATATACGATGGTATGTGTGTACATAATATTGGTAATATTGTCTTGTAGTTTTTTATGTATTTTCATTCATTTTTTTGTACTTATCACAAATGTTTGTAAATACGTTTCTGCTTTATTGTAAATCTTTTTCTGATAGTACACATACTTACATATTAGTATATATATAGATAGCTTTTGGTCCTCTCAGGCATATTATACACTTACATACTTACTTTCGTTTAACAAATGTCACCATATTATAGTACACACGTTATGATCGCTTGTATATTATTTTTTTTAAAGCTTATACATACAATTTTCAGTAATAATATTTTTATCTAATTTTTTACCAATTTTTTTCTATTTTCCTTTTTTATTTCTTTTTTTTTTTTTTTTTTTTTTGCTGAAATTTTTCTTCCTTTTGATTCAAATACAATTCATATCAGCATTCTAAAATCTCTCATACATATAAAACATCCCGGTACACACATATAATACGATGTTAAAATGTTTTCCTTTTATTATGAGAAGGAAAAAGTAAGGAAGAAAAATATTTGAAAATCAGGACATATTACTTTATAAACCAAACTGTATGTGTACATATGTATGCTTATAGAAGAATCGAATATAGGAATGTGCTGTTAAGGACATACCATAAATCATATTTAAGTTTATGCCAACATTTCGAATAGTATATATATGAGTACGCTTATGTATGTGTGTGTTTGTATAATTATTAGTGTATTTGGATGTTTGAATGAAAATAAATTTTTGATTTTCATTTATACTCGTATAAAATATTCTGTGCGAAATATATGGTACATGTGTTACCCTTGTGTATCATCTAATCATTATACATGAATTGATGATGATTTTTTTTAGTTTTAGTTGTAGTTTTTTTTTCATCTGTTGTAAGTACTGGCTGACCAAGGATATTAAATATTTAAGGCAAGGCAGCATGTGCTCCTATGCGAATTTTTGTATTCAGAACATACAAACACACAAGTAAACAGAGACAATTCGTTACAATGATACATACATATTTGTGCGTTTGTGAAAATTAGAATTTTTCTGAACTTGGTATTTGTTTGTGTAATTCACAAATTATTATTTGTATTAAACCTCAAAAGAAAACAATATAAAAATCAAAACACAAGTTTTTTCATTTAAAGGATATATCATTTAAAAACTCAAAACAATTTTTTTAATTTTTCATAAATATAAGTTGTCTGTTTTGAATGTGAGTTATGTTCATTTTTTATAATTGTTTTAAGCCAAAAGAAATTTCGTTGCTTGAATTTCAGTTTATATAGAGAAATTAGAAAATTTTTCTGTATAAATTACTTTGAAATGAGGAACCTAGATTCAATCGAATTAATTTATTTTTTAATTGAGAAAATGAAATATTTAAATTTCAATTCATTTCTATTGTAAAATGTATACTGAATTTATTTGTTTTTGATTCATCACCATTTTTTCGGTTACAATCGAATAGTCACGTGCTATACTAAATGTCAATGACCATCATGTATACAATCAGCACCTGTACAGCACCTTATTCTTAGACAATTTTTATGTTTTTCTTTTTTGTTGTTAATCAAATTTTATTCAATGTTCCAGTATATAATTCATTCGTTACTTGTTACTAATATGTTTATTCAATGAGAAAAACCGACACTAACAAAATTCAAAATTTAAGAAAAATCTAAGAAACAGAAAAATAAAAATAACAAAACGTTTTTGATTTAATTTCGACTTTAATTACATACACATAAATGTTTCATTTGTTGTGAATTTATTCAAGTATTTCATGGTTTAAATTGTATATTTACTTTTACAGAAAAAAACAAAAAATTAAATAAATGAAGCACCCGAAGCTGAAGAAAATTTCTCTTTTACAAAATTTTTATTTAAGATTATTACCGGCTATTGTATGCTTTAATTTTGTCTAATATTTGATCAAATTTATTTCTTTCATTTTACTATTTTCATCCATTCATGTACATTGATTTCTTAACAGTTTTATACATTCATTCATTTATCGTTATACCGCGCTTTGATGGTTGATTGATTCAAAGTGAATTTATACGCTTAACTTACCTACTGATATGTACTTGAATTTATAGATGTACAGTTTGTATGTACGCGGTACGTATATAGACATTTTCATATGAATTCTTTTGATACAGGAGAAGAGTAACCTAAAGACAATATTTAAGAATGAAGTTAGAAGAAAATAAAAACAAAATAAAATTGAAAAGAAATTAAAAAAATGTTTATACCAAGTGTAATGTCGTAATATGTAATTAGATGAAAATATTTTTTGTAAACGTACAAAAAAAACTACACGATACGGTAGCCATTTATTCTTATAGACACAAGTATTATAAATGAACAAATTAAATTTTCATTTAAAATCGACCATAACAAATTTTATTAAAAGAAGATTTAATATCAGAGAAAAGTTTATACTTACCTATTGTTTGATGTACACACGAGTATGGTATGTATTATACAGGTATAATTAGTGCATAGTTGATCCTTTTTTCTGTAACGAAAAAAATAAATAAAAAATGAAAATTTTTTCTCTAAAAAAACTTATTATTGAACATATGTTTTCCTTCTGTTGAAAAAATTACGATAATTACAATGAAAATCAAATGACATGAGTACAGTAACAAGTATACATCAACTGAAAAATAAAAAATTTTAAAATTAAAACAGGCTTTTAAATTACGTACATGCTCATACATTATTTTTTAAATCGTGCGTATATTGACCACCATATGGAATAAATGCTATGCCATTCATATATTTGATTTCCGAATCATATTATGTATGTAAGCCTATAGCCTATACATATGTATTAAAATTACAATTTATTTGCTCATTAAATACAAACATAAAAATTCCATTTAATTAAAACTTATTTTTAATTAATGTGGAATTAATCACTTTCTCCGCATCGATTCAATTAGTTGGTTAGTATAGTTTTTCGTGATATGTATATATACACACACATATCGATTTATATGTGGACAAATATGTATATGTATGTATATATCCTAAATTATACATACATATATTTCCTAAACTGTACGTATGCATATACATCAGCAAATTTTATGTACGTAAGAATATATAAGCTTAAATTTTTTCGTGGTACAATAATTAACAAGTTTTTAAAATTGGCATCCATAACATTACAAATAAAATGAAACCATCATCATTATCATATTGTCATCATTTAATATAAGAAAATGTTTTTTTCAGACTCCATTTTGGCAAAATCACCAATATTTGTAAATATAATTATTTATACATAATATGATATATGGATACATACATATATATTGTACATCCATCGATATTCTTAACGTAGGTAATTTGTATGTACTTTGATGTAACATATCAACGTTACGTACGATCATACATACAATTGGATTTGGATACTGTATAGACGAACATCATCAGTCGCATCAGTTTATCCATTATCTACTTATAACCACTATAACCTATAACCATAGAAACAGTAACTATAACATAATGTGTGTACAATTTTAAGAAAATATCAATTCATAAATCAATATGTCATTATCATCACATGAGAATGAGATATTCAGGAGAATTTCTATACTATATTTACTCACATTTGTACAAACATGTATATGTATATATACTCGTACTAGTATATAGCACTTTATATCATTGAGTGTCCAATTATGTATACAATTCCAAATTAAAAGCGTCTCATTGACTTTGAGTTTAAGGTTTAAGACAGAAGATATAGCAGATATAACAAATGAAAAACGAAAAATGAAATTGAATTAAAAATAAAAGCAAAAAATCGATAAAAATGATAAGAAGAAAAACAAAATGAAATTTTATTTACATTCATACACTTTTATTAGAGGTACCCATATTGATATGATTGTATGTGCATACGTGTACGTCAAAAATTCCATTACTACGGCACACAACAGTGTATGTAGTATACATATCGGATCTTTGTGATACAGCAGTAATTTTTTATTTAGTTTGAGATCCTATTTTCATTTCATTTCATTTTCAGACATGAAGTATGTACACACTTTGATTTTATATATTTTTATTTTTGAAGCACACAATTTCTATATAACACAGTCTTTCATATACAAACAATCATACCATCGCGACTTCTAAATAAAAAATGTAAAATGAAATAAAATTAAAATCAAAAGGAATAAAACCCAAAAGATTGATTTAGGTGTATAAATTGCAACGTTTATTATTTATACTTACATTATATACTCGTATAAACATATGTATAAGATTACAGACGACTGATACTGATGATACGTGCGTTGGTACTTTGGGATGTATCCATAAAACAATAAAACCATATCTATAGTGAGTTTCCTTAAACATTTCTGGTCGAATGGTATGAGACTATGTATTTGTAAGTCTTTAACATTGTAACTGCAGGAAGCCATTTAAAAATCATTGAAAAGCATTCTGACAGCTTTCTGTTCTCTGGTAATTTTATCTGTTCCCTACCATTCCCTACATACGAACTTATAACGAGTAGATACTCCGTACATTTCTTGATTCCTTTGCACTATGCACGAATTGAAATCTGCAATGATTGTCGTATCTTTCGATTATTATTATCATTATTATTATTATTGTCAATTTCAAATGTACAATAATATAAACGATAAAATTGTAAAAAAGAGTAAATATTCATTTAACATCACCATATATGGGATGTGTATGAACCTATACAACACTCAAGTAAAAGTTAAAATAAAAATTAACAAAAATTTCAATCTAATGTATACACATCCATACATATCCTTTATTTACTACGCTACATACAAGTATACGATCATCAATATCTTAAGAATTTTACAATTTCGATATTTTAATATCAAAATATTTTTACAATTTTTCCTATGTAATATTCCAGTAGATACATTTACGTGTGTGTATAGCTTGGTTTCTGGATTCAGTTTTGTTTATGGAATACATATTGCATTAACAAGTTGAGCATATATAAAGATATTATGTATGTAGATGTGCACTTTTGTGTGATTACAGGAAAAAACGGGAAAAAGAGAAATGTTTTCTTGTCACATTAAATCGATTTACAAAAAAGGGCGTGGTTTTATACAAAAAAAAAGCAAATATAAAATTAAAAAAAAAAATTGAATCGAATGCATTTATCATTTAAACCATGCAATTTTATTTAAGGAGTTGCGCCAAAAAAACACATACATATATATAAACGACATCCTTGATACTTGATACATTATATCAAATACGCCCACAGTCTAAGGAATAAAGTGCATATGCATACACATAAACTTGTGCACACAATCATTTGTTTGTACATACGTATATCCAAAAAATTAAAAAAAAAATACAAATGAAAAATGAAAATAAAATATAACAGCAAATTATTTCCAGTTTACCTTACCTTTTGTATTCCATTAAATCCGTATGTACGAGTGTACACAACTGGTTGGATTCTATACTTAAAATGAATTTTCCTGATATGTACGAGTGTATTTTCTTTTAATTTTTTATTGATTTCCCTTTCGTATCTCCCCTGTATTTCATCAAAATTACATAGTTGGATATCACAATTTTAGAACAATTCGCGAATATGAACGTATCCAAACGTATATACATACGGAATATATGTCTATATGTATCTATATGTATATAGATATTCTACTGTATATTCTCTGTTGTCATCCCATTTTTGGGATATGCATGCATATGTATACATACATACATACAACAATAGAACAATATTTTGATTGAAGCCATTACAGTTTTTCAAATTTGGTTATCATGATTGATTGTATCCATCTAGGTATATATAGATATACAGGGAGTATGGTAGCTGCTGAGTAGATGAGCATTCTATATAATATGCTATCGTCGTGTTATCCTTAAATAGTTTTCAATAGTAATTTCAAAAATAAAATATTCGATCTACAACTGACATGTACTTGTATATATGTGAAGTATATGAAAATGGGATGGATACGTACATACATACATATACCTTATCTGTGTATGGAACGTAATTGATTTTTGTTCATTTTAAGAATAATGATCATTCATGCATGATGGATTCGTTTCGTTTTCAATAACAAATCGTATACGATTTACTTTTTTTTTGTTTTTATATTTTGCTGTTCTCTATAATCGACGATGCGACAGATTTAATTTTGATTTCAATTCACTGACTTTAATTTGCTGATTATCTGTATGCATTTATATGAGTACATGCATGTATTTATACTTTTTAATGTGTGTATGCGATATGTGGAAGCAAACTGCAAAAAAAAAAAAAAAAACATAAAGAAAAACAATATTTTGATGAAATGCACCTTAATTTAGATGACAAAATTTCATTTCTCACGTTCAAAAATATTTTCGAAAGTTTTTCGTTAACTGAAATTCCTTAAATTCGTTTTTCAATTATTCAATTTTCTTAGTTTTATGAGTGTGCATATAATACACTAGTAAGTTTGTATATACATACATATATTACGAATCTGATTACATACAAAGCGTATAAATAAAAAATTTGTGAAAAAGGTGCGATAAAATCCTAAACATTTTTCCAGAGTATTCATTACAAAATCGAAATATAAGAAAAAGTGAATTTTTGTTTTTTATTTGAAAGATTTGGAGAAAAAAATTAATTGAAATAGAATGAGTGCAAATATTTTCGAGTTGAAACGGAATTAAGAATTAAATGATCTTCACTTGTAAAAAAATATAAATGAATGAATGAAGGAAAAATGAAATGAAGATAAGAATTTTTAATGAATGAATTTTAATTCATGCACTTTCAAAAATACATTATTTATTCATCTTCTTATTCAGCTAAAAAAAAATTAAGAATTATAAAACGATATAAGAAAAACATTTGGTTCAAATTTTTAAGAAATAATTTAATGAAAATTTTCACTTAAATTTACTAAAAAAAATAACAGATTTTTCATCTATCTGTCTAACGAACGTATATACATCAGTCACCACATCGATTAGTCAACAACATATATGTACATAAAAGATGAAGTAAATTTGAAGCAAAAAAAAAATTAAAAACAACACCGAATCGTCCAAGATGAATTATTAAAAGCGAACAATAATATCAGCACCATAAAATTATAAAATCGATTAAAAAAATTTATTTTCCTATAAAAAAAATTGTTTTTTGTTTTTTTTTTTAAAAAGAAAAAATAACTGGCTAAAAATTCTTTTGTGGTAATTAAAGTGTTCCGCTTCCTTTAATGATTGCCTTCAAATGTATAGTTAAAGCACAGTAGCCTCATCAGTATGTCTAGGTCCACATACAAATTTAATGGTGTATCTACATGAAGATATATAATGTACTTGTACTACTATATGCACTTTACATAACGATTAATCGATTTTTAATCGTACTTCCATCTGACACTATTTTTCTAACATTTGCTGTGTAATACGGCAGATAGTGCATGCATTTACAATGTGTTCTAATAGCAGCAGCTAGTAATCAGTAGTAGTGTTAGTGTTCATGTGTGAAGTGTTATCAGTGCTATCAATGGCTAGGTTAGCCATAGGCTAAAGCTAGTTGAATGGACGGATGAATGGATGAATGTGACTATAGTTAACTCAATATTTTCACATTAAATTCCTAGCTGTTATAATGATCATCATCATATCACACATATTTTTTCCGCCTTTCAATATACGTTTATATATACCTGTGACTGAACCATTCTGCACAAACTTTTAAGTATCTAAACATAGTAAACGACAACGTCTAATACATACTCGTCTGATGTTTATTAGATTGATGTTTATTGTCATCAGAATAGTTGCAAGGCAAAAACAGACAAAAAATACATTTTATGAAAGTGTTCGAATTAAAAAAATTTATGAGAGAGAAACTAAAATTTATATTGTCACATTAAAAACTCGTAATGCATCTAATGTTAGTATGATCTTTGAAAAAAAAATTATGTTTTCGCATTGAACATTAAATAGTAATATTCTAGATTATGTTTTTGTTTTAAGGAATAGTTTTGCTATTGACTGCGTTTCATATTATGAGGATACATAAAGTATTATGTATTATATGTATTAGGTATTAGAGTGGTATTAGGCACGAGTACTCGTATACTCATTTTATGAATGATACCAATACATTTTTGTGGTGGTCACCTTACGTTTACTATACACACCAATTATTCGACTTGAATAATTCTGTATTGTTTCGGGGTATTATAAATAGTAGATAATAGAATGTTAACACAAATAACAAAATATACATACATAACTTACTTACCTAAACCTATATCCGTATGTAGCTAAATAAATAAATAAAATATGAGTAGATGTTAATAATTTTGATATAGTCATATGAGTAACATCATTCAGTCATATTTTCTATACATTTTTATGTGTAACACCACTTAATATACTGACGTAGACACATGTACTTGTTATACCGTTCTATTTTTTTATTTGAAATTTTATAGTCATTCCTCACACTCCAATTTTCGTTTTTATGCCTCTAGGATAAATATTTTGGTTTTTCAATTTAAAGGAGAACAAAAAAAAAACTTGAATATTATTTTCAGTTTTACAACTTCTCTGTAATATAAATTATATAGTACTATAAGTATGTAATAAATGTGAGCATTCCGCGTCATAATAATAATGTATAGGTATAGTATAATAATAATCATAATAATAATGTATTACAACATCATCAAAAATTACTTGCTTTTAAATAACCGGAACTAAACAGCTCTGACATATTTTCATACCTTTAAAAGTTATGTTATAGAAAAGGTACTGTAGCATAGCAAAGCATCATCTCGAAACTCTTTTTATGAATGATTGTATATAATGTTTGGATCTATTATAGATATACCCACTTTACCTATAGGCATATAACATACACGTACATAGGTATGTATGTGCATTCTGAAAGTGTATCCCTGAACATTAATAAAAGAACAGGTGATCAAAAGATCTACAGTCAATTACTATAATTTACACATAGAATATATGAACCTAAAGTGTATGTGTATATATTTACGTTAAATGATCATACAGGTACATATAAGTATATTTCATTACATAATGTACATATAATTATGATTGCAATACGACATGTTCTATATAACACTTTATGACCAAATATTAGATTTTCCGGTATTTTGTTACCAAAACTATGAATCTATACATCAATACATACTTATAGTCATACCCATACCTATATTCATAATATTATGTAATTGCATAAATAATACAGGCTAGTACATATTCACAAATATAATACGTACATATTGTACGAGTATATGATGTAAACAGCATATACGATAATTATTATTATAACGTAAATATTTTTTTTTAAAACAAAAATTTTTTTTCAGATAATTTGTGAAAAATAAGGTCAATAATTGTATATGATCATTAACGTCGTATTTTTTTTTTTTTGTAGTTTTTCATTATATCTTTTATTATCAATTTTGTTTTCAAATTAAAATTTACTATTATTATTATTTTTTAGATTTTTTACTCATATTAAAAAGGTCGTTGTACATTCAAAATATCAAAGAATATGTACCTAAAAGTTATAAATTTTAGTTGGTGTACTGTGTTAGTACATTGTGATATACAGTAGCATTAAATAGATTATTCGAATCTATAGGTACGAGTTTTAAAGATTAAGGATATTTAAATATTTTTTATATTGAATTTTATTTGATTTAAAAAGAAAATGTGTGATATAGTATCGAATATTTCTTTAAAAATTTTCCAAAACCGTGAAGATTCAAAATTTATAAAATTTCGTTGAGTATCTTTTTTGGATACTTTCCAATTTATTTTCAATAATTTTTTCTTGGAATGGAACATGAATTTTCATTTACAATTTTTTCTGCCTTTCAGAAAAAAAAATAATATTAAAATTGTTGATTATCCATTATCCTTTCTCAAGATATTTTTCTTATACACACGAATATTTTCACTTTTCTGTTTACTTACCTTATAAACAGTGTATATTCTTAACAATCATTCACATTGAGCAATCGCACTCAAAGTAAATTCAACTCAAAAGTTCACTCAAATAATCATTTTTCTCGTTGCATTTTGAATCTTAAAAATTTTAAAATTCATTCATCCATTCACATTGAAAATCTTTTCATGTATTGTATACGAGTATACTTCGTGTATCTTTAAATGTATTAAAAAGCTCGCTCTTCTTGGTTTATTTATTGTAGATATTTTTCACAGAAATTTTTCTTGATCAAATCCATTCCATATCGTAGAATGAAATTTTCAAATTCGAGTGAATCCAACAATGTGGATACTAAATAGCTAGTGAACACACAAATAAGGAATTAACTAAACTTTATATAATAACAAATACACATTATACACTCTACATATATTCTTCGCGTAAACTTGTTATATATAACTCGTAACAGTCTTACATTTTAGGCTCCAACATTCATAACATCTATTCATACCAAATTTCTTGTATTATACTACAATATCTTGCCTTCCATAAAAGGTAAATTCAAAACCCAACCAGCAATATGAAATTGAATAATGTATATATAAGTATTTCTTAACTTTACATTCAGAAACCAGTTAAACGCGTGCTCGAAATCTTATCAATTTTAACTCTATACAGGTACATTTGCAGTATTCGTATATACACTTTTTGACTTTGAGATTCTTCATCTTCTTCATACATATTTAGATTTAGAGTTGTTCAAATTCAATTTAAAAGTTTTAAAGAGTTGAAAAATGTTTAGTTTTATTCGTATATTAACATTCATCCATTATATTCATCCATCCATCCAACCATCTACATATCTATCGTTAACGGTCGAATGAATTTTTCGAACAGGTTAAAATTCAAGTTAATTTTTACCTATAAACGCACCTGTAGAAATAACTTATTTTCCTTTTTTCATTTTCATTTTAATTTTTTACATTTTCTGGGGAGCATATTTTTTGAGCCAATGGGAGAACGACCGGTGACAATTTACGTATTTTAATTGGTAAGAGAGGCGTTAACAAATTGAAGCGGTTGCGCGTTTCAAAAGCCAATTGTTTCATAGTTTTTATTCAATTCAAAGTTTTTCTTACATTCTTCATTTATTTTTTATATATATTTTTTTTTCAATTTTGCTTCAGTCGCCTATATGGTTTATATAAAATATAAAAACATTGATGTGATATATTTTCATAAGTGTGGGGAGATTTGGAATGAATCCACCCTTTTATATGGTATTCTTATATGAAAATAACATGCATTTTAAATTTGTTAGATACAGTAGACAGTAGGTTAAGGTACTCGTATTTATTTCTTATATATATTTAATCGGAAAGCTTACAATAATAGTAAATAAAATACAAAATAGTATACATAATTGTTGTTCAAAAGCTCCGAATAGTAGATACCATATAGTATCACAATCAGAAAAATAGAATTTTATTTGGGATAGCATCTAGTATCTATCTATACCATTCTGGTACTCTTACAATCAATATACACAATATTTTCTGCTACAATTTCTATTTTATATCTATATTATATACTATAGATATATCCACATAACTCTATACTAGTAATTTTGGTATCTACAGCAAGTTATTTTTTGAATATAGGTTCCACTTTCTATACAAATTCCATATAATATTGAATTCTCATTGGTTACTTATGAACCAGTAAATTATCATACAAATTTTTCTTTGATTTACCTTAATTTTCATTATAATCTATAAATAATATCTCTATATTCACATATTTTCATTTAAATTCAAAAGTTAATAGAAATTTTATGAATTTTATACTTTGTATTACATTACTGGTACCAACATGTCTAGTATTGGAGAGTTCAATAGGTCTTATTTAATTCGGTTTTTTGAAATTTTCTGTTTTCGCTCTCCGAAATATTAGTGTCATGTATGAAAATTGTATAAAAAATATATTATGCCAGTTATGTATCGTTTTCAAGAATGTAATTTGTGTATTGTTATTTTTGAGCAAATATCATTCCATAATTATTAACCTTAAAGTCAAGTAAAAGTTGATCATTGGGTCTACTACACTTGACATAAATTTTTTATTCATATACATATATATATTCTCATATTTTTTCATATTTTAATTAAATATATTGAGCTACAAGTTAGAAAGACAAAATAAATTTTTATTGTTTCCTGTTTCACCTTTGATGTTTTCTAAAAATATAAATTTAATTATTTTTATTTACTTTAAATATTTTTGAATTTGGAGTATCCATAATTTAATTACTTCCAGTGTAGAATTATTGCAAAAAAAAATTAATTTTTTATTTTATTTATTAATCTAAAGTCAAATAATATGTATGTATGTATAAAATGTAAATACTTTTGTTTTTACAATATTTTCTAATCGTATTTTAAAATCTTTTACGCACATATAATTTATACAAATATAACATACATGCACTATAATAGTCGTATACTACAACATTTAATTTATTTTTTAATGTCATGAAAATTTTATTTGTACATATTTTTCTTCTTCATTTTTAATTTGTTTTTTATTTGTCTGATTGTATTTCTTATGAATTTTTATTTATTCTCTTTTTTGTTGAAATTTTTCGAAGTGTGACCAATAAATTAAGTGGTAAACTGCTTATAAATGATATAAAAATTTATACCATTATAACATGTTATATACCGAATATATGTACTATATAAACTAAAAAATAATAATAATAAGTAATAATCAGGGCTGGATTTCTAGGTATAGGCAACGTAGACGGCTGTCTAAATCATTTCAGGGTAGACACTTGAAATAAAAAATAATATAGAAACTTTGAACTGAAAAGTATATACATTATGATTGTTATGCCGCTTCTACTTTCAATGCAGTGACTTTTACTTTGGACTTTGACTTTCGAGTAGTAAATAGAAAAGTAGCTGTTAAGTATACTGCATTGAATGTAGAAGTTCTAATTCTAAAATATATCCACTAAATCAAAGTCGAAGGTCGAAGTTAAAGTCATTGCATTGAATGTAGAAGCGACTTTATTATTTCTAGTAGATTTTTTTAAGCAATAAATACATACATACATAACATTGCATACGCTTTGATAAAACGATTAAACATCATGCGTACTCGTATTTACATTTTCCAGTAAAAGTTGATTTTCTCTCTGAGAAAAATATTTATAGTTTATATAACAATATAGAAAAATCAATTAACAATATTTAATACTTGCTCCCCTCTTTATACACACTCTCGAGTAGTGGAGGTCATTGACACTAACAGAACGTATAGTACACTGCATAAAGAATAATACTAAATAAGAGTTCTTTATACCATGAGTATAGTATATACGCTACCATAATACGAGTAGTATTTTACTTTACATACTATGCTTACTCGTATTTTCTTTCTTCAGAAAAAGTTGATTTTATCTTTGAGTAGAATGCGAATATCGTACCTGGCAAAACACGAAAAAACCACTAACAGCATCTAATACTTGCTCTCTACGACGCAATACATACGGAGCAATAAGGATCATTGACTATAACTACTAACAATACCTATAGTATACGTTATGGTAGTATCAGATAGTATTCTATATATCATGTGTACTCATTTTTGAATTTTCATTTTGAAACTTCAAATGATACCCAGGGGCACTTAATCGGAAAATCCATCACTGGTAATAATAAAATAAAACATATTAGGTACTACATTTTATATACATAGTATAATGTAAGTAATATTTTTATATTCGCCATTTTTAAATGTTCACATATATTTCCCATCCCATCATTTAAACAGTAATTATTCATTTTTCTGCTGATGTCTTGGTTGACATGAAATTTACTACAAATTTATTTTCTTTTCTTATGCAAAAAATGAAATAAAATAAAGTAAAAATACTCTACACACTATATTACCTACTCGTAATGTACGTATACATATACAATATATCCATGTACTCATATATGATCGTGTTCATTATATGCATAATGTTTTCGAATAAAGTGCGGTACTATTATATTTTATATAACAGCAGAACTGACATGAGAGAATTTTCATTTAATAATTTGCAAAAAAAAATGCAAACTCCCATGAATTCCACAAGCATAATCTACATATCAAAGTACATTCATATATATTATCTTTTATTATTATCTTTTGTCACAACATGTACACAGAAATATATGTGTAGATATATTAAATATTTGATATCTCCACCAAAATGAAATACTAAAATAAATCTAAAAAAAAAAAAAATGAAAACATTTAAAGAAAAATTGATGATAGAGATATGGAGTGAAATAAACATAAATTAAAAATTAAACCAGAAAAATAGATTTACATATATGCACTATTGCATATGAGACGAGCATGCAAACATACTTATATTTACTTACCTATATGACATGACGTATAAGAAAATTTTTTGGATGCATGGTTAATAATATTATTCCCACTATGTGTATGAATATGTTTGTTGCGTTTTAAATTATATAAAAGATAATACTCATATTATATCCTTTTATTAAATCATTAAAAAAAAATTACTTTTTGATTTATTTCCATTTTTGGATTTCATGAATGTAATTGCTTTGTACTTTGTATATATTGTGCATATATGAGATGTACAAAAATTTAAAATACCAGATGCGTGGTATGTCTGTCTATAGCAAAAACTTTTGAAGGTCTTCATTCAATTCTCGCCTCTAGACTTCTGTTAATAGTTTTTCTTTTTCGTTTTAATCAATTTGAATATTTTTTCTATTAATTTCAACAGTCGTATACATATACATTTATAGATATGGAAAAGTAATTATAGATAAATGCATTTACACTGTATTTGAATTACTTAAATGTCCAAAATTAAAATGAAAATTCCTCGCATATCATTAGCATTGTTGGACTCCACTTTTGTTACTCCACTCTTATCGTAGATAAATTTTATAAAGAATTTTATAAAATGTTCGCTTCTTTTTCTTCTTCTTTTTCTGCTGGTAATGTAATATCTTAAAGAAATTTTCATTTCATTTTATCTTTTTTATTTTATACTTTTGATTAAATTTATTTTTATTTTTAAAAAATTGTGTTTCTTTTTTTTTTTTTTCATATTTCATCTTTTAAAAAAGGAAACCGCATGTTAATATTTTAGACTGGCTGGCATACATATCAACATTTATACTATGTGTCTAGATGTGTATATTTTCATGTGTGTTCACAATTAAATTGCACTTAATATATTCCATAAATGTATATATGAATTGCATATAGTACTTGCAAATTGTTGAAAAAATATTCAGCGCAAATATTCACGTATGGTATTATATGATTGTATGTTTATAAAAGTTATGAGTACATTTCATACATAAAAGTATATATGCATTATAGTATATAATGTATATATGTATATTGTATACAAATATGTATGCTATATGTTTATATCATTATTATTTTGCGGTTATCCAATTTAAAGTATGATATGTGGTAAATTATATTTATATATTCATACATATGTACATACTAATGTATGAATGTATGTATCAAAAAAGGTCTTTAACATTATACCATTACACTATATAATATAATATGTATCATTATATCATTCATTATTATTATTCAAGTTACTCTATGTATATAAATATATACGTAATATGGATGAATATCTTTTTGAATTTCCATATTTTTTTGTCTCCCTTATAATTTTTCTTTTTTTTAAAAAAAAAAAAAATATATATTTATATATGTATATAATTTTTTACCTAAATATATAAATATTTTTCTATAATTTTCGCGTGACTGATCTGAATTTTTGTTGAATTGAATGGACAGTTGAGAAAAAAAATTGAAAAAAAAAAAAAAAAACATCCGACAGACATTTGTTTACATTTCTTATACATAGTATATGTGATATGAGGTGTATAGTTTTTATAAGAAATCGTATATATTTGTATATTATAGATACGTACTCACATCACATTACGTTTGTTATTGTTTTTTATTTGAATTTTTTTTTGTTTTTGTTGACTTTTATTATTAACTTTTATTTACAAGTTTTTGTATTATTTTTTTGATTTATTCGAAAATATTACATTCATATTCGGTGATGAATGTATAGTTATCTTTAACAAATTGGATATTAAAAATCGATTCTTTTAAGACTAAAAATGAGAATTCAAAATGCAAAAAAAGTCCTTTTATGTATGTGAAAGAAATATATTGGAGAAATTATTAGTAAAAGTACTATGATTGATAAATCATTATATCTTTCATACTGTATTCACGATTAATTCTTGGAAATCTATTTACATAATGTTTTGAATATTTGCATTGTATTGTAGCGAATTGGTTCTGGTATTACTAAATTTAAAATCTCTGATTTCTTATAATATATTGGCTTTCTTTGATCCTTGTGAAAGTCAATTAAATTGTCTTGTATGCACATTTTCAATCTAATTTCTAAAATAAATTCTGTTCCATTCTTTTTTCTCTTAAATTTCTATTTAATTTCCAAGAATTTCATTAATTTCAAATTTAATTTTCTTTAATTTCAAAAGCAAAAAATAAATTACAAAAATAAGAATAAAATTAGTGGAATGACTATAGTCGATTTTGAAAAATTTTCTAATATCAACAAGTCCTTTAATATTTGCTAAAAAAAAAAGAAATAAAAACTATTAAAAACATTGAATTTGAAAAAAATAGTGGCGTTTTTCTGCAACTAATTTAATATGTATTCGTATAAGTACTTATTCTCATTTATTATAAAAACCGAGAGTGAAATAAAATTTACTAGATTGTTAAAAGAAAAACTTTTTTGTCGTCATGCATAGACTAAACTCATTTGTTCGTATTTGTATATCATCACATCCAACCTTTCTAAATACATGTATGTATAATAATATTTAGAATCCCGACAATTTTTTTGTTTTATGTTACTCATTTCTATTTGTGTAATAATAAAAATTTATGATAATAGCAACATTGTTTTAATTTTCATCTTTTCATTTAATTTTTTTTTTTATATTTACCACCTCCTTATTCTTTTACTTATTTTCCTTTTATCTTGTATTTTCTTTTTTCTATTTATTTACATTTAAATTTCATACTTTCGTATAGAATTCGCTATTATTTTGCCAGTATATATAGCACTCGTACAATTTTCGTAATTTGAAAATCTTCTGTTTTCAGTGTTTCTATTTCAATATTTTTTTTTCCGTTTTCTTATTTCGATAAAAACTTATTTACTCCCACCCAGAAAAAAAAAACATTAATTCAAAGTTTGCACATGTTCAACAAAATCTCATATAATACATTTTATATCCACAAGAAGTAAATACAACTGTATGTATTATATGTAAAAGCATTATGTTGATAGAATCTATACTTATACAACAATGAATTTATTTTGTACATATAATATTTCATTAGAAAAAGCTCAAATGTTCATACATATCTACATATAGATACATGAACAAACGACTATATCGATGGATGAAGCTCGTAACATTTAAATATGCATAATATACATCATTGCTATATGAGTGTTCACAATTTCACATACACATAAACTTATGTTATGTTGGATCTGGCTGGCTAGATAGTTGCTTAAAAAAATGAATTATCCGAAAACTCAAAAATTTTCAAAATTTTGCCTATAAATATTACTACAAAGTTTTGAAAATATTTGAACAGAAAATTTAGTTCACTGTTATCTAACCATATAAGTCTCCTGTTGTCCTGACTGTTTGTTGATTCTCGATAAGAAAAATTGCCTTTTTGTGTATATGTGTGTATATTCATTTCATCCACATAAATATATAATATGTATCTAAAATAGTATATGCGCCTATAGCATAAAATTAGCATACATCTTATACATATACCCTATCAGAGTGTATGTATTTTTATTACTATATACAAACATAACCACCACTACCACACGTATTCTTACATTTTGAATGAAAATAATGCAACACAAATACAAACAAAACTCCAAACCAAATACTGCGATTGCTGCTGCTGGCTGGTGGCTGCTGGAGACTGGAGTGCTGGCTCTGAAACTGGATGCATAGATACTTACATAGATAGATGTATCATGTATGATGTATGGATACCTTCGCGCAATTTCGTTTTTGTATATATGCTGACTGATAAAAACTCAACTGCTTTTGGATACTATACTACTGGAGAACTGGAGTACGTACATATATGATGTACGTTTGTTTTTTTCTACATAATTTCAGTAACTCAGTATATTCGTATACTTGAAGAGTGACAACATCTAAAAATACTATACACACAGTATTTTTATAGTGCGCTATTATTTTTTGTGTGTTTCATTCTATTTTTTTTTTTTTCTGTACAGTTTTTGTATACTCACGGTGACAGTGACTTGTGTCATGTGAATTAAAATTAACTTTTTCACTGGATATAGAAGAGTACATAATTTATTTTGTCTTGCACTTTTGGTTTGAATTTGAATTTTATGTGTGTTATTGTTTTCTTTTAAAGGCAAAATTTTACATATAAAATCCTATAATCCAGTCACTATAGTGAGAAAAATCTTTAAACAACTAAATACGAGTATTTGAAAACTTTAATATTTCTTAATCTTAAGATAAGAAAAGAAAAATCTTAATATAATTTTATGAATGTGGATGATATTCATCATCATCATCAGCGCTAGCCACAGCATCAACATTATCATCATTCATTTAAAAGTCCTCTTTCTATGTATTGAAAAAAATCTTATTCCACGATAAAGCAAGTTCTTTGAGTTCTTGGTTTTTTAGTTTTTTTTTTTTTTTATTGTGTCCAACCTTAACAACAATAACATTCGACTACCACATTTCTTCATTGAGTCCAATTTCTTCAAGGTAGTTCAGAGGTAGCTGTGTTCATCATTAAGTGGCAATGGAATTTTTCTCCTCCTGCTACTTCTTCTATTATTAAAGACAGGCGTGTAGTCGATTTATTTACTTTTTTGATTTTTTGTACCAAAACTTTTGTGTTGTTTCGTTTTCAGTTTTCAATCTTTTTTTCTGTAATTTTTGATATTTTTTATTGTCAGTAGTTCAGTACTATTTTTCGTTTTTTTCATGTTATGTATATGTACATACATTTATGTAGTGGTATGCTTCTGTTTATATTCTTAATGAGTGTTGGTGGTTGTGGAAAAAAAAATACGATTCAATTTTTTTTACTCGCTTATTCGTTCGTTGAACGTCACAACACAAAGTTTTGTTCGGGCCACATTTTAAGAGTTTTTTATTCATTACATTACATTACTTAAACAATAATAACACTCTCAAACATCTAAGACATAGTGTAACGGATATTTAAAAAAAATTGTTTTCTCATTTTTCGATATCCTCATAAAGGATATAATATTTAATTAAGGATCTCGTGTCGTGTATCACTTTTAAAAAAGTCACAATTACTCGTAATTAATTTAAGCAGAATTTTGTTTAATTTTTCGTAGTTTATTTCTTTTATAATTTCAAAATTTTCATATATATCCTATTAAGTAATTTAAAATCGATTGCAATTTTTTTTACAACGGAACAAACAAATTCGAAATGAAATAAAGCAGAACACGGAATAATAAAAACTTAGTGAGATGATAATCAACTATCTTACTACCATCGCATCATCCCCCATATATATTCGTGAATATTTTTTTGGGGTGTAAGTTTGTCGCATATTTTATTGTAATTTTAGCAGTGAATGTGTTCGTGTGTGTGTGAATTATAATGACAAAAGGAAAATTTCGGTTTTGATTCAAGTGCTTTTTGTTGGCTCTTTACTATACTATACAGGAACCTTTTGTTTCTTTCCTGAGGATTTTTCTTTTTTTTATTTTGTCGAACAAGGAGAAAAGGAAAAATTAAATTAATGATATCGTACGAGTATTAAAAAAATTTTTGTTACAATTTTATTTTTTACTTAATCATAATACTATTTTTCTTTAGATTTATTTCTTGTGATATTGTGATCCTGTGAAAAAAAGAAAAGCAAAATAAAAAATAGGGAAAAAATAATTTACATAGTACATCCCATAAACAGATACATACATGTACATACTTAAAAGTGATTGTGATAGTATTTTCAATGTTTTTACTTTTCTTTTTTGATATAAAAAGAAAATGTTTACTAAATATGAAATGAAAAGAAAAGGTCAGATTTTTTATATAGCAGAAAATCATTATAAAATGTTATTTGCATATGTGAGCAGATAAAAAAAAAAAATAAAAAAGAAAAAGGAAACTAACGTGCTTTTATGTTTATCATTCTTGGTATTTTTTTGTGCGTATGTGAAAGTTCGAAGACCCGATGATATATGAATGATAGGCGTAGTGGAAAAAAGGTCAAGAAAAACCGATACCCAAATAAACAAAAAAAAAAAGAGTGGTTAAAATCAAAGTGAAGAAAAAAAAATAATTTGAATGAATTAATTTGTAAAGAAAATGATTTAATTTAACCTACAATTATTCACAAAAAAGTGCAGATAAGAATTAGAAAAAAATTCAAAAAAAGTATTAAGTGTGAAATTATTTGTTTTACCAAAAGGAAATATAAAATTGTTAAAAAAATTTTTCTTGTAATTTCTGATTATCGAATATACAGTGCATACCATAATTTCATTATTTCATATTAAAAGTTTGTGTGTACGTGATTGAGCGTAACAGTGCGTTTTTTAAATAAATAGTGAAAATGTAAAAAAAATTCACAAGTTACTGAATTTCTGATTTGATTTTTTTTTTAATGAATGAATCCAATGAATTTATTTATTTTTTCTCGAATAATATAGATGATCTAAATTGTGATTGTTAATAAATTATGTATCCTTGGTATAGAGACAGTCAATTAAGTGTTGGACAATTTTGTAATCCTATGACAGCTGCTGCTGCGGCCGCTATTAAAACTGAATCTGGATATAACGACTGTATGTTAGCACTTGATTACGCTGCACAAAGTAAGGTGAGCGTTTTTTTTTTTTTTTATTATTTTTATTTCTCAACAAACGATGTAATTAGTTTTTAATGGAAAATATTTACAAAAAAAGGATCAGTGCAAAAAAAAATTAAAATCATCTAAATATTTAAATTATACCTGAACCTGATTACCAATACCAATGTATTTTCTTAATCATTTCCGCTAAAAACTAAAAAGATAATGTTTTTAATTATTAATTTTGTTGTAGATTTTCAATCGATTTACTTCCACTAAAATATTATCTGCGATTTTGAAAGTTCAAAAACCAAATACTTCTGTTTGAAATTTTTTTTCGTTCAAAATATTTTAAATTCTATATATCGCGGATAATAATTCAAAAAATAAATTAAATTAAATTGAATTAAATCAAATAAACTCGATCTATAAATTATCAAATTCATAATATCCATCATATAACAGATAGCAAAAAATTCCTAATATCCGATGCTAAGTGTAGGTATTAACTGCAAATCGTAAAATTGTATACCAAGCGATATGTATGCTTGCATATAATGAATGCCGTCTGTCTGTCATACAAATTTAGAAACGATTTAAATCATTTTCAAATTGAAACTAAAGGCTGAAACATAAAAATAAAAATAAATAAAAGATTCACATCGCAAATATAATAAAAATAAAATGCATTAGTACAATACCATCAGTATCAGTTTTGAATGGCTGCATTAAATCAGATCGTATACGTAAATATGTAATTTAATTGTATCATTATGTCCTAAATTGGATGCATATTAAAATATCGTTATACGATTTATATATTTATAACGTTACACACTATACGAGTAATAAGTATATGCGTACATTTAGATTATCATTTAATCAAATATAACTTGTTTTATGTACGAATATGTATACGCTCAATAATATAAAATCGATCAGTTTTTTTCATTTCACTAATGTCTATTCATTTTGGTTACTCGAGCAGTTAATTATATCCTTTTTTGGAAACTAAAAAAATTGTAATATCTCAATATCTTCGCACGTTTGTATAATATCTTATATCTTAATGAATTATTTTATTTTAAAAAGAAGAAAAATTTTGAAAATGAAATGTATCTTACATTCATTTATTATTTTTAAATTTATTTTAATTGTTAAATTAAAAACTCGAATAGACAAATATGTAAATAAAGTGTTAAAATCAACACATCATCTTTTGATAACATAATTGTAAAGTTGTCATCCTTGTATGTATTCGTAAATAGTGTCAAATCATTTACTGTAACTTTAAATATCTGTTTGGTTAAAAGCCAGAGTCATTTTAAATCGATCATCACGAGTATTATTACACTTTCGGAATATACAATTTCGCAATAATGTTGTTAAAGTGCCGGTTTGAATATTATCTCATTCGAAATTAGGAAAAATAATTAAAAGCCAAACCATATGATAAAATTAGGTCAAAATCAAAATATATTAACGTAATCTTATACTTTATTATTAGTGTATGAATGATCAGTTGAAAAATGACCAATGTATTTGACAAACCAATTTTTAGAAATTTTTAAAAACGATCAGAAAAGGATACTTGACATTTTCACTGACAGAATATTAAAATTTTTATATATATGTACATTTGACTACTTATAAGAAACATATACATACCTCTCTAAACATTTTATACGTGATTCTGATTCTACTTAATATTAAATTTATGGTGTATAATGATATGTTCCCAATTATATAAAGAAATGAAAATATTTTATCCTCATATCAGATGACAATATCAAACACATTAAATGACAGATACTATATAATATATACATCGTATTTTTTCTTGATCTTTTTGTGGGATCTTATAAGAACTTCCCAAATTCATTTTATTCTAAAAAAAAATGAAAATCAAAAGACAGATAGACACATTGTGATGATGTCGCTTTTTCAAGTTTTATATTATTTTTATATTCTTAACATTTTCTGCATATAATTATATAATAATACATAATACTAACTAAATAAATATTTACAAGAATAACTTATCGCATATATATAAAATACATATGATCCCTGGAAAGAAAAAAACAAATGAGCGAATAAAATATAAAATAAAATTAAAAAAATAATATATACAAAAATTCAGTAAGAAAATATCATTTATAGATGCATAAATATATCATTTGGGATCAATTCGTATTATAAATAATTACAATAAAATATTATGTCCAGAATATACTATACATACGTGTGTGTATGTATTATGGCTTAATATTTTCATGATGATACATATATAGTATGTATGTATGTACTATGTATAGAGATATGTTTGTCTTTTTGTAATGTATGGTGTCATCTGATATAAGTAATGTTATTACAAATGTTGCTTTTTGCCTATTTTGTTCATTTGAATGAGTTTTTTTTTTATTTATTTTTTTTTTTAAACAAAAATGTATGTTTAGTGGTCATAAAACATGTGTTTTCGCACCATTTAAAATCTTATAGCGGATGATTACCAATTTATATACTCATATGAATGTAAGATATCTTTTTACGTATTATACTGACAGATGTATTATTATATACGTATGTACATTTCAATGTATAATATATAATATTATACATTTACTCACGTTTCTACATATTGTAACATATACAAATATTTATACATATGTATTTACGTATATGTATATAACCTTTACAGTTTGCTTATAAACCATAATTTAATGTTCATTTTATAAAAGTTTTGTAATATTATTTAATAAAAATGATATGATACAAATTGACATTATTATGTATTTAAACGTCTATGTGTATGAAATATATATACGTACATACATATATATAAAAGCTAGTAGAACAGACAGATATCGATACTAGGTACTTATTTAATATAGTATTATATTTATATTTAGGAATATATAAGAATTATTGTGGTTCATACTTCACACTTTTCATTTTATCATTTCATACAATTTATTATGTGAATATTATATTGTTAGACATACACATATGTATAATGCTAATATTCATATTCTTTTAATAATCTTTGCATTAATAATGTATATATGTCTCATTGATATGTTATAGCTATATTATTTTAAAATTATATTTTAGATGATCAATTTTCATACATAATCGTATATTATATCAATTATACACATGTATAGGGATAAATCAACCTATATGTATTTACATGTATGTACGTAAGTTTATATATACAGAAAATATTTTATTATTATTATTGTCTGTCCGTCATTTTTTAGAGTACTATGTATATCTTCAATATTATTTAAAACTTAAACCACTAATCAAATTCATTTTTATACATTCACATATACAATGTATATATCTTTTACATACAAATTGTTTTATGTGTAGTACTTTGCAAGTATTTATGTACTTGTACATTTATGTAATTCCTTGTATGCCATACGCACTTTTATAAATGTGAAATATTTTACTACGCGGGTACGGGTGTTTTGATATAAATAATTGTGGTATTCAATTACAATAATAATATGTATTCGTATACTTGCTTAAATATGTACATTTACAAATAGATATTTACATATATGTTTTCATAATATGTACATAATATGTATGTACATACATTAAAAATAAGACGTGAAAAGAAATGATGTCATATCATATCATACTTTTGATGACTTTATATTTATTATTATTTATCTTACATGATTGTCATGCAATAATAATAATAATATTCTTCTGTTTATTAACATATAACATAGAAAAAGAAAAATTAAATGCACATACGTATTCAATAAAAGCAGAGTATTAAATGAAATAATCCTTATTCTATGTGTACTATATGCATGTACAGTATCGATAAAAAGTCATTATCATTATCAAATCACAAATAATCAAAATTAATAAATCACATTATTTGTAGAAAATCAAATAACCTAAAATTTTTGAAAAAGTCAAAAATTATAAACCATATATTTGAAAAGCGAAAATAATAAAAAATACTCTCTATACATCGATATGAATATTATTGAATGATTAAAATTTGTTGCGCTAATAATACAAAAAATTTTATGTTGGTATGATGACTTTTTATGACTTTTTATGATGACTTTTCCTGTGGTACAGAAACATGGACGCTATCCAAAGCTGATGAGAATGCCTTAAAAATATTTGAGAAAAATGTGCTAAGGAGAATATATGGGGGCGGTGAACGAAAATGGACAATGGAGGACCCGATATAATAATGAATTGTACGAGTTGTATCAGAACGTGAACATAGTACAAAAAATAAAAATAAGTAGAATGGAATGGTTGGGCCACGTTGACAGAAGTTCAGAAAGCGACGTCATTAAAAAAATTATGTTATTCACACCAGATGGTAAAAGAAAACCTGGAAGACCGAAACTCCGTTGGATAGATGATGTAGAAAAAGACCTAAAGCGCATCAGAATTAGAAACTGGAGGAATGCAGCGCGGGACAGGAAAAAGTGGAAAGAGATCTTGGAGCAAGCCGATGCCCACCAAGGGCTGTAGAGCTGACGATGACTTTTTATCGATACTGTCTGCATTGAATATACTTATGTATGTAAATTTATATATTATACTCGTCCTATAGTAAAATAAAAACATAATTATAAAACTAATACTCTTATAAAAGTAATAAAAGTGTAGCTATCTCCTTTAGCAAATGTTAAATCTACCTACGTACTTACATATGCATATTTATGTACATGAAAGTATATGAAAAATGACTATTAAAAAATAATTTTATTTTTCTATTTATCCATAAATCTAAGTATGTTCATATTCGTATATTCTGTCGAACATTATAAAATTAGAAAAATTTTATTATTATTATTATTATTGGTATTACTTGCATTATGAAACAATATTCGCGATTATCTATACTCGTATATATGAATATACACAATATACTTACAAAATGAATAAATCTAATACCGTCGCATATACATATATGTACGACTATATATGCAATATTATGTGGAAGAGATTAAAACCTAATTTTATGATTAATACGTCGATACCTGACCAAATTGATTTATGACTGCGGTAGATTGTCATTTCTTACGAATGCAAATTTATTAATTAAAATTATATAACATTGAATACTTGTATATAACATATAATATTTATGTACTGTATTACAAATGCATATGGTGAGTACATGTCATTTATAAAATTATATTTGGATGTTCATATAAGTATGCACATTTAAATGAATTGCACTTATGAAATGCATATTATTAGACAAATTTTATTTTATTTTTTTTTTAATGTAGTATATACCTATATACTTTATTTTCATCAACAGCATCAACGACATGATGTAGATGATCATAGTCATTATCATCTCATCATATAATATTATGTTGATGATGTATCTGATGTATGCACATCATGTGATTTATATATGTACCTATATTTTTAAATACAAATTTTAAATATCTATCTATACTTTATATCTGCTCAGATAAATATCTACATACATATCTGTCGATCTATCAGTCTATCTAAATCCATTAAAAAAAATATGTTTTAGTCAAAATGAAACAAGATATAGTACGTAGTGTATATGAGTATTTTTTATGACTTTTAAATAATGCACATCAAATAAATATATGTATGTACATGAATATTTTTATATGCTTGTATGTGTATACAATTTTTTTAAAAAAAAGTCTGTATTAGATGAATTCAAAAATTTAATGATTATATGTCCTTGAATTTTCTATAGCTATAATACTAGATGTACCTCTATGTAGTTATACATATATGTAGTTCATGAATGAATGTTTAATATTCAACATGCATATACTATACATATACAAGTACGTTTTTATACACATTAGAACATTATATTCATCTTATATAATAGACAATTTATATTACTCGTTATTAATAATTATGTATACTAATTTGTATATTGAATATAACCTTTTAACATCGAATTCAAGTGTGAACATATATTTTTTTTTCCATAAAATCGTTTTTTTATATTGCATAATACTTTACTCGTACTTCGAACATTATGTATATTCGAGTAATGTCCGTAATTTTATGAATTCTGGATATATAAAAGTCCAATGCCAACACAATATTTTATTTTCCACATATTTTTTATGTTATTTTCCATGCTTTCGTTTTATTTATTTTTTTTTTCATATTTTTTCATATACAATCGAGGAATAAAAAAGACGTCGGAATTTTTTTTCCTTTTTCCATTATATTTTACTCATTTACCTATACTACATGTAGCTCTAGCTAGTGGCTACCTAGGTGTATCATAACAAAGCATAAATTAATATCAAAAGCCATTATTTGTATGTCGACAAGAAATTTTTTTTTCTGTTTGTTTGTTTTATTTGATTTGTTCTGTATAATTTTTTTCATCTCCTGATTATATTTTCTTTTTGTCTTTAGGCAAAATGAAAACAAAAAAAAATTATACTTATATAAAAAATTATCTAAAAGTCTGGACTAAATTGGAACATTAATATACGAATATATGATGGTACATGGTACATACACTCACTGTATATAGATACTTTCTATACATTGTATAATTTGTACAAATAAATACCAGCAGATACGTATAGAAATACTCGTGCATATTAAGGATGATGTTAACATAATGGGATGAAATGAATCTTTTTTCTGTAATATGTTTACGTATGTTCGTATGTATGAAATAAAACTTAATACAGAGATATACAAAAGTAATAGAAAACAAAAATAGGAATGAATTCTCTCTTTCTCTTCATACTTGTTAAATATAATAAATTGTTTGAAAAATTATTGTGTGGACAAGAAAATATATTACAACGATATGTCCTCTTATAATGATGCACATGAGGATTATGATTATTGTATACGATGAATATCGCAGTACCATATACATAAACAGTACCAGTATTGTACATAGTATATATGAAAGTATCAGTAGATATTTCTAAAGTGTTTCAGAGGATACAATATGTAGCCAGAGTTAAATCGGTAAAACGAATATTAGAATATTTTTGTAATAATTGAGGGATGAATTCGTTTTTTGACAATAGAAAAATTGTTGTTTATTTTTCATTTTTGCAGTAAGACTTCAATAATCATTTCTCATAACATATTACAGACAATATGCGGAGAAGTAAAAATGAAAATAATCATTCGTTTTGATTTTAAGAAAAACAGACACAAAGTAACAATATTTTTGTTTTTCATACAAAAATAATAATCGATAAAATTATATTAAGTAAATAGAATTATGAACATGTCTCGATTTGTAAGTGCTATTGAAATGAATTTGATGAAATATCAGTGTAGTAACTACGCTTTTCTTTTCTTTTTTCAAAATTTATGTGAATTATTTTCAAATTAATTGAAATTGTCTTGTTTATTTTTTTTTCAACCAATGACATTAGTTCTATTTGCAACTATAAATAATTTTTATAGTACTTATTTGAATGAAATTGTAATTAATAGTAATTATGGCTGAACTTCCGAATTGATGCCGCTAGATTTTGAAACGAGAACTTCCGATAATGATACTTTGAAATGTCCTCTTTAACGTGGTATATATCTCTATTGGCGCAAATTCATTTTCCTTACGCAAACTACCCTTAAAAATGTTTGGTCCAAAATGGCGTGTTTTACGAAATGTGATATCATTAGAAAGAGGACAAGAAAACCTTTTACATGATATAATAAAACATATGTGTATGTCATCCTTCAAGTTTTGAAGTTATACCGTCATCAAAAGAAGTTGAAAAAGTGATTTTTTAAAAACACGAAATTTTGAGTTTAAGTCCTTATATCTTGAGTACCGCGAATTCAATCAAAATGAAATAAACTGTGTCAAATGGAGCAATAACGAATTTGGAGAAATAACAGTTTTCGTAAAACACGCCATTTTGGACCAAACATTTTTTAGGGTAGTTTACGTCCTTAGAATGAATTTGCGCCAGTAGATACATATACCACGTTAAAGAGGACATTCTAAAGTATTGTTATCGGAAGGTCTCGTTTCAAAATCTGGAGGAACCAATTAGGGAGGTTTCCCATAATTATAATAGTAATTGAAGCTAAATAAGAAATTACAAGAACTTACGTTCTCTTTGCAAAATTAGTTACATATATATATAATGCAATTTCAGTTTTTGTGCATAATTTGTACGTAATTAATGTATCTAAGTATTATTATCACACAACATACAGTTCGCATTTGTACCTCTATTATGTACCATTATCGATTATTTTATTCAAAAATTATAATTTATAGTTTATTTTATCGTTTCTAATGTTTTTCCTTATCTTCAAATGCTTGTGTTTGTCTCAATTTTTTCTTAATTTTCTTCAAATGAACAAAAAAAAAAAAACATCGTGTAGGTATTTAATTTTATGAAACCGTTTTTTTCATTTTTCGAATTCAAAAAAAATTTGTTTTTTTTTAAATATTTGAAAAAAAAAGTAAACGAAAATCTGTCTTCAGTCATGTATTTATCCATTCATCCATTAATCTTTATATCAATCTTTACATGCATTACTGGAAAGTCTAATTTATTCTTTTTTACGTATATACAATTGCACATACATACTGAAACACATAATAAAATGCTATATGCGTTCTATTTGTATATACCAATTTGTATATTTTAAAAATTTTTTAAATTAATATAGTCGTAAATTAGTTACAATTGCAATATGTACTCATATCATTACACTAAACTGCATCCAACTGTATTACATACTCGTATAACGCATACAATCATGTTTAAGAGTAAATAGCTGGTTCGATATGAAAGACATGAATTTTTATTCATTTTGATTCATTTATTACTTTTATACGACAGATTTTATACATTCGACTATACGCGTGTACATGTGAATGAATGAAAAATGAGGGTATTCACTTAACGTATCGTCTCTTAAACCGTGTAAAGCGTGTAAATACTTGTGTATTTTACTATAGTAGGTTTACTCTGTTTACAAGCCGCTTACTCCGTTAAGTGAATACCTTCATTATATATTAGATTTTATATAATAATAGATATACATATGTAGATGTTAGTTAAATTATATTTGAATGCATACTTATACTTAGTAGCACATTGCTGATTTTTTTTTGTTTTTTTGTTTATTCTATTAATTTTTTTTTGGATTTTTGTCTTTTTGTATTCTTGTTTAATCGCTGAAATATTATTAATTTTGTTGCTATATATTTGAAGCGTCGTGTAATTTATTATGTGTATAGTATCCATAATGCATATTTACCTGTAAAATGTGTATATCTTTAATAATTTATTTCAGCAGACAGCAGGTTATAATGTATAAAAAATAATCAATAAATAAAATAGAATTACAAAAAAAAAAAAAAAAAAATAAAAAATAAGTAATAAAATATAAACCAGTTTAACTATTAAATCATGTAATTTAAAAAATAATAACAAAAAAATGAAAAAAAAAGGAAAAAAATTATGATCAATTATGAGTGCACAAATATAAATAAGTATGTAGTCTGATTATGTATGAAGAAATACACATACATATTTATGCATTCAAATACCAACAATTTTCATTTAAATATCGTTACGTCCATATACAATGCAAGTATCTGTACATAATATTATAATGTGTCTCAATGTGATTATCTTAAATTTTATGAATGCTTTATAAATGATTTGTGAAAATGTAACATTTTTTCTATCTGAATGATAAAATTTTAATTTTCAATTAATTTAAATTCATTTTCATTCAGATTTGTACATACTTATATGTATTTGTATATATGTAAGGATTTTGGAAAAATGAATTTTTGATATTTTTGTAGATCTGAATACACTGCACAATATTCAAGAGTCTTTAGTATAATTTTTACTTGTTCTGTGGATCAGATCAACCGCTTGAAAATGTATAATAAAATATGCAAATAAAAATTGGCATATACTTACAAAGTTGTATTAACTTGTTGCACTCAATGTGTAATGAATGAATAATATATGTATGTATACAGTAAATCTTTTAAACAAAAAACAAATTCATTAAACAAGAAAATATGTATTTTCATCAAAAAGTCAATCATACATTAATTATACGAGTATAAATTTATACGTACTTATACAATTATACATACATATACATACGTTATTATTTTGTACATATTTCATTTTAAAATCTGTGTATAGAGATAATCTATTTTCAAATTTGTGTTAAAAATCCTTACAACACCTTTATTATATTATTTCAAATGGATACAATGATATGCATACATAATTGATAAAAATTCATTTAATTTTCTTGTTATTCAGATTATTCTTAAATGTATATCATTTTGTACATATACGAACATACCAGTGTATGTACATACATTTAATATTTTTGCTACTGGATTTAATATTTTTGCTACCTGTTTCTACCCATATGTAAATATACAAATAGATTGGGTATGTACTTTGTTAACTGCCAAAGTGCCAATCTAGTAAGTAGTAGTCAGACTTAACAACATCTCAAGAAATCGCAATCAATCTAAATCACATAAATATACATTTCGATATTACGATAACTTTTTTTTTTTTACTTTATCTGAATAAATTATTGAATATACGAATACGAATTGCAATTCAGAATTAATATATATACGAGTACCTATACATTATACATACGCATTTATGTTCTTATATTGAATTTATATTTTACAAATTATACAATTGAATACACTACAACCTTACATATTCACCGTATAAATGTAATGCAGAAATATGATAAAAAATGTAGATCAAATTTATGAAATTTAAATTTAAAAAATTTTTAATATGCACTTACATGTAGAGTTACACACACATATATACATTTATTTGTATATACCACTGATAAAATGTATCTCTACAAAGTCGAGATAAAAAAATAATATAAGATAATCAATAGTTTTGTACACCTTAAGTGAATGTTATTAGGTTGTAATCCAACAAATTAAAATCATATATGTGTACGTACAATATAATTATTTTGATTATAATCAATGTTTGTTCATTTTTAATATACAATCTACGAGTATAATACAAAAATATTGTGTGAACGTTATGTGGTGTATATGAGTATAGGTTATAGGTGGTTATAGGCTATATTTTAATGATATAATAAGACCACATGTGTACAAAAAGGAATTGAGATTGATTGACTTTTGTACTGAAGTAAGCATTTCATTAGATCTTATAACAAATTTCTCTATTACATTATATGTACGTAAATATTATATACTATATAAATTGTAAACTGTACATATGCACATATAATTTGCAATAGATATACCTAATGTAAAAATCATTTAATTCAATTCGATATGCATTTTATATGAAAATTATCTCTTTCAGTCATAATATGGAGTAGTAGAATTTATTTTTTTTTCTAAACATAGAATTTTTTAATTCCTTCATATATTTTTTCAAATATATACTACATAAACATAATATATTAGAATTGTACATACAGGTACAATTAATATCGCATTTGCATATATTTTAATTATAAACTTAATACTGCGGAATCATTAAAATGAATCTCAATTAAATATTTCTGGTTATTTTGTAGTAAATTTTCTTCTAAACTATACATTTATTTATTTCAAATAAATGTATTTCTATCCTTGTATAGAAATTCACTTACATTATATGAGAGTATACATAAATACACCTCTAACTAATAATAATTGTCAATATTGCAATTCATCGAGCGGTAATCAAAATCAAATGTATGGCACTCGTATATGAACATGTTTTTCTGTATAATTTTACAACTTTGTTATTAAAAAATTATTAGTTATCATTTTTATTTATTAATTTTTTTTTCTATTTTCTCATTATTGTTATTATAAATTTTTTTGATTTTTTTCCTTCTTGCTGCTATTATTGTGGAATCTAGGTGAAAAAAAAGTGTTAAATTGTTCACAAATTTTTTACGTAAATAAATTTATTTGATAATTTGTTAGATACGCGATTATTATTAGAGATTATGAACATTTTTCATTACAAAATTTTTTTAAACTTTCGATCAATTTTTCGATAATTTTGTTCTATAAAAATCAGAGGCATTCGGCGAAATTGAAAATAAGATATCCTTGAAAAATGTCGACCTAATATGCATTTTATTAGTGCTTAAAGTTTCGGTAAACATTTTCAAAATTAATTTCTCAAATTGAGTTTGTATCATACTTGTTTTGAGAATTTTAAAATACATTATTTTATATAATACACGTATATGTAGTTAAAATTTTTCAAAGTTATACAAATATAATGTAGAATCATTGCAGTTTTTTTTAAGATAATTTTCTTCTATTTGCAATACAAATTATTCATTTAAATATTTGAATATGTATTTTATTAGTACTGAATATGTATGATTCAATTTTATTCAATACAAATACATATATGATTTTTTAAGGATAACACGATAAATTTTATACAATTTATCTGTCTCAGGTATAATATGACAAAGATGAAATGATAAAAAAAAAAGATCTAAAATTATTACGATTTTAGTAGAATATATGACGAGACATGCAGCATAAAATCACATGCCCATATATAGTACTTTAGTTCATTGCAAAAAAATAAAGATAGGTATACATTGCAGTAATAAGGTTTTAGCTTTGTTGTGATCTGTCACTTATCTCATTAAAAAATCATAAACCACCTATAAAATAAAATATTAACACAAACACAAAAAAAAAGTAGCGAAAATAAAAAAGTGAATGAATAAATAAAATGAAAATCACATTGGAGAAAACTATGAACACAGATGCAAAAGGAAAAGAAGTGCATTACAGAAAAATAAAGATTGAACATAATACACATAATATAAAGAAAATACAGAACAGTATAATCATAAAAATTTTTTTCCATACACATTGCTCGTACGAGTATGTGTAAAGATGTAGTACTTTATACCGCTGTACACTTTAGTACCTTTGCAGTAATAATTTATATGTTATATATGAGATGAGGATCACTTTTAAAAATGCATAAATAAATTTGTTTTTTTTTTTATAATCTTTTCTTCTTATTTTTTTTAATTCGATTTCAAGAAAATCTATAAACACTTTTACATTACTGCCTGCATGCACAGTATGTAGTATGTTTGAAGGATTTAAAGATTTTTGAATTAAAAAGAAAAACGAAACAAGAGAAAAAATAAAAAGAAAACATTATTATTGTTATTATTATTATCATTATCATCATCAGAAGCATCATCATTATCATTATCATCATCATGATGATGATCATCATCGTTGTCGTCATCGTCATCCTCATCATAGTTGTTGTCATCTTCAATGTATATATGGATTTACCCCCAAGAGATTTAATATATACAAAATAATTTCACATTTACTACTTTACCATAGTGTCTAACTGTCTGTCTCCGCATTAAAATTTGCAGATTATTTCAAAATTTCTGCTACACATATGTACATTCGATCTACTTGTACATAGTAGGTATACAATACACAGCGATGATCATTTTATCATCTATTTTCAGTATAATTTTTATACAAAGAATTTTCCTTAAGTTAAGTAAAATCTTTTAGGTTTATTTTTTTTTTAATTGAAAAATTAAATGATAAAATTTATTGATTGATAAACGCATTTAATATAGGAGACGAATACATGCACCGCACATAATGTTGAATCTATATACCTTTAAACTTTTGGTCAAATTTAATTGATACTATCTAAGATAATACTTAATTATTTTCAAATATGCACCGTCGGGAATCTAATTTTTTATAAAATTTCAGTTGTCTTGTAGTCTGTTTTTTCGTCATGATACCGATAATGAGATATTTAAATGAGATATTTGTATGTACGTTTACGTATAGGGACTTCTGATTATCAGGAGGTATTCAAAAATAAATTTAAAAGTGCCTTGTTGACAAAATTAATTAATTGAATGTCTTTTTGATGGACACATTAATGTTGTTATTTTTTTTTTCTTCCTTTCTTCTTGATATTTTCTTAGCAATATGAGTAGATCAATTTGAAAATAAATGATAAAAAAAATTGAAAACTGTTGAAAATTTAATTACTTACAGTGATGTACATAAACATATTCACATATATTTCTACTCTATATATAGCCATGTGATCGTATTTTCATTCATAAGACAAAATTCATTTTTTCCTTTTACTTGCCTTGTACTACATACCCTATAACCTATAACCATAAGAAGAATACGAAAAACAGGATGAGAAAGTAAGGAGTAACGAGTACAGCAATGAAGTTATTGGCACCTCACTATAGCACGACATACGAGTATAGACTAGTAAGTGATACCTTACATTCCATGGTACTCGTATTTTGATTCATAACGCAAATTCGTTTTCGCTTTTTATTTGCTTTGTATATTACACACCATAAGAAAATAAAAATAAAAGGAAGAGACATTAAAGAGTAGCAATGAGAAAAATGCATTTTTTTTCTATACTTGCTCTTTACTACACACCATAAGGAGAATACGAAAACAAAGAACTGAAAATAAGTAATAGCAATTATAAGTTATTGAGAGCTAATTATAGTAAGATATACGCTATAATAGTATTCCGTTTTTTCTACTTGCTCTGCATTACGCACCATGAGAAGAATTGCGAAAAATAGGAAAGGACTTGATTATTTTTTCTTTTTTTATTGTAATAATTTTAAGATGTTATGTGAATTATTTTAAAAATCATGTGCATACAAAACTTACAAAGCAGGTTATAAATAATTGTTGTACACATTTTTGATGTGAATCACTGTAAATAATTTGTATTTTTTATGTTTTTTTTTTTTTGCATTAATTTTTTACTTAATTATACAAATTTAAATGATAAATAATATTACTACAAATTCTATAATAAAATTAGTGGATATATGGGAAAAAAATAAGAAAAGGAAGAGAGAAACAAGAATTATAAACAACAACAAAAAATGAAATAAATCTTTAAAATTTTAATTTTTATTACAAAACTAATAAAAATTATCACATTGTCACAAATTTTATGTTTATTACATGTAAGTATGTGTATATATGTAAGAATGATATTATGTACATTATATGCGTCAATAGATATAAAACATTTACTTTATGCACATGCAAAATTATTTCTGAAATACGAAACATGATACAAAAATTTTTATGATGTATATCGAACCATCGAACGTAAAAACGAGTATAGTGTACATTTATGTGTACAAACTTTTCAAATGATGATGTGATTTGCATTTTTTTTTAATTCTTATATTCAGATATATGTACGTGTAAATAAATGAAGATTGAGAAATTTCAAAGTTTTTTTTTTAAAATCAATAGAAAATTGTGTAAAATTTTAATTATTTTTACTATATTTTATGTAACGAATATAAGAAATATCTGCGAGTACGTACAAGTGCATATACAGGTCGTATAATAATTATCTGGTATTTAAAAAAAAAAATGTTAAGGAAAATTTTTGCAAATACATATACAATTTTACAATTTCATGTTACTATAAAACCCATATACTTAATAACAACTATAAGAAATGAATAAATAATAATAAAACTTTATTAAGAAATCAGTTCATTTTTTTTTTTCAAAATTAATCTATGAAAATAACAACATCTACCAACAACAACAATATCACAACAATAAATGATTTATTTAACAATCTAGTTCAAGTACAAACAAATACGAGTATATTTTAGAGTGCATACATATACCTATTCTGAATAATGCAATATTTGTGTAAAATAACGCATCGTGCACAAATAAATAAATATACAATTTGAGAAATTAAAATATTTTATAGCACCTGGCAAATATAAAATATGTACATATGTTCGAGTACATATGCGTGTGTATCTATATATGTAGTTTATTAGTAGTATAAATAAAAGAATTTTATATTCTAATAACGTATGGATATTAATGTACATATTTACAATATTTATTTATTTATTAACTTGTAATTAAAACAGTTGTCGTCCGTCAATATTATTTTCCATTTTTTTATTTTTTTTTTTTTTTAATTTTGTTGTTTACTGAATTTTTAAATTGCATTAAAAATCTATGAATTTATACAATGCAATGTATGTACTTACAAACAGTTTGATTTGTATGTTTATACATAAGTGAGTATGTACTTCTATTTTCATGTATATACCCGTACAGTGGATATCATAAGAATTGTGAAAATACATCAATAAAAATTTTAAATTTCGAAAATATCTTGGTAATTCTGATTCCTTTTCATGATTGTATTCGTTCGAATGTTTTTGATTTTAATATAGAAATATTACATTAATATTTATACATATACATATATATAGCTACTATATATGATCGTTAGAATCGATCTAGAAATTTAGTTTCCATTACATTCTGCATTACACGATAGTTGTAGTGATATGAATATTTTCAAATTGAATGTTCTAATTCACGCTCTAAAAAATTTAGAAATAAATCTAGGATGAAGTTATATATTATATTTTCATTTGATTTTGATAAATTCAGCTTAATTTAATTGTCACGAACTTCAAAACTTCAAATATATATATACATATATACGCTATACGTATATATTTACATTTATTGAAGTATTGTTCTGTACGGTGAAAGTTGCAAACAACGTCTGCCAATTCAAATAATTTAAAATACTACAGATAATACAGAGATTTGAATAATTCAATGCATTTAAGAAAAAGTTCATCAGTTCATCATCATAGTTGAAATTGAAACCAAATACTCAACTTCATTTCGAATTATTCTTTACATTTTATACTAAATTTGTTATAAACATGAATATAAAAATAAATTACATGTTGTAAAGAAATAAATTTACAATTTTTCTTAACTATACATTAATGAAAATGAAGCACCTCCACATCTAATGTAACTATCTAATAACAAAATTGAAAATAAAATAAAGATAAAAATAAATTAAAAAAAATACAGAGAACACATGCTATTTAGTATTAGAAAGTACGTCAGGAACATTTTTAATTTATAATTTACAGGACGCAATATAAAATTTATTTGAAACATTATTAAAAGAAAAAAAAAGTTAAATGAAAATTTTGTAATTAAATATTCAAATATTGAATTATGTATTTATAAAAACACTGAAAATAAAAAGCGTATAATAAATAATATATTCATGAATCAAATTACATATGTACATATATACATATATACATATGTATCATTTAACAAGTTGCACATAAATTTTTATACATATATTTGTGAACATAATATACTTGTACACATATCTACAAAGAGTTTTATAGATGCATTTATGTATATATAAGTCTGCAGAAAACAAAAGTATAAACAAATATATACAATAATATAACATTATTGCGTTCTGTCATGCATATGTTTATATGTATTCATATGTATCTATTTATTTATTAATGTGTGTGTATACAATTATGTTTTGTTTAATAACATTTTGTAATTAAAATCATTATAAAGTATATTTTACGTATAAACAACCTATAACACACATAAAAACATATCTACATAATGTAAGTACGTTTGTATATAAAATAACAACATAAATACATATTTTATGAATGTGAATGTTTATGTATATTTACATTTCTTCATTCATTTATTTTCATTATCATATATATCAATCAATTATTTACTTATATGAGTGAGTGAAACTGAAAACATCAACATATAAAATAATGCATTATATATATACAACACTCTGTATTTGTATAGGACAGAAAAACTCAAACTAAACTTAAAAAACAAAACAAATCGTTTTTTTTCTTTATTCATTTTTTTTTTAATTTCATTTCTTATATAAATTCACAATGATACAAAAAAATTTTATACTCGTCGTACGTATAACAAAATGCATATTGCATATGATACATATATACATATAATAATGTTAACTTACGCATAAAAACAAGGAAAATTAAAGGAAGGTAAATAAAGAAACAAAAATCAAAACAAAACAAAAAAATGCTGTATACTGAATAATTTTCTTATAATTTATTGAGTATTAAAAATGTTGAATAAAAATGATATTCGAGCAGATATGCATTTGAGAGTATATAGGAATTGTAAGTATATAGGAATGAGTTTCTATACCTTTACATATCATGGATGGACATATACGAAATATACGAGCATATATTTTATATGGTAAGAAGGTGGAAGTTACAACATACAAGCATTTTAATAATTAAAATTAAAAAAAATAGACGATAACAAAGAAAATACTCTTATACTAATAACAAGAACTTTTGTTTTACATTCCCGAGTATTGTATTTCGTTTTCGTTTTCAATTTTTCAATGGGAAATAGAAGCAATTGTTGCAAAAGTTTTATATCAACATTGCACACATACATTAATGTATATCATAATGCACACATATTAAAAGCAAACGTTAAAATACGTACCTATTCTACTATACACAATTCGCAAATCATATAAAGGATGAATTTCAATTCTAGAAAAAGAAAAATGAATATGTAGTCAAATAAATTAAAAAAGGAATAAATTAATAAATTTACAACAGAACTTCTTTACATGATAGATAATTCAGTGGAATTATAGATAAAGAAAATACAGTGAATCTAGTTATGATTGTTATAGTCTAGGCACATCGTGTAGTTAGCTAAACTGTTCTGTTTGTAGCTAAACATATTTCATACCATTTAGTATCTATTCTAAAATACCATACCATATACTCGTTTATTGATTCATAGGAAAAATCTATTTTCCCCCTATACTTACTCTATACTACACACCATAAGAAGTATACAAGGAAAAGGAAGAGATAATTAGTAGTAGCAATGAGATTGATTCATAAGAAAAATTTATATTCTCTTTATACATACTTGCTCTGAACTGCACACGATACGAAGTAAACGAAAAACAGGAAGAGGCAGTAAGTACTAGCAATATAATGCGATATACGAGTACGCCTGTAGTACCTTACATACCATGTACTCGTATTCACATTCATGAGAAAAATTCATTTTCTTCTTATACTTCATTTTCTTCTCTGTACTGCTTTATTATCGGTGATCATATTTTATCTTCTCTATACGACATTTATACTAAAATACCACACTGAAAACCATTCAATTCACATTAGTGATTCGCACGAGTTGGATTATAGTTCGTTGCGTCTTTGTTACAAGATAAATTTTATTTCACTTTGGCTTTGTGTAGATATTCGTATCTGCATTTGTAATAAAATTATTCATGAAATGAAATCATTGAATGGATAACTCCACTATTAGGGACCAATATTGTAACCTACAGGTGAGCACACTATATAAATTAAGTAAAACAAATAAATAGTTAGTGAGTAAAAAAAATAAATTAGTATATATGTAGCTACATGTATTATACTCGCACTACATCAAAAGTTAGACAATTCAGCAACAAAATTTTATAATAAATACTAATAAATGTAATAACAAAAAAATATAAATTTTCTTATCTTATTCATATACCTACCTGAAGGAAAAACTATTAAAAACAAAAAAAAGGAAAAAAAAAGTAAATTAAATATAAAAAAAAAAAACAGTGGATGTTAGAGTATGTATGAATTTTTATTGCTTGTTATTATTTGTGCTCAAAGTAATAAAATTAATTAAACATTATTACTTGTACATATCAGCCATCATTCAAATAAAGTATATAATATACGTACATAATATTTATTTGTTTTATATTATAGATTATTTGTACGGTAACACCTTACTAAAATTACATCATTAATTCACATATAAAATAATTAAATGCAAACGCATGTCTAATTTAAAATCTATAGTTCTATAGAACTACAGTTCTATAGTCTTTCATTGCATCAATATAAAAAACAAACAATTGAATTTATTATTATCATTGTTTGATAATTATTTAATTTTTTTTTTTACATTCGCTAAAATTTGTAAATAAAATATATTTTGCCTTGATGAATTTCCATAGATAAGGGAATATGTTTCATTGTAATTGTGCAAATTTTTTCTCGTTTTTACAGCATGATATTATGTCGAAGATTTTTAAAGTTTTGTAGAATAGTTTTTAATTATAATTGTTTTATAATTTTCATAAAAGATCATGAAGAAAATAACTTATTATTATTTTCTCATCATTTTAGACATACAAAAGAAATATATCTAAGAATTAGAATGATAAAATTATAATCGATCATGAATTTTAAATTCAAATTTTAAGTGTAATTATTTTATTCTTGTTTTCTGTAAACATTTGCCAAATTAATATTGTAATTTGTAAATACATATGTACATATACCTCCATATATTCTTACATAAACTTTACCATATAAAACAGTAAACAAATACGGCACAAGAAGTAACATTGAAATTTTTTTGCAGTGTAAAACTGATAAAAAAAGAACATCATCAATGTATATGTATCTCTATACAATCGCATATGTACTTATTCGTACCATATGATGTACATTATGTATAAAATTCAATTTAAAAATTTATTCATGTATTCATGTCTTTATAAATTATGTTATTTCTAATTTTGGTTCGAACAACTGTAACATACAATATGTGACTAAAAACATGTTTTAAATATTATTTATCATTTTTATTGAATAACATGTAGGATATAAGTATATGGTACGCACAAAATGTTCAAGTATTCCGTATGAAGTACATTACAAGTTCATGGATAACATTTTTGCCTCTGTCACACAAATATAGTTAACATTAACATTTCTTAGATTCCCTTTCCTATCACAATTATTTGTCACTTTGAATTTTAATTTCGATTACATTTTATATTATTATTTCATATTATATATTTTATGTCAATGTTGTGTAATGCGAGTATATACATGTGCAAACAAACATATACTTATACTTATACCATAAACTAATACTATGTGTGAGTTTTGTTTAAATACCTGTATAAGTACGCATTTTACATGATAAATTACACATGTATACTTATCTAATTTATATTACATCAAGTTTCCTTATTCACTTCTAAGGAGAAACGAATCTTTTTAAAGACAAATTCAATTTTCATGGAATTAAAAATTAAAAAATTCCTAATAAAAATTGTCCACTGTTTTTATTTTTATATGTTTTTGGATTCATCTATATCGATAGAATTACATAATTTTAAATAGAATGAAAAAAAAATCAAATATCTACTAATTCAAATGTCTATTCAATCCAATTCAAATGCTAAATATTTCGTATAAGATTAAAATTCTTAATGAAATTAATTGAATTTATTGAATTTGGCACAAGTGTGCAGTTACACTTAATTTGCCGGGAAAATAAATTGTAAATTTTGTATTCAAATTTAGAATTTCTGGAATTAGGTTTTTGAAACACTTCACAATAATCGGAATAATAATTAATAATAAGGGAAATTATGACTTTATTTGAATTTATCGATTAACTTATTTCCACATAAGTTTTACCTTTTCGTCATTGAGTTTATGATCGTTTAGTTTAGGGAATTCACATGTTTACATGGCTAATTGCAATTTTAATATTCCAAAACCACTTTAACAAAATAAAATCATTAAAATTTTTTAATTGAACTCGAATATGCATGTGGGTATTTATTAACGTAAGCACCTTCGTTTTACTACACTTTACTGTATCGAATCAAATCGATGAGATTTTAATTTACCTCCTATAAATTTTGATAATAAATTGTTATTTTATATAAAAAAAATTGGAAAAAAAAAACAATAACAAAAACGGAAATTACCTTCTAAATCATTGCACACACACACACACACAATATACGTGAGTGAGCTAATAAAATAGCTAGCAAATTAGATTGTTTAACGTTGGTATATGAGAACACATTTTGTAACGAAGTAATAAGTAACTAATGTTTGTAATCTACATTCATAAAAGTTAACATTAATTAAGTGCCTACATGCGTTACTCTTACTCGTGTATACATCTTTTTATTTTAAGTATAATAATCATCGTTTAAAAAACAAATCAATCAAATCAACAAATTACTGTTTCACTTAATGAAGTTTTGTAATTTCCGTATTTTACTTACTTAAATTTAACTTATACTTAATGTATTACGTATTACTTGGTATTACATACCTTTTATTCTTATAAGATCGTTTATATCTGTATATAACTTCACATATATATACATACTCATACATTAAAATTTATATTTTTGTAACTTTTATAAGACCAGTAAAACCAAAAAGAGAATTAAAAATTAAAAAAATAAATAAATAGATTAATGAAAATTGTACTATAAGACCACCAAAAATTAGTTATACATATACATACATAATATACGAGTAAGTATAAAATATTATCCATGAGGTAATTATAATTTTGATGTTGAAAGCGAAGAGATGTCATATAATTAATACACGTAGACATAACTACAGCAATTGCTTAAAATGTATTACCGTATTACTCTGAAGTACATAGTGGAGGTCAATCACTATTACAGTACCCATGGTATGCGCTACTGTTTGTTTAGGGGAGGCATGAACCAGAGTAGTATTCTACACATCATGTGTGCTCGTATTTTCGTTGTTCAGAAAAAGTTGATTTTCACTCCGACTAGAATATGCGAATATTGTACAAAACATACTGCCTTATCATGATATTCGAAGACGAAACGTTTCGTATCGTCTTGTTAAAAACGCGATCATGATATTCGAAACGTTCCAATTTCAAACGATTTTCATCGTCTACTCAGTCGATAGCATTTTGTTCATCGTTTACATATAAATCTATTTTTTTTTTGGTTTTTAATAGAATTTTTTTTATTTAAAGCATATTACTAATATTTGTGAATATTAATATTAAATTAATTTTTTTAAAAAAATGGAAATTATTATTAAAAATGATATTTCAAAACATCAACAAAATAATAGAAATGACATCGAACCCTTTTTTCTTACAACAAAATTGGAAATTGTATGAATTAAACATTAAAGCTTCGTTTTTATAAAGGATTTATATTGTACCACTATGTACCACTTAATATTCGAAACGATGAAGGTTCATAATAGCAATTTTATATCGTATCGTTTCGTTTCATCGTTTCATCGTCTTCGAATATCATGATAAGGCGGATAAACTAACTCGTACAAATAAACTAACAACATTTTATTCTTGTTCGTCTACTCTAAATTTGTATTTTCTTTCTTCAAAAAAAGTCGGTTTTCTCTCTGAGTAAAATACGAATATTGTACTTTGTACATGACAAACACGGAAAATAAACTAACAGTATTTTATACTTGCTCCTCCGCTCTCGAACAGTGCAGGTCATTGACAATAATAGTATCTATAGTATACGCTACGATAAAACGAATAGTATTTCACACGTCATGTGTACTCATTTTTGAATTTTCATTTTGAAACTTACTACTACGAGTGATGCCTACAGGCGCTTAATCGGAAAATCCGACGCTGACTACAGGTAAATGTATACTCGTACATTATTACATTATACAAATTAAATTATTACTAGGTACTTAACTGTTCAAATACTGCGCAAAATTTATTTTAATGATAATTATTACTTTGTTAATTTTTTTTCTTTTTTTTTTTAAATTGAAAATAATAAATCCTACATACTATACGTATATATAATTTTCATATAATATTCGTCTATTAACATCTGCATACTTTTATGATCATGAATATGCATACATATAGAATATAGACATTATTTAGAGACTCATTTATTCAATTAACTACAATAAACGTATATCTATATCTATGTGTTTACATATGAATGATGTTTTATTGCAATCTCATGAAGTAATTATTAACTGTCATAGGTCCATTCATCTTCACTAGAAATTAATATAAAAAATACAAAAATATGTATAAAATCACAAAATAGATTGGCCTGATGTAAAATTTACTCGCACACAAATTCATATCGCCACAAATCTACTGCTGTACCTGTATTTCTGCTTGTATGTATACATTTACAAACATACAAATGTTATTAAATTTTAGTCATGTAAATGTAATCTATTTAACAAAATAATGTTTAATATCAGTACATTAGATATGCATACATACATGGACTTAATGAATATTTTCAAGGTCTTGTTTTACATTCAAATTTGAACTTTGTTTCATAAATATACCTTTGCATATGAATTATTATTAATTTCTTAATAATTTTTCATTTCGATAATTAATTTTTTGTTGTATTTTTAATTCTAGAAAATATGTGGTACCTATATACTATTATAACTTGTTCTCAATGTAATAATACTAGTATAAAAATGAAATATAGAAGAGAATTTCATTCAAATCGAGGAACGATTAATTGTATATAAAATTTGCTTACTAAAAATTTAGATATTTCCAGAATAAAAATTAGATTAATTAAATCAAAATTAAATAATGAAAACTTTATATAATTAAAGAGATACTTAAAGGTTAATTGTTTATCCTAAAATTAAATCAAAAAAGATATAATCGAAACAAAAAGCATCACAGAAAAATTCAATTAATTAATTTAATGAAAAATATATACAACAATTTAGGTTTACATGGACTCTTATTGCACATGCAAAACAAACCAAAAATCCTATTATATGTATCTACTTATATACCCGTATATATACTATATCAAAATGAAAATTTATTTTGGGGCGGTGCATTCATTATCACCCCTTTTTGTATCGAATATTCCAATGGAGAAACGCCTACATTTTGTACAATAAAGTTCAATTTCTCATTGTTTATGTTTAGTGATTGTTGTTTTTTTCTCTTTGACTTTTCTTTATTTTATCAATTTATAAATTACCGAATCAGTTATCCTGTTTTCTGGAAAACTATAAAAAAAGCTTTGGAAAACAATAACAGGTAAAATACTGAAAAATAAACTTTTTGGAAATTTCTTAAGGATATTTGTATATTTTTTTTGTTTAGTGAAAAAACTGAGAAGCCGTTATAAATAAAAATTTTTACGTTAGACATTTTTCATTTTTTTTAGTACTGTGGTGGTTCTGTTTAGTTTTTTTTTTGTAGTTGTGTGGAACGTATTGTTATTATTTCTAAATGCAAGAACCATTTTCACAATTTAGTTAAGATACCAACCTCATATATAAAAATTTTGTTTTTTGTTTATGATGTGAATCGGTGAAAAACTTTGCTAACTCTTCGCTGTTCTTCTGTTTTTGTTTTGTTGATAATTTTTTATTTTAGAAGAAAAATTGGAAAATGTAACGTGTTTTTATGTAGTCGTAAATGCTAGATGGTTGTATTAGTTGCACAATATTTTTTTAAGGATTATTTCGTATTATTTTATTTATTTAAACCTATCAAATATGCATTGAAGTTTTGTATTATTAATATTTTCGGAACTGAAATAAATCCCTATTCTAAGTAGTAACATAAATAAACTAGAACTATTCTAGATTACTTATGGTACCATAGTAAGTACATCTAGAAATTTAGAATGTTAATAATTTGGTATGATAATGAAAAAATTGTATACAGTGCTATTTAGATATTTTTACAATACATTTTCATATTGGGCATCCATCACCCCCCAATATCCTCCAATTAATTATTGAACAAATTTTACTTCATTCAAAATTCAACACTGAACTATTCTTGAATTTTCATTGCTCCAATGTTGACATCTTAAACACATTTTACATAATTTAATTGCAAAATTAATAAACAAAGACGTATGCATGTATGTATGTACGTATTTAGCTCTAAAATAATTCAAAATCACTTGTTGAATGACTGAATATGTGCTAAACTGCTAATTATATTACAACATGTCTGGCACACGAAAAACATATCTCACGTTATTTGTAAATATAATTATAGAAACATGCATATCTACATACCGAAATATACAACCAATACAGAAATTTAAAAATACCATTACCATTATCATTTGTCCTTTGTCATATAATCTTGCACCATAATAATAAGTGTGTACTATTTTTAAAGTTAAACAAAATTAAAAACTTCTGTCTATACCATGAGTGTGCATACCTTCATGAATTAATGTTCACAATCACACGTTCACATAAACTTGTTATACGTACATAAAACGACGCGTATGTATGTATATTTTGCATGCAAACTTGAATACATAAGCATACACATATTCAATAATAATTTTCCGCTTAAATATAAATATAATAATAAGTTCAGTACATTCATACATTTACGTATCCTTTCTGTTATATAAAGAACTTAAAATGATAACCTGTTGCTATCAAATCATATAAAATATATGTAGTATGTATGTACAACATTTTTAGAAAGTGTTACAATTTTTATTAAAAATAATCAAAAATAAAACACAGGAAAACAAATTCAAAAATGATCCTTATTATTTCTTTTTCTTCTTTTTAACTAGATGTTTTATTAAAATATTTTACTTTATCTGTATATGCATAAGTATGTACATAATAATACATAAAGTTTTGATGTGGTTATATTTATACAGCAAAACTTTCTTATAAGTACTATATATCCATTTTTTGATACTAAAATTCTGCCACCTCTAATAAAATAAAATACAAGGATATACATACATTACATGCACATAAATGTAAACTTATCAGCACATTCAAACATATACAAATATACATAAATTGTATAGATGATGAAAATTTTTGTATGACAGCGAAATTATTTAAAAAAAAAGGATATCATACTTTCAGTTCTGGCCAAATAGTTCATATACGAGTATATGTACGAGTACTTATATGTAGATACATACTCATTTGTAATGCTGCATAGTTGGCTAGAATTTGTAATGTAGATACAGTACTTCTTCGATAAATTGGAGATGACAAATTTTGTATATTTGTTGATTTTCAATGTAGAATTTGTAGAAACGAATGTACAATTCTATAGCATAGTATACTTGTTCTAGCACAATATGTACAACTGGAATATGAAAAGTTTTTTAAAAAATTTTCAGTACAGTATTATACATTTTAAAACGTAATCATTTGTATAAGTATGTATGTACGTGAGTTTTTATATCAAAATATTCATGCATTTCTGTAAGAAATATGTAAATGTGCATAAGGATATATTATAATATATCCGTATTTGTTACGTCTTCTGTGGTATCACACAAATAGAGATGCATATAATATCCTATACATATACATACATGTATGTTAATATTGTGTGCATATGTACTCGTACATAAAAGTATAACAAACCTACTTATAGTTATAGTCAGTTATAGTTAGTTATATTTTAGTTCAAAAAAAGGATATAAATGTATGGAGTTCTTTTTTATTTTCAATTTCATTTTCTTTATACATATTTTTATTTCCATATCATATTCTTTCATTTATCTATATGTTCATATTCACATTCAAACAATTGCATATAACCAAAGACTATAGAAATAACTATCTATAGCATTTGATATAACCATACGTACATGTATATATAAAATTGAAGTAAAAGGAACAAAAATTCTTACTATTTTTGCTACTTTTCTAAGTTTGTTAATGAAGTTATAAAAAAGTTTTTTACTATCTTATTCTCATTTTCACTTACACATAATTTTTATATATACAGATGTACATAAGAATATGTATGGTACATTATATACTTATACCCGATTCTTTTGAAGGTAGAAATGGTTCACTAAAACCGGACACTTAATCTCGAGGGCACGAATAAGGATAGAATGAAAGTCACATATTCATTTTTACAAAAAATAATTTTACAAACCACATTAAAAAAAAATATTATCAGCGAAAACATTCTCTTAATCTTTTCTATTTGCGTATCTTACGACTTCCTTATCTTATCTTACGAATTTCTTGTTTTACACCTCAAATACTCAAGTCAAGAGTTAAATGACCATGTTTGTTTACAAATAAAAATGTAGGTCAAAACATTTATCAGTTTTTCTTGTTTACACGGATCTAGTTTCTAGTACTTTCCCTGCTTATTATCTTATGCGTGGTATATACTGTACTGTAGTAGGCGTGTACGAAGAAGAATTTCAGATAGAAACTAGATCTGTGTAAACAAGAAAACCGATAAATGAATTGACCTATATTTTGGTGTGTAAAGAAACATGGTCATTGAACTCTTGAGTATTTAAGATGTAAAAAGAAAAGAAGAAGTATACGCGAATAGTAGTTTCTTAGCAAAGTTTCAACCTAGAGAGCGAAAAGTTTAGAAGTGCACCGGACGCCCAAGAGGCTAAACCGGCGCTGTATACATACTTTACTGTCTATATGCATTATACATACCATAAGTAGTGTTTACAGAGAGTAACTATATATTTAAAGTATAACTATCTATATTTGTAATGTACTATTTTGTGTAGCTCTGTGTATATTGAAGAAATTTTACTTTCTTTCATTCTTTAATCCTTATTTGATTTGAATTTGTTTTTTAATTTTTTTTAATAAAAATTCACTTTCTACATCTTAGCACATATTATAGAATGATTTTTTTAGAAACGCATTCATAAGTATCTGCGAAAGAAAGATGTATATTGTATAAAATATAAATGAAAATTTTTCACTTTCACTTTTCACAAATGTTCTTTTGGATTTTGTTTTTCGATTATCCTTTTTCAGTTATTATGTATTTTTGAAACTTAATTTTGATCGTATTTATGGTATCTATATGAATGTAAATTATGCTGTAAGAATATCCTCGAGTATGTACGTGTAAAATGCTACGATATTGAAAAGTTCTTTATTACAGTATGTACAAGTTTGGAAATTTTTATTTTCTCTTTTATTATTCAAAAAATACATAAAAAAGAAAAGAAATAAAAATATAAAAATTGAAAATAATTTGTAGGGTATTGGAAGTGTTAATGTTTTCAGAGTTGTTTTTTTTTCGAAATTTCTTGTAGATGTTTTGCATTCATATTTGCAAGTAGTGCCACGTTTAAATCATTTCATCAAATTAAAAGGAAAATGGAAAAAATGAAGCTAATTATCTGGTAACAAGAATAATTTAGAAAGTACTCGTATATATGAAATTCTTTTTCCCTTTTATTTCCCTTTTGTTTTCTTTGTGCTACCACCACTTATATTTTAATTTATGTTTCACTAGAATTTTTTTATTGAAAAAGTTCTTAAAACAATTTTATTTTTAATTTTTATATACTTACCTTCTTTTGTTACATTTCGTTTTCAATTTAGTTTACTTTTCTTAATGAATATCGTTATAATTTTATAATTTCCAACAAAAATGTAAGGAAAATATTTAATTCAAAGAAAAAAATTTGGTCATCATTCAGATGAAAAAATTACATCAAAGAATTAAATTTCATGCATGAAACAAAAGAAGAAAAATTTACAAATGATAAAACAATAAAAAAGGAAATACGAACAAATTTTCAATGAATTGAAGTACAAAAGAAAATGAAAAATTTCATTCTTTGAAAACATTTTTGCTTTCATTTTACGTGTGTTATTATGCATGAATACGAGATACGAGTTATCAGATATGCATTACAAAATTGTACAAAACAAAAGAAACATTAAAAAAGTTTAAATTATTAATGTAGAAGAAGAGAAGATAAATTATTTGAAAAGCTGTAAAGAAAAAATGTACACAAAAAACATAAATAGGAAATTCATAGAAAAAGGACTCATGTACGAAAAATAACAAATCTCAATAAAAATAAAGTTTGGGAAAGGGAATGCAATATTTTTCATATATAATACATGCATATACGTTCATGTACGAGTATTACATACGTAGAACGTATGCACATAAAAGCAGGAAATAGAGAAATACACAATTTTTAACAAAAACGCTAAGAAACTAAAAAAAAAAAATTCAAGTAAAAAGACGAAAAATGAAAACAATGTTCCATTATTGCACTAGATGATTGCGATGCAGAATGATGCATTATCCTATATGTAATGGAATATCATGGAAAGGAACGTAATTTGAAATAATAAAAACATAAACACACAAGAACGATAAAAGTGCAAAAAAAGAAAATGAAAGAAAATGCATAAGCATAAAAGTTGTAGGGAAAAAGGAATAAAATTCATAATGTAATATTATGAGAAAATTGAAAAACATCTGAAGGATACACACTGTATACGTGTAGGAACATGGAAATATAAGTATGTAGATATTCGTGTATACGACAGTGGGATGTAGACGTGTATATTATATGGATTCGGGATGTATTCTACATACTTAGAACTTGTAATTTTTGTAGATATGCACGATTATTCCATGAAATATATATATGAGCCACAAACATGTTAAAAAATGCAAAAAATCAAAAAAAAAAACGATAAAAAAAATAATCAGTAACAGTAAAAAATATAGAAATTTCTTTATTAAGATAAGCAAAGCGAAGTAAGAGTGCATAAATACAGATAAGAAATGAAAAAGTACTACAGTAAACAGGATCTAAAGCTAAAAAGTTAATTCGTTTTAAATTTGGGATACAATTATTAGAATGAACTCATATGAAAATTTTTGAATTAAAACATAGAAAGAAAAATGAATCAAAACTGATGATTTCTGATGGTTTTCAATTGACTTTGAATCCACTTGAAAGATTTGCAAGGATACGAACAAAAGTAATAGATTTCTATACATTCAGGAACACAAGCCAATAATTGTACATCCTTTTTATCTATTGTATGATTAATAAAAATAACGGTTCATCTAATTTATACATACAGACTGATATACTCATCAATATCGGTTATATCGGTACACTCGAAGGTATTATCCTTTTATCACATCCTGCACAGGTCCGTACTCTGGGTATGCAGTTTAATATTTGAATGTAATGTAATCGTATGTTCATATATGTGAGCCTTAAGTAATAAAAAAAAAATCCTATAACTTTTCTCCATACCGTAGATACACTATCAGCTAACAAATATTGATACAAAATTATATATCATACATACATATGTACATATATTGTTTCCACAAATGAGGAATATCCTTAATTTATTTTTCATATTCGAAGAAAATAAAAATACCAAGAAAATATTTTTTTATTTTATACACATTTTTTGTATGTAAGTATCTATAGGTAAATTTTATATGCACACATTAAAAAAGGATGTATGTATAAGGATCAAGAATAAAAGTAAAAAATAAATAAAAATACAAAAAAATGAAAAAATATGAATAGAATTTTTTTTTTCATTTTTTTTTTTATAGATGTACACATAAATACATACATACATACATACAATTGCATGCAATTACATACTTACTAAGTACTATAATTTTATGTACGAATATGTAAGTGTATTTGAACATAAAAAAAATTTAGAACAACAAAATTACGTATGTACATGTACTACAGTACTCATAGGTACATAAATGCAATACTCCATGTCATGCAAAAAAAAAGGAAAGTGAAGTAAAGCAAAGCGAACGAAAAAAAAAAATAAATAAACAGAACGGAAAAACAAAAAGAAGAAGGCAACAGAGTAATGTGTATTTCAGAAGGAAAAACAAGGAAAAAAAACATTAACGATAATCAAAATAAATAAAAAAAAAATAGAAAAAAATGAAATGAAATAAACATGGTAAATAGAACGAAATAAAAAAAAATAAGTAACAACGAATAATATAAAAAAAAGAATTCTAATATAGCCATGTTACTCTATATGCATTCTTCCTTTTATTTTATTTTTTTTTTAATATTTTATTTTATTACTTTTCATTTTTTTTTTTCGACTTTTTAACTAAATGAAATACTAAGATGAATTAAAATAAAACAGAAAAAAATAAAAAAAAATTATAGAATAACTGACAAAAATAAAAATAAAAATAAATTTTTTTCTGTTTCCTTTTCCTTGTTTTGGTTTTTTTTTTTTTTGTAATCCATGTATGTATAAGTTTTTGTACAAGCTGTATGGTGTAATACTTGCATTTTGTATGTACACAATATAAAAAATTTGTAGAAAAATTAGAAAAAAAATGTATAAATAAATTGAAATGAAAATAAATAATAAGGAAAATCTCATAATGTACCGCCAAAAGAAAATTTTTCTTATGCATTTTTGTACAATATACATTTATGTATGTACATGTACTTGCCTATACTGCGTATGTTTTTGTGTGTTTGTAAAATCTAAAGAATGAATGCATTTTTGCGGAAAGAAAACTAATTCCTTACAAAAGTAAGTAGTATACATTTTCTATATACCATATATAGTTGTTCTCTATTCTGTTATTGCTCCTGTAAGAATTCTATACATACATTCTTTCTAAAAGATGAAGTAAAAATGCAAGAGAAAAAAGACATAAGAACTAAACAAGAAATAACGAGACAAAAAAAAGTGGAAAAAAAGAAAAACATAAAAATAAATACAAATTCAGTAACAAATAAAACGTAAAAAGAATAAAAAATACATACAAGAAAAAAAAGGAAGAAAAATAATAACAGATTTTCAAAAATAATAGAAAATACGATGTGTGTATCCTGCATAAATTCAATGTACATTTTATCATTGCAGTGTGTATGTTTAGTAAGCTGAAAAGGAAAAAATGTTTGATGGCGAGGCAATAGAAGAGGAAACACAAATGTGGGTGATCCTTTTCTTTAGATTTCTTGCAGGCATATAAAATGCATACTGCGACTATATATAGTAAGGTAAGCTCGATTCAATGCCAAAAAAAAAAAAAAAAAAATAACAATTTGGTCCAAAAGAGAAAAGCGGAGATGATGATGGTAGTTAATGCAATGGATGGAATTGTTGTAGTTTTCGTCTTCATCATCATCACCGTCATCATTCGTTTCCGTTTGGTTTTCGCAGTTTTCTTTGAATTGGTGCAGGTACTATTTTTAAGTGTATATACTGTTGTACGTATAGAAGGTGGGTGTTAGGTAGAAGCAGATGACAGAAGTATGCTGGCAGTAATGCATATCACACAACACACGAGTACATTATGCCTTGTACACAGGTTTCGCTTGATGTATCGGTTCGTATGTATGGTGTTCGCTAATCAATTTTGTTTTTATTTCATTTTCTTGTTTTGCTTTTCTTTCAATCCTTTATTCTACGTTTGTTATGTTTTTTTTATACAAACCTTCTAAGATTTTTGTAATGATTTTCTCTTGCCCGGTTCTTCTGTTTTGTATTTTTCCTCTTATATTTTCTATTTATTTTTTATTGATGTCGTCGTTGTTGTTGCTGCTTCTGTTGTTATTGTTTTGTTCGGTGGGTGGATGTATGAATGAATATAAATGGATATTTCGGATAGATGGATGATAAGAAAGTAATGCATTACAGAAAGTATATACTACGGTACATGTAGCAAAATAAACTGAAAAGAAAATATAGAAAGGTAATGGAAGAAAAACATTCGACAGAATGGAACCATTTCGATGTAGCGTAAGATGCTCGTATGCTGTATATACACACCGTCAACAATAAATAAAAAAAAAATTTTCAATATTTACGCATTCTTTTTCACTGTTAATTTTTTTTTTTTTAGCTTACATACACTCATAAATGTTCACATGAACACGCATGCACACGTCCAAATAGTGTGTTGCTTGCTATTCATGGTCCACCGTATTACTGCAATACCGCGGAATGTATGCTTATGTGTTTCTATAGTAAAGCACTCAGCAATATTGCAAATCGGTACAATAAGTATCCAGCTTATAAACGTAGTCTTTTATAACGAAGTCCTTTTTTTTGTTTTGTTTTGAAATACCTCAAGGAATATAGAAAATAAGCAACAAAAAAAGTCAAAAATAATAACGAAAACATATATAAACAGTAAAAGAAAATAATAACAAAAAAAAAAATGAAATAAAATAAAAATAAGAACAAAAAAAAAAATAAAAATAAAAAGATAATAAAAAAACGGCACTGAAAATTTTCTGTATGATTTCTTTTTTGTTTCAGTAAATTTTGTTGTTTTATATTTCTACATTTTTCGACGTGGTTGTTGTTGATGTTGTTGTGTTTCATTTCATTTTCTATATATTTTCATTTATTTTCTTGTTTCTTTCATGCAATTTTACAGCCAGCGAAATAGAAGGATATACATATGCATGCATTTATTCACGTATCACATACATCCACGAATGTATATAAATGCTTTGCTTTATAAAAGAAAAAATGCTATACAATAAAAGAAGAAATGAATATGTGTGTTTGTTTTGTTTTTTTTTTTCTTCATATTTTTCTAGTTTTTATTTTGTTTTGTGGTACATTTACGAACATGCACACACACAGGCATCAAAGAAAAAAAAAACAAACAAAAAGGAAAAGCGAAGATGAAAAAACAAGGATATATTAGAGAGATTATTTTTATATACAATTGTACATTCACATATACACATACACATACATATAAATTGCACTATATATACCCTTATATTTATATTCGCGTATGTACATACGAGTATGTATATATTTTTGTAGTACATATTTGTTTTCTTTATTGTGGAATTGGTAATAACACGACACAAACAACAATAAAAATTGGATGGAAAAAAACAAATTTAGAAAAGAATATAAATATGTATGTATATAGTACGTAGTACATACTTGTATATCCGAAGTAAGCAAAAAATGAAACAAAACAAAACAAACAAATTAAAGACGAAGAAAAAATATATATATGTACATATAAATAAATATCCTTTATATGGGAAGGTTTGAAATTGCGGAAAATATATATATTGTGAATAGATTCATATAAGAAAATCGTATATAGTGTACTTATAAGATATGTGTTTACGTATGTGTGTATGTTCATATTTATGTATCGTATCCTTACACTAATCGTATACTTATACTATATATATGCACGTATGTATATGCATGTCTTCAGTTGCACAAAAACGTAGAAAATATGAAAAGGAGAATGAAGATGTGTAGTTCTTTTTCTATTTTCGAAACAGTTTTTATATGTTTTCAATATATGCATATATACATTATATAAATAAAGTTATATCCTCGTAAATATAAACACACGTATATGGGTATTATACGTACATAATCACATATGCAACTGAACGAGTATATGCACATACATACACAAAAGTACATATAGCAAATGTGACAAGGATAAGTTGAATATATGTATACGTACATACGTAAGAACATACATGCATGTATGTACTCGTATATGATATGTATACATGAGTGTGTGTAGAGAGAAAAAAAAATTTTTTTTTCGAAAATGAAAACAGAAAAAAAAAATCTTTGGGATGTAAGTGAAGGTGGATGGATAGTTTTTCAGGATTTCAATTTTTGTTGTTGTTATTGTTGTTGGTGTGTGTTGTTTTTTTTATTTTTTTTTTTTTTCATTTTGTTATTTTGCAATTCTTCTCGGTTTTGAAAAAGAAAAATATACGAGGGTTTGTTTTATTTTTGTTCATTTCAGTTTTTTTGTTTTCCTCGTTCTTTTTTTATTTTTTATTTGAGTTTTTATATTTTTTTTTTCTTGCTTACTGTTGATGTTTGTGTGTTGTTTTGATTTTTCTTTCGTTTTATGTTTTCTTTTCTAGTACACATATAAAAACGAATTACTCTTAGAACATAAATACGTATATAAGAGTACAGTATGTGTACAGGGTACAGCATACAGTGTAAATAATATTCATGATATCTTATATATCCACATATGTATATACAAGCTGCTTTTAGATAGTAATTTCTAATATATATCATTTTACTTTTGTATACGTACAAGTATGTATCTATGTATGTATGCACAACATATCGATAAAAAGTATACAATACATAATCGTACATAAATTCAGTATGTACTTCGCCACCACATAGATAACAGGGTATTTACCAGATTAGTCTACAAAATGAAATAATTGAGTAATAGGAAACACATTATATGAACTGTTTACAATATCTTCAACACAAATACTCTATGCCAATTTTGTGCGGGATGTTGCAAGGACTATGAGATTGAAAGGATTTGAAACTTTGCACATTTCATTCATTAGTAGTTTTCCCTTTATCTAAAAAAAAATTGAATAGTGCTAGATAAGATTTAATATACTCGTATTAAGGAGGAAGTTTGAAAAAAAAAATACTTTAAGGATATATGGCAAATATTTAGAAAATACTTGATCTTGAACTTGAAAAATTATACTTTTTTTCTAATAAAACTATAGAATCCTTATTACAAATCACTTCATAAATTTCATTACTCTGATGATTTTTCCAGTTATGTCGTGATTTATAGCTACTCTGTGTCTTTGTACAAGAGCATTTCTGGAAAATTCAATGTATACCCTGTATACGTTGCAAATTTCTTTATTGTCCTGCGATATTATATACATACATACATTCGTACTGTATATTGTATGTGTGCACAAAAGTAAATTTTTTGTGTTGTATATGTTATATTTTCTTTTGCATTATGTGTATATACACGTTAATGTTACGTATATGATATGCACTCTGTACGATGAATATAATCTAAACGTCTATACATATGTGTACTGTACATACGTAGATTTATCCACATATTTATATTGTACACATATTCAGTATGTGCATATACATACGTGCATATATGTACGTACGTAAGTTATAGATTGAATGTGTTTTTCTAGTTTTTCATTTTTCTTTTATGTTATTTGTTTTTTTTTCTGTATTCTTTTCATATTATTTTTTTCCTGATGAATTTTTTTCCTTCTTTGCTGGTACAATTTTTTTTCTATTTCATTTTCATTTTTCCGTTTCTATTTTTTTTATCCGTTTTCTTGTTGCTGTTGTTTTTTTTTTATTATTTTTTTTTTATATTTTTTTTCTATTTCTATTTCGACATCGAAGTGCATGTAGTACATATATCCTTTAAAAAAAATTGTACATACATACATACATATACATCGTATATGTAGTACATAACACACACAAAAGTAATATTATTGCATTTTATCCTTCTTCCGAGACATTCATACAAAAATATTATGAAGAAATGAAAAAAAAAAAAACAAATAAAAAAAAAAGAAAATTGAAAAAAATAAAAATTGGAAAATAATAAAAAAAAAATATCTAGAAATCAAGCACAGAAGTTAAGTTCGCGAGCTTCAAGAAGTACCTAAACAGTATACTACTGATGATTCGTTTATACACCAGCATATTTCATATTCCTTCTATATCATATTGTGTGGTTAAAAAAATTCATTTGTGGTTTATTTTTTACTTTTGTTGTCATTATTACTGTTGTTGTTTTTAATTTGATGTGTATATTATCGGTGTACATAGCATATAGTAGATAATCGCAGATTTACATATTTAATAAAAATGTGAAATTAATTATAACAATTCGTGTGTTTATGTTTGGATTTATTTTTGTGTATGCGTGCGTGTATATGTGTGCGTTATTTTCTTGGATTATACTAAAAATACAAAATACAAAATACAAAATACAAAATAAACTGATTATGGGAAAACAGACATTAGAAAGAAAACAATTGAAGGACTGAATACTGTACTAATACTAGGAATGTACTAATTTTATGTTATGAGCGAAGGGTGTATATGAAGTGAGCGCGGCAAAATTCGGTTCGTGATTGAAAAAATTTAAAAACTACTACCACCTATACAACAAGAACTACAAGGCAAGAAATGGAAATAAAAATCGAAAATTCCACTGAAACTGGAGAACTCTTTAAATTTTTTTGTTATAATCGATTCATAGAATATTACAATGATTTGTACGGAAATGAAAAATATGCGTTAAATCTTTGAATATGTAAAAAAAAAAACCAAAAATATTGTAAATATTGATATAAGTGTAGTATAGAAATAATGTGACAATGATTTGAAGTTAAATTTTAAAAATTTTCAATTGTAACGAAAGTTCCTATTCATGTGCAATTTTAAAAAAAAAAAATTTAAAAAATTTTAAATTTCTAATTAAGTAAAATTTAAATAAATATATACATACATAAATTAATATATATATACAAAAATATAGCTATATTTATATTTTTAAAAATTAAAACAAAAATTTTAATAAAATTTAAATTATTTTCATTAAATAAATTATAAAATTAAAAAATAAATATATATATTTAATGGTAAATCTGTACGTAAATATAGGATTAAGATAACTTTTATGAGAATTAAATAAATTTGTATAAGAAATTCAAATAAATTAAGAATCATCTATACATATATTTGTATTTTTCAAATTATAAAGAAAATTATTTAAAAAATAAACAGAACAGATTATTGATAATAATTAAAAAAAAATAAATAAATAAAAAATTCCAACAAGTATAAATCAACATTCAAGAATTTTTGTGTGCACAGCAATTGTAATATTTAACTACTAATATACACATATGTATCTATATCAGATGTACTATATGATTCTTGTGTATACATAAAGTATACCGGTTGCTATGTAATATTATTATGAGAACAATTTATTTGATTATTTAATTTGAAAACTTTTCGAAAAGTGAAAGTGTTCTATATTCTTAGCATTATACATATAGGCAAACTTTTATTATGCAGAGTTTTCATATTCTAATTACAAAAGAAAATACAAACAAAAAAAAAACAAATAATGAAAGATACTGAAAAGATTGTGATAATGTGATATGAAGTAAGAAAGAAAGTGAAAAGGAATTATTCCAATGCTGGTATACGGTGTACCAACAGTTCATTTAATTTCTAAAGGAATACGATACAAATTATATTTGAATGCTATACAATTTTCTAATTGAAATGAAAAACAAATATTTATTTGAAATTTGAAAACGATTAAAACGCTCTGTTCGTTATTTTTCTTGACAAATAGACAATATGTAATGTCGAACAATTTGGATAACAGATCGACGACAACAACAACAGATCAATTACAACAGTTAACACAAACGTTGGCAAAAAATTATCCACCGTTCAGAACAGATATTCATTGTATATCGAGTTTGGAAAATTTTGAAAATTTACAAGAGAAATTATCATTGAAATTAAATGAATTTGGAAAGTCATCATCGCCGTTGTTGTTAAATACGATCATTAGTAAAAAATCAAACAACGATAGAAAAAGTTGTAAAATTGTTACAAAGAATCGATATAAAAAGATTTCAAATAATTGTAGCAGTGATGATGATGTAAATGTTGATACGTCGAATGATAATAAACAAATAATTGATAGTGAAAATACATCTGAATCATCAGAATCGTCGGCATCATCGTCATCATCACCACCGCCATTATCACGATCATCATCAACGCCAACGATACCATCATCACCATCAATGACACATGAAGATGAATTTTTGGATACGGAACGTGATGTAAAACCGATATTACTGGTGGCAAACAACAATCAAAATACAGTGGGACAAAATAATAATACTAGCAGGAATAGCGATAGCAACAGCGAAGATAATTCAACAATCAGAGGAACAACAGTATCACCAGGAGCAGTAGCAGCAACAGCAACAGTCAACACGAATAATTGTAATATGGGTGGCATATCAATACCGCATCATCACGCCAGTGGATTATCGACTGCATTTCATGGATATCATCCTCATACGCAATTAAACAGCGCTAATAAAACACCACCATTTCTATTACCAGCTGAAATTTATAAGAGCCTTTTTGCTAGTGCTATGCTACAGAAACAGCAACAGCAGCCAACTAATTTCTGTACCAATTATGCATTAGGCCAAAATAACAGTGTTAGTAGTAATAACAGTGGTGGTAATAATAGTGGTGGCGCTAGCAGTAGTGTTAGTAGTAGTAATAGTAGTAGTAATAGTAATGGTAGTGGTAGTGCTACTAACAACAATAATAATACTGCTACTATGCCAGCATGTAATAATAGTAGTGGAATTAGTGTTATTACTAGTGGTACTACTACTAGCGATAAGCACGGCAATAGTACTACAACCGCTTGTGATAACGATAACAAATCATTATCATCACCAATACCACCATTCCCAAGAAATTTATTATTTTCATATAACGAAAAGTATTCACAAAATTCGGATAGTGATGCTGAAGAGACTAAAACGAATCATGTTAGTATTATAAATCTTCCCAAACCTATACACTAACACACACTGAACACATTGAATTATTAAGTGGGAGTCTAAAGTTTTCACTTCTTTTAGCTCTTGAAAATTTATACAATAGACCTTCAGAATCAGAACTTTCATCTTTAAGTGCAATTTACTATTTCCAAATGTCCTTTTATCGTTTACGATCCTTGTTTTGAGAATTTTCTCAAAATTTTAGTGTACTTATCGTAGCGTACGATTCATTTAAATGTTGCCGAAATTTTGTATAGATGTTCATTCAATCATCGCAATATTACCATACTCTCACTCAACGAAACACTGATCACTTTGAAGAATAGCATGTACATTAATTTTTTTTTGCGAATTTTCAATTAAAATTAAAATAAAATTCAATAATTTCCATGTCTCACTTATTGTCTATTTAATTAATTTTTTCTTTTGTTTTGTTTTTCTTTTATTTTATTTCACAGAAAGCCGCTGCATTTGCATGGAATAATGACAATTTAGTGACGTCAACAAATCTTAGTGCAATTCATCATCACAATAATAACAATAACACGATAAATAGCAACAATAATAATAATACAACAACAACAAATAATAATAATAACACTAATAATACGACAAGCAATAATAGCAGCAGTAATAACAATAACATTAATAGTAGTAGCAATAATAATAATAATAATAATAACAGCAGCAGTAATACAAATAATAACCAATCATCAGCATCAGGAACACCGGTACAAGGAGTATCACCATCACCAGTTACAACAACGACAACAGCGACAGCAATCCATTCACCATCAGGTCTCGGTTCAAGTGGTGGAGGTGGTGTTGGCGGTGGTGCAATTATGCCAGTAGGTGGAGTACAAGGGCAAAACCCTACACAGGGTTTAGTCCATTGGATGAGTGCTGTTATGGCTGAGCATATGACTGGTAATACACATCATGATCCAACTGTCGGAATGCATTACATGTGGAACGGTGGTGTTGATGTAAGTTGTCATTACTCATAAGTACATAGACGGAAATATTAATTTTTAGTATAAATTTTTGTTTTTGGTTTGTGGTCCTTTGTTTGTTTTTCCCATTTAACATGGTGTTCATGTAGTAAAAAATTAGTTAATTTGAAAAGAATGTAGAAAAATTGAATACTGTCATAATGATAATGAATGAAAGAGTGGGCAAGTCACAAATTTAATTTTTAAGCGTCATCTGTTAGCCGATAAATATTTTGAAAACGCTCTTAGAATGTTTTACACAAAAAATTTCATGTTGTTCAACTTGTTTTTCTAAATGTAGAAAAGAAATAAAAAAAAGCTTGTCAAATTGAAAATTCATCATAAAAATTAATTGAAACTCATCAAAAATAATCTACAACACACATCCACACGCTTACATAAAACACAAAATTCTTATCACATATCCATAAAAGCCGTATACAGATAATGATTGCATCCAAATATAAAATGAAAATGTTTTCCAAAGGATGAATATGTGTTCATGAAAACAAAAACAAATAAACAAACCAATTATCTGATGTAGATCAAAGCAAAAACAAATAAAAAAAATGAAAACTTTTATAGCTACCCTTATCATTTCGATTCGATGCTTTTATTTTATATGTTTCTCTTTTATTGTTTGTACATAATTGCGTGCATTTGTGTGTATCTGAGTATAATATGATAACTTTGTATTTTTTTTTTCTTTTCATTTTTTGATTTCTTCCAAGAAAAACAATATTATACAAAAGAGAAATTATTCGAAAATAACTTTCTCATACCGCAACTCTTACACGGTATCAACCGGCCACCCACACACACCCCCGCCCATCTAACTCAAACCCAAATTACAAATATACACGAAATAAAATGACAAAAATAAAGACAACAAAAGTAATAAAAAAATAACAAAAAGCTACTACGAAAAAAAATGAATAAACGTTAAGAAAGCATGAAAATAACAAAAAATGAAATACAACAAAAACAAATAAAAAATACAACCGCAACAACAATCTAGTAAAACTCGAAATAAATAAAAGTAAAGAAAAACACAAATATCACTCTATATGAAAGACTATAGTGGAAGGCATTAGCAGTGATACATATGCACACATATAAAATGGAAAACAGAAACAGAAAAGAAAAACAATTTCATTCTTTGTCGTGTATACATATTACATACATCCTCATTCGTATATCCTGGACCTCATCAATAGGTCGGCTATTATGGTGGGTCAGGAATGAAAAATATTTTCATTCTATATAATACGAGTTTATACTCGTGTTTGTGTGAATTATATGTGAGAAGTTGTAGGGTATTTATTGTAACTGTATATATATAATGTATATATACTATAATGTAGTATTCTTATATGGGGCGGCACATATTTATTTGTACGAATATACAGATTCACCTATTTATGTGTGTGTGTGTGTATGTGTGTGAAAGTGTTTATAAAGTATCTATACTCATATAAATGTATGAATTTTCATATTTAGGTATAACGCGTATAAAAGCAAACATTACATACAAATAATGTATGTATATATACATATTCGATTATCACGCACTCATTGTCATCGTTATCATCATCATCATCATCATCATTATTTGAAAAAAAATATCAGCTTCATTACAAAAAAAATCATTCTCATACTTATATTAGTAATGTAAACAATATGAGAAATTATTTAGTATTATGAAAACAAGAAAGGTCATACACACCGAATTTTTATTGGGTCGATCACACATGAATGAATGAATGTCAATTTAAATAATAAAAACAAATTTCTATAAACATGTGTACGTAGATATTCTTATCATTTTATATATATTTGTGTTGTAATTATTTTTGTGTGTGTGTATATATCACACATGTACGAGTATGTACATAGGTATGTAGATATAGATAAATTGTATAGAAGCATTTTAGTTGATACACACATAATTGTGTTTATATACGACCAGTAGATAAACTATGGTGATGTGAGTTTATTTTTTTTTTTAAAAGATATATCTATGTATATATGAGAAAATAATATGGGGGCGACTTATTGTTCTTTTAATGTTTTTGTTTTGTCATTTGACTTTTAAAAACTTTATAAAAAGGATATTATGAATTATTGATGTTCTTTTATTTTTTGCAATTTTTCTATTTTTTATCTTGAAAAATTCGAAAATCGATTTGATTGAATTGAAACTTTCAGCAACTACACACGCATATGTAAATATATGCAATAATAAGAGGGACATGTATGTGTATACATATATAACATGTGTGGTATTGTTGATATTTTTCTTGTATTCTCGAAAGAGAAAGCTGTATCATGTGTGAATTGATAGTAAACATTTACGTGTTTTTTCCGTTTCCGTTGAATTTAGGGTCGTAAAATCATTCAGAAATTATTTGAAATGCGTCAGTGTGGTATGGTGGCACTTTGCAGCTGGTTGGGAGTGTTGGCAGTTCTTTTATTATTATTATTATTATTATTATAAAACTTAGAAATCATGAAAGCATATATTTGTTCATCAGAAAGGGATGATTTTATTTTTCACTTCTAATCATCATTTATTCATAAATCGTGGTTAGTGTTTTGTTAAATTTAAATTTTCTTATCCTTGGATATTTTTAGATTTGATTATAACATTTTTTTATCATAACATTTTCATGCAGTCAATGATGTCTAAATTAATTTCCATATTAGACATCGTTAGTGTTCCGTTCAATTGATAGACAAAAATTTCAGTTATCTTTTAACTGAAAAAAAAATCAAATTTCTGGCAACACTAGCAACTAAAAGGGTTATATGCACATTCATACATACATTCATGTATAAGTATAATTCACTTTAAAAAAAAATTATAAAAAAGAATTTTTAAAAACGAAAAAAAAGGGAAATGTTTTTTAATCGAAAAAAAATCTAAAAAAATAAACTTCATCCTCATCCTCCGTCAATGGAAAATAAAAATGCTTACACACATATACAGATACACATTGTTATGAGCACGATATTTTTTTTTAAAAAATGTTAATAACAAACGTTATCTCTCAAACTATGCGTATTAGACTTCTCTCTTTCATCCCTTTATTTCGATTATTATTTTTATATTTTTCTACCGAAAATTAAAACCGAAACAACAACAAATTTCATTTTTTTTTAATTTTCTTATAAAAAACAAAATTAAATCCTTACAACATAATTCACAATACTCCTTCCTTTTCATTACATAAAACATTAATTCCAATTCAAAACAAATAATGAAAAAGAATGCCGGACTTTCGTCTTAAAACAAAACAACAACAAAAATGAAGGGAACACAAAAACAAAAAAAAATATTTTTCCACCTAATATCCTGTCCACCTATTTACATACTCCTGTATGTATATTCATTCATCCTAACTCATATATAATCGTCCTCCTAGCCTCTGCCTTTTACTTTTCCAACAATTATTCTCGTATAACATAATCTCTGAAACTATTAAACTGACCATTTCCATAGGATTCTAATAACATGTAAGCTTGACAAGGTTAGCAACCACTCTACAAGCAGCACTGAACGAAAGCTAAATAAAAAAATCAAAAGAAAAAGGAAAAAAAAATAAATAATTGAGGAGAAAACTTACATGGTTGATTAAAAAATCAATAGGAGTTGGAGGAAAACGTTCTTGTATGCTGGTATTTGTAAAGTATCCTCTAGATCTAAATGTATATGCTAGCATGTACATGTATGTGTACAACTATGTATATGTATCGTGTATACACTGTATACCGAAATAAAAATTTAATATATCAACAACAAAAAATACACAGGAAAAAAATTTGTTCGATCCTTTTTTTTCAATTTTTTAAAAATTTTCTTTTTTTTTTTTTTTGTGAAAAGAAAATACCCTATTTGATGCATGTTATGTGCTTTGTGAGAGAGAAAATATTTTTCAATTTTTTCCTGTATAATTTTTTTCCTATTTTTGTTTATTTTTTATTTTTTTTTTATTTTTTTATTTTTTTGCTGTGTTTTGAATTTTTTCAGAGAGCATTACCTACTGTTTACCACTGTATGTGTTTTGTGTTTCACTAACAGAGAAAACAGACAGAAGAGAAAATAGCACTTCATCCTCTATCCATCATGCTAGGACCTAGACCAGTCACCATACAGTGTATAATTTCATCTGGAAAAAAATTATTTTTCCTCCAGATTTTTTCTGTCTTCCTTTTTTTGTTGTTTCCTTTGCATTTAAAAGAAGAAAAAATTGGAAAAAAATAATTTAAAGAAGAATGAGTACACTACTTACCTACTACCACTACTACCTATTTACCCGTACCAGCCTACAATTTATACGAGAACTATATACATACACATTTGTTATACATTCGAGGTTTTGTTAGTATAATACACGTCTGTCTGTCTGTCTGTGTACTCTGATCCATAAGGATAACATGTGTATATTAGTACGAGTGTATGTACATTAATAATTCATGAAAGTACGAAAAAAGTATACTATATACAAACTTTTTAAAAAAATGCTCATACCCAAATAAAAAATTGAAAAACATTTTTTTCGTCCCTTTTTCGTCCTTTTTTTTTATTTGGATTTTTTCAAATTTTTATTTTTTCTTACAATGCGCGGGAAAATTTTATTTATGTGCAGCAAAATTTTAAAAATGGGATTCATCTGACTGCTGCTATGGTGGTGGAATATGTATGTGTTTCTCTTGTTGTTGTTGTTGTTGTTATTGTGATTATTTTCGTAATTGTTTTTGTTGCTGTTAATGTTTGAGTATATTATAATGTATGTGGTATTTTATATTTTTGTTGCTGAATAGGCGAAAATTTTTTATTATCGTATCGCACATCACATTCATCCAATCCTCCAACATACATAAATACAAACAGACTAGAGTATAGGTATAAGAAGTACGATGTGTGTGCACATAAACCGTTGTTATGTATTTGAATGAATGGGATCCACCGTCATCATCATCGCGTCGTCAAATGTCCTTTTATTTATTTTTTTAATATTTTTTTATATTTTATTACTATACACATAGCACCGCAAGTATAGTATCAGTACACTACCATGGCATATAATGTCCTTTATTTTTTTTTTTCATTTATTTTTTCGATTTTTTAAAAAATCATCAACCACCACTACCATCCAGCAGTTGCTCTGATACTATTTCTACTTGCACTGCATTTTGAATAAAATTTTTTCATTGTTTTGTTTTGAAATTTTTTATTCCCATTCCATAATAATTTACTCACCACTATAATATCTATGTGTATAGGACAGGTTTGTATTTCTGTATACTATTGTGTGTATACAATAATAACACCTCAATCCTATTCAAAATGAATGCTTCGTATAAAAGCTCTAGTGAATAGAGGATATATGATGGTATAGAAAGGCAAAAGATATACACTACACACAGTAGTACAATGTGAAAGGATCGAATTATTATAAAAAGAAAATGAAAAAATATAGGTACTCATTCTCATACTATCGTACATCGTACTTATGTATGTATTTTACGGCATACAATGTAGTGTGAGAAATAAGAGAACCAAACTAGAATGGAATGAAATGATGGAGTATGTGGGTGGACGGGACGGCACATTATATGGATATGGGTTGGGTTTGGTTGGATGATGATGATGATGATGATAAGAAATAAACTAAAATGGATTTGTTGTATTATACGAGTACAGCAAAACATCGTCAGCATAAATGTGCATTTTCAAATTTCCTTCTTGTTTTTTGTTTTTCACATTCAATTTGTTTTTTTTTTTTTTTTTTTGGTTTTCCTTTATTTGAATGTGCAAATGAAACAAAGCTTTCTGAATTTATACATTTCACTATTTCACTTATTTTATTTTATCTATTTTATTTTTAAGTTTACAACTTTTTTTTCATTTAACATTCGTGGTTTTTTTTTTCTCCAATTTTTTATTTTATCTATTTATTTTGTTTTTCATATATCCTTTTTATGTGATTTTTATTTTATTCATTTGTTCATTCATTCCTCCATTTACGTATATTTTTTGATTATTACTTTTCTATTTTTCATTTTTCTAACATACAGATCTAAACTTTTAATTTTATTTTATTTTATATTTTCTCACTTTAAAGTATATGAGTATATGGGTACATGTGTATATGTGTATTCATTTTCATTTTTATTGCTTAAATTTTCATTTTATACACTTTTCCTATTTCCAATATTATATAAATATTTTTTATGCACACAAAAGGAATACGATCATCATGAGAATGAGAAAATAATGATGACGATGATAATAATGGTGACTATGTCCTTTATTATTTTATTTTTTTTTTTTTTTCATTTTTCAGATCTATAAAAATTTATTCTCAATATACAATAACTGAATATTTTATGCACAAAAAGGAATATAGTATGCTATATAAGTTCAGGATTATATTTTTCAATGTACAAACACATATATTTTTATCTCCTATATGCATTTATTTACGTACATTTTTATAGGGTACATGACGAATATGCACGAAATGTATGTAACATTTTGGTCTAAATTTCAATGCACAACAAATTTGTTGCTTTTTTGTTTGTTCCACTTACATAATTTTGTATCGTATACAAATACTGTCTCAATGGATATCCAGAATAGGAATCAATAATTGTTGTTTTCTTCCTATTCGTATATCATTTACATATACTACTCCTATGTACATGGAATAATACAGTGAAAATTTGTGATAATGATTAAAAGATAACAGGATTAATTCTCAAATTATTTGTATTGTTTGTTTAGAATATAATATAATGTATGTTAGGTATCTAGTATAAATTGGAAATAATTACAGGTATTATATGGACCGTATAGATGAGGAGGATTCAAGCACTTTTCTGACTCATTCGATACTGAAACTTCAAACTCAACTTTGTAATGTTCTTTGTTTACTGCATTGTAGATTTATAGATCCTATACTTATTTCTAAATAAATTTAAATTCAAATTAAATCAAAATTTATTTTAAAAAAAAAATTATATATTATGTATACATGCAGCAATGTGCACAACACCCAAAAGACATCGACTACAGTGGTTGGCCGGCACCAAGAAACCACATGTCCATGAAACAAGGATATGAGGTATATAAAAAATTGAATTTTATGATAGTTTCTTTGATTTTTAATTTTAATAAATTTAATTTTATTTATAAAAATGAATAACATTTTTCCTTTTATTTTACGTTTCGAACCATCATTTCGATGGCATTTATTTGACTTGTATTTTCAAAAAGTTCAATTCTTTTTTAAGTTGTGATTTTTTCTTTAACTTCCTTAAAATATTAACTTTATAAAGACAGTACATACATACTGGAAGTTTCATAAACGTCAAATAAAGTTCTGAATTCCAAATCTAACGCTTTTCATTATTCATCTGAGTTCTAAAATTTAATCGTCATTTGACGTTCGTTTATGAACTCAACATAATTAAATAATGACGACATACATTGTATTATTGTATATAACAACAAGAACCAGTAACATACTGCTTTCTATTACTGTAGATTAAGAAGTTATACAACTGACAGAACTATCAATTGACGGCGTTACAATGGACTAAGCAGCCATATGCGCTAATATTCATTAATTAATCAATTAGTTATCTAATTATATTTATAATTATATGTAAACGACATAAAAAAATGTTCCAATTAATTCTATTCCCAGAAGTGTTTTGAGTGCATTATTAAAATGCACACTACTTGACAAGTTTTTTTTTCAGTTTCTTTGTGTTTAATTTAAAATTTATTTATACTTTTACATGTATAATTTATATATTTTATATTTTTATTCAATAATTTAAAATTTTTGTTTAATTTTTAAATGTATGAACATCATAATAAGCCATATAATCAGTAATTATGAGTAATTGTAATCTTGTTGTCTTTCTATTTTCAGGCGAAAATGAACGATCATCACAACAACATACAAAAAGGTAAGAGAAAACAACAACAAGAAAAAAAAAATTCTTTATGTAATTATCATAGTAAATATTTACCGTACAATAATTATAAAGTAACACAATGTCTAATATAGAAAATTCAACGGAAATATAAGTTAATTAAGCCATTTAGTATACGTTTGATTACTATTTAATTAAAGGAAATTGATTTGCAGAAAAATATGTATTTTTTAATATATTTTTTTCTCATTTTTATCTTTACATTCTGTTCAAATTTAAATTCAATTAAATGCTAATTTCTCTTCCTGTCGTTGTGTTGTAGAAATTCTAAATGGAATTTTGTTGTATCTATAGCTTTATAAAATGCGATGATTGCTAACCGATCCAATAACTAAAAGTATTACGCGGGAATGACTAACTTATCGTATTGTTTTAGTATTAGTTCGATCTGCACTATACAATTTTCAACATTTTCAAACTACATTGAAATTATGAACTTTGGTAAAGCGAAAACTATTTTTCAATTATTTTGCATTCCACTGTTACCAGACATTTGTTGAAATTCACGTCACATCTTTTCAAATGAAGACCATCAAAATTTGAATGTCAAATTGAATCTGCTCGCATTTAGATGAATAAATTAAATCGAAAGAATAAGGCAAAATTAATAAAAATGATTCTACAGAAACATTAAAAACTTATGGAATTCTTTATAGCAATGACGGTACAGAATAATGTAAGTTTTCATTTGGGCCGCTTCTTCTGTAATTTCAATCTATCAAAACGAGACGATCAAAAAAGAATGTGGCACAATGGCAACAAATGAAATATTCCAAAATAATAATTCTCTAGTTATATTCATGATTTATGATAATGTGCTATGAAAATATAATTAATTAATCATCACATAAAACGCATAAGACGCGGCTGTTATTAAAATTCTCACGGTCTTGAGATTATAAAAAAAATGGATTTGGGCAGTTTCAATACAATTGCATGTGATTAAATTAAATTTAGAAATATACGCATATAAATGCATACACTCGCATATGGATCTGGAGAAAAATCGAAAAATCACATTCTATATGATGAATTTAATCATTTCTCAGGCACATAATGTAACTTTAAATTATGTATACAATCTCATATTCATGTATACATGTACCCACATACATTTTTTAAAAATATTAAGAAAACATTTTTTTTAGAAATTATTAGCATGTGCTCTTATAAAAAATTAATCATTTTTATGACCAAAATTTTTCTTGTTGTTTTAAATTGAGTTATCGTGTGGGAAAGTCATTAAGAATATTATTCTTTTAGAGGTAATGCACTCCAAAAAAAAAGTATGCACTTTCCCAAAAAAAAAAGAAAACATAATATATATATATATATCTACCATCGTTTGCACATTACTGTCACTTAGAGAGAAAAAAAAATGAAAAACTTTTAAAAAGTGGACTTCCTGCTATTTCATATAGAAAACAACAACAGAAAATGAAAGAAATTTCAATAAAAAAAAATCTTTATGGTCGTGTCTCGTGTATTGTACAAGCTCCGAACATTTTATTGTCAGTCACAGTCACACGACAATGTACGTGTGCAGATATAGGTACAGATACAGGTGATACCCAGGTTACAGATCGTGGGTACGCCATTATATAGTGAGGTGAAATAATTGTAACGTATGGCCGTATGGCGTTTATAGTGATCAAGGTAAAATTAAAAATTGTAGAATAATATGAAAAAAACTAGTATTCGCTCGTGTTTGTCATCATCATAATCATCATTATCTTATTCATATCATCATCGCATCATCTTAATCGCATAGGTGAAATGTTGCTGGTTTCTTTGTTTGGTTGATTTTCTTTTATTTCCATTGCATTCTGATATAGAGACCTAATAAATGTATTTACGATCGTTCACATCAGTGATACATCAGACACAATATTTTCTTTTGTTGACTTTAATACATATATGTATGTATGTTCATACTATAATTTGAAAATTTTATAACAAAAAATGTTTTGTGTTATGACAAATAGACAGACAGACAGACAGATAAAAATATGAACCTGTTGTACACAATTTTAAATTATTACTGCTCACTACCTTAAGAGTAAAACTAACAAGATGAAAATGAGCAAAAAAAAATGTGAAAACATGAAAAGAAAAGTTCATTGCATCAGTTCAGTAATTAATTAAGTAAAAACTATAGGAAATACTACGAACAAAAAAAAAAGATAAATAAATAAAACATAAACTGGATCTTTGAATTGAGCTCGTGCTTATCGCGATTATTATTATCATCGTTGTTATCATCGATACAAATGCCGTGTTATGGTGCAGATTATGCGCGTAATAAGTAAATGACCATTTAAAGAAAAGAAAAATACATTAAAGTATTAGATATTTTTTAGATATATACCTATATACACTTTTGTGCGCCATCTTTATACCATATTTGTAAGATTATGTTTTATTAGTAAATCAAATTTATATTAAATACAATCTCAATATAAAACTGTTAATTCATATCAATAATAACAATGCGTCAAGTTTATTTAATTTATTGTAAGTGAATCGAATGAAGAACACCAGCAGCAACAACAACGAATAAAAAACAAAATGGAGAAAAAAAAATGTTAAAAAATCATAGTGAAAAAAATTCAACTACCAACTGTAGGTGCGGTATTAGATACGATGACAATAATTTACGAGTAATTTCTATATACCCGTGTATATACTATACATATAAGAGTTATGAAAATTCATATGCCGCATGTATCATATTTTATTGATCCTGCACTCTCTTGTAATTTTAGTACTGGACTAGACAGACTTTAATAACAGCTTTTTTTTTATCGTGGGATATTTAAAGTGTATTTTTTTCATTTGTTTTGTGCAAAGAATTTTTCCTTATCTGAAAAGTCGTACCGCGCACCGTTAAGATTCATTGCACTCAAACTACTGAATAATTGTGCACATTCATGATGATCATATTTTTATTCAATCGGATTCGAATTAATCTGAAAATAATGAACAAAAAATTGAAAATATAAAAAAAAATTTCTATTAATAACGACATTACAGGGTACAGATTATATGATATAGACTGTAATAACAATAAAATTCGAAAGTTGTTTCGACTAGAGTGACTTATGCATGCGCAAACACATGTAGTTAAAAAGAGCATGCGACAGAACTATAATACAAATGTACACAAAAACAATACATAGTGATAGAGGGTACAGGGTAGGTACATGGTACAGGTGGTATATGGTATCGATCGTATTGTGTAATGACATTTTATTCTGTTTTTGCCAGTTAATTTTTATGATAAACATTTTTCTAATAATTTTCCGATTACCATTATGAGAGTCTGTGACTATAACTCTAGTATTCAATCCTAGATCGTAGATAGATATAGATACCTGGATAAGTAATTAAACCTTTATTTTCGTGTTTCGATATGGGTTGGTCCAACAGTTTGTAATTAAGCAAGCAAGTCATGCGCATGATGGTGTCACATTTTTTTTACTGAGTTTTAAAACAATAATTGAGTCTACTTTTTAATTGGAAAGGTGTCGCATATAAAACACATTATATTAGTGATCCTAAAATATTTGGAGCACTGTTTACATTAAATCTAAATATATCATGTACGGGTATAATATTTGACATTTTGACAGGACTATCCTACAGATTTTCGTTTCATTTGTATCGCATCGCATATCTTTAAGTTCAATATTATCTTTACTGTAGTGTAACTAAATAAATGACAGTTAGTAGACACCATGCTATTGTCATTGGTAAATTTATACTATTTCTTTTGATTTCAAATGAAACCGATCTATCGAATGAATTGAATTTCTGATAGAAATTAAAATGAAGAAAAAAAATTCTGAAAAAAGCAAATTCCAATATAAAAGATCGTGATATGAATTTAATTTTATGAAATAATTGTCGCGATTAATTTACAGAAAAATTTCATCGTTGTTCACCGGGTATATAATAATAATAATTATTATACGTATACGTGTACGTCGATTTAAATTTATAATTATGACCAAAAAAGGATTTAATATACAGAATTATAAAGATATTTTAAATTTTATAAATTTCACATATGAAATCCTATCATGATTTTATTTTTCTTTTGTTTTGAGTTTTTTCAATGAAAAAAACTAGGCGTAATTATCATGGAATTCTGTTTTAGTTTTTATTTCCCATCAATTTAAAACAAAAAAATGTTTTTTTCATTTTCACTTTAAGAGCTACCATCTACATTTTCATAATAAAAATTTGTTGAATACAACAAAAATAAATTAAAAAGGATTCATATATTGATTCACATTATGTACGTGCATAATAAAAATTGAAGAAATTTTTACGGAAATTCGACAAAGGATTCTTTATTGATGTGAAATTTTTTCAATTCATTGAATACACTTTTATAGATCAAGTCGTGTAAAAGGCTAGAAAAGTTTATATATATTTGTCTACATATATGTGTACAATTTTGCATTCTTTTGTATTGCAATATTACACGGAAAAACGTATGGGATACACGGATGTGTATAAACTTTACGTTATGACAATTCATGAGATAGAAACAAAATATTTTAGTCTTATATACATATACCTTCATAAACATTTACATGTAAATACAATACGACCATGCCAAAAGCCACCCAGAAGTAAAATTATGTAAAATGTTTTACACCCATCCCATTTTACAATACATTCCATACAATGGCACCATAGCACCACACATCACGGTATATACGATCAAAAGTACAACAAGGTAGAGAAAAACAAAATAAGAAAAATTGAAAAAAATTCACACACACACACACGGTTTATGTATACGAGTATGCCGAGTATCTATCTATTCATCTGTGTATACACGGTTAAAATATTTCGAAACATAAGAAATTACTAGAAAACAAATAACGAGAACGATGAACGAAATGAAAAAAAAATAACTACGACGAGACATAAATACCAAAATTGAAAACTAAATTGTCCGACAAGAGAAAAAAAATTTAAAGAAAATAAAAAGAAAATACCGAAAAGGAAAATTTTATTCATGTAACAGTACAATCGTGTACAAGTCCGCGAATACATGATATTTTCATGTAAAATCGATGAAGCATGGATCTTCTTGACTTTTTGGAATCTATTGTACATATACGATGACGACGACGACGAGTGTACAAATCGAATCGTTACTTGGACTGTTTATGATGTTCTAGTAGTGTTTGTATTGCATTCTAAAAGATATACGTATATTGGAAAATTTATATACGACACAAATGAATGTGTTCAGCGTTCTTCTCCCACCCATAACTTTTTGTTAAATTATACCTTTACATGTGTTACATGTGTACACATTTGAATTGAAGGAGACTAACCAAAACAAAAAAAAAAAGGATACGAGAAAAAAAATTGTTCTTTTTGTTCAAAGTTAATTTAATTTAGTGTATGATGAATATACACAAATACTCGTACAACACGAATAAACTATGATTACACAATACAATACAGTACATTAAACGATGAATAAATGTCTCTCACAAAATAAGCTAAAATATAATACATTTACAACGACAACATTATGTATGTATTACATTGGTGTTAGAGTGATTATACATGAATTGTTCAACTCAACTATAGCACAGCCAGTGCAACATCAAACAGAAAATTTTACATCTATTTTAATGAAAGTCTCCGGACATAACAACATAAAATAAAAACCCATGCTAGAAATGAGAAAACGCAAAAAAAGCAAATTAAATTTAAAATTGAATTAAAATACTACAAATATACCGTGTGTATGTTCTGTACATGCATACGATCACACATTTATTTACATACACTGCACTTAGATGTAATATCGAACAGAATTATTTTACTAGAACAGTGCATTAACTAAAACATTTTTTCATACCAGTATGTAATTCAAATTAACCGAAACGTAACAGCAAAAAAAAAAAATAGCGAAAAAATAAATGAAAAAAATCTTAAATACTTGAGTAAATCTTAACGAAAAATCGAATATTTTATATGGTACATGTAATACCTATCTTGTAACATATAATGTACATACATAAATGCATATGATACCCATGCATACGTACAATACCTTCATACGCGAGTGTATTTACGTGAATGTATGAATTAAAGCATTTCATCTCAATGTATGTATTTGTTAGCGTCATGTAAAATTTCGATTAAAGATTCTTATCAACACTGTTTTTAATCTGATCAGATTAAATTATCCTTAAACAATTATCGTAGAATGATATTTTTTGTGTCATTTACGTTCAGCCGAAACTTTTTCATGTTCCACCAAACACATATACTACCAGCACATACACGATGATTGAAAAGAAAAAGAACAAAAATGTTAAATCGAGACACATTTATGTACATTGATAGGTTGTACGAATAAACTATCTACTAGTTCGATGTGCACTTAGTATGTCCATACAATATGCATACTGAATATCTTAACATTATGTAAATCTTAAGGTATACATGACTGTTAATACACAAACATGCGTTATTTTTATCTCATCTAAAAAAAAAGAAAAAAAATCTTCATGATTTAGAGGTATAGATATAAGAATTTAAGAAAAAAATTCACATCATCCAGGACTAGGATTTAAGTCGAAACAATCTAACAGTCAAATGGAATAGAGAATTTCATTTTTATGAGAATAAAATTTTCTTTTTAAGTACCATAACAGACCTTGAATGTACGATTTCAAATATTTATTTATTGAATTTTCATTGTAGGTCATATTCTTGATGATGGCCGATTAGATCATCATCCAAGCGGTCAAAGTGGTCAAATGGCAATATATGGTGCTGCTGCCGGTGCATTACGTTCCGGTTCATCGAGTAGTAGTTCACCGGGTGGCGGAGGCGGTGGTGGTGTTCATCCACATCATGGTGCTGCTGCAGCGACAGCCGCTGCATTATTAGTTGTACCGCAACCGATTAATGCAACAAAAATTAGTGCAAGCTTAACAAATGGCACGACAACAACAGGTCGAAAATATCAGTGCAAGATGTGCCCACAGGTAAGAAAAGTATGTCAATTTGAATTTTCTATTTTTACTATTTTCCTTTTTTTTTTCTTTTTGAAAAATTTTTTTTCTAAAATTTTTGATTCAAAATTGTAAACCCGAAAATTTTATTGTGGAACAAATTACGATTTAAAAAGAAATATTTCATTTTTAGTTCTGTTGCATAATATACATAACTGTGATTTGCAGAGGATCTGAATTAAATACTAAATCAGTATTCTTTAATTTGTTGTAGCACCCATCATAATCGGTTCTTTCATAGGTTGAAATGCGGTTCACTAAAACCGGATGCCAAATCTTGGGGGCCGCGAGTAAGAACAGAATAAAAGTCACATATCCGTGTTTAGAAAAATAATTTTACAAATCAAAGTAAAAAAATATAGTCTGAGTCTGAGTCTGAACTTTTTGGCTCACGACTTAAAAAATTGTACCTTAAATTTCCTCTTCAATATATAATAATTATAAATATAAAATGATATAAACATACATTTACTCAAATTTTATTATATAGTAAACTTACTTTCAAGCAGTATGACGTGGTATGATTGGTTCTCTATTAGTCAAGTGAACAATTAAATTTAATGTACAAAATAACAAAATAAACCGCTGAATTAATGTACAACTAAAACGACACAAAAAAAATAATATCGAAACAATAGATTATACTTATTACACATGCATACTCTTTCCAATAAGCAAGTTGCAACAATCTGAAATTCCTCTCCGTATTCTCCTACTACAGTCCAGTACATAATTTACACAAGAAAAGGAGAAGAAAAACTACTATTTACTATTTGCGTATCTTGCCTCTTCTTTTTCTCATTTTCTACTTATCAAATACTCAAGAGTTCAATGACCATGTTTGTTTACAAATGAAAATGTAGGTCAAAATAAAGGTTGAGATATAAAAAGAGAAGCAGAAAGAAAAGTAGTTTTTCTTTTCTTGATCTGTGTATACAAAAAAAAACCAGTAAATCATATAAATATTTTCATATATCTTCATTTGTAAACAAACATGGTCATTGAACTCTTGAGTGTTTGAGAAGTATAAAAAGAAGTAGAAATATACGCGAATAGTAGTTGTTCAATATCTTTTGTTCTCGTTTAATACATAATCTTTTCTTTTTATTTTATGAATTACTTGCTGTTTTACAAATTAATATTTATTAGTATTTCGATTTGGGTTCATGTATATGTTATAATAATTATCATTTTCGATTTTCTTAATTATGTTCTGTTACTGTTATCACATGAATATATCCTTTCATTAGTATTTGAAAAGGAGAAATTAGCGTACCAGAGAACCTGATCGCGTTTATCACCCTACCTCTTGAGTGACGTGAAAATGATGTAATTTTTTTCGCTATAAAGAAACATTGGAATTTATGCTGTTTGAATAAAGAAAATATTAAAGTTTAAAATAGTAAAGTTTCAACATAAAGGGCGATTTAGAAGTTCACCGGGCGCCCGAGATGCTATAACCGGCGCGACACCAGTGATTTATGAAGAACTTAATCCATTATTTTTTCAATCCAATTCGAATTTTGTACACTCGTGCACGATGACTGAAATTAAAAATAACCTCTCTCAGAATAACAAAACTCCCACTCACTAATTAGTTTTGATGAATGAATTTTTAATTTTTTGTTATCCGCATTCATCTTTTCTTACAAATTAATTTCGTAAATCACAAACAAAAAATAAAATATTTGTAAGAAATAACAAGAACATCACACATCAGAAAATTTATAGGAAGAAAATTGATACCATGCAGTGAAATATTAAGTATGTGTGCTTTTTATGAATGTTTATGATAAATCAATTCTACATTAAATTCTAAAAACACGCAAATAAATAAGTAATAAACAAAATAAAAAAAAAAATAACTGAAAAGGAATTTTCGGAAATTCATACACATTTACCTTACGTGTATAAATATTTTCGTTCATTTTCGGTTTAATTTCATTTTCTTATTTTTATTAAATTTTGTGGTATTCTTCTTGTGTTATGAGTGCATCGCATATAGTAAAGTGTTATATTCGTGTAAGTGCACTGTTCATATATCGGTTTGCTTAATCATTTTTATCCGCATATCTGAATATGTATATGAAATATAAATTATAATAATTTGTTGATTGTGTTGAGTTCATTTTGAATGCCATGCCAATTAAATTAAAAAAAAAAATGAAATTTTTCTCTGGCGTGTTCTTTTTCATTTCTCTTTAATTTTTTTTTTTTTTGTAAATAGTAAATGAATAAATTTTTATATTTTCTACATGCCTGCAACAATCTATATATTTGTATACGAGTACATTGTAAGCACCTATACATACTCGTACATAAATGTAGATTTATTTATGTGTCATGTGTGATGTGTGTATTATTCATCCGCGTATAAACATAACAAACAATGGTATATAATATACGTATACATAAGTACATTCTATATGTATAATAATAATTCCGTTATATATAAATTGATATCCAATTAATTCAAATTAATTCAGTTACTGACCCCACAGAAAATATGACCAACTATCGATCACATTTTATGCCCTGCTGCGTTCAAATTTTGATTCAATAAAATTGACATGAGGTAGAATACATTTTCGTACAGCATACAGTACATTACCTACAATACATACCCAGGCAGAAAATTTACATGAAACTGCATCGATTTTAGAATGTATATTTAAATGCATTAAGGTACTCGGCCACGATGCAATTTTTCTTGCATGCAAGACGATTTTGACAGATAAAATTGCACGAAATATTTATTTCGAAGTGTACGCTGCCTAGAAAGATGAAATATTGCACAGAAATACGTATTTCATGAAATATTTCTTATTGCAAGCAATTCTTTTTATTGCATAGTGTACGCAGAAAGATATGCAATATTTCGCGCAAGAAAAATTTATTCAACTCATTCAATAAATATTTCTCTTGCATATGCAATAAATTCAGCTGACTAAAATGTAATGGGTTGCTGTGTTATCTATCATTCGTTGGTTGATGCTGTGTTGTGCTGTGACTTCTTGTGAATTTGGTATGTATTTTCTATTATTATTATAATTATTAGCAAGGTAGGCCTTTCAACTCTTAAAATATTGAAAAAAAAATATTGAAAAAAAAAAAAAATGAAATATTTGAAATATAATGTATATGCAAGAAAATAACAATTTCGTTTAAGTGCTCGTGCAATAAAAATTTCTTGCAAAGATATTTTTTTCTTGCATGATAGAAATATTGCATATTTTTCATGAAATATTGCGTCGTGTGTACGAAGTACTGCAAGTTTTCTTGCACGCAAGACAAATTTCGCTCAAGAAAAATTGCATCGTGGACAAGTACCTTTACGCATTACTGAATCGATTACATTTTATATAGCGATGTTCTTGGAAAATAATTTTTTACTGTAATTTCATTTCCTTGTAACGTTTTGTAAAATACACAGAAATCATCAGTAGTAATAGTTCTTTTTCTCTGATCTTTTAAGAGCCCTTCACAATTTCGCAACCAATAATCTTAGATGATCTAATAGTTTCCTTAGATTTGACTTGAGAATTCATTTTAAACTGAAAAAAAATTATTTTTTCTCATTAATAGGTACTTAAAAAAAATGGTTATCCAAAATTACATTCTTTCCAATCCCGCACACAAGAAATTGTCGACCGCATTTTTCATCCACTGCCGATTTCCCTACTGGGTAGGGTATGTACGTAAGAGGCAATCATGTATATTTGTTGCATCAAGTCAAGCGTTTTACGATTTAATTTTACCATAATAGAAATTTGATAGTTTAAATCTCATATTCATAGAATAATGGTTAATGTAGAGATGGATACATTTTTATTGATGTCTAATTTGTATGCTGTGAAAATCTTGATATCCTAAATTCCCAATTTGTATATTTTTTTTTATTTCTCTTTCACACTAAATGAAACCGTAATTTCTGTTTTGATATTCAGATTCAAAATTTAACGCAACATGATGTGTTATATGCTAACATTTCTTTAACTTGATGTGGAGATAGGTGATGGGGTGATGGTGCCTGTAACATAACTCATAAGCAGTGAGGCAGTGAGTTTACTAATTTTCTCATCGTTTCATAGAAGCACAATTTTGAAAATTTATCAAATTCAAAATGTTTCCTCTTAAATAATAATTAATTTAATTACCAAACACATAAATATTTCTCGTACAAAATTTGGTATTTAACGTCTGTTTAATGTGGCTTTGAAATTTTGAATCTGAATAATTTATTAACAAAGTGCATGATTAAAATTTACATAATACAGTTAACAGTTTTATCACTATAGAATGTAAAAAATCAATGTAAGAATATGAAATCAGATTAAATTTTCATAATGTAATACCAATACATAATCTTTATTTAAACTGCGTCTGATGAAGTTAGTGTTTTATTCTAGGTACTGCTGAAAAATTATCATTTTATGTTAAAGGGAGAATATCAGTTAAGATAACTTTGATCAGAATCATAAATTTGAACACAGCCATAACTAACGTTGTCTAAGATGTATGTATATCTGCTGACTCCCTTATATGTTGATATTATTTGACATAAATATGTGTAAGATTGAACAAATGCATACATTTGCACTTTGCAGGTATACATATTATACATTACATGAAAAATATTTTAAAATTACTGAAAAAAGAAAAAAAAGTTAATAAATAATTTAATTAAAAATCATTATAATTCACATTATAAGCAAATTTTATTTAAAAAAAAGGAGAAACCAAACAAACTATGATTACACTTTTATTTTTCTTTTATCTTCCTTTTCGTATTATTTTTCATGTTCATTTTATTTTTAATTTTAGATTTGCGTTTTGATTTTTATTTTTAATTTTTCGTTTTTCTTTTTTTTTGCCAATATTTAATGATTCTGCTTACGCATAATGTTCGTGTACGCATAAAATGAAATTTAAATTGAAATTTTCATACAAACACCAAAAAATTTTTGTTTATTTTTCATCATGATGAGCATAAAAAATAAAATTATAATTACATACCTAGACATGTGTACCCATTGCCTGCATACCTACAACAAACATATTTGGGTGTATGTAATTTTGTTGTTAATCGATGAAATCAGTGTTCAAAAGTGTATCAAATTTAAACAATTTCATTGAGAAAAAACGCAAAACATTGAACAGGAATTGAAAAAACAAAAACAAGAGAGTATGAACCACAAAACAAAAAAAAAAAAATTAAATGAAATTTATTCATCGAAACAATGAGACAATAAATCACTAGCATACAGTAACAATGTGCCAATAATTTTCCCACGCATATCTCCTGAAAACAATTAAAAAAATACTACACATATGTATATTTAACAACAACACATTATGTACTTATATGTACACGTATAACAGAGTATAGCATATCTATATAATGTACTTGTATGGGTGTATATTAGATGTATGATATCTGAAGTTTATATAAATATATTTATATGGTATATGGATATTGTGTATGTACTGTCGTGTATTCTGCTGATGTTCATTTGATATAGATGATGAGAAATGTACATATGTATATGAAAGTATGTATATTTATGCATGCAGATATAATCGAAAATTAACATGATATGTAAACAGACTGATTACATCTTCATATCCCAAATTCTCTCATATAATAACCAAATTAACAGAATAATATGAGCATGTTCATGTTCATTATACGAAGTACGAGAATTTATGTTTGTTCATATGTAGATATACACATATAGTAACATCTCCTATATGGATGTTTCTTTTTTTTTGCTGGTTAATATTATTTTGAATGAATTTCGATATAGGTACGAAGCATACATAATATATACAAGTATGTATTCATGTTAACCTACATATATGTTACCTTGATTCTCATCATGAATGAAATTTTGTTGTTAAATTTCTTACATTAGCATTCCATATATGTATGTACTTAAATACCGTTATAATAATTATTATAATAAAACAGCAAAAAAATATCATCCTTTTTTATACTATGTACATATTTTCATATATACATAAAATATACAACAACAACAGCAACAACAACAAAAGATGGTACACAGGTGTCTTTTGGATCACATTTACTTTATATCCCATGTTAACACCGCATATATCGGCAAGAAGAAATATCAATCTAATGTGCATAATTTATTAACGTCGTTATGTTGAATTCAAGAGCACACTGATATACATGTATATGTTTACGTACATGTATGTACTATATATGTACTTAAGTATGTATATCCTTTTCAAATTTTTCGAAAATAATCCAACTGAATATGCATACGCACGATATCAAAAAATTAATGTCACATGTGACATGATGATTATTATGATTATGATGACGATGATGATGTTGATGTCGATGATGAGTGTTTACCTTGAAACATAAATCGTATATATATTGCACATACACGTATGTATACGAGCATGTACGATATTTTCTAAATTTTCTTAGAGCATAAAATATTTGTAACACTATAATGTTCAAATATAGTCTTTGAGAATTTTAAATTTACTCAAAAAACGTTTTATCATCTGATGGTATACGGATTATGTACATACTGTACATCATAATGTGTATACATAGGTCTTATATCGGTATACGATTACGATATGAATATGAATATATATATATGAATATGATGAAACAATATTTATGTATAATGAGATCCAGACCTCCCAAGATGTTGGTGTCAATTTTCTTAATTTGTAGAAAATCATTCTGTAATCATATCTTATTGAATGGATTTTTAATAGTCCTGAGATATTTTCTGATAATAATCATTCATTTTATTTTTCTACAAATTCAAAATTCAAAGTTAAAAAAAAAAATAAAAATAAATAAATAAATAAACTTTTACCCTTGTACTTAATTATTTAAATAAATTTTGAGTCTGAAAATGATTATTTAAAAGAACATTTCATAACTGCAAAATTGATAATAATTTTAATACTATATTTATTAGTAGGACTCGTGATTGTTTCTCGAAGTAAAAATAAGTTTAAACGAATCAGACTCGTGATTAATGCACAAAAAGAGGTTAAAGATGGAAGTATAGATTTTAGAACGAAATAAATGATAGTTAAGAAAAAAATTCAAATTAAAAATTGAATGAAAACTGAAAAAATAATTTATCTGCTGTATTTTCAAAGAGAAGAAGAAATTTTCAATGTAGGCAGTATATGCCACAGACTACATATAGCATATAAGTAATATATGTACATAATATTGATATGTACATATATTGCCCATGCGTTTTCAATCCAATTAGAATTAAAGGAAAAAACACTTTATTTCATTTCAAACTTTTTTTTGTTTTGAAACTTTTTTTGATTTATTTTGCAGTACACGTATAAAAATCTATAAATTCATTATAACAAATTTATGTGAATTTTTAACAATCAGATTTGAATTGTAGGCAAAACAATCTTCAATCCAAAAACCATAAAAAAGTAAAAATTATAAAATAAAAAATTCAAAGATAAATATTGGCTGACCTTTTACTTCACTTACACATTGCAAATTGACATTCAAAATTATTTCGTTTTGGAGGAATGAAAATAAATTTTAGGCAAAAAAGAAAGTGCCGCAAATAAATGAAAATTCATAAAAAAATAAAACACTATAAGGACTAAGAAATGTAGCGCCGTAAATCATGTCTGTAAAAATGAAAATGTATCCACACACAACATATTCATACATAAATACATTTTTACTTATGTGGACATGGTGCATCATATTTGTTCTCATCTTAGATAATTCCTAAACAAAACAAGGTCATCGATAAAATTTCATGTCTCATCATATAAAAAGTCAAAATGCTAAAAATGTGACCTACAAAATTTACCGAATATGAATACATTTCTGCATACATTATGTACAAAAATGAATATGTATCTCCAATAAGTTAATAGGTACACACTTTCTTTATAATATCGCAAAATATCTATCAGAAATTTTTTTTTTAATTTTGACGTATTTCAATTTTTTTTTTTTTTTTTGAACAAACGAAAACCAACAGAAAAATATCCACCCAATTTCTTAGAAAATTTTCTTTGACGAGTGAATTTTGTTTTCTTCATTGTATTTTTGGCAGGAACACAAAAATTTTTGTAAATACATTTCGTGTTAGTATGTGATGTAGTATCTAGAATGTAAATAAAAATTTTCAATATAAAAAAAGTAGGAGGACAGTGTATCTAATGACAATAATGCAGTTCTATGGATGTATACATTTATGTACATATCTGGGTAAATGTATTTGTATGTCCTTACAGAAAAGAATTTTTTTATTCTTTTATTGTTTGCCAAACAATTTCAATACAGAAAGTAAAAACTTTGTTTTCTTCCTAAGTATCATATATAACTATTACAATACTTTTCAAATATTTCATGTGTTCAAATATTAAATGTGTGTTTGTGTGTTTGTAAGCATATGCACACATTTGATGCATTCTTTTATCCTTTTCCATACACATGTATGTAATGTGGCTCCATATTTTATAGAAATGATAAAAACATATTTTGACAGGATGTCTGAAATCAAAAGTAAAATGATAACAAAAAAAAAGGAAAAATGAAAAATGAAATTGAAGATAAAGATTATAAATTTTTTTTTAATTTGTTTAAGGATTTTCATATTTTTTGTTGATCTACTTTGGTACTTTTTTTTTTAATATTTTCATTAGCCAAAGTAAATTTAAGAAATTTCTCTTCAGTGTGCGAATTTTATGTGTGTCAGAAAGCATTTTCAACTAAGAAAACAACAATACAAAAAAATGTTTTAAGAAGTTTTTTTTTCCTTTTTCTCCCCTTCTTAGATATTACATAAGAAAATAAAATGATGCATTTAATCGCATTTCGAAAAACAAAATGAAAATTATTCAAAAAATATTAAAAGTCAAACTTATCTCTCAGGGAAGAGATAATTGACTCCTATTCAAGTCTAAGTTTAATATTTAAATTATGGGTCACTAAAAATCTTCTCCGGTATGGTCCAACTCAAAAAGTGGTCTCCTGAACAAAATCTTCGATACCGGACAATATGAATCTCATCCTGTCATTCAATTTTCCAATTCCATCTAGTTTCAGTAGGCTTTATTACGTTTAACCTTCTAAATAGTTCTCTCTTTAATTTGAAATTTCTAAAAATCGATCAGAATTTTGCTCCACTAGAACGAGAACTTTAATAAAACTCGAAATTTCCCTAAATGTTCACAGATTTCGATTTAAATCTAACAAACAAATAAAAAAAAGGAAATCGAGGCAAAAAATGCGATAAACAAAAAAACAAAAAAAAAAAAACAGCAAAAAGTCAACTAACAGACAATAAAAATCGAGAACCTTGACCGAAAAACATGAACGTAACTAAAAATTGTTCTCAATTTAAAGGATTCCACAGGTGCCGTCATCATCATCATCATCATCGTCGTCGACTGAATTCAAATCAAATATCGCAAAAAAAATATTTTTTTTTTGTTAATTTTTCCCGTGTGTTTGTCTTTTTTTTTCATTTTGTTTTGTTTTCGTGTATCAGTGAATTATTTCCTTCGTGAAGGAAAATAAAGGAAAAACAAAAAATATAGAAAAAATATGAAAGACTAGAGAACAGAAAAAAAATTGCAACACACAGAAAAACATAACGTGTAAACGATGAAGAGAATAGAATTGGAGTTTTTTTCTTCTTCTTATACAATACGATTTACAAATTGTATCCTTCATTTTCTTTTTTTCCATCTACCTAGTATTTTTTTCCTGTTTTTCTTTTTGATTTTGTTGTCATTTTTTTTCGCTGTTGTTTCATAAGAGCTTTATGAATGGTGATGGATACTCGTACGCTCGTACTTTATAGTGATGTGCCATCATACAGCGTGCACTCTATATGCATGGGTATTGTGCTACACACATAAAGAGGCTGTTAAAAATGTCAGAAGTTGTAGGCATTTACCACCTCCTTGTTTTCTTCTACTACTTGGAAGGAAAAGTAAAACAGAAAAACAAGAAAACAAGAATTCACACATTTCTTTCACTTCAAAATTATGGAAAAAGTCTCGGCATGACACACCGATACACCATATACACGACCGACAGGTTTACGCTCAATAAAAAAATCCTCTTTGATGGAAATCTTTGAAGAAAACATTAAGGAGAGGCAGGAAAAAAATTCAAAATAACAAGGTGTTTCTGTTTATGGTAAAATAGAAAATTTTTATAAAATACATATTGGAAATCGCAATTGTAAAAAGTAAACAAAATAAATCAAAAAGGATAACATTTTGTAGAGACATGTAGACAGATGTTATATTAGGCACTTGTGACAAATCTGCATGCAAATATATAAGAATCGCCGAGTTACCTATGCTAAATCCCTGCTTAAAATCTCAAGTTTTCTTCTGGTTAAAAAATGGTCTGTTTTCCTTAGACGTCTTTAACTTTAAATTTTATTTTTTCTGAACATGCTTTATTTTTTCCCTTTATGTGATTTCATGTTTTTACAACAGAAATTGGGTTGTTAGACTGGAAAATTTTTTTACTTCTTTCGTAGTTTTTTATTCTTTTTAACATTTTTTTTCGTTTTTTCATGTTATTTCAGTTTGTTTTTCTTTAAATTCGGTTTATGGATGTTAAGTCTTTCATTTTTTTTTTCTTCCTTCAGCTTCTCTATCTATCATTATCTCTTTTTCACTAAACTCTTTATAAGATAAACATGTAAAACGTAACGGTAAAAAAGGCATTTATCTATTTTTTTTTTCATGTTTTTTGCTTTTGGAATTTCAGTTTCAATTTTTTTTTTCATTTCTATACCAGAGTAGGTACTTTGAAAAAAAAATTTTCATTCTCCTTCGATTGAGGCGCATGCATTTCAGTAATCACCACTATTTAAAAATAAAAAATGGATTTAAAAAAATACATAATAAAATAGGAAGGGAAAAAATTCAATTTTTCAATTTTTTATTTTCTTTATCGTAGTTTTTTTTTTCTTTTACACAAACACATATATACACACACAATCTCTTTCTCTCTTTTTGAATCGCTCTCTACATCCTCCCCAAAATACTCGTCGTTGTCTCTCATCCCGTGATTAAATAGAGAAAAAAAGAAGAAACATTTTTTTAAATCTTTCCTGTTTATAATTTTTTTTCCAATTTTTTTTCCATTTTTTTGTATGTACACTCGTATGTTCATGCATGTACAAGTCGTAAAGTAGAGTCGTGTTTGGGGGCAGGGGTTTATATTTTACAGTTTTTAGCTTGTATTTTTTCAAAGGATAATAAATAGTCAGTATTACCAGTGATGTGGTATTACAAATATTTAAATCAATTATCATTAAGCGTTTAGGGAATAAATAAAGAATAATGCTGGGAATCGATGGAGGATAGAAAAATGAGTAAAAATTAAAAAACAAAGGTTTTCATTTTAATATATCGTGTAAGCCTATAAACTTGACAAATTCTTTTCGTGATTAAAATTATTACAGAGATTACATTCACTGAAAAGAATATAGTAAAGAAGCTAAGCAACAGACTCGTATCTATGATTAGGATATGATGAATTTTACCCATAGGTCTGAAGTCCATTTCTTTTTTCTAGTTTTTAGTTACATACTACATTTCGTCACTGGATCATCAAATGGCAACCCTTAAAAAATTAGTGAATATTTACGCATATACTAGTATGCATATGTATAAATTATGGTTATAAATAGACGAATTTTTCCTTCATAATTGAATATGTAATACATACATTATATACAAGTCAATTGGTGTATAGAGATTTTTCCTATATTTTTTTTCTATTTTGTGTTTAATTAAAAAGTAGGCAGAAAGTTAACATCCTTTACCCTATCCTCAATGTGCTTTAGAGAAATATAAACTCTTCAAAAAACTATTTATAAAAATGAATAAACTAGGCGAAAAAAAACTTCTAATAATAACACAGTCGTAGTGTACTTGCACAATATAAAAAAGAAGTCAGCAAATTAAAATAAGAAAAAACAAATGGAAAAAAAACTGGACATTTTAATTATCTGAAAATATACCGAAAATTTTTCTAAAATGATTTATGTTTTAAAAGTGGTTTGTAGACAGGGAGAAGAAGATTTATAACTTTTTATGTAATTAAATGGTACAGTGAGAAATGAAAAACTGAACTGAAACTAAACGAACTGTAAAGAACTATGCAAAATTGAAAAAAAAAATACAAAGGCTAAAAACTTTCTACTGGTCAAATCGTCATCGATTATAATCTGAAGGCAAATAAATAAAAATAAACTGACGAATTTCATTACCGAATCCCATGTTAAAAATTGGTTTCAATACCCATAAAAGTTATTAGATCACTTAGCGTTTTTTTGATTATTTACTGGTCAAGTGTTATTTCTTTTGTCCAAAATAATTTTAAAATTGTTTTATTTTTGCCAATACGATTTATCATATTCAAAAGATTTAAAATTAGTACATTTATTAGGAATCCTATTTTTTGTAATTTATGCTCCTTGCTCCTATATTCTCATTTTTTAGTATTTGAATTAGATGATCTAGTTAATTCTAAACCATCGAGTTAAAATGAATAAGTTAAAAAAAATATTTAAATACATAAAATCGACTGTAATGTCCTGAATTAACAGAAAAAATTAAAAAAAAATTCAGTTTATTTAATCTAAGAATCACAAAAAAATTAAAGTGAGGTAAAAAAAAAAAAGGAAAAACCCATATCTTTACTTTCAAATGAAAAATTTTTTTAAACTTTTAATAAGCTAATTTCAGTATACCGACGTACATACATAATCGTACAATGGTTTTATATTCAAAATTTTCAGTCTCACCTTTATGAAATTAAAAGGATATTAGGTACACATAGCCATGTCCTATCTACACTTGTAGTTGTAGGTACCTTACAAAAAACAAAAGAAATGTATTATTACATTAAAAACTTTTAAAAATATTTCTCCTCTGATAATAATGTAGGAAGATGTATCTGTACGTTTACTATTCAAAATCAGAGGATACCATTATTATTATACCTGAAATGGCAACGGAAAAAAACGCAAATTTTCAAACCCAAAAAATATATAAAAAAAATTAAAAATTAAATAACCTGCGAATTGTGAAAAGAATTCTACAAAAAGGAAAAAAAAATAGAATAAGAATGAAACAAGGAGCAAGTATGAATATTTTTCACTCATCACCACATCATTTCTATCATAGCATACCACTAATAAACTTTGTATAAAGGTTAAAATTTTACTACCACGAAAATGAAAATAAAAATTCAAAAAAATACATGTTCATATTAAAAAAAGGAAGAAAATCTGCATAGTAAAATAAAAATGTTCATTATATAAATTTATGTGTATATGTATGTCTGATAAATATACGTACGAAAGTATATGTACCTTATTACGTGTACATATACGTATTTTACATAAATTAAAGGACCAAAAGGACTAAGCCAAACCATACATGCCGCCATACATATTACTCGTATATCGTATCTTTTTTTTTTGCAGGAATAAAATTTTTTCCTTTTTAATTTTTTGTTGTGTATTTTTCTTTTCTCTTTAGTCGTCGTGTATATGTATGTATATCGTGTGTCCGCATTGTATTTGTGTATGCATACATGTAGCATTATATACATTATAATTCACTCACTGAACGATTTGTGATATATCCTTTGCTTTCGTTCATCATCGTTCCATATATACACATGCATATTTTTGTAGTTATATAGATACAGGACGAAGAAAGAAGGGTTCAAATTTTTATAAAAATTTTCTGTTTTGTATTCGTGTATGTGTGTTTGTGTTTTTTTTTCGTATTTTTTCTGCCTTCTATTTATTTTTTATTCAGAATTTTGCAGCAGCACAGCATACAAGTACCGAAAAAAAAATTTTTTTCGAAGTCTCATCACTGCCTTTCGCCTCTTCCTCCCACTCCTCATACTCATAGGAATCAGAGAATTTTTTTCTTCCAAATAAAAAATTGTGAGAGAAATTGTAGAATGAAATGAGGAAAAACAATACACCTTCGTAATGCTCGCAGTTCTAGTAAAGTGTAATGCTGATAGCAAATGGGGATGTGGGTGACATTGGGTGGTAGGTGATGGGTGGTTGGGAGGTTGGAAAAAAAATTGTAGAAAAAATTTTTATTTTTGTGTAGAAAAAAATGGGGAAGATTTTTTTTTCTTGTTTTGAATAATGGAAAAAAAAGCTTTTTAGGAAATACGTAGATACGAGAATGATGATGACTATGATAATGATGATGAGGAAAATGTGGAACACCCGCCCTGTTGATGAAGGGTACTAAGTCAGTCAGTCTGTATATCAATGTATGTAGTATGTGTGTATGTAAGAAGAAAAAACTGAAAAAATGTTTTTAAAATGAGAAAAAATGCGCGCCAACAACACCAATACATACGATTTACGATTTATAGATAGACAAAGTGTACGAGATGAGTGACGGTAAAAATGGTTTAGAGTTCGAAAGAAAAAATACGGGTTTCAGAGTTTTTGGAGACTTTTGGTTGAGGATAACGGTAGATTGGTATACGTACGTATGAAATGGATGATTGGATGAGATTTTATTACACTCTGGAGGAGTTATATAATGATGAAATTAAACGGGCGAGGCGAGGCGAGGTAGATTATTTTAGACCGCATTCTGCTTTGTACAAGAAATACCGTCCTAATATAGTACAGATGATGATGCTGTTGCTGCTGCTGTTCTACAATTTTCTATATTGCTATCATAGCGTTCCGTTTTACACAATTTAAAACTGTTCTTAGCTGGTTCTTAGTTTCATCATATGTCTCTAATATGACCAAAGGACGTAAATGTCTACGTTTATGTTTTGGAAACGCTCAATAATCAGAATTTACTGCTGCTGATGGATGCTGCTGTTATTTGTTCGAGTGTTTAATATACTAAGCTCTCGTTATGGCATGGTTTTATTTCTTTATTGAAACTTGATAGATACATGGCATACTATGGCATGTTGGAAAGTATTTACATACAAATACATCATCAAGTTGGGGTGTAAAAATATTATTTTTTTCGGATTTTTTTATTTTAAACGAAAAAAACATAAAAAAAATGAATATTTTTTAAAAAGGAGAAAAAGAAATTATCATCCCACCGGACTTCAACAGGAGAATTTTTATTTTGTGTATAGATTCTGACGACCGTAAATACAAAAGAAGCATGCGAGGCTCTCTGATAATTTCTGCTTTTCCAACTTAGAGTCTACATACATTTACTGTATGTACATGTACATGTACCTACCTAGGTATCTATGTATACTTATATAGTAGGTCATTGGTATGTTGATGACGACGACAACGACGACTATACAGCTGTAGCAATACACATACACATGAGTACAACTATAAAATGCTGATGATGATGATGATGATGATGGTACATTGGTACAGAATAATGTACGAAAAAAAAAATATAAAAAGAAATTTAAAAATGAGGAAAAAATGGAAAAGGAAAAAAAGGACCAATATTAAATGTAAGGGGAGCTCTTGCTCCAATATAATAGGAAAAAAATATTCAACATTGAAAAAAATTTTTTTTTGTAAAAAGAAGACGATATTAAAGAAATTAAAAAAAAAAATACAGCACTACCAGAAAAGGCACTGTATTGATGCACGTATGGAAAAAGAGTGAGGATGAGTATGAGTACATGGTGGCCCTATACCATATTCTATATTATATGCAGTACCTATGTACTGTGCTGTACTGAATATATACCGATATACATAAGTTGGTTGTGTTGTATGTTTTGATGGCCTAGCCCCAGCGGCGTATACGGGCCGTACTAAAGGGGCCAAATATATTGTTTCAGATTTTTTCTTACTTTAGTCGAGTTTTTACATTGGTGATGGATTGTGCTTTAAAGACGGCCCCGCCGACGGTTTAAGCGCCTTTCTTTATCGTTTTTGCTTTTTTTTACAATTTATTTGTTTATTTATTCGTGCATCAATGATATATACTCGTTGAATCTCAAAGTATTGTGTTGCATTGATACATACATATACATATATACAAACGTAAAGAACGTGTGTACGTATAAACGAACCGTGTTTACTGGTATACATACTTATACTCGTAGTATTGTTGGGTGCTACCTGTCTATCACCTGTATACTTACGTACACGCATCATAATCATCATATATACGGATGGGTGTCAGTCGTTATTAATTCGAGATTTTTTTTTACTTTCTTGTTCTTGTTGCTGCTGTTGTTATTGTTGTTATTATTATCGTTGTTATTTTTCATACACACACATATACGTGCATGATTCATATATACACACTAATACATTTTTTTCCTCATTTTTTCTTCTAAAATTTTTCATTTTTTATTCTTTTTGTTGTTGTTATTGTCTTGTTTTTGTTCTTTTTATTTTAATTTTTTTTACATGTTTTTCATCATTTCTCTATGCTCATTTCGTATATTTGTATGTACATATATGTTTATTAAAACGTACATGTATACACATATGTGTATTTGCATACACATACACCATAGAAAAGTTTAAAAAAAATGAAAAAAAAAAAAAAAACTAAATGATCAAATAATGATTATGATGATGATGATGACGATGAGGTATTGTATTGCTGACTGACTGAGATGAGAATAAGATGAGTAAATCTTTTAAGACAGAATCTCTTTTTTGTCGTTGGCTGTGTGGCGAATTAATATGATGGTGTGGCTGAACTAAAATTATATGAAAAAAGTAAAAGCAAAAGCAAAAAAAAAAAAAGAACTAAAAGTAAAACAGAAATTAATCAAACTTTTAAATTTTATTTGATAAAAAATTAATTTTTCGATATGAATATTTTTAGTCGTTAAGAGTCGATCGTAATTAAAACATTCAAAAAATTGTGTCGCTTTTTAAGAATTTGCTGTTAGATATACACCCGCACCGCATATACGCATGCAATTTAAGTAGTCGCATAAAATTTATACACTTAACAAAAAATTTAATTACGACGGAACATCAAAAATAATTTTCAATTAATTTAGAATCGAAAGAAGAAAAATTGGAATCGGAAAAGTGAAAATTGTTCGCAAACAAAAAAAAAAAAAAATTCTGTGTAAACATGAACGAACGAAATTATACAAGATATGTATCACATTAGACGGATTCGGTCGCCTTTTGTTTGTGTGTATAGACAATAATGCGAATCTATAACAACAAAATATGTGATCTATACTCTCATCATTACTGAACCGGGTTACCCACATATAAAAGCGGTCGAAAATCACCACCCACTTTTTATTTAAAAAAATAGTAAAATAACATGAAAAGAAAAACACATCGACAAAATACCGATACAAAAAGAAAAGAAAATTTTTAAAATATAAGGAATATATGTATAAAGTGTAACGTGAAAAAGTAATAATTCTACTTACTGCTTCCTTTCAAAATATTCTCTGGATTTTCCGTCTTTTTTGTGTACAGTTTTAGTTTTTTGTTGTTGTCGTTTTTATTTTTCTTTTCATTTTTATATGTGTTTTCTTTAAATTTTTTTTCACTTTCCACAATAAACAAAACGTATATACTTTTATATACATATAGAAACAAATAAGTGCATATAGTACATAGGTATTGGATATTGTATAAGCAACAGAAAAGAAAATACAAACAAACAACAGTATAGAAGCAGCAACAACAACAACAGAAAATAAAAAGAAATTGGAAATGCATAACACATGATAACGATGTGAAATTGTTTTGTTTACAAAAAAAGAAAAAATGAAAATAAAAATGAAAAAAAATGTGTTTTTTATATTTTGTTTTCTTTCTCGATGTACTGTGTAGTAAATATACGAGTGAGTGATTAAATTGTAAAAAAGTTTTAAATAATGGAATTATACTCGTGTATGCAGCTATCCTATGTGAATGATTAAGAAAATAAAAATCAATTCTGAAATTAAATTATAAAAAATAATCCTTGATTATGTGTGTACCATAAATGTAAAATAAATGAAATGAAATAAAAATTAGTGTTAATAATTAATTCAAATTCTAATTGAACTCTAAAGACGTAAAAACGTTGGATAATTAGTCAATCAAACTAAAAAAAGGATAACAATTATATAAGAAGCAAAAATGGAAAGTAGAATTCTTGAGTATCGTCCGATCGGTGGCGGTCTTGATTATCATCATAATTCACCATTAATCGGTGAAATACCGAATGGTGAATACAGTCATGTTGTTCATAGATCAATCGATCAGTTAAGAAATAGTTTAAATGAACGTGTACAATTAGGACCATTAAGTGTTTTTTCTGGTACAGATTTAAGAAGTTCAGTTCTTACATATAACACAAATACCAGCAGTATACATTCGAATACAACTGGATGTATGAATAATAACGATGAACGTATGCAACAGTACATACAGCATCAGCATACAACATCAAATCCAATTGCGAATATTAGTGTGGGTGGTGGTGTGGTTAGTGTTAGTGGTTCTGGAGGAACAGTTGGGGGAGGACCTGTTGTTGTTGATAGTCTAACAGGAAATGACATTAAAAATGTATGCTTAGTAGACACTTCAAAAGGATTAATTGCTAATAATGGAAGTACATCAAATAATACGACAAATAATTTAATACCAACACCAGATACAATAAATGGAAATGTAAATGGTCTTGTAGCGAACACAACTAACAATACAAATGATAATAATAACGGTACAATTATGAATTCAGCAACATCATCAACATCTTCATCATCATCATCGTCCGTCACAAATGTTGGTATCATTTCAAATAACACTAATAATCGTCATTCCCATAATGGATCTGTCGATGATACTGATCAACAGCAGCATCATCATAGTAATAATAATCGTAAAGCTCGTACAACATACAACAATCATCATACCCATCATACTCATCATAATAATAATCATCATAACAATAATAATAATAATAACAGCAATCCTCACCACCATCATCATCATCATAACCATAACCACCATCATAATCCTCGTAATGACAGCACCAACAATGATACTTCAAATAATCTAACTGCAAATAGTAATGGAAATAATAATGGACAACAACAGCATCAGCATCAGCAACAATCGTCACCTTCTACATCGTCATCGACACTTTCTGGTGTTGCTCCACCATCACCACATTTACAGGATAGTTCAGATTGTCAAATCAAAGACACCGAGGTATGAAAATTTAATAATTCTTGGCTACTACTTGAGATGCGTTTTGTGTTGTGTTCTGTAAAAATTATCTGAAATTGTACATTTATAGGAGAAGGGAAATGAAATTCTTATGTAGACATGCGAAAGGGATGAATTCTCCTGTATATACAATGTAGTGTACATACACTTATATTGTATGCTAGCACATTTTTTAGAGTTCTCTAATTTTTTAGCCTCCTTAAAAGTGAAACCGTGAAAAAAATTATACCTTAGTTTTCTTTAAAAATTGCATTCAAAGTACATTACGGATACAATAACACTTGCATTAAGTACAGAAAGGATATTTTCGTATCGTATTTATTTCAAACAAAAAGAAAAGAAAATCCTTGAAAATTCTGTTACAAAAATGAATGATAATATTTCCACCAAGACACAATTCACACGTGATAAGTGGAAAGAGTAGGAGTGTGTTTTAAAATTTCATTTTAAGCTATAGTTCTAAAAAATTCAACCAAAGTAGAATAGGATAATTTGAAAAATTTTATTTGAATCTCTCTTATCTATTAACTGTTACTCACACGAGATGTTCAATTTTATATTTTATTTTATTTAGAACCAGATATGTGCACACAAAATGTAAAAGCACCCACCACCACCGCATTTTATATTTGTTGGTTCTGTAATGAATGTTTGGCTTATGTGATATGGAACAGATGATTTGTGTGCAAGTACAAAGATAGGTGATATATACCTACAATAAGTAAAATAAAATTTCCTTCCAAAAAAACCACAAAGTTAACGTTAAACTTTCACTTATATTATTAGAAATTCGGTTCAAACACATACACACATGCATACAAGACAAGAAGATTTTCTTTTTCTTGGAAGGAGAATGATAATAATTCTTACATGTTCGAGTATAAAGAAATACACAATGTAAGACACCATCGTATCGTATCCACATGCATACTCATAAATGTATCTGTGAAATCATGCAACAAGTTTGATTCATGTATATCATGTACAAGGATATACAGTATGTAGATAACTGGGAATCTAAAGATTAAAGAAATACGTGATTATTTCGTGTGTATTGTTTTGATTTTGATCCAATCATATGAAAAATATCTCAAAAAGAATTTTTATTAATTATTTAAATCTTTGTTTCCTGATTATATGAATATCTTTTACATATATGATAAATTATGCCGTCGTATAATCGACTAATCATAAGTTTTTCGTACATGATTTTAGTAACTACAGAAAATTAATAAGTGAATCATCCTGCTTTATTAATTCATATCAATTTTATTTTTTTCTGTTTTCTGGAAGAAAGTTATTATCATTTTACACTCTCATATTGAAAATACAGCATGTGCAGCAGTTATAAAATGTTGAAGGAAAAGGAAAGAAGGAAAACACAAACAAAATTTATATTTAAATTAAGCACACACACACACACATATATATGTATATATATAAATATATATAAATGAAATACATATAATGTAAAAACAACAATAAAAGGACTATAACATCTTCAATTTTTATATTTTAATCAGAACCTTTTTAATTAGTTTTATATTTCTGCATATTTCTTTCCAAAATGTAAAAAGAAAAAAAAAAGAAGAAATTATTTTTTCCATAAAATTCACACACAAACACATACCTACAAAAAAAATTAAATAACAATAAAAAAAATTTTTCCAATTAAAATTTTTAGTCCTTTAAAACATGAAAATTAACAAAAAACAAATTTTTTTTTTAATTTTTTTCATATTTTTCATTTTTTCCTTCATTTTTATTACGCTTTCTATCTTTTCTTTGTCTGTATTACTTTAAAAGTTTAAAAACATTATATTCATATGTTTACAAAGTAAAAAAGAGAAAGATAAAAAAAGGATAACTATAATTTACATTCACTTTATCAAAAAACAAGAAAAAGAAATGAAAAAGAACTTTTTATTGAAAAAAAAAAAAATTAGGAAAAGGATAAAATATTATTAATAAAATAATAACGTCAACAACTAAACGAGAAAACTTCAAGAAATAAAACAACAACAAAAAATGATTAAAAAATATTTTTATACCTCCCTTACCCCTGTTTTGATTTTTTTGTTGATGAAAAATTAAGAAAAATGTTTAAAAAAATTTTTTTACTGAATCAAAAAAAAAAAACAAATTGCAGCAACAACTACAACTCATAAAAAATAAAAACCAATCCTTTTTCATTATTTGTTACAATTTTTGTTTCTTTTTAGCTTCGACTTCTCAAAAAAATGATGTAACAGAAATTTTCCTAAACAGCAACAAAAAATGTAACTGAAAGGGAAACAGAAAAAAATTATTCGACGCGAATATACTCGCAGTATCCATGTTGAAACACCTAGAGGGTGTAGTATAAAAATTTCTGTGATCCTAACATACTGTAGTTATAAAGCAATGCTTCAATTGTGATCATTCATCTGGCATCTATCACCTCAAATGAACAGAATGATATTTAATAGAAATTTTTATGAATGGTAATGAAAATGAAAAATGAAATCGAAACACACTTTACAATACATTCAATGGATACAAACATACAAATCTATATATGTAAATAGGAGACTAATCAAAACAAAAAAAAATTAAAACAAAACAAAAGAGACATGAGTATGGTAATCGTTTGGTACTTTTCTTACAATCAAGTCAAGATTGGAAAAATGAATGAATAAATAATAAAAACTGAGAAAGAAATGATAAAGTAATCATGCGATGAGAAAATCATTTTAATAAAATGTGTATTTATTTTCTCTTGCTCAGTTTTTTTTTCTGAAAAACTTTTTTCTCATATCAGAGAATCAGCAAGGAATTAGTTTCATTTTAATTTTTTAACTATTCTTCCTGAATGACTAGCAACTTTATTAACATTATGACTTGAATTTTTTCTTATGTCTTTTTTTTTAAGAAAACAGGACGAAAAGAAACAAATTTCCATAATTAATATTTTAAAAGCAAAAAAAAAAAAAAAATGTTCGAAAAATGAAAAGGAAACTCTGTAATAAATTAGATAAATATAATTAAAAGAATAATTTACGTACTACAGTAGGATACGCAAGGAAGAGATGACGGAGAAAAATTCATCTTTTATTCTTCTAATTTTAAAGTTTTAATTAACATTTTTTTCTGTTGATTTTCCTTTAAATTTTGTTTTTGTTTCGTTTTTCCTATTAAGTAGATGTTATTAATTTAGAATTCGTATGTATCTACACAATAACTCTGATCCTTTTCGATACAAAAGTTCAAACGAACAATGAATAAAATTCAACTTTTTAAGAAAAAAATGTAGAACAGAAATTTTGAGATGCTTTAACATTAAATTTAATTTATCCTAAAGGATTAGAATGTATGGGCGTATTTAATTTTAAACCAAATTTCTACATCAAAATTTCATCAGCAACTTCAAAAAAGAAAATTTGTTGTTGTTGTCTTCAAAAAAAATGTTTTGCCATATCAACACTCATTTCCAACTGTTCTTTGACTGAATTTTATTGTTACTTCTAATTAGCTAGTTATAATCCTTTAAGCCGTCATATTGTTTTTCACGATTTATCTATCATATTCTCGTAGTAATCAGATTTTAGTTTTATTTTTCAGTTTTGTTTACTTTTATTCACTTTCAACAGTTCCTTTCTTTTTTCTCAATTTTTAAATTTCATTCATAACCCACACATGACACAAATTAAAATCGTCAAAAAATCCAAATGTCAAAAATGAATAAAAATTTAATGAAATTAATTTATAATCCTAATTAGAATTTTTGACCAAAATCAACTTCGTTTTTTTTTTTTATAATTATTTTTAACTTTTCAATAATTGTATAAATTGTATGTCTTATAATAAATCAAATGTAATTAAAAGTTTTCCATTATTTTGTGAAATAGAAAAAAAAATTAAAACAAAAATTCATTAAAGACAAAAATTAGAAAAATTTTATACCCGCAGATAATACAGTAAAAAAGATCATACGTACACATAAAGGGTGTTCTGTAGATTGCATAAGAAAAAATTAAGAAAAAGTTGATTTTCTGTTGAAGTTGAATGCGAATACTGTACATGACAAACACGGAAAATCAACTAAAACCATTTAATACTTTCTCCTCTACTTTATACACATACTCTGTAGTAGGGTAAATGTTGACTGTTACAGTATACCTATAGTATACGCTACAATAATAGTACCCACTACGAGTATTCATTATGCGTATATTTCAATTTGAATCACACTGTAAAATTTTCGTATTTTTTTTGTAATTTTTTTTATATACGATTTCTTCAACTGACTTGTATGTGCATATACTTGTATTCATCAAATGAATAATTTAGAATTCTAATTCAACCGAAAAATATTTAGATCATGCCAATCAATTAAGAAGGATTCATATGCGTGTGCACAAACATACGTCACATTCTCAATATACCTATCAATGAAAAACATTCAGAGATACAAAAAATATAGAAAAAACGATACGTATATTGGGTATCATACACCACATAGAAAATAATTACATTTTTTTATTTAGAAAAAAAAAAAAACAATAAAATTCGTAATGAATTTAAAATAGAAAATAAAGGTTACAAATCAAAATTTATGTGCGAGTTTTTTTTTATTCACTCTGGTTGAATGTTCATCCATGCGGCTACTTTTCCCATATACGAGTATACACACTCGCACGGACATGATTAATGTTTGAAAAAAGAGGTTTAAATTATTGAAAATATTTTTTTTTTGTTTTGTTTCGTTTTTAATTTTCTCATGCTAATTGATTGTGTCAAAAAAAAAGAAGAAATTCTAATCAATTTATTTTATTTATTCTTTTCGTTTATAGATTTTTAGTTCGAAAGCAGATCTACAACTTCATACCCAAATTCATATGCGTGAAGCAAAACCGTATAAATGTTCGCAATGTTCAAAAGCATTTGCTAATTCCAGTTACCTATCACAACATACCAGAATACATTTAGGCATAAAACCATATCGATGTGAAATATGTCAACGTAAATTTACACAATTATCCCACCTACAACAGCATATACGTACACATACCGGTGATAAACCGTATAAATGCCGTCATCCGGGTTGTCAGAAAGCATTCTCGCAGCTATCTAATTTACAATCGCATTCACGCTGCCATCAGACTGATAAACCATACAAATGTAATTCATGTTATAAATGTTTCTCAGATGAACCATCATTACTGGAGCATATACCAAAGCATAAGGAATCAAAACATTTGAAAACGCATATTTGTCAATACTGCGGTAAAAGTTATACACAAGAAACATATTTAACGAAACATATGCAAAAACATGCCGAGAGAACAGATAAACGGCCCCCGATAACAACATCTGGACTAGGTGGTATTAATTTGAATAGGAATTTAGGATTGAACACGACACTACCACCGGTACCAGGTGAACATCCGTATTGGCCGAAAGTTAGTCCTGATTCGGCGGCAAGTTTAACAGATGTGATGCATCAGCAACAGCAGCATCAGCAGCAACAACAGCAACAACAACAGCAACAACAGCAACAGCAGCAGCAACAACAACAGCAGCAGCAGCAACAACAACAACAACAGCAGCAGACGCAAAACCACCATGATTTCCCACCGATCAATTCACAGCATCAAAATAATGGACACAGTGATTTGCAATCGCATCACAGGATGCTAGAAAACCATAGAGATGATGTCGGTAAGTTTTATCGAAAATTAAATTTTTTGAAACATTTGTCGAACATAACCAGCCCAACCGCCTTTTTATTCCGTGTCAATTCTTTATTTCATTTTTGTTTTTCTGCTTCCGCCTCGCGTTGTTTTCTTTTCATTTATTAAAAAAGCATTTTCTATGAAAAATTTCTATTTTCAATATTAATTTTGAATTCTTTTTTTTTTGTCCATTTTACTTTCTATTTGTCCTATTCGTTTGAAACATAAAAAATAATAATTTAATAAAATCTGTGTGTAGTCTATAACTCTGCTCCATATAATTTTACAAGATGTACACACATTTATTTAAATGGTTTTTTTCTCATTTTTTTTCGTTTCATATCTTCAATTATTTTTCATAATCTGTATACGTATGTACATGTATATAGCACCTACACCCACTGGACCATATGATACATCTAGTATAGCTAAAACAACAACAAATTCAGCATTTACTCCAATCAATTCGATGACACCACATTTAAATTCATTGGGACATCATCCGATGGCACAACGTCCATATCTATATGATGCAATCAGTTTTCAAAATAAGAATGTCAATCAGAATACAGCAAATTCATTTCCAAATCAATTGATATCACTACACCAAATACGAAATTATGCCCATCAACCGGCCGGTTTAATGGCTGGCGAACATTTATTGGGTGTTAGTGTGGGCGCTGGTAAAGATAAAGGATAACTATATTTTTAAAACTAATAAAATAAAACTGTGGAAACAGCAACAACAAAACAATAATAACAACAACAAAAACAGCAGCAACAACAAAAATAATGAATAAATCAAAATCAAAATGAAAAAAAAAAAAATTAACAAAATACTTAAAATAAAAAATTAACATAAATCTACATACATACATATATGTAAGTACATGTACAAGTGTACTGTACACGTAAGTATTTGTAAAATTAAAAAAATATATATATATATACACAAATAAATTTAAATAATTCATATAAAACATACATGTATAAAAATAAAACTAAAAAAAGAAATAAAATGAAATAAATAATAATAAAAATATAAATATTAGTATGTACGATACTACGTTCGAAAAACAAAAACAAGAACAACAACAAAATATAAAAATATAAAAATTATATTAAAAGGGAATGAATCGAAATAAATATAAAAACAATATAAAACAAAACAAAAACAGCTAAAAAACAATAAAAAAATAATTTTTATATATGTAATTTTTTTTCAACTTTATTTCTCATCATTTTCGAAAAAAATAAATTTTCATTTTTATTTATACATGCATACATACATATTTATGTAAATATTTTGACATTTTGTGTACAAACACATTGCACTTTTTGCTGCTTTTCTTTCTTCATTTTTGTTTTTTTTTTTTTTTTTTTTTTGCAATACAGAAGAGGCATTCATACTATCCTATGTTCATAGATATAGAGTTTATGTTAAACATATGGAAAATATGGGACGTGTTGCAATAGGTGAAATAGTTTTGGCTATACATTTTGGTTATCTCGCGCTTGAAAAATATCAAATAAAAAATAAAAAACAATGCAAATATTAAAACAAAAAAATTTGTATTTTTGTTTTTATTATTATGTTTTTTTTAGTTTTTATTTTTTTATGAATATTAAAAATAATGTTTTACTCATCAAAATTATATTAAAACACACAGGCGAACACAATAAATAGAATAAATACAAACGAATATTTTAGGCATATGTGTGTATGTAGTCATGTGTATACAATATAAATATGCATGAGTGTGTTAGTATATACATAAATATATATAAAATCGAAAATAAGAGCTTGAAAAATATATGTTTGTATAGTTAAAAAAAATTTGAAAAAAAAAAAAAATAAAATATATTGGTATTATTTAGGTGCATATACGTGTGTGCATCTTATATGTGTGTGCATATGTATGTACATTTTTTGAAGAAAAAAATTATATTCAACATTAACGTTAACAAAAACATCAAGAACAGCAATAACAAAAATTTGAAAATAAAATAATATTATTTCTATGAATATTTTATTACATGCTAATACATTAAATAAAATTTTAGATAAATAAATAGGAACATACTACAAAAAAAAAATACTATGTAAAAAAAAAAACTATAAATAAAAATTTGAAATTCATAATTACGATATTTTAATATTAATTTCGAAATAAAAATAAAAATAGAGAAAATTTTAATATGTATACATACATAATTCGTATACATGATATGTAGTATTTATCCAATGAATTACGTATATCCGCAACCATCTGTAATGATATTAATATAAAAATGATTACAAAAACAAAGTATATACATAATTAAAATAAAAAAGTTAAAAAAATTATAAAAAAATTTGTTTAAAATATTTTACGTGTAAAAAATGCAAATGATATGATATATCAATTCGTATATAAATACAAAATTTTATGTACTTATCTTTGTGTGAGTATAAAACAATACAAAAAAAAAAACACCGTCCAAATTACACACATAAACACACAGTATAAATTTGCAATCTTCAATGAAAAACAATTTTTTTTTTTCATATATTTTTCCAGTTCGTTATTAATCCTACAATAATCTACATACTTATGTATACAAAATACAGTGTATATATCAAAATGAAATTCTAAATAGTAAAAATATTATATTAAATTAAAAACAAATAAATAATATTAAAATGAAATTAAAAAACATTTCAAAATAATTTATCTATACCTGTGAACTGTATAAGTAGAATTCTACAGAGATTCACAAAAAATTGTTCATGAATTGACAGTAACTCGCATGACTCAAACACTACGAACAGTATTTCACAAATCATGTGCACCTGTATTTTGTTTTTTTTTTATTTTTTCGGAAAAAGTTGATTTTCTCTCTTATCAGAATATACGAATAATGTAAATAACAAACACGGAAAAACAACTAAAAACATTTTATACTTTCCTTTACTCTGTACATAATACATACATACCACAACACGTATCTACATTATAAAAAAGCTTTATATTGTAAAAGAACTAATTTAATCATACACAAATTTCCAATGAAATAGATTATTTTTTGATGATCTTGTGATGATAATGACGGTATAGTTCATGAGAAATCGGTAAAGGATTTGATTTAAATTGGAAATTATTTGATATGAAAGCAAATTACATTTCATTTTAATAAAATTTCAACATTATTGTATTTTTAAAAAAAAAAAAGAGTATTATTTTGCCAGACATAATCTGAAAACGAACAGAATACATTTTTGAATTATTTTCATAGAAGAATAACGAAAAAAATTTGAATAAAAATTGTTCAAATTCTTGGTAAATCATAACCAATATTTGCAAAATTATTTTTTGTTTCAGTTGCAATTAAAAGTTTCAATATTTTTATCAGTAATTTCAAATCATCATGTTTTTGTATCGAAAATGAAATGAATTCTATAAAATTCGCTGGCGTTTATTAACATTCAAAACGAGAACCAGATTAATTACCTGGGGAGATAGAACATGAAAATTTGAAACGCATTCACAAGTACAGATACAGAGTTCTTCAATTCTCTTCTGCTGCATTTGTATTCCAGTACTATATGCTCTGCAAAATCCTATTTTTCCAGTGAATATTCAAAAAAAAAAATGAATTCTAGGCTATAAATACCTCTGTGACTTTATGATCATAAAATCTATCATTTTTGATTTTTAATTAAAAAATTATAAACAATATAAATACAGTGTTATGTGTGTAGATAGCACTATCTATCATCTATATATACCTATATACGATCCCATGTAACTGATCACCACTTATTACTTATACTTTGTACTAGATTTATGAACGTTATATAAAACGAATTTTGTGTTTTTGTTTTTCATTTATTTTTAATATTTGGCTGTTGAAAAAAATTACAAAAAAAAAAACCAATGAATAATCTGGCAAATATGCCTTATTAAAAAATGAAAAGGATATGTATAGATTTTTGTTTTTCATTTTATCTTTTATTTTAATATTTTTTTTTTTCGACTATTTTAATATAATGCACCTCTATAACTAAAATTAATTAAATTAAAAAAGATAAATTGAAACACACAAGAAAAAATAAAGAAGAAGAAAAAGTTTAAAAATAAAAAATAGTCATCTGTGATATTTAATTAAATATATTATGTAATATGCTACAATTATATTAAAAAAAATAAAGAAAATTTGAATGAAAGAAAATAAAATAAAATACATACACTCTAAATAAAAAGTAAAATGTATTTAAAAATAAAATAAAATTCATTTTAATTAACTGCATATATTACGAACAAATAAGCCTACATATATTACTCGAAGGTGTATATACACTCGTATACATATATATGATAAAAACTGTATGTAATTTAAAAAATTTCATCGAAAAAATAAAAATTTAAATTATTAAAAAATTAAAATAAAATACAGTATGTGCATCATATTTACGTCTATTGTGAATTGTATAAAATATAAACAAAAACTATAACGTTTCATAATTAATGGACACATACAACACAAGTACAATGTTTGCAAATGAATACATAATATATGTACTTATTGCGGTACTTGCACATACTTTTACAGGCATGTAAATAGTTCCGAAATTGTACGAATGTATCATGTATGCAAATATAAATAATGTATAATACAATATACACATTTGATTCCAGCGTCCAGCAAACATTTAGGCAAGTATTTGTCATATCAATAAAAATGACAATAGTGAATTTATTGCCATTGACAAACAAAAATTCAAGCATAAATTGCGCGTCAACCTTTTTCCAAGCTATAAATCTATCGTATCCTTTGAGATAAATCATATTGCAGCAATTATATGTAACACTAGCCACTGTGACGATAGGCAAATATACATATGTTGTCCATCATTACCAATATGAATTTATGAGTACATGCAAGAGTAAGAATAAAGATACATTTACAATCTAGCCCAGATTCAAAATTCACAATTCAGCGTAGATTACCGCAGATGTTAGTAAGTATAGTTATTGGCATAAACGTTATCAATATAATGTCTCCCCTATCGCTAGCGTTAGATTAGAAATACAACGTAATCTCAATCTCAGTCTGCATTAATCTGGACAGGGCCAAATAGAGATAGGGCTATAGAATTTCTTCAAGAAAGTGTCAAAAATCTGGAAAAAATTTGAAACGTTCATAATCTGGGCTAGATTATAAATGTACCTTAATTTAACTAAAAATATGATGTAAAACTTTATACTTTGATGTAAAATAAACAACAAATAATACAAAAACTAAATAATATACTATATTTAAATAAAATGTAATTTAAATATTAATATTAATTGCAATACGACGTATGTAGGTTTAACGAAAAATATGATAAGAAAATTGTAAATATTAAAATAAGTGGATATATGATATCATAAATAATTTTTGGTATTCAATTTTTTAGGTATAAATGTTTAAATAAAGTAAATGTAAAATAATGTATAAATGAAAAATAAAAATACAAAAAAAAAACACAAATTCATTCCTAAATTACATACTCATCATAGTACATTTATATGAATGTAGATACATACTTGGTATTCATTTAATTCAATTTTTATTTAAAATTATAATTTCATAAGCATTCGTATATTAAACATAAAATTTAAACAAAATTTTTATGAAAAAATAAACTAAAAAAAAGAACAGAATTTATGTATAAAAATTGTAAAAAAAAAAAAACAACTAAGAAAAATAATAATGAGGGTATCTACGTATTTAATGTATTCAAATACTCGTAAACCTAATAAACCTATATATTATACATACTCGTATATGTATTATATGCATAATTAATTATATGTATAAACCTATTATACATATAGGTTTACAAGCATTTTACTACATTAAGCATTAAGTGAATACCCTCAATAATAGAAATAGGATAATAATTGTAAATTCATAAATATGTATGTAAATGTAATTCAATTATTTTAGATTAAAAAAATACGATAGTAAGGATATAATATGGATCATACAATTTTGCAATAATTGGTCACGAGTACAACATACACCTGTAGTTCTATGATCAAGAAAATTAATTTTTAAATTTTAAAACAAAAAAAAAAAAACAAAATACAAATCAAAATAATTTAATTAGTTTTTTAATGAAATTCTCTAATCGTGTATCTTTATAAAATTGTTTTTCTATACTTCATTACATATTCTAATGTATTCCAAACTTTTACTTTATCTTATGTATATTTTAGATTACGTATAGTATGTAGTACATATAGATGATATAGGAATGCGAATATACCACTGATATTACAGCAATTTTTCAACAATTATACTCGTTAAATATGTGAAATATATTTTTGAAAAATAAAAATAAAAATTCTTTATTGATCATTTTCAATGATTTCTGTACGATATTACAGCCAAATTGCTGGCTATTTCTGCCGTACATTACTTGTAGACACTTAATGTTCCGTAATTTTTAAAATTTCCTTAATCGAAAACCTTTTAAATAACTAAAAGAATTTGAACTGTGTGAGCACATAATGCAAATACAATTGCAGAATAAAATAATTTAAATTTATTTTTAATTTTTCTACGAGTATTTAACTTTTTCAAATATTTTCATATTTTTAAGACTCTCAAAATAATTTGTTCACAATGTAGAATAAAAATGTTAATTAAATTTTTAATTTTTCCTTTTAAATCATGTACATATGAACATAAAGCTTGTTCGAGTGCATGAAAAACAAGATAAAGATGAAACGAAAATTTTTTAGTCTGTTCCACAACTATAACGAGCACATAAAATGTGTGTATGAATGCAGTTCGTATTTATAATAACAGTAGCTACGTGCAGGAAAATTTTTAATCTTTTTATAAAATGTTTAATAAATTTAAATTTTGACAGTGTACATAATTTACAAATTCTCGTATGTTATATACAAGATGCGAGGAAGTAAAGTACATACCTACTTGCATATGTAAATAAATAGTCTTTTCTTCTAGAAAAAAAATAAAATAAATAAAAAATTCTAACTTTAATTAATTTCTATTTACTACTTACTTAAATTCTGTTAGTTATAATGTGATTACATACTATATATGAACATTAAATATTTTTATTTGAACTATACTACACAACTATAGCAACAAAATAATAAAAAAAAAACGTTTGAAAATAAAATGCAAGAAAAATATAATTTTACATTCATCTGAATCACACTAATATTGCTATAATTTTTTATGCAGTAAAAATAATAAAAGAAGGAACAAATAAGATTACAAATAATAATCCTTGAAGTGTAATTAAAATAAATAGTAAAAATAATAATAATAATCAAATTATGTAATTAAAAAATATATATGTACATATATGTATATATATATAAAATGAAAATCATTTTATAAATACACACATATACATACAGTTTGTATAGATAAATTTTAATTTATTATTCAATTTTTTAAATTACAAACAAATAAAAAATTTTTTAACAAAAATATTAATTGAAAATATAAAATTAATGTAAATAAAAAAATTATATTGAAATTTACAGTACAGAAACAATGAAAAATTTACAATATTTAGATACAGTGTTATATGTATATACGTCATATACGTATATGTATATACGGGTATTCTTTATTTCTGTATGTATAGCGACACTGGGTGACTGTATATACGATTATACGTTCCTAAACGCAATGAAATTTCAATAACACAATATCGTATGTCTGTCAGTGGTATAAGACAACCTAAAATTCTGGATGTGATATCGGTACGACGGTTGCTGATTGTACATTGCTGATTGAGTTGAATTATTGATCGACTTGGCCGAAATGATGCGCTAACGCTAACTGAGGTTTGAACTCTGTGAACATAAAGCGTACCAGTCCAAACATCACAACCATCGAGCTATTCAAGCCCCTAGTAAATTATTTATTGGAACTTTATTTTATACTTTTTATTATTGAATCATTGCAAATGTTGTAAATTGTATCTACTACCATAGAATAATGAAGGTATGAAGGTAATAAAAATGCGTAGCTTTATTATTCTATGCAGTACACACAGTACACAGTATGCAAGATAAGACATTATGACGACTCAATTACAATCGAAGATTGGATACCCTTGTAACTGTAATTGTACATTACATAGATATTTGATAATTGAATTATATTAAATATTTTTTAATTTTAAATTTAATTATTGTGTAAAATGTATATTAAGTACATAATGCTATATAGAAAATTATATATGTATGTATGTATAAAGTATTGTATTACCGTATACATATGTATATGTATGTATATAAATAAATTAATTATTAAATTTAAGTATAAATACATTAAGATTACATCTATACATATACACGCATTTAGTTATAAGGCATAATTACAGAAAAATTACATAAATACATACATAAGAAGTATTCATAACGATTTTAAATCGCATAATGTTTTTATTAAGTATACATCATAATGTATTTAAAATTAATTTTTAAAAATAGTAAAAATGAGAAAAATATGTATAAAAAAAATAAAAATAAAAATTTAGAAAAAAAAAAAAACAAATCAACAAAAGAATTTAAAATAAAAATCGAATAAAAAAACATTACAAAAATTAAATATTTGGTCTCAATTGTTATAAATTATAAAATAATATAATATGTATATGTATGTATAAATAAATATTAAGATGAATTTGGAATATATGTGTACACATAAATTATATGTAAATTAGAATGTATAGTAAATGTAATTTGAACTAGAACAACAATAATAATAAAATTCATATTATTAATTAATTAAATTAGTGATTTCTATAAGAATTATAAGTATGTATATGTAAATCAATAATTATGTATTAATAATATACTATCTAGATAGGATATTTATATAAATTTTAATTTAATGTTTTTTTTTTTTTTAAAAAAAGAAAAAATTAATAATAAAATAATTTATAAATTAATTTCAAATCAAATCAATAAAAACAATAAAATGAGCAAAAAATAAAAATGAAAATACACAACAAAAAACTAAAATGAAATAAATAAATCTTAAACATTATGAATATACAATCATATGATCGTATACAACATATTACATACACACACTCTAGACTTAAATAAACATTAATAGTGGTATATATGATAATAATTAAATTATACAATAAATTTTATGTACGTGTAATTAATTACAAATATAAATTAATTAAAATTTATTACTCTATATATATTATTAATTGAATAAATGCATGCGAATACTAAATAAATAAATAAATAAATAAATTAGATTATATATATAAATGAATGTAAAATGTAATGTATAATGTATGAAAAATTTAAATATATTAAAATTAAAAAGAATAATAATTTAATTATTATTAACTATTATTATTACAATTGAATATATATACATTATTAGATCTATGGAGATAACAACAAAACAAGATTATAAGAATTTTAAAACAAAAAAAAGTAAAAAAAAAAATAAATTAATAATAAATTTAATTTAAATAATTATGTAATAATATAAAAATGATAAGAGTAAAGAATACATCATTATAATGTTATAATTATAAAATGTTATAAATTTAGAATATAAAATAATATAACATTATACAGATAAATATAAACATACATATATACATATAATAATATAATACATAAACAAGAAACTATATATGTATATGTATTGTGGTAAAATGCGAAAAAAAGCATCATCAGAAGAAAAAAAAATGATAACTAACTAATTAAAAAAAAAAAAAAAAAACATACAAAAATCAATAATGGAAATACATATTTTTAAAATCTAATTTTTAAAAATTCTTTGAATATAAATCTAATAAATGCAAAAACTATTAAGAAAACCATAAAAATAAAGAGGATGAAGAAAAATATGAAAGAAAAAAAAAATTACACATTAATTGTAAACAAATTTCTTTAATTATTGTTGTAATAAAGTACATTGAAAAAAAAAACTAATGATAAAAAAAAACTATAAATCTTTAATTTATTGGTCAAGATTATACCATTATTAAGCCAAAAACATTGTTTATATTTATACATCAAGGAAAATTTAAAAAAATATTCAATTTCAAGTACAGCTGAGTTTTAAAATGCATTGTTGCATTACCCATGTATGCTTACTTAATTCAGCCTAGCGTACGAGTTATAATAATCCTGAAGCGGAATTATGCACCGATTTGTATTAAAATTAAATTAAAAACAGACTAATTGTTATATGAAAATGATTAATCCCACAATTTCAACAAAAATTAACCTTGAACCCTTGAACTAATGCAATTTTGTTTGATTATTTTAATAATTTATTTAACAAAAATAATTTAAATTCTTCTTACCTTTCGGGAATAATTCGCATAATGAATTTCATCGTTAAAAGCTTAAAAGTCATTTCAAGCATTTATTTCCTGTTTAAAATATTCATGCGAATATTTCAAAATTCATACTACCACCTAGTTTTTAAAACCAATGGAATTATAATCTCCATTTTTTTTATTATTGGCTTTGTAAAGAGAAAACAATAACTTAAACTCTAAAATTGTCCTATCGGGCTGACTGGCTATGTAAATTTTAATAATAATAACAATAATAATAATAAATTCACATTAATTTCCATTTCCTGTTTATGTAAAATGACATTTTGCGCTACCTATGAGATACAACTATAAACTATTTACATTATTCGAGCATTCGATTTCAGTTTATAATTTTATTCAATAGTTTGCTATAAAATTCTGTTATAACAGCTGTTTCAACTTCAAAATCATTCATTCAGTCACCTGTTGTTTTTGGTTGACTAAAAATGTCTTCAGTTTTCATCTTAAAACGTAACGTAAGAACGTAACCTCATTTACTGCATTTCTCATTTAATTTTGTTTGAATGATTTCATTTTTCATTATCATTTCAATTCAAATTCAATCATCTCATCAGACAAATCAAATTCGTAGAGACAATTGTTTTTTTTTTTTTTTTTTTGTTTAAAGTTATTAGCGATTCAGTTAAATTTATTAAAAACTATTTTAAAAATTTAATTTTTTGTGCATCAACTATTAATAAGTGATTTTAGATAATTTAATAGTCATTTTGAGCTACATATTAGTTTTCGAAATTTATTACATCTAATACAGTGATAATGATATTTAATAATATAGAAGAAGAAAAAGTCTGGGAAGATTTAGCAAATGTACCAGCAGAACCGCCAAATCAACGAAGAATATGTGATAATTGCAAGTATGTAGAGATAATAATTAAAATTCAGTATTAAGATTTCATTTTAATAGATATCCAAATAGATAACAACCTATTTTCAATGTTTAGGAGACCAAAAGTTGTTTGTTGGTGTTCAGCATTACCAGAACCACGTTTATGTCCAAAATCAAAAATAATCATACTACAACATCCAGCCGAAGAGAAGCGTTCTTTGCGTACAGCATTAATGTTACAATTGGGTCTAGCACCTGGTAAATGTTTAGTTTATAAAGGTAAAAAATTTCCATTGCCAAAACATTCTAGCGAATTGGAAGAGTATTTGAAATCATCAAAAACCTTACTGTTATATCCGAGTAAAAAATCAATACCAATCGAAAATATTGATAAAACGAACGGACCATTTAATTTAGTTTTAATTGATGGTACCTGGCCGCAAGCAAAATCAATATATGCAAGTAGTTCAATGTTACATCAGCTACAGCAAGTTAAATTGATATCGAGCGGTATCAGTAACTATATAATACGAACACAGCCGACTGAAGGATGCCTTAGTACATTAGAGACAGCTGCTGAAACTTTATCGATATTAGAAGATGACAGTATTTACCGACAAAAATTAATTAGTCCACTACACTTGCTGTGTCAGTATCAATTGGATAATGGTGCTGTCGAACATCAATCGAAAGAATTTTTAATAAAAAATAATCGATATCCAAAATTGATCGGTAGACGGCTAAATAAATTGCTTAAAGATAATGAACTGGCAGCGACAAGTAATAATAGTGATAATGATAGTAAAAAATATGATAAAACATAGTTAAGTGTAGTTAGTCGTAAGTTTATAATAATGATAATGGAAGAAAATACATGTGAAAATTTAAAGACTGAAAAGCAAAACAAAAACACAGCAAAATATATTATTCCATTTTATTATTTTTTTATCAAAAATTTTATTTAAGACGAAATTTTAACTGATAATTAGTAATAATATCGGCGTAATATTGAATATTTGTAACGGTTAAAAATTCATTTGTTCGGCATTCATTTCTAGCATTTAATTTAATATCGAAATTAATCAAACCTATTAGATGATATTTTTCGATATTGTTCATTTTGTATGGAATTAAAAGTCCACCACCATTATCTTTATTACAAATCCTATCGTTATTTATCGGTATCACGCAGTATTGATTATTATCAGTCGTCGTTAATCCAAAACGTGCATTTATTAGTACTATACAATCAGTACTACTTATAGTTTCTACTTCAATTAAATTTATTTTTTCATTATTATTACTATTAGTTTTATTCCAAACAGGAATTTTTCCAATACGATTAGATGACATCAAGCTTTCATTCGAATTCAGCCATTCAATGCATACCGGTTTTATGTTAGAATTGAAATCAATAAAACCATTCAATACTAATACGGCGATATTATTCTGATATGCAATTGAAGATGAGTTCTCTTGACTGTAACAAAACAAAAATGCATAAGTACATAAATAAGAATTCATAATAGCAAATAATAAATCTCTCACCTGGGTATATAAATTTCTGATACGTTAAAATTCTGTATTTGTAACAGTTCATCTGCATTATTACGTTGGTGATATTTTCCAACTACCACTGTAAATTTTTTAGGATCATATAGATGTTGTCCTTCTGAATTCCAGAAACAATTTGCAGTCGATAAAATTATATTTTCCGTTATTATTGTACCACTGCATATTTGCTTTCTACGTCTACTGAACAATTTTGTATAAATTCCAACATTCCATGGTGCGACGTTATTATCATCTTTGCTTATGCCACATTCTGCTTGACAAAAATCAAAATTGTAATTCCATTGTCCGTACTCATTGCAACTTATGAATTCTTGTCTAAAATCTTTGGATTTCTTATAACCATTTTTACATTCGATAAATGCTATAGTCCCCGGCTGTATATTATTTGTACATGAAACTCTGCTACCTTTATACATGCATCTTGCTTGAAACGTTTTACCACTTATCAATTCAGTTGAACAATATCTGCGACCTAGACACAAAAAACAAAAATTGAATCGTAAAACAAGACAAAATTTTGATTCAAAAATCATTTGATATTCACGTAAGCAATTTGGATGTTTCAACATCCAATTTCCTTGCACGCAATGATTTATCACTTCATTATCTAGAATATAATTCTCTTCACATCTGTACGTTATCGGTTGATACTCTTTTATAGGTTCTTCAATTGGAATAGTTGTATTAGTCGCCTGATGAATAACGATCAAATTTGGACGATTATCTATCATACAGTCTCTAGATTGATTTGCTGAACTGAAAAAATTTTAAATTCAAATATAAACAACAATGATGAAAAAAAAAAATACCCAATCCCTTACATTGTTAAATTTATAAAAGTCTCAGTTGTTCCTTGAAATTGAGAAGAGTCAATAACATTTGTTGACAAATCGTTATCTGTTATTGTTTCCGTATGGAATTTTTCATTATTGCATAAAACTGATACTTCATCAGATCCATCCAAACAATCAATAATACTGTTACATTTTGCTATACCACTAACACATGCACCATATCCACATCTAAATGCAAATGATGGACAATATCGGCCAGCACATAAATCAACAGTTTCATCAGAAGTATCGGAACAGTCTTGCCTTCCATCGCATGCATTCTCAATCGGAATACATTCACCGGAACCGCATTGGAATTGATTATTCCTAAAATCATTCAAAAGAAAAATTATGAAAAATAATCAAGGATATAGCATTTACATAATTAACGTTTGGTATACTTACAAGCAATTACCAATGTAATTTGATACATTTCCACGCCCACAAACAGCTGCAGCTTCATCCGAATTATCAACACAGTCTCGTTTATTATTACATGTTAGATCACGTCGTATACATGCACCATATGCACAACGAAATGCAAATTTCGGACAATTCAAATGTATACAGGATTCTGGTATTTCATCAGAACCATCCAAACAATGTTGAACACCATCACAGAAATTTTCGAAACGTATACAATCTCCATTCTTACATCGCTTTTGAAGACCAACACAATTACCACTGTCCTGAATTAATGTTGAATTATAGTACCGATTTGAATCAATCGGACTACTATTGGCTAGAATTTTTGCTGAAAATTTAAAAAACAAAACATGGAAATTAATTTTTGGATGTCTTATTTTTTTTTTTTTTTTGGTTTCTCCAAATTAATGGCATAAAAATAAGTGATTTATTGATTTCGGTAAATGACGTAATATGATTAATCGTTTTTTGAGTATAAACAATCAAAAATCAATGGGACTCATTAACTTATAATTTTTCAACAAGGAAATAATAAATTTTGTAGTTGTATGTGTACAAAACCACAAACGTAAAAAAATTTCTGTTATTGTTATAAAACTTTTTTTTTGTCTTTTGTTTTGATGTAATCAATTTCATAATTTACAAATCTCATCATCATTTTACTATACATGCATTTGTTTCAGAAATACATATGAAGTAATGGCTATACACACAAACACAATATAAACGTTTACACATGTTTTAAAAGCACCTTCAATTACTTTGGTTTGGATAATTGTATTCAATAATTATATTAAATGCTTTTTCTCGTTATGCAACAATAAAAACTTCAATTCGTTTGTAAATTATTGTTCAAAGCAATTAAATTACAGGATGATTACTTTCGAAAAGTGCAAACATTGTAAGCGGATCTTATTGTTTGCAATTTCAATTAGGTAGTAAAAAAACTCAGTCGATTGATTATTTATATGCCATTGCCATATACTCGTATGTATGTAAAATTCATTTTTATGTGCAGTCTTATAAGAAAAAAAATTCAAACAACCTTGAAAAAGACAAAATATCTTCGTGATTTCTTTACATTTACACAGAATAATTACAATAATTATGCAATAAAAATAATAATCAGCTTTAGTGTATCATTTGAATGATATGATTACAACAATCAAATAAATAATTTCATTAGAATTGGATTCCATTGGGTATCAAATATCAATGATCGTTACATTCAAAAAAAAAAAAAAAAAAAAAAACAGTTATTTAACCGATTTTATTTCAAAGTCTCAGGTCCATCATAATCATACCGAATGTAGTACAGAAGGAAATGAGGAAACTTTATCTTGAAAATTTATATAAACATAGAGGGAATATAATATTCACTGCTCCTAATTATGAATTTATTTTACGTAAATATGTATCCTTATTTATTTAGAAAACATTTCGAAACACAATTTCGATCAATTTAAATACATACATATATACTAGTATTATCAATTGTGAATTTTGAATCTGAGACGATGAAACAAAAAATATTTTCCAATAAAATATAAAATAAATATTTTAATTTTCTTACTAAAATTTTATATTAAATTGAAAACAAAATGAAATTTATAACAAAAAATAAAAAAAATATAATCAATACGAATGTAAAATGTACATACATATATGTATATATAATGTATATAATACAGACACTAAACTAAATACGATCAAAGTATAATCAAAATTTTAATAATCATTATTAGAACACGAAAAAGAAATAAAATAAATTAAATAAACGGATGTTAAATTTTACATAAACAATTTAATTTAAAATTTTTATAAATTTAATAATATGTAATGTATGTACATATATGGTAATATACGCATATACTTTCACATGTACATTTTATTTACGTATACTCGTAATTTTACAATTTATAATTATTATTATAATTGAGAATAAAAAAATAACAAAATTTTCTCACCTTTATCAAGCATGACTGTCAAGAATAGTTGAATAAATAAATTTGTAAAATTTATCATTTTCACAGACTTATGATGTACTAATATTATTCACTTTTTATTTAATTATTGTAATTTTTTATATTCGAATATGTAATGTACTTAATATAATTTTTATTAAATTTTTGTATTTTATTTTCTATTATATATTCAATTTTTATAAATTCCGCACAAAAAACAACTTTAAGCGTAGTACTCTTCCTTCTATACAAAACGATAAATAATTTAATTAACTAAGTAATTAATTTCCAGTTTTATTTAAATTAAAAAATATATATATTTAATACGATTTTTAAACATTTCGATTGTAATTACAGATTTTAACTGATTAAACTGTTCTACAGTACGACGATCATACCTATCAATGTACCTATACGTACAATGCGAGATGAGAATATTGAAATTGAAATCATCGTCAACATAAAAATAAATAAAATCAAATTGAAGGCAATAAATGTACGAGTACACGTACGAGGTATTATATGCTTCTACGAGTATTTACATTGCGGCATTATTAATTTTGTATTTTTAAGCTTTTAATTTCTGCTTACATATGCATGTATGTATACATTATGTACTATATGTACTCATGTCTTTTGACCTGTGGTGATGATAAATTATGTGTTGTTTGTAATAATTTATTCCCATTAAAATGAAATTATTATTATCATTAAACTCCCACTTTACGAGTAGATATTTATACATAATATTATCTATATACATATTTAGGACAACATTTAAAAATGAAAATCAAATTCTAAATTATCCTGAATTTTTTGTATATTTTGTGATCAATAATTTTTACTAAAACAGAATTTTAAAAGGAGTTGTCTTAGTTTTGTATGAAATTCTATATTAAAAATAAGAAAATCATTCTACTTATTATCTTTTCGATCTTTTTTTTTAAATCTTTATACATTCTTAGAAAAGTTAGAAGCACTTTTGCAGTTAGCAGGCAAAATTTATTATGAATCATTAATTAAAAATTTCATAAAAGTATTTTGTAGCTTTTTGCATCATTTTCAAATCGATCAATTATCAATTATGGAATTTCAAATTACCCTCGCATATGTTACAGTTCAGATTATTGCAACATTAAAATTCAATGAAACCGATAATTTATATCAGGGAGAAAAAAAAAACAAAATGATAAAGGTTTTGAAGGAAAATTCATCATACGTGAATATGTCGTGCATGTATTACGATCACGATTATTTCCGTCCATGTCATTCAAAACGTAGCTGGGATATTCCAATTTCGAAGTTTTCTTTTTAATTTTAATTTACTTGGAATCAATATTATCAGCATTTGAAATATGAGAATCAAATGAAATTAAAGAACATTTCTACTTTGTACAGCTTAATTCAAGTATATGTGTATGTAGGAATATTTAAAAAATTAAGAACAGTTTTCTTTAGAGAACTAAGTTTTACATTTATTTAAATTTCAATATTCCAATTCCAATGAAAAAAGTACAATATTTAAATTAATTATAAAATTTAAAATAATTTTACAAGATTTATACTTTACTACTTTTCTCTTACAAAAATACAATATACTTTACTTTATGTACTTTTCTCTTACTTTATTTCTTCTTTCTTTATTGTGACTACTTTATTTCTTCTTTCTAAAATTTTTTTAACAATTACTTTTCACTGACCTAACTTAATTGTTCTTATCATAATTTTCTCTTTTTTCTAAAAATACTTTTTCTTATCAGTTATTTCAATAATTATAACAAATGAAAATTAAGTAGGTAAATTATTAATTTTTATTCTTTATAATTCTGCAGCCTACCCTATACATGTATATGATAATTGAATAATAAGAAATTTGTAAAGCTTTTTCTATTCTTTGCATCATCATAATTCTGACAGACCAAAAGCACCCAAAAGAACAAATAGATTGTTAGAAAACAATTTCAAAAAAAATTCTTTGAAAATAAATCAGTGACGTTCAGTGAAATTTAATCAAATTGTTTAATTACTTTGATTTTTTCTTAATTTTTTAATTTTATTTAGGTAATAACAGATATACAAGGGACGACTACAGGGTCGTACTTCAACGACGTAAACTGTTTTAAGAACTCCGGTCATTCAGTGCTACTAAAGTTTAAAAAAAAAAACCTTTCTTGTAGTGAATAAAGATTTTAAGTGTTAAAAATTATAAAATTTCGAATAAACTGTGACTTTGGAAACATTCACAAAAATGGTGATCGTCCATCATTAACTCTACAACAAAGTGTGACTATACATACAAAGAAAAAACGTTATTTACATATAGATACTATATTTATTTATTTCAATCATCACTCTTGCTAATTATAGTTTTCAGTTAATTTTCAAAATGTTATAATCTAAAAATTTTAAAAAAACACTTTACACATACAATAACATATGTACATAAAACATATTCAGATTCACACATTCATACAAAAAAGTTTCCTATTTTTTTTTTAAATTTTTTTATATTTTTCTATTACCTATTTCGTATAATGTGGAATTATTACTTTGGTCTATTTTTTGATTCATATTCAATTATTAATTGCGAATAAAATTGTACGTTGGTTAATGCCGATAAATATTCACCGACACATTCACTTAATTCATTAACAAGACCATTACTAACAATGCCCCATAGAAAAAATGTTTTAGTACCACCAATATATTTTGGTATTACAAAACCACCTCCACTATCACCACTACATACATTCATTTCATTATGTGTACCAATACAGAATTTATCATTCGTTATTTTCTGTTTATATTGATCTGATGCTCTTCGTACACATTCTTCATAGCTGATTGTTGGTATATCAGCGACACGTAACACTTCACTTTCTAGGCTGTTATCGATTTTACCAAAGCCAGCTATTCGACCAGATTTATCAGATGGAATCGCTCGATTATTATTATTCTGCCATTCCAAGCATATCGGTTTTATATTTGATTTGAATCGAATGTAATCACTTAATACGAGTACAGCGATATCTGCTTGAAACGAAAGTTCAGCGTCATTATAACTTAAATGAGAAAAATGAAAACAAATAAATTTCATATTATAACACCTGTACATTTGCACATGATTTAATAGATATTGAACATATGAGTTTTGTTTAAGTACGACACTGAATTTGAAATTAAATTGAAAAGCTTCTGAATGAATTTATGATAGGATAATAAACAGTATAAGAATAGGTAAAAGTATGAAATGTGACATGTGATGAAAAATCTGAAAATTTATTTTGGACTCTTACATAGACGGTATATGCAGTTCGGATAAATTTAAAAATTGTGGCGGTGTTGGTTCTGTGGCATAATAATCCTTGAAATATTTTCCAGCTCCGATTGCAAATATCGACTTATCATATGATCTTCCAGTGTGTAGATCCCAAAAACAATGTGCAGCTATTAAAGAAATGAATGCAAACAATAATTATATGGAAAAATATTGAGGAAAACAAGATTTAATTTTTATCATTTTACCTGATACAACGACTTTAGCATTTATTATTGTTCCACCGCATATTGGATCATACCTTCCTCTGTCATTCAATCTGTAAATGGATACGTGCCATGGTACCAAAGTGTTATTTATTGCTTCACCACCCATTATGAATGGTTTAGATTGTATCGGTTCTGTACCACATACCGGTTCACAACGGAATGGATAATAATCCCATTGACCATTATCTTGACAAACTAGAACCTCTTGTACGACACGATCCGGTTTCACGTAACCGAATTCACAAGTAATCAATGCCCTTGTACCGACAATTACATCACGGAAACACGATACTCTAGTACGATTATATTCGCATGTTGCTTGAAATGTAACACCAATTATTGGTACACTTGAACAGTATCCTACAAAAAATAGTACATGGTAGGAAAGAAAAAACAATTTTTTTTGTATGTGTAAGTACTGGAAAACTAAAGAAATTTCAAATACGCATCTATGCCTACACCATGCACCAATAGCATTCCAATTAACTTTCCGATAACCAAATTTTGCATTTTGATAATTTTGAATTTCATAAATTTTAATGTGAATTTTAGCAAAAGATTTAGATTTTTAGTTTAGCATAATTTTGAATTTTGACAAGTGAATATTAGTAAATAAATTTTAATTGTTAATCAAAATTTATATTTCAGCTTTTTGCAAAGAAAATAAATCTTAATTAATTTTAAATGTAAGCACAAATTTCATGAGAAAAAAGTAATTCGAATTCAAGATACTTACTGACACATGACGGTATTCCTAACAGCCAGTTTCCATTTAAACAAAAATTTGTAGGTTGTCCAACGAGTAAATGTTTTGGACGACATTTGTACACAATCGATGAGTAATTTGGTATGTATTGACCGGGTCGTATGTTATCATTTGGATTTGATTCATATGCAAACAGTACGTTTGGAAGTTCGTCAAGTTTACAACCGTTTTCTATTGGGACTGTCACTTCAGTAGTTTGACTAATAGAAGTAAAAATAAATGCGTTACATTTCATTTACTTAAAACTTTCAATTAAAGAATTTAGAAAAAATACTCACCTTAATGGTGGTCTTCTTGTTACTTCTTCACTAACATCACCTGGTGGTTCAGTTGTATGGAGTCGTCCACATAATGACGGTGTTTCATCAGATCCATCATAACAATCTTTGACTCCATCACATTTAGCAGCACCATTAATACATGCTCCATACCCACAGCGAAATGCAAACGATGGACAATATGTAGACGCACATATTTTCACTGTTTCATCAGAACCATCTTTACAATCAGCTTTACCGTCACATGCATTATCAATCGATATACATGGACCATCTGTACATTGAAATTCATCGTCTCTGCACATACACAAATTAGAAATAAAATTAAAATTTACTTTTTTCATTTATAAATATTTTTAAATGCTGCGATGCAAATTATTTTGAAAATTTATCATACCCACAACTTCCTCTCAATGTGATATTTTGTAAGACACCGGGACATGAGATCGATGTTTCATCTGAATTATCTGCACATTCGTTTTTTCCATTGCATTCGGCATCACCACTTACACATGCACCGTATGCACAACGAAATGAATATTTTGGGCATCTTATATGGATACACGATTCAGCCGTTTCATCGGAACCATCACGACAATCAGTTCTGCCATCACATAATTCATCTGATGCTATGCATTCACCATTTTTACATGGCCATTCATATTTTACACAATTATTACGATTATTTGTGTATTGTCCAGATGTTTGTTCTTCAATTACCGCAAATACAAAAACGAAACAACAACAATAACAAATCAAAAATTAAAAACAAAATCAAAATCTCAAGAATATTTCATTCAAAATAAAATTCTTTATTACATCACAGTCACAACTTAATACACATGAAAAATTAAAATTATCTGAATCTCTATTTGTTATCAACTTGACCTTTATACCAAAAATAAGCAACAAAATTGAATGAAAAGTAAATCTAACATTCAATTTTATTTTATATGTACGTGCTATGAGTTTTAATGAAAATTCTTTAATGATTTTCATTCACGGAATTGTTCTTCACTTTCATTTTTGTTGAAATTCTTTAAGGTCGAATTTATGTGACTGTGATTACAATAAATTTACGGATTTTCCACCAATATCAGTACTTAATTCTACTTTAAATACATACACAAATAAGTTAGTATACATGTATTTCGTGAAAGAAATATTGAAAAAATTCATAATCAATTTTAATCTTTTCTATGTATTTATTTTTTCTTTCTTTTTTTTTCTCATCAGGATGTTTCGTATATGTCCTTTAATTTTTATTGAAAAAAAGATAAATTCATAAATCCAAATGGGATATAACTTCCATAAAATGAAAAACAAAAAAAAAACAATTTTTAATTTTTCTATTTCTTAAAAACAAAATCAATAAAAACCACAAAGGACAATTTATTCAAGGATAATTATACTGAAAAATTAAATATCGAACATTTTCTTTATTTATAGTTAAATTATTTCAGTCATACAATACAATGCTGACGCTGACTAGTATTTTCGAATTCCATTTCCAACACCAGTTCTAAAGAGAGCCAATTCTGAATGCGCTCATCGCTCTAATCAAATGCAAATCTCATATTCAATTCAAATGCAATTTCTAATTCAATCCAATATTGATCATGTAAATGTACACAAACAAACACATATACACATACATTATATACATATATATGATCATATGTGATATTCTTCACAATTCTGTGTACTTAAAACTTTATTATACTTTGTGCATTATAACACAAATCAAAAGACGATGCACATACATAAAATTAATGAAAATGACTTAATGACGTCAACATTACATTTTGTAATTTATTCAAAAATAATAATTTTTATTTTAATTAATAATAAGTATAAGTTTTAATTACATTGTTGCTAAATGTAAATATACACACACTGTATAGGTGTGTACACACATATGCAATAATGATTCACACTGTTTTTCTGCAATTTTTTTGTATCCACAATATTCAATAATTTATTCAATGTAATTATAAAACGAAGAAAAAAAAATTCAATTATTACATTAATTAACAAAATTAACATTTCCACAACGTGGGTGGACGCACAATTATTGTGATGGTGATATCGAAAATTACTACACAACAAAAACCACTTCAAACTGAACGCATTGACTGATATTAAAATCAATAATTGAGTTAAGGTTGCAATTGCGGTTTTACCTGTTTACTCTTGCATACATAGTTTAACAACAATATTTTATATACAAAATTCCCATATAATTCATTTTTCTATGAAAAATGAGAATTGGATAGCAAAGCGAGTAAATAAATTGGAAAAAAATGTGTTATAAAACAAAACAAAAAATTATCTTGGTTTACCCATGGTTTACCTGGAGTGCGTTCATAAACGTTACTATAGTTAACTATATAGTTATCATTTGTCGTTCAGAATGGTGGTGGTATAGTAAAACATAACTACCAACATAACTTTTTAGCGTTCATAAACATCTGTAGTAAAGTAAACTTAACTATTTGATGTCAAAAATTAACCCTGCTCGAGAGTATGGTTAACGATAGTAAGCCTTTAAGTGACATTGACAATAAAAAAATCGTTTGTCATTTAATTTTGTGTTGTGAATTGTGAAAATTTCAATTTTATTTATTTGAAAAAAGTAGTATTAATTAATTTTGTTTAAAAATTAATTAATTTTTGACAAACAAAAAATATAATAATTATATATACAAATTTTTTTAAAAAATTTTTAAACTTGACTTGACAGCTGAATGACAATTTATTGCTACTACTATGGTGAAAATCGCGTTCAAAAACTACTTGAAGTTAACATAACTATGGCTGTAGTACAACATAACTTTGCTTAAACCATACTATACCATTACTATGGTTAAAGTAATGTTTATATGAACGCACTCCTGATCATTCTTGATAAAGTTACTTTATGAAAAAAATGTAAATATAAACAAAACAGTCACATCTGTTTAGTAATAAGTGAATAATGGGGAAGAACATCATAAAAATGTCAATGCGAGTGTACTATGCAAAGCCATGGTTTAAAGAGTATAGGTATAGTCTTTCTACAAACCATGCTACAAAGCTACAAAATTAAACAGCAAAAGTACACAAAAAGACAATCAAATAGTCGATGATAATTTTAGGTTTCATTTTTATGTATGTTTTATATTATACTCGTAAATTACACTTTAATTTATAAACATATTTAACAAAATTCTAATATTCCACCGTATCAATACCGAAAAAAATTATAAAAAACGAATGATAACAAAAAATTATTAAAAAAATACAACAAAATATGGTATATCTATCTGGAAAATCCAGTTTTCATAATAAATAAACTTGTGCGTTTGTACCTTGTACATTATGTATGTACATAATTGATTCGAATTCGAAATTGTATACATAATTAAAAATCTAAAAGTAAACAACAAAAAATATATCAAAATTAAAATGGGAATATCTTTAGATTCACATACACACAACATGTTGGTCATTCATTTATTGATTTCTTCTTCTCGAAATTCTTACCACAAACAATGATGATAGATATCAGTAGAAAATTTGTAATAAATCTGTTCCATAAATACGAGTAATAACAATTATTCATGATGAACTTTAATTAAAAAATGTAGATGCTCGTATGTATTTTCAATTAATTCCATTTAATTTTATTTATTTATTTATTTAATTTTAAATTTGGTTTTGATTTTTAAACTTAAAAACTAAACACTATTTATATACTACTAAAAAATATTGAAATAAATTTTTATAAAATAATTTATAAATGTAAATAAAACCAATAAAACATGAATTAATATGTACACTGCGAGATTGTAAAAAAAATAGGAATAGTATTTTCTCTAATTTTCTTTTTCAAATGTTCACTATTCGAATTCGAACTTTATTTCATACTTTTCTAAATTAAATGCGAGTATGTATAATCACTAATCTCATGTAAAGTCTAATCGTCCGAGCTCTGAGGTAGTACAAGTTTAAGTTTGGTTATATGTAAATTGAATTTTTTTTTTATTTTTATTTTTATCCGTTATTTTAATTCCAGTTTTACACATGTTTTTCTGTACGAAATATACGGATAAAGGTGTATAAATATCAGGTAAATATATGATGCGTAAATTTATGCATTATTAGTGTAGATTCTATAAAATTTTTACAAATGAACTCAAATGAACTAAGAAATTTTTAAACCGATCACCGATTAACTACGATCACTAAATCACACTGAATATAAAAAATTTAATTTAAAGTCAGACAGATATAATTTTGAACTTGAAATTTTTTCAATTTTATATAAATTCAGCCGTATGAGTCTCAATTATGAGTGGTATGTACATGATAGAATATAGAATTGATAATGTGCTCTAAAATTAAAAAAAAAAATCTGATGGAAAAAAAAACGAGAAATAAATAATTTAATCTTAAGTTGTTTGTATATAAATTTTTTTTTACTTTTAAGATTTTTCCAGTTTTTTTTTTTATATATTCGTACTCATTCTCATATATTGATATTGATCATAATCATACAGCGAACGCACATAGCATTTGTTATCTCAGAGAAAGAAAGATTAAGATTTTCTTTAATGTAATCAAAATACTTTAAGAAATGTTTACTTTTTTTAATGTAGAAGCTTTTAAATGAGTTTTTAATTTGTTATTATTTTTATTTTTAATCGTAAAAATTTGAAAAAAAATGAATCAATGCGAAAAATTTATGTGGGTATATATGTTAAGGTCAATAAATAAAAGCCGACTAACGCCATTATAGCTACCGGTAATATTCACTTATTAGCTGTGTTTCAAATTTTTGAACCATTTTTTATAGAATCCGACAGCATAGGATTTATTTCAGTTTTTCAATTCTCAATTATGTAGCCAAAAAATTACAAAAAAAGAAGTTATTTCGTTTGTAAACGACTCTGCTTTAATTTATGCCACGACTGTAATTTCTTAATAATTATTTTCTAACTGCATACGGTGTTATATCACAGAAAATAGCTATGTATACTTATGTATGTAATTCTACAAACAGAAGAAAATTAAAATTCTCAATTAAAAGTGCATTTTTTAGAGAATGAGTGAAAAATGTTTACTACTTCTAATTCTAAATGTAATGCTACAGTTGTTACAGAATTGCTACAGATGCGATGATGTATAGTTGCTACAGTTGTGATGTAATATAATCTAAAGTGATCTTAAAGTTTTATCGTTTTATAATAACATTATTGTTTGAAGAAAATTAAATTTTTATTTCTTATTGATTTATGAGAAGTTATTCAATGTCCACACTGCACATACACATACACATACATTAGATATGTAAAATGTACACATATAATGTAGACTAGTGAATATACGGGTATGCTTCAATCTACTCCCTCGTATACATCTACACCTCTACACATTATTTTATTATTTTCCTAATAAGATTTATATGTTTACAAACCACAATGATTGAATCACACTGAATGCGGCCATTAAATTAAATTCATCGTATGAAATGAACCATCTGTTAGACAGTAAATTAATTTTAAAGATGATAATTAAGCGGTCATTCAGATTTATGTAAATTTTTAAAGAGAAATATTAAGTGATTTATCTGTATTTTATTATGAACCTACAATGTGTATTCTCACAAACAGATACTTCGAGCTACATATATTTAATATTTATAAAATGAAAAGTTTGTAATGAAACTCACAGAGAATAAAAAAAACATGCATTCGATTTGATAAAAACATTCAGAGAGTCAACAATTTAACAACATGGATTCTGTTGCTGTGAAATTGAAATTCTGTAATTAATTAATTTTCTGTCCACCTCCTCATCCAAAAAAAGATATGTATAACGGAGAACTATACATTGTCATGAAGTAAAGTTTGTAGGAAAATTTATAAAATTCAATTACCAATAATTTTTCCAAGTACAGTGTGTTTCACTACAGAAAGCCTTCGATTTTATCTACAACCTTTTAGTTATAGGTAAAATTTTTTGCCTATGTAAGGAGCAATTGAATCTCTAATTCGCAGTATAATTTTTTTGCTGTAAGTGGCATTAATTAGTTTTTACAATATTAAAAGTGAAATGAGTTCATATTACAAGGTGCGGCTTGAAGTAGCATTTTTAGTTAGCCATCCTAAGGATCAAAAATGACCGTAGCAGAAGCAGCTAGGTATCTGAAAAAATCAAGATTCTTCATTAGAATATGGAATCAACGTTGGCTGAAAACTGGTTTGGTAAATGACGTGCATAAAAAGGACAGGCCTCGATCGACAACAAAGCGCAACGATAACATAATAGAGAAGATATTTTAAGAAAATCCTTCAATATCGATTCGACAAGCACATGAAAAATTATCGAAAAAGAGTATAAACATCTCAACTTCAACACTATTCAGCGACGTCTCAAAGAATTTCAAATAAAAACTTGTCAACGATGCAAAAACATTTATTGACAAGTTCCCATATGGAAAAAAGGTTACTATGGGCCCGAAAGAATATTAACCAAGATTGGAGTAATGTAGTCTTCACGGATGAGGCTTCTTTTCTCGTTTCAAATCTTTTGAGATGTGCTTGGACGAGAAAAGGTGATCGATACATAGAACGTACTGTAAAACACCCTCCAAAGGCACACGTTTATGGGGCCTTTTGTTAAAAGGGGTTCGGTTATTTGATATGCTTCACAGGGATACTAGATGCGAAACGAATGACAAAAATATATAAAAATGGGTTGTTACGATCAACAAATAACTGGTTTGGACACGGAAATCGAGATTGGATTCTTCAAGAAGACAATGACCCCAAACATCGAAGTCAACTTTGCACCCAGTGGAAATCTCAAAATGGGATCAATACTATGGATTGGCCTTCACAATCCCCAGATTGTAACCCTATTGAAAATGTGTGGGCTTACATGAAGCAGAAATTGCGGGGGTTAAAAATAAAAAACACAAATCATTTAATTCGAGTGTTAAAAAGAATTTGGAAGAAACTTAGCGAGGAGTACGCCAAGAAATTAGTGGAAAGTTGTGATGAAAGATGCCGCCATGTTATTGAAGCGAGTGGAGACTGGACGAGCTATTAAATATAACGCGAATTAGAGTTTATATAGCTGATTAAAATAAAGTATATACCTAGTCAAAACAATCATTTGTTTTTTATTTTTTGAGGACTTCTGTAGTGAAACACACTGTACATAACCAAATTTACATAAACTTATCCAATTTACTAAACTTTAAAGGAATCAACATTTAAAGATTTTAAAAATGTTAAATTAAATGTTACAAATTTTAGTTTACAGGAAATTATCTTCCATCGGCTATTTACCATTAATTGTGATAGAGTGGTATTATGTGAAACAAAAGCCCCAACCATATGTGCTACAAATGCCATAAATTTAATTAGATATTTATTGGTTTTCAATTTAAAAGGAAATTTCACTTTACGATTTGTTTTTCTACATTACAGAATTTGTAAAGTTAAAGTCAAAGACATTAAGCAAAAATCATTTCGGAATAGTCTCAACTTATCCCTCATTTCAATGTTCCATGTTTTAAGTGATTCATTTCCAACGTTCTTATATCCAATAAATCATCAGCAGAGTAAGTATAGATAAGTTATCAAAAATAAAAATTCAAGCAATAATTCACACAAATGTTAGAGTATGTTTGTAATTGTAAAGAACCTAATAAATTTCATTTCATTAACATTAAATTGACAACATAAATACGTACATGGAGGTATATAAATATAATATACATATGTAAGTACCTTTCATTCCATATATCCTTTTTTTATGCATCTAGTACATATAATTACATTTAAAAGTTTTGTAATTCAGTTTATGCAAAAAAAAAAAATAATTAAAAAAACTTTTCATTAAAAAATGTCTGTTACATGCTGCAACTTTCACATTCACGTGATAACCTACATGAATGTATTTACATAAAATTGAAAATTTTTATCTTTTATTACATGAGTTTCGTTTCATTTTATTTATTTTTTTTTTTTTTTTTGCTTAATTATTATTGTAAAAGTACATGCACTTGCTCACATATGCTTATATGTAATAATATAAGTACAATATGTAATTTTGATGGCGTCAGAATGTCCTTGTGAGAAATGACTTGATTAGAATAATTAAAAGTACATAATTGTAAAAAGTTTTTTTTTCCATTTTTTTTCAATTGTTTTTAAATTAAATGGAAAAGAAAAATGTAAACTCTTCATATTGCATGTACGAAAGGGTATATACATACCATACATATTATATAACTTATAACTTATTCAAGATAATAATAATTGACATTTTTCTGGGAAAAAATAAGTTTTACTTTTTCTTTCTCAATTTTTACGCAATTTTTTTAAATGTACCTGTTTACAATTAATGTCTTTTAAAACAATAAATTAAATAAAAATAAAAATGCATTTTTAATAAAGTTCACAACGTGATTTTTTGTCACGAGAAATGAAAATTTTACATTTATTTTATAATGTAATGCGTTTTTTTTTTTCATATAAATACATTTTCAAAGAAAAATAATTTTTTTCAATGTAATTGAAAGAAAAAATGAACAAATAAATAAGTTATTGTTCAGGCATATCCTTGGAAATTTTATAATTAACTGCATCATATTACTGGATGACTATAAGAAATTGTAGACATTAGTACAGTTCAAATTGTATATATGTACATATATGTATATGTATACAGCGCCGGTTTTAGCCTCTTGGGAGCCCGGTGCACTTCTAAACTTTTCTAAACTACTACAATGCAGTGGTGCAGTATCAAATGTACACAAGGAAATAAAAAGAGAAACTAATATTCGCGTAGTTTTCTACTTTTCTTCCTACATCTCAAATACTCAAGAACACCATGACCATGTTTGTTTACAAATGAAAATGTAGGAGAAAACATTTATCGGTTTTTCTTGTAAACACGGATCGAAATAGTTTCGATTTGAAATTCTTTTTCGTATACGCCCACTACAGTGCAGTACCTAATTCCCCAATATACACAAGAAATAAGAAGAGAAACTACTATTCGTGTATTTTTCTACTTTTATTTTTACTTCTCTTTCTACATCTCTTTTTATTTTCCTGTGTAAGTCATGTAGTGTCATGTAGTACTACCAAAGTGTATATATACCTAACAAGTGGAAAATCTCAACATAAAATATTTTTTAATTTTCAATGACCTCGAAATTTTTTACACAAATACACTGACAGCTACGAAAAAATAGACAGAAAATCAAATCAAGACTAAAGAAGTAGTTGAAACAAGAAAGAAATAATTAGGAAGTAGCCCCTTTTATAAAATTGAGTACGTAAAAACCAACACAATCAAAAATTCACTCTAAAAAACAAATCAAACAACAACAACAACATCAAGCACGTGTACATTGTATTTACCGTCTAATTATCACGGAGGCTATTATCATACATATGTTAGAAGAACAAAAGAACAACGAATAAAAAAGTTGAAGCGAAATAGACTTCGTATGTGAATCAAATAAGAATATTTTCAACTACCGCTAGTGCATATCACGGAGGCTATTAAAAACTAATGTAAAAAAAAATGTAAGCAGAGAGAATTTTGCATTATTGTGATGTCGGTGATATAGAAAATGAGAAGTTTGATAGTATGTGCACTTTTTATCTTATTTTTTCATGTACACATTTTTGCATTATAAATATAGTAATTTGGGAATTGACAGGTAAAGTGCTTTTCAGACTTTAAGAAAATTGTTATTGCTGTGAGAATTGCTGACAATATTTGATAAACATGTATATTTGAACTACTTTTTTCTCGGATCTCCCATTCTATTTAGCTTAATAGCTGAGATTTGTTACTTGGTTTACCTATATTTACTTTGGTACTACACCGTAGTAGGCGTGTACGGAGAAGAATTCCAGATTCGTACCGTATACGAGTACCTAAGTATATAAGAAAAATCTATAAAAGATTTCCACCTGTATTTTCATGTGTAAACAATTATGGTCATTGAAATCTTGATTATCTGAGACGTAGAAGGAGAAGTGGAAATGAAAGTAGAAAGATGTGCGAATAGTAATTTCTCTCATTTTTTCTTCTGTACATATACATATATTAGGTATTGCACTCGAATATTTTCGAGGAAATTAAAATAATCTATTCGCCTTTAATTCACAGACTAAAAATAAAACAGGGATGAGTAAATAAAAACAATAATAATATTTATTTTGTTTTTTTTTTTTTAATCTTTTGTACAGTTTTATTATTTCCTTTATCATAACATTAATTTCCTTTCTTATATATGAATCATTTTATATTTATTTTGTAAATTTTAATTAATTACCATTTTATCATATTATTTTCTATTCATTTTTATTTAAATATATTTTTATTGATCATTCATCATTTTTATACATAAACATACATACATATAAGTTAATATGTATATGAAAATTACAGTAATTATTTATTTTATTACATTACTAAATAAATTCTATTAAAAATTTTTTTTGTTTTTTTCATTTTTTTTAATATTCTTATTATACACAACATTTAAATCATATTTTTTATACATAAAACTTTTTAAAAAATTTTACATATTATCTACAATAAAAATAATACAAACATAATGTAAATAAAATTTATCTAAAAAAGAATAATAAAAAGTTAAAGGATATCTAATAAGAAATTTAAAATTAAAATACTAAAGTTAAAACACAACATGAAGTAAGTAAATTAATTTACACATTTATTCTCAATTCTTTCAAATTAAAATTTATTTTACTACTCTTTACTTTCTTCTTCTTCAATAGCACTACTACCGCTCTATGTAAGTTAGACAAGGACTGAAGTGTTCTAAAATCTCATGACTTATTACTTACTATTATGTTACTAGAGCACCTACTAGTGAGTTGCTGGGTAGAACCAAACTCATTTTACATGATATAGGACGATTACTTTTCCCAGCAAGCTTGTACTCATTCAAAACTGAGTGAATTTATACGCTTGTATATAAATATTTGAAATACTTTTGTGTATCACTGATTGGGATAGATAGATTTTTAACAAATATCAAGAACTAAAAACAAAGTCCAGTTGATTGTATTTCATTTTTTTTTTCATTTAAATGTACCTACATTTTAAATTTTTACTTCTTTCGCATTTATCTTTTCATTAATATCATTTTCATAATCTTTTCATTAAGATGTAAAGATAAAAATTACATCTAACCATTTTTTTTTTTTTTTTGTAAAATAATTTTTAAATTATACATAATTATAAATAAATTTTTACTCTTAATTTTAAAATTTATTTTCTATTTTCTGCTGTCTATCATTAGATATAGATATTTTTTTTCTTATCAAATAGAACATTATGTATATAAATTATAATTTTATCATGTGTTCGTGTGTGTATATAATTTTTTATAAGTAATGCTGGTATGTATATAATATTATGTGATATTGTTACACACTTATAACTAAATATATTTATTTATGCATGTCTGTCTGTATTTTTGTATCTAAAATGAATTATATTATACGTCTCATAAATACATTTATACTAGATTCTACATTTTTATTAATATTATCCTATTATATATACTATTTATGTATGAATATATGTATGAATTATTTAAAAAAAAAATAACTTATTAATTAGAAAAATATTACATTGTGCTCTAAAAATTATACAAACAACACAAAAATAAAAATAAAATTAAATTTTTATTTCGATTTTTTTTTTTTTGTGATATTCATAACTTAATGTTTGTTGTATTGTATATGTATTTGTTTATTTTTCTTAAAAAATTTTATCTTACTATATGATGTAATAAAAATAAATTGAATTAAATTACCAAACGATAAAAAAAAATTTGAACTTAAATTTGAAAACAAAAAGGATATTTTGTTCTAATAATACTTTTCTCTCGAACCAAAATTCTTTTGAATTGAAATCAAAATTATCAAAATGTTTATGACTATTGATTTGATTGAAAATAAAATCACAAAAAAATAACGAGTATATGTATAGTACAAAGATGAATTAAAATACAAGAAAATTAATTCAATTAGCAACTAATTAGGTAATAAATTATTTAATTATTTTCTTCTATTTTTATCTTTATTTTTTTTTTTATCTACATTTATATAATAATCATCTATATCAATCATGTTTTAATATCTATATCTTTTTCAATATAGTGAATAGTAATAAATACATAAATATATTTATATATATGTATATATTTTATATGTATGTTTTGTAATTGCTACTTTATTCCCAGAACATTTTTATCTTCCTTTTTGAGAAACGAATTGAAGAATTTAAGAGAAATTTGTATTTTATTCGTTGTTCTGTTTTTCTGTATATTGTAATTGCTGCTATGTATCATCATGATGATGAGAAATTTAAAAATTACATTCAAATTCAAAAGAAACAAATAAATAGAATACTCATAAGGTATGATCGTTATTTGTGTGAAAGAGAGTTTTTATTCTCTTGACTGACGTCATCGCCATCTAAAAATAATGAAATTCGTATTAAAAAATGTTCATTAGGATTTAAACCAAATAAAAAACTAAAAAAAATGCAATAAATTAAATTTCAATTACTTATGTAAAACTTACATTAAAAAAAATAAAAATAAAAAAAAAAATAAAAAAAAAATTCTTAAAACTTAAATACTTTATGTAACACCAGTAACACACATGTTATTAAAATATTATCTTAGGAAAAACGGATAAAATTTAAAATTCAACTATCAAAAACAGCATTTTTTTAATGCATCATATTCCCATAACATTGCTGTGTACAAAAAATTATTTTACTCAATTTGACTTCGGATGACGTCACACTCTCTTAAAAAATTTTTCGATCATACCTTATGAGTATTCTATTTATCTTGCAAAAGAAAATATGAAATTCTCTGACAAATAATTAAGAGGACATTAAAAAAATTTTAGATTACTAAAATGTATGTGTATAAAGAGGGTATGTATTCTCTTATTGCAGTAAAATGGCATGTAATGTGTTGGAGTAAACCGAGTAAAATACTCGGCTTATGTGCCTTTTATTACGACGTGCTTACTGCTTATACTCTCAATAATTTGCTTACAAGAACATTTTGTTTATTTTTCAAATCAATGCGATGATATTGATTTCAGAGAGAGAGAGAGAGAGAGAGAGAGGGAGAGAAAGGGAGAGAGAGTTTTGAGGTATGTGAACTACATGCTTAAAATTTGTCCACAAAAGATGTTCGAACTTCGAACTTCGAAGTTTATTATTGAATTAAAAATTGTATTCTGATCTGCTCGCTTTATAACATTTGGATATTTCAGTATTATATCAGTTCTGTTTATATACACATCATAATTATTCCACTTTCAATTACAAATATTACTTTTGTTTAAATCTTTTATGATCTCTATATTTTTATTCTCAAAAACAATTCATTCATTTTAACTGATCAAACGTTAAAAATCCTTGAGGACATTCACATATTCTACACAGACCTGTTATCCAAGCACAAATCTTTATGATGATTGTTCCAAAATGCGTGAATGAGAATAAAGTAGCAATTAATTTAATTGCGCTGTTTATGTACTTATAAGTTTGATGTATACATGTACGATGTATCGTACATATATGTTTATGTTGTATAATATAATATGTAGTTAATATTATGTATATATCATATCCTATATATTATTAAGTATATTAAGTACATATTTTTCTACATTAGCAAAGAGCGTATATATTAGATTTATTTAGGTATATAGATGTATCATATAAATATTTGTATATAATGTGTAGCTAAAATTATTTGATTTGTTTTTATTTTTATTTTTTATAATTTATCTATTTTTCTAAAAAAAAATATCAATTCTATTTTATACATTATATATTTTACTGTCTTTCATTAATTGTAACGTAATTATCATTTATTTTTTTCGAAATTATTTCATTTAGCTATAATATAAATTTTTTGTTTTCTTAATTAAAAATCAAAAACAAATTAAAAAATTATACATCATTCTATAAAATTCATAATTATTACATTACATACATATGTATATAATTTTTATTTCTTACAAAATATTTTTTTTTTATTATAATTACAAGAATTTCAAATAATTATTATTTTAATTTTTTTAATGTAATTTTATTTTAAAAAGAAAATTTATCATAAAGATATTCATGAATCTTTTTCCAATAATTTCTATAAGGTATTGTTCATAATTTTGAAGTTATATGTATTTGTAGGATTTTTGATATTATCTATAGTATATATTGTGCTGAAAATATTTTTATTAGTAAAAAAAAATTCAATGTACATAATGTGTAAATTAAACGTGATCGATTTTTTTTTTTAAATTTATGACAGTATACCAATATAATTTTTCGAAGGATACACATCGCTTTAATATAAAAATACGAATATCCATATACAAAATATGGAAGATGATAACATGAAATATACTATAAGGTTCATTAATACCAAATCTATATTTATTATATTTAAAGGGCCTTTAAAACATAAGATATGTCTGAGTCTGGGGACTGGCTGACAGATAAGTTGAAATAATTTCTCTACACCACATACATTAAAACCATCTTTTCGACTTTGTCAAAAACTTCATTCGGATCAATATTTTATATTTTATGGAGTTTATGTCGTTGATGTTAACCATATATTTGTCAGAAATTATTGCTACGCATTTTTTTCTGTATCTTTCTGACGACTTATCTTCGTCTGCAAACAATACAACATTCATCCGACTTCATCTGTCGACTAATCGTCAGATATATAATATGTTTATGGGACCCTTTATATATGCGTAGATATTGGGTGATTCAATTGACGTACAGAAATCGGCTCGTAAACCGAGTAAACCAAATGAAATATACAAGTATTTACACGTTTTACTCGATTTACGAGCCGCTTACTACGTTAAATGCATATACCCTCGTTATTATTTTTTTAGTGAGTTTCTGAATTAGATTTTAATTTTAAATTTTTATTTTATACATTTTTTTTTAAATTTTTTATTAAAAGACAGAAAATAATTTATAGATAATTAAGTATGTTACTTTTATTTTTATTCTATATTTCTTTTTTTTATTTTTGCTTCCTTTAAATTACATTCTGTTTGTTTCTTTTGTTTATATTTTTTGCACTACATTTTATGTACGGTTTGATTATAATTTATTACACACGTTTTCTCATATTTTTTTATAATAATCATTTAGATATAGATATATGTATATGTTTATGTATTTTTATATAATTTCTGAATGCTTTGGTTTATTTTTTTCATAAATATTTTGGTGTGTATTTTTATGTTCGTTATAGATTTTTACCATTTAATTTTAAATATTGAACTTTTTAATATCATCGATTTGATTTTAATTTTTCAAATTTTTTATAAAAAAAATAATTATTTAATTTGTTCACAAACATATATAAAATATTAAAAGCAAATAAATTATTATTTGACTATTAAATGAAGGACAAAAAATTAATGATCAACTTAAAAAGAAATCAAAATTTTGATTAATTATAATTTTTTTTTTTTTTTTGAATTTATTGTTCAAATTTTCACTCATTTGTTCATTTGGATGTGTTTTATGTGAAGTTCTAAAATTTATGTATAAATAAATCCAGGATTTTAAAAGTAATTTTCGATTCCTTTATTTTTTAAAATTAATTACAAAAAATTTTATCAATTAGAAAACAAATAAAATTTTAGCTGTTCTCTTAATTTCATTTGAATTTTATCTTTTGCAATACGTTAAGTCATTTATATTGCTATACTGATTACTGTATATGTGTTGTTAATTTTTCAATTTTAATGCCTGCATATAAATGGTGTTATGCGTACTCAAATTGGATACATTTAATTATAGAAGTTAATTCATAATTTTGTATTTAATGTAAGTAATTTATTTATGAAGAGAGCAAAATAATTTGAATTTGAATAATTTGAAAAAAAATTTGAATTAAAATTCTTTTCGTCGATCAATTGGCTTGACTAAAATGGGATTTAAGTTTCGTTTTTTTTTTCTCTATTTTTTTAATAATTTTTCATATGTAGAAGTTATACATTTTTGTGTCATATATAAGAATATATGTATATAGGTATGTAATATGTAATTTATAGATAATAATGTTTTCTTCTTTTTTTTTAAATTATACATTGCATATACAAATTTACTTATTCCTTACAATCATTATATGCATATTATGTAAGTTTATGTATATATAAATGACTAATTTTATTTTTAATGTAATTATCTTTTTTTTATTTTTTTTCATACATATATTTTATATATATTTATAGTAGTATATATAATACTTTTTTATATAATTTGTAAAATAAATACATAATTAATAAATAATTTTTATATTATTTTTTTATCTTTCATTTTTTTTTTTTATAATTATCATAGAAAATAAAACATTTTTATTTTATTGATTATTTTTTATTTTTTATTCATTCAATTTATGCCATTCAGCTATTTGTCGACGTGGTGAATTACATACCTCATTCCAATGATTCAATGCAGTACCTACACATCTTGGACCACCCAGCTCTAATCTACCAATTACCTGAATAATATAAGAAATTAAAAAGAAAAAAAAAAACAAACGAAGAAATTAAAAATTGAATGAAAGAGAAAATACAAATACGAAAATATATAGAAATGAAACAAAGTATAATTATGGAGAAAAAGTATGAACTGTATGAGCTTTATAAAGACGTGACAATATTTTATCGCATAAGAATAAACAGGCTTAAATGGTTTGAGCATATGAGGACGTAATGAAGCGAGTGCTATGGTACGTCAGAGATGACAAGGAAGGCCGAATATACGATGTCTGAACGATGTCATAAACGATTTAAGAGCGATTAAGGTACGAAATTTGAAGCATTTAGCAGGCAGGCATTTATGATAATAACGATGAACGAAAGTAATTAACATTCAAAATTTTTACAAAAAAATTTTACAAAAATTAATAATATCAGAATGATTGATATTAATTACTTGATTCATTAGTGATTTTTTATACGAGTTTCAAATAATCTAAAAAAGCTTTTCATACATATTTCGTTTCATTTTGTAGTATTGACATTTAGAATTTTTAAAAACATTATTATTACTAATTCAATACAATATCATATCGATTTACTTAGTTATTTCAATGTACATATAAAATTGTAAAAGTCAAAAAATACGAAAGAGAAATTTTAATTTATATTTTTTTTCATTTAAAATAATTTCGTATTCATAACGTAAATATAATTTGTACGTCGTACGTGACGTGATTAATGCATTCGTATTATATTTACCCAAAAAAGTATATAATATACTATTCAACAATAACAAACAACAAAAAAAATGTGAATGTCCTAAAAAAAGGATTCATTTAATTGAAATTACTCAAATATGTATGAATAGTATATAAATACGCCCATGACTTTTTCATTTTCCTTTCTCAGAGAAAAAAAAACGTAACATATAATTCGGTATTTATTTGATGGAGCGACGTGGAGACGAATATTTCATATGTATATATAATAACACATATACACATTTATGTATATATATCTACATAAATGCCTGTATCTACCTATGCAGTATATATACAACTTTATAACTCAATTAACGAATTGGTTATATCGCGTGTCATATATGAAGAAAATAAAAAAATAAATGCTAATGTTCAACATGGGAATATCATACAAGAAATAAATAATATTAGTAATAGTACGTAGTATAATGTTCATATTTATAATACTTTAGTGTTCTATTATACATTCGTGTATTTTTGTAGGTATGTGAAATCGAAATTACATGTAATTTACAAGTAATTTTGTGTAATTTATTTTATTTTTTATTGTTTTTATTTTTTTATTTTTTGTTTTATTCCTCATTATTTTGTTATCATTTAAATATTCATGTGAATGCAAATATATATGTATGGAAAAACAAAAAGGAGGATAATTAACTACAACAAAAATTATATGTAGATTATATTGTATTAAATACGAACCTCATTCTTTGTCACACGATCCCAATCTAAAAGCATTAATTCAAGTGAAACACCATCCAATGAAGCTCCAGAACCCTAAATAAATAACAAACAAAAAAATTTTATGTAGAAGATTAAATTAAACGAATTAAATTATACGATTTATAAATCGAAACTGATATCATTTGTTTTCCATTCAAATTATTGATGGCGCATAATTATCGAAATTATTTTCCAATTGTTAAACGATAATAAATTATTTTATCTATACAGATCAATAATATTGTATTTATGTACTTACTTCTGTTGTTGGTATATCGAATGCGAAACTTTCATTAAATACTGGACTTAATGTTCTCTTCTTGACATGTGTCTTCTTTTTGGCGATACGCTGTCCATTATATAATAAATAGATTTTAACATACGGGTCAGCTAAACCGGTAACATCCATACGTGGTAAATTTCTAGCTTTCAATAGCACAACAGTTAAACGTGCTGCTGCCGGCTGCCAACATAATGATATTAATAATTCGCCACGTCCTTGTGCTCGTATCTTTAAGCTTCTCGGTTGGATTTCTTTACTTAATGCGATCTGTTGATTTTCGATTTGTTTTAAATCGATCGATGATAATGGACATACAACTTCACCAATAACATCATCACGTGAATAACGATCAAAACTTAGCACAACAAAATGTAATGACATTCCATTCAATTCTTGTAAATTCAATCCATAGAATGTAAAATCTTCATCATATACTGGATTTCTGGTATTACGGACGACTCTGTATGTACATAAATTAATAATAAAATGTTGATCATTTTTTTTTTAGAAAAAAAGATATAAAAAAAACGAGTTTTGTGTAAAGAAATAGTTAGTAATTTAATTTAATTGATAAAAAATATATCTTTTAAAAATGGAAACATTTTTTGATCTTTTAATTAATAGATGAAGATGACTGAATTTATAATGATCATATCTTACATCGAATATTTTTGTAAAAGAAAATATCAAGATGTCTCAAGTACATAAGAAGAAAATGAAGACATACATTAATTATAGAAAAAAATCTGTACCTGTATATTTGTACATTTTTTGTTTCTAGTCACATATACATTGAATATTTCATTTCTCATAGAATTTTCAATTCCATACAACGTGTTTTTTCACTTATTTAAAGTACATACATAGTGTATCTGACTACACTACACCTATAACATTGGTACATGCATGCGATGAAGTTTTTATTCAAAAAGTTTTTTATTCAAGAAAAAAAAATTTTTTGTTTTTCCAACAACACCATTTTTTTGTTACTGCTACAACCATTAAGAGTTGACAAAAAAAAATGTTTATGTAATCTTTTTTGAACATAAACATTTCTCAAAAATAACACAAGAAAAGTTTTTCCAATTTTTTATGACAATTTTTTTTCTCTAATTTTTTTTTTTTTCATTTTTGTAAATTTTCAATTTGATATTTCTTCTTACCGCACCGCACCGTATATAAATAAATAATTTCGTTCTTATATTTCGTCTTTTATTTATTTTTCTTTTCATATGTTTCTCTTTTGAAAATAAATTGAAATTAGAATAATTTCAATATACATATACATATGTACATATATGCATGTATGTTTATCATAGAATTTTCTTTTTTCCAATTTCTTTTTTCTATACCATTATATACATTCAAAATGAATTAATAAAAAAATAAAGTCATTTTTACATACTTATATGTATATGTATGATAATGTATAGTCGTATATGTAGATAACGTACATAAAAGGCGATAAAAAATTTGCTGAATATATCAAAAGAAAATGAAAAATATAAAAAAAGTAAATAAAACTTTTCATATGAACCATATAACACGTTCGTTCATTATGTATGTAATCATGTCGTACAAACATGTAACCATATGTAACTATACCTACAATCCATATGTATGTGTATGTTCGACTTATATTTTATGAATGTAAGTCTCGTATTCTATTCATTCGAACCATAAATTATTGACACACACACACATATTATATATGTATATACACAAAAAAGTAAAAGAAAAATATATTTTCTCAAAAGCTGAAGTATACATATTACATTACATTACCAACTCAAATATACAAGAATAGAAAATCTAAAAACTAACACACATACATAATATAATACATATCCTTCTACATAATATGAGTATATGTATTGTACTACATGTTGATGCATGAATAAAATATTTTCTATACAAACAAATTTATATAGAAAATAATAAAAAATTTATTCTACAAGCAATGAAAGAAAAATATAATAATAATATTATTTCGCTCTTCTTCTTCTTCTTCTGTATATAGTGGATATAAAATGAATGAATGAATTCTGCACTATTTCTACATTTATAGTCGTACATACATGCATACGTGCATTGCATATACGTAATATTTACATATGATGCAATGCAATACATGTAATGTAAGAAGATATAAAAAATCAAATACATAAAGTCGTCTATGTGAATATTGCATATTATGAGTATGAGTAATGCATGAGTATGTTCAACACTGCATAATATTACCAGAAGTCACAAATAATAATGTGAATGTAAGGATGTATACTCCTATCTGTAAATATGTATATATATATACATTAGTATATGTATGTATCCCCTCCACTAGTATACTTTATTCGAATATATGTATATACATACTCGTACATATGCATTTTAAGTACATTTTTATGTTCCATTATTATTTAACACTTTTTTTTCCATTTAAACCGAATCTGACTACAACACATACATTCAGATTATTAGACTATAAATCAAAATTTGTATATAACACACAGAGTAGATAAAAAAAAATATGTACAATTCATTAAATTCCTTTGAAATTTTTCGAAAAAATCAAATGAGGAAAAAAAAAACAACAAATCTCTTCAAACTTTTTGAAATCGAATACTTACGCACAGAAAGTCTCATTAGTATTGTATTCGTTTATTTTTATTATTTTTTTTTTTTATATATACTTTGTGCATGAAACTCTCTCTTTCTCTCTCATTAAATTGGAGAATTATTTAATTATGAAATTTTAATTAAAACCACAAAAAAAGCCATACAAACGTCGTATTATAAATAAAGAAAAAAAAATTATCGAAATGAATAATAAAAAAAAAGAAAAGTTAAATATAAAATTGAAAAGGATTTTCTCAGAAAAGTTTGAAAACTGTTGAATTTTACTTCAAAATTTCGTTTAAAAGGAATCAAAATGAAACAAATATTATAATCCTAAGTAAAGTTTTTTTATAATACTTATTTTAAAAGGATATATTCAAGGCTCATATTCTCATATTTAAAAAAAAAACACAAAACCGTTTTAATAGTAATTTTCTATAAAAAAATGTACGAGTAGAAATTTTTCATCAATAGATATCCTTAAAATTTACAGACGCATAGACGCATAGTTATGAGGATATACATATATAGATACCAAAGTATAGGAAAACGCATATAGACTAAACACTGATATCTAAGTATGTAAATTATTAATAATTTTATTAGCTATGAAATAAATCTAAAAATTCATTAGAATGTGTCTGTTTGTACGCTCCGTATTTCCTGTAAAAATGTATTAAACGGTACATATATATTCACAATTCGCATGTGTACGTAATAGATAACATTCTGTAATTTTTCTACGAAAATGGATACAGTTTAAGGCTTATAAAAAAATAGATCAAATTTCAATTCTATACCAATTCTATAGTGAATAGTAAACATTTTATGGAAGTAGTATATAAGATTGAGCTGAAAAGCTGTTTTATTATAATTTTTTTTTATTTTTCTTCTTATTCACTTGAAAATTACTTACTCTATACAAATATAATTATCCTTTTAAAAGTTTAATCAAAAAAGATAAAAATGATATATGTACATATACTTCAACTATAAATACATATTCGTAAGAATCTAGATTGATTTGTTGTGATTATACTGTAACCAGATATTTTTGATAAAGATTTTTTTATTTCATACTTAATACATACTTTCTGATATTATACTTAGATGAAATTTTATTTATTTATTCATGGAATTTTGAATTAAACAACTCATGAAATATTCACATAATGTAAACAAATATTAATACGCAATCGAACGTGTATTATTTATACAACACACACGAGTATCATTCAATTTAAAAAATAATACACAGTAATACGTTGATTTGAAATTATGTATTTACTTATTTGATTTTTATGTATACTTCATTTAAGAAATGTGAAGCATAAATCACGAATTTCTTAGGAATAAACTTCCATTTAATTTTCAAATCAAAAATTACGATTTAGGATTATTTCAGTAAAATTGCTAATAATTATATGTATGAGTATATGGAAGTATTTAGAATTATTTGATGAATGAAATGAATATACCTTAAGGAAAAATGCATTTACTTATTCACATAACATTTTCAATTCCATATTATAATTGAACACAAAACTTTGTATGTGTGTTTTTTTTCTCTTGCAGTAAGAAAATATTATATTTGGAGTGGAAATCAAGAGAAAAACCAATTTAAAATCACAATAAAAAACTGTTATTGTTCTCATAAATGTCACAATGAATAGTTTATTTGTCGTGTTTTGCAACAGAAATCAGAATGACCATGAGGCAAGATCACAAATTCATGTCCGCAAATTATAAAATTCATTTGTTTTTCTTTTCCATCATACATTATTTCTTTCAAAACAGTTAGATAATACACACTAATACTAAACTACTATAAATTTATTGAAAAATGTATATGGAATCATGGCCTTGTCAACAAATTTTTCTAATTCCATTCATTATAAGTTTATAAATCCTCACTTCTAGAATATATTGCCATTGAAATTTGACTTCTCATTTACATATTCATCACTAAAAATGTATTTTGGTCCTTCTTAATATAAAAACAAAATTAAAGTAAAAGAATCAAAAAAATAAATTTATTTCCCTTGTTTCGTCTTTAATGTAATAATGTAATTTTTTGGATAGTGCACACATTTTATAGATACAGGAGTACATACATACTTATCATATATTACGTTCTATTCTATCGCACATTTTCTGAAAATTATTTTTATATTGCACCCTCGTAAATTATCGCCATCATTGTCATCAGCATCATGTAATTTCATGTAAAATCGATACAGAAAACACACATTATGTGGTTTCCTACGTACGTATGTATTTATATAATGTTCATGTAGGTAAAATAGAAATGTTCACCTCATAACGACCATATATAGTATAGATAGACCACTATGTACCAGTATACACTTTTCATTTTATAACGAAATATCCATGTAAACTCTGTATACTTTTATTATATGAGTGATATGTACACATTTATTCACCTATATTGAAAACAAAACAAACAAAATATCCTATATAATGCCCATTAGGGTATACCGATATTTTCCTTGGGCTAGAATATAAAACGTATGCCACATATAGTCACTATTATTACAATTCACAATTTTTATTACATCATCTAAATACTATAAAAATTAATAGATCCTCGAATTTATTGCGTATACAGGATGCTCATATACGTAAATAAATATATGTATATGTATTTTTTATTTATTGCACATACACCAACAAAAAGATTTCAGGAAAATACAAATATGTAACAATACGAAACATTTATAGGACATAGGATACAAATTTTCATATCCAGTCCGAATGTGGTCAAATGTACTATATATATTTCTGGTCCAGAAACTCGTATGGATCAGTAGATTTATGATTTTCAATTTTTTTTTTTTGTTCAATTGTTTGTTGGAAAATTTTAATAAAAAACGATTGTATATTATGCTTTTATATAAGCATTTTTACAATTCAAATTAAATTATGACTCATATTTTAATTTCGAACATAAACATTATTTAGTATATATACTGTATACAGAAAAACTTTTGATTTACATAATAAATGCACGTGTGTAAATGTATATGCGAATTTCATAAATACACACACATTCATTAATGTGTACAATTAATTTGAATGTAAAATACATAATGACATGTTCTGCTAGTGCCATATATTCTTTTTTATGTTAACAAGATTCAGGAAAACTTTGTAACTATCAGACCCGCATATTATCTTAGTAATTTATTGCTGAACACTTGAATGTTTATTGTTGAATTATTGTGATACTGTGTACTTCAAATTTATGAACTTTTAATAAAACAAGAACATGAGGGCCATCATATTATTAACAATTTGAACTTTTGTATGTATTACATATATTTATATGATCTATCTAAATAAAAACATTTTGGGAACTAATTTCCAAAAAAAAATTTGAACAAAACCAAAAACTTTACTTTACCAAAATAATTTACTTTCTGTTGTACTTTCAATTAGAAAATGATAAAAGACTATACGAATAATTCAAAATTTGTACATACCTGGTCTTAACTTTATGCTGTTTTTCTGGTAACAGTTGTAATTTAACGTATGGATCGGTTGCTGTTTGTGTTTTACCATTCATTCCGGCCGGTATATCACCAGTTCCAGATGGTCCAGGTTTACCAGGCAATCCTCTACAACGTACAATCGATACAACAAGAGCATTACGTTCAGATAAATATCGTAATTTGAATACGATCGTTCCCAATTTTCCGTATTCATTTTCATCATGACCACGACTACCACCGACTCCATCTGGACTATCTAATTCTGATGATAATTTTGATTCATTCAAAATCGTTTTGGCTTTAATTTCATTCTCTTCAGAATATTTGATGGTGTGTAATCCGGGTGAAGATTGATCCTGATTATGACCATTATGATGATTATTATGATGATGATTCGATGATGATGTTATCGTTAATGCACCTGGTGGTGGTTTCGGTGCTGTCGGTGATGGTGATTTCTTTAAATAGTGTGTCGATTGACCACTTGGTGAACGAACTGCTGTCGGTCTTCGTGCCGGTTGAAATGGTAATGATGCATCATGATTTGCTTTCTTATTACGTGCTCGTATACGTCTAGCACAGAAACATGCTGTAACTGCTAATATTGCTGCCGCTGTTAAGCCAAGTACAGCTGGCACCACTAAAATGAAAACAGAATAACACATACACAAATTAATAAAGTTGATCGATTAAATGGTGGTAAAATAGGTAGTAAAGATAAATATTAAATAATTAAATATGTGTTGGATAAATGTAATGAAAAATACGACAAATAAAAAAAGAGATAAAGAATAAAAATTATACAAAAACACGAAGAAAAAAGAAAATACAAAAAAGGCAAGTTCAAACGACATTTTGTATTGTTATCAGGTTTCTTTCTATTTTATATTTATTTTCATTTTCTTCCTTCAGATGTACATAAATGTATATGTATTGATTAAATGTGGATAATATGTGAAAAATGTTCTTTTGTGTCTCTCTTTCCATCTAATCTACGTATGTTTTCAGCTCTATAAATAATTTTTCGTTCTTAGAATAATTATCAATATTTAAATGAATTTTTATTTGTTTTTGTATCTGATAAAGTTTAATATCCTGATTAAAAAGAAAATTATTTAAAGAATATAATTTTGTAATATTAAATCCAATTATTTTGTATATGTAGACACATTTTCAGTATGTGTAGGTATTGAAAAACGTTCTAATACGAAATGCACATATGAAAAGAAATGACTTCCATTACGAAATACATACGAATATGTGCATAATGTAGTCGCCCTAAGACTACACATATAACATTGAGTTATTTTGTTTTATTTTGTGTACGTTAATCCATTCTATTTTTGTAATTTCATGGAATTATATACGAGTAGAGTATGTAGTGAATATGAATTGAAAAAACTGAGCACATAAAAATAGACGAATACGAGTTTAATTACATATTTATGAAGATGGTATATAGAGAACTGAACAATTTAATGGAATATGGAAATAAACGGAAAGTTATGTTGCTTTGGAAGCACTTTGTTTTAGTTTTCTTATTACTGATCAATGCCAATTAAATTATATCCTATTGCAGAATTATATATAATCGTAATGTATATACAATTAGAATCTAAAGAAAGTAGAATAATTATTTTAGCCTGTTTTCTAATGAATAAAATTCAATAATACACCTACACATGATATAATTATTGTTGTATTATAGCACATAGTAATCTAAAAATATATAACTCCGTAGTTTGAATTTCGAAAAATTGTAGCCTACATTGTATTAATACGTGTATACAAGTACATACATATGTGTGTATATCACATCGAAAAATATCATCTAACTTTCATAGAGTTTCTATTTGCTATTCTTTCAAAATGAAACAAAATTTTCGAAAATAAAATACAAACGCATATCTCTATTTTTATACACACTTGTGATGTATTTGTTAAAAATTTTCCAGATGTATGTATGCATGTACTACGTAGGTGTTTCATATCAAAAAATTATCTTAAAGGTTCATTTACCATAAAACATGCATTATACTTTTACTAAAATTATCTGAATGCATCCATTTAATATGGAAAAATATATATTATTTTCATATTATTTTTTAATACATACTACTAAATATGCTCATGGCATAGAAAGTACATAATATACTCGTATAAATGTAGAATAGACTATAAAACCCGCATAAGTACATACATTCACATATTGGTATCTTCGTGTGTAATGATTATTATTATTAAGAATTTATTAGAGAAATAAATATTCTATTATACTAATACGAGTATGTAATATACACTTGAATGTGTAGGTAGTACAAAAATTTCTTATTCATTTTATCAAGTGTGGTATAGGTACTTAAAAAATGAAATTATTTCTTAAAGTTTTGTATACTTTTATACACAAAAGTAAAGTACATAGATGTACATACATATGTGTGTAATGTGTATTTTCATATAATAATAAATGTATAAATTCGAAATATTTACATTATAATACTAAATTATTTTTGCATGAACGTAAATATGATATTACACACAATAATCATACATATACAATAAAATCAATAAAATATTGGTACAAGGAAAAGTTTGAAATCAGGTAAACAAAATATACAAATATACTGGAAAATATACACTACACAAAAGTACAGAATAATGGTATGAATATATAAAAAGGATCATAGAAGTAAATTATTGTATATTGTAATTGTATAAAAGTTTTATTTTTGAAACTTCTTTTACTTTTGAATAACTTTCATTTAACTTTTTACATAGATTTTCCAAATAAATACTTTCATATAATATTAATTATATTATATATATTTATGTGTACATATTTTGAAAGTCGTAAAAAGTGTACTTGATTGAAATGACATTTTATAATTTTTCAATTTTATGAAATTGAAATTGAATTTTAATTGATCCATTTAATTATTTGTTAAATTTTCAATTATTTTAATTTCAATTTGGTATGTGTTTATTTTCCAATTTTATTTTAGGGTAAATAATAAAATCATAAATTTTATTACTCAAAAAACATCATAAAAAGAAAAAGAGGAAGAAAATAAATAAAAAAATTAATTTACTCCTGGAAGGAACTTTTTTTGTTATTAGACGTAGAGATTGGAGCCAAAAGTTTTGTACTGTTCAAGTATATAAATTACATTAAATTTTAAAATAAATCGCTAAAAATATCATAAAGAGAATAAATTTCATTTAATGAAAAAGAAATTAATATCGTAGGGTGGTCGTGAATCGTTGTATTACGTACTACGTACTACTTTGAAAAGTGCCAATATTGGTAAAATGTAAAAGATAAAAAAAGACTAGCTGTTAAAATGTTTAACTGATTACACCAAAGGCAATTTCTCTTTAGTACAATTACCACCTATTACATGATTATGTACATGCGGCGGTACGATACGAGCATATGCATCATACCAAAATTTTGAAAGGCACTCACATCATAAATATATTTAATAAACTCATTAGGAACCAACATATGCGATTATACCGTAAGGGAAAAATAATAATAGCTCCCAATATGTTGCAAAAAAATAATTAAAATCGCAGAAAATTTTACAATAAACCGCACGTAATTACGATTTTATCGTATTATATGAAGAAGTGTAAAATTATCCTTGGGCATATAATAGCTCAAAAGTTTAAAGTAATACAAGTACATCCATAATCCAAAAAAAAAAAAAAAATAATAAATAAATAAAATAAAAAATGGCTGAATTAAGCAAATATGTATGTATGTACATTATTTCATTCGACTGCTTAAACTGTATATATATTGAAGTAAAGTATAAGGAAAAAATAAGAAACAAATTAAAAATTTAATTTATTCATTCGTATACGCACAAATCGTTAGATACATATAGAGACAGCCACCTCTTCATATTCTACACGATTCAGAAAAGAATAAATTAAAAATCTTTGTGTATGTAGATTTACTTTATTTTCATTTTTGAATTTAAAAATCGCCTCAATGCATTTATGTACGTAAATACTTCATCATCTTTACCATCATCATCTTTAACATCATTATCATTTTTGTCATTGTCGTTGTCGTTGTCATAATTGGAAAGTCTGTAAAATGATGATGATGATGAGTTATACATCGTAATGAGAATTTTAAAGCGTACATACGAGTATACGCGCATTGAAAACATTTAAGTGAATTTCAAAATAAAAATTACTCTTCAAAATTAATGCACACAAACATACATAATGTAGACAACTACTACTCGTACAGTACGAATGCTACGCGTATGACTCTTGAAATTCTACATTAAAAAGGATTTATTTAAGATGATAATCATCATACTCACAATACTCGCATGGATTACATTTCATTTCATTTCATGTGCATAAAAGGGGAATAAAAAAATGAAGTCCTCCTTTTTATGTATCCCATGCTAAACAATATTTTTCGTATTCGTTGTCTCGGTGTTATTGTAAGATTTATTCCCACATTATTATTACATAATGCATAATGTGGTATTGCATTCAATCCCCATCATACAAAAAATCTTAAAGTAAGAAGAAATTATACAAAACAAGGAGGGCCAGATAACATCAAGAACATTCTTTCTGTGATATTGACTTCATTTAATATTAAAGACAGAACATATGTGAATTTTTAAATAATTATCCGTAAAGAAAAATTAAGAATACGTCATTCGATATACAATATGTGTAGCGCACAAATGTGTATGTGGTGTATACCAATTTTCTTTTATATGGTTTTTGAATGAACCACAAAAAAATGTTATTTGTATATTAAAATCTTAAAGTCAAGATCAAATTAAATATAGGTACCACCTCATTCATTATGAATGTATGTAAGTGCGTAAGCATATCACACCCTTTTCAAAAAGTTTTCTCTTATAATTGAAATTTATTTTTATTGATATTTACATGAAAATAAATTTGAAAAGAAAAACAAATAAGGATATTCACATTTATAAAATATTCATGATAATGTACCCAATCAAAATGACAAAGTACATTATATCACAAGGAGAAAATCTTTTAAACTGTTTAAATAAAAAGTATACCATTTCCACTGACCAAAATTGAATAAATATAAATATGTAAACAAAAAAGAAGGATATAAAATTAAAGAAAATATAGATGGAAAACTGTAACCATGTGGATTTCGGTTCTTATATGTATGATATCTTTAACTATTCACAAAAAATCACTTAAATAGCTGATCATTTTTCATAGAAAATATGAACAAAATTACTCCTTCAACCATGAAAAAAAAATGTCTACTGATCGGTATGGTGAATAGTCAATCAATCAACACCTAAATACGCTGTCTGAATAAATCGTAATCTGAAACGATAAATGACTTAAATGGATCAATAAATTTACATCAAATTTTCATAATAAATCAAATTTTTTCCCTTCACTATTTCCAAAAATCTAGTATCTTATTCATTTTTTTTTTTCACATCTAAATTTTCACTGATTCATAATAGAAACGGATTACATGAAAATTCGCTTTACAAATGTTTCTTCACTTTGAAAAAAAAAATCAAAAATGCTTATGTGCATGATGTACGAACAGTTGAAGGAAAATTCAAATTAACATTTTACCGTGTATGTATCATATTACATTTATAAAATGCGATAAAATCATATTCATCTAAAAAATGGGGGAACTGGGTAGATGATATAATGCGGTAAAACATATTTTCAATATAAAAATAAATAAAAATTGAAGAAAGCAATTTTCAAATGTTATTGAAGCTTTTTGAAGCATATACATATATGAGCAGAATATTAAATTGAAATAAAATAAAACAAAAAAAATTCACATTCTACACTATAAATTTTCCATATTCTAAGTATTTTGGACTTTTTTTTTAATATTTATATTCCTGAATGAAGACATACAATCACATATACATACACACAGGATCTCGTTATTGTATTTTCCATAAAAAAATGTTCAAATAAAATTTTTCATGAATACAAGATACGAGTGGCAAAAAAAAAAAAGTTTATATAGGATTATTACGAATATTTCGAGAGGAAATATTGAGTTTTTCATTTAAAGAATTTGTACAGCAACAAAAAATTAATATGTGAAAAACCAGAAAAATAAATATAAAAAACATAAATAATGAATAAAATTATCATATATAGAGAACTGATGACTATGAGTACGATTACGATGATGATGATGATAATAATGATGAGATATTTTTATTAATTGTGTACTCATGTTGTATACCTCTAATATACATCGAATAAAATAAAAGCAGCCATCAATAAAAGATTTTTTTTTTTTTAAATGTTTGGAATATTTTAATTTTTTTCTATCCCAGTAGAACTTAAAATGAAAACGACGTAAAAATATATTTGCTGTATTATTTCCGTTTAGAATTGGCAATGCTTTTAAATATGCATTTTATTATTTAAATATTCCTCGTTTTTTCTGTTGTTTGGAGTGTATGCTTTGAGACTTTAGAGAGTTGATGTCAGAGGATCATCATCATACTAGCTATATGTTGTAGATCCGATATACTATTCATTCATTTATTTATTCGTTGAGAGACGAAAATGGAAAATTGATACATGATATGAACGTTATAGTAAATATTTGATTATCCTTTTTATCCTTTTTATTTTTTGTTTTTAATATCTGATACAAAGTTGGTATGACTGCACGAGTGTATGTACTATACTTATATATATATATAAGATGATGATGAATAATTGACATTTTTCAATGAAATAAAGTATGGAGTAAAACAACCAAATAAAGAGGACTAAATACCTACCAATATAAAATAAGAACTACCTGCACATCTGCATGTGTAGATCATAAAATCGTATGAAAAAAATAATTTTTTAATTGAAAATATTAAAATGTCAATTATAAGTTTCATATCGTAATTTTTTAATTAAAAAAATGTAATGTCAAAAAGATGATAGGAAGTATCGATATATAAGAATATATTTAACATGAATTCATTTTTCAAATAGCAATGAGGATATAAACACTAAAATATAGTAGTGTTTATATAGTACCTTGTATAATATAGTATATATAGTACCTTGTATGTTGTATGTCATGTACTTGTATTTTAATTTTCTTTTTATACTTGCTCTTTACTATACACACCATAAAAAATATATGAGAAAAAGGAAGAGACAATGACCATTTTCGGTAATTCAGTTCTGAGTTAGATATTAAATTTATGCGTGTTCAGTAAAGAAAATCTTAGTGGTAAGGCTGTTCGAAAAGTCAAATATGAATTTTATATGTGTTCGGTAAATTAGATCATGAAAGATAAGTTTGTTTGAAAAATCAGGGTAACATTAAGTTAGATAAGTTAGATTTTTATTGAACAGCTGACTTTGATGTTATTTTAGTGTTATTTCTGAATAGGCAGAACTTTTTCAACTAAATTCACATATTCTTCTTAATCAGTGTTAAACAAGTATCTGACTAAAAAATCAGAAAAGATTTGAATTTGAATTACCGAAACGAAATATATACGAGAAACACGAGAAGACAGTAAGTAGAAGCAACATACTAGCTCTTCACATCATAAGAAATATACGAGAAACAGGAAAAGTAATAAGAAAATATATTATTATACTTGTATGCACAAATAATAATATCGTACAACGTACAATAACATTCATTTAAATAATATAAGAGCAAAACTGAATAAAGTATGTACATATATTGTATACTCTTTGTGATGTTTTCAGGTGTGTAGGTGCATATATTGTACAATATTCTAGAGTTAGATATACATTATATAAAAAATAAAACAATGAATAAAAGGCTCTTTGCATTGTTATTGGAAATTATATATTCTTGTATATACATACAGAATTCATATTTAGATACAGACATAAGAACATTGTACGTACATAAATATATTTGAGAGTCAGATATCGATATATGTAGATTCATGTATGTCCTTTTGAAAATAATTTCAAATTTATTCGTATCGTTCTACAGTTTATATCCTTGTACATATAATTGGATTAAATTCTGAAATATATGTTTATTTTTTTTGGTACGTGTAAAATGAAAATCTTTACCCAAAAAAATTCTATTAACGATATATAGTGATATGAATATATGTGTACTTTAATGAACATAAAATATATACGATAGGTAGTATAGAAAATACAAAAAAAATATTATTGAACCATTGAACAAAAAAAAAAAACAATAACGACAACAAATAATAACCAAATTATTATAGTTTGCTTTATTGAAAATAGAGATACTTTTCGCTTCTTTATATTTTATGTTTTCGAAACAGTGGATTTTCATTTTATTTTTATTAATTTTCTCGTAATGTTCTACAGAAAATTATTTTCTTGTTTTATATATTTTTTATTTTGTTCATTCAATATGATATGACACAGCAATGCATAAAATTACGTATATACTTATCCTTTTTTCTTATCCTTTTTCTTATAAAAAACTTTTGAATATTATACATTTTATTTTTTTACTTCTTTCTTTTCTTATGAATATTAACTAACTTTATACTTTATATAAGTACATATAAATACATGCGTGTGCATAATGTATATAGATGTATACAAAAAATATATAGATCCGCATGTATTATATGTGTATCCTTTTTATTTTATTATTTTTTTTTAAAGAAAATTCACAAGTAAAAGATCTTCTCTAAACTATAATTTTCTTTTTGTCATTTTATTTTTCTTTATATTAGTATTTCTTATTTGTTTTAGTTTTGTTTTTTCGTCATTTATTTCAGTTTTTATTTTTATACGTTGTTATTTTCTTCATTTCAAGCTCATTATAAACGAATATACAAATTTTTTGTATCTATACATTTATATAAATATAAACATACGAAACAAAAAAAACAAAAGAAAATTATATGATAATAAGAAAGTCTTCTTTAAATGCACTGCACCATATAAGAAGGAATAAGAAAAATATATTAATATAGAAACTTAGATATTCAGATACACGTATACGTATATATATACTTTTATAGATACACTTTCGTATCTCATATAGAAATCGATATTATTTACATACATATATACCGAAACTTAATCTTGTGTGTGAAACGTATAATGTATAATGTATAAGTCGTTTGCATAATATGAATACCGTACAATATAAGAAGCATATTCGTACATTTTCTGTTTTTTTAATAATCAAAATTGAAACTGTATTTGCAGAGTTATTGGTAGATATACGTATAAAAATACAAAATAAATTACCATACATATATAACAATGATAAAAATGAAAGCATATTTAAAGGATAATATAACATGATATTACAACTATACAATAGTATAAAAATTTGTATTTGACCTTGTACTGATTGAAGAATATAACTGCGAAAAACTATAATAATCAACGTTCATTATAATGAACGTGTATGGTGATGAATACGAAATTATGTGATAAAATATCGATTTTTAAATATATTTTCATTTATTTTTATGAAATATGATGGCATATAATAGGTGCGTGTATATGTATAAAATGTATCTACTCACATCACAAGTCAGAACTTAATATACATACATGTGCAATGAACTATGTATATGTTTTATGAAATCAACATGTGAAAATGATGTGACAAAGTTTTCATTTTATAATCCACTTATAAATTGTTTTTTACTTTTCAGTTCAAATATAAATACATACTATATACTACGATACTACTTACTTAATGTCCTTTTTTTAATTTACATTTTATAAATTTGCACAGATTATATGCCTATATTTAAATGCGGCTTTTAAAGATAACATGTGATGACGTTGAATGAAAATTCGATAAATATTTAAATTAAATAAAATTTTTTTAATGAAAAACCGGGAAAGGAAATCGAATGAAAACGAAATAAAACAAACACACTGTATAATCTGATTTGAAGGATTTTCTTATTGCATTCCGCGAACTTGTTGCTGCGATTGTGGTACGAATGTAGCATAAATAAAAAGAAAAAATTGAATTTATAACAGACCAAAAATATTTTTGCTTTTGGTGACGACTAAAAAAATTCAAAAAAAAAAAAAAAACATGTATGTATTATATAAGAACAGAATATTTGAATAACAAATTCTGAAAATTGGAAAAAAAAAATACGTAGATGTACGACGCAAAGGGAATACAGAGCCTAATAGAAATGGTATTCGATATCTTTTTGCTGAAAGAATGTAGCATATTGTAAGACTATATATGTAACTATGTGTAATTTGACCATCAGATTTATATTCTATATAGTTGAATTTATAGCGTAGGTTATTTTACGCAATTGAATTTTTCTTTTTATTAATATTAAAACAACTAAACTGTTTCTGTCAGGCTGTTGAAGAAATAATAATAACTGATTCCAAAAATAGAATTTTAGAGATTGAAAAAGTCGTTAAAAAGAATATGTATTTTTATTCGGAATACGTTTTGATGATACATATAAATGTGAGTATGAATCTGATGATATTAAAGATATTTAAGAGTAATGCAAAACACTACAAAATATTTCATTATTTTCTTCAACTTGTGGAAGAATTTTGTTTAAATTTCTCGAATATAAATATGGAAAATTAGTCATTTTCCAAAGTCTACGAAAAAATTTCTATTAAAATACGAAAAAAAAAACATTTTCGAATTATGTGTTTATGTATTCCTAACTCAAAATAATTATGAGATGTGTCTCTTTTGCAAAGTATTTTCTATATACAGCCCATCATTTGCAAAAGAAAACAAAAAAAAAAATAATAATTCATAAATTTTATTATTCAATTCACGTTCCTTACACAAAATTGAAGGATAACAACGAGAGTATGTAATATCGGGCCTTCTTCATACCTAATTCAAGAGATACACAATACACATCAGAATATCCAATAGAAACGGAGATTCCCACACTCGAATCATGCATATTTATGTAATATGTTTACATAATAATGTCACTTAGTAGCAAATGAATTATTTAGAATTTATTTTATACGTCTGCTGTCTAGTACCATATACTTACAATTCTAAATTTTCCATAATTTTATGAATTGGATCAAACATAAATTATATTACTTTATCATCTATATATTATTTCGCATATCGCCAACACATATTTTGAATGAAGCTTGTTAAATTGTAATTGGTCGCTCTATGTCTATACCATCAGATATACAAACTTATATGAATGTAGATGTTTGTGCATGCATATAAATACTTATTTATGTACATTTAAATATTTTCGAAATTCAAATTTTATGCAAATAAATTACAAACAATTTTCTGCATGAAATTTTTTTATTTTTTTTTAGTAATTCTACGTATAAATATTGTACATTAAATATAATTTGAAAGACTAATAATAATTCAATTTAATGTATACTTATGTAAAATGTACATACTTATATACATTTGCATTACATCTTATTTTGATGCTCATAAATTATTATCTTTTTGAAATAGAAAATGCTTCTCATTTCCATTTGCCTATTTAAATAAATAAAAATATCTGGCCGAACTATCTAAACTAGAGCACATATTTGAAAATTTTAATTTTTTAATATTTTAAGAAAAAAAAAAAATAAAACAAAAAAATATCAAAGAAAAAAAATTCTTGGAATTTTTTCTATTAAATAAACTAAACACTATCCATATTCTCCATTGTAAAGATGGACATTGTATTCAAAATAATATTATATCCATTTCTATACTCGTATATGAAAATTATTGTACTTACTTTCTTGTAAATAGATAAAAATTCAGATAATTATTTTTCTCATCTCTTTTCTTATCCTTAAAAAAAAAATTTAAATGACAAATAAATTCTCTTAACAGAGTCATGTACAAATACATAATAATATAGAAAAGTGTTGTAAAGTTCTTCAGATCCTTCAACAGATAAATGGAAATTTCATTTCGTTCAAATTCAAATTCAAATAAATTTAGTGAACTTGTATGCAGAATAATCAGAGAATAAGGGAATTCTTTGTTTCGCTTCAACTTGAATTCAAATTAAAATTTCAATTACATAAACTAAAGAAGAAAAAATTAAAACTAAAACGAAAGAAAAAAATTCTTAAAAACAAAAATATGAATGCAAAAAATAAAAGCAATCTACGAAAAATTCAGTAAAAAACAAGGATACTCGAAAAGAGAACTACGTCGAAATACATGTATAAAAGTTCAACGTCACGTCAGTTTTCTTGATTTCATTTATTGTAAAGAATTCGCAATCAGAAACGTTCTTTTCATAGTATTTTTTGTTAAACATTTAATTCATTTTTGTTTTCTCTTCTTTGATTTTTGTTTTGGTAAACAAAACGTAAACGTTAACATTTCAATATCATTCGGAATGAATAATCTTTGAAAATGTTTGAAAATGTTTAGTTAACACATGCACTGATACACATATGTACATATTTCATTTTTACTATACTAGACGAGAGTGAATTATACAAAAAGAAGGGTAAATTGTATGTATATTAAGTTGTAAGACATTATAATGTTGTGTGAGTCTGAGTAGTAAGTTTATGTCAGTGGTTTTTGTTCAGAAGTCAAGCCCAATTCACCTGCATACCATTCCTAATTAAGAAATAATAATAATAATAATGGAGAAAAATCTAAAAAGAAAAGAGCAGAAATTCAAAAAAATGAAAACTACGATAATTAAAAAATGAATGCATCACATTATTCCCGTACAATCGTGTACAAGTATAGATACATATACTATGTACTATAAAATAAAATGCGATAAGACTGTACGAAGAGAAACAGCCATCTCAACCATTCATGTTTCACTTACACAACCTACACAACAATTATGCACGGTTTTAGATTTATGTTAAGTGCACTTAATGACAACAATTTTCGTTTAGCGAAAGAATAAATTTAACAAACTACGACTGACGATAAAAACAACAATAACAGCGACAACAAAAATTATACTTTTGAAAATATAGGTATGTATGTACCCACCTGGTACCTAGGTACAATACGCAGACAGACTATGTGTACAAATATTTTGAGTGCACATAAAATTTATCAACAATTCCATTCTCATGTACCGGTAAGGAAACAATTTTCATCATTATTATTGTCGTTATTAATGTTAATGTTTCCCACTTATATTATTAAATTTTTTTATGCTTTTATAGTAAATTTGATTTTTCCAGGCTATAAAACGCTTAAGCAATAAGAAGTGGATATTGATTTTTATTTTGTCTGTTCAACAATTTAATTTTCTCTGTCGAAATCACGTAAAATATCTCCTAAAATTTCTATTTATTTATTTGCACACTTCTTATTTTTTCAAGACAAAAATGTTTTTTTAATTATTTTATTTCGGTTCAATTTAATTTTACACTCGTGTTCATAATAATAATTGTCATTTCAATTTCAATTCCTCAAATAGAAAATAAAATTCTTGATATGTACATATGTACGACAACTTTTTAATTTAAAAGAACAGTATACACATATATACTCGTAAATATATTTTTTTAGATCCTTTGGGATCATAATATTTGATTTTAATTTTATTAATCTAAATTTTGGTGTGAGTTCTTATAATTCAGACAATAAATATTTGTTTATTTAGAAAACTTTAAAATAATTAAATCAATTTATAGAAACATATAATATGTAGGCGAGATATCAACATGTAAAACATTCTTTTTTTTTTCAAAAAGAATTGATTAATAAATTAAATGATTTGAAACAAAATTATTCCGAAAATAGATACAAGAGTAGATATTTAACAAAATGTGACTAATTGAATAATAAAATGTAACATACACTTGTTATAAAACATTGCCTTTCTTTGGCACTTGCCTTTGCCTTTAGTAATCAGATTTTTGATACCGTTTTCCAATTTCAATTAATATGTACGAGTATATGACATTATACACATGCACAGATTTAATTAAAACCTGGACTATGTAAATGTAATAAATATTGTATACTTGCACACACATTAACAGAAATATGTACATATAAATACTAGTACATGCAGTTTTCCATATCTCATTTATTTCTATGTAATGTACGTATATTTATGTTAGTTAATTGACTTACACATACTAATAAGTAAATATATATTTCAAGTGAATATAAAAAATATTTTTAACCTTTCGACCTTTTCGAAAATGTTATAAGTTCCAAGGCTGATTGAAACTTAAATGTGTTTTCTCATTTGCTTCTATAATATCGAGATTCTATATATATGTGGTATCGATCGATAATACCCTTATTAGGTAATAAGCATATGAATTATGAACACAATTATCACCATAACAATTGTAATGTAATTTAATGTAACTATTAACGTAGGTCAGTTATTATTCTTTTTTTTTGTCGAAAGATAAGAAAAGTAAAAATAGCTCAGCCTCTTTTTTTTTATTTTTTTCATCTTTTTCTTTTTTTTACACAGTTCAAGTTAAGAGACAAGAAAGCAAAGTAATGTAAAGTAAAGTAAAGTTAATTGTAAAGATTTTGAATTTTGAATTTTGAATTTTGAATTTTGAGTTTTGATTTTTTTTTTTTTATAATTTACTTATTATATTTTTAATAAAATATTTGATTTATTGAATATATTCTTTTATTAAACTAATGAACCCACAAAATTGGTGTCAGAAGTGCTCTTAAAAAAGAAAAAAAAAAAAAAAAAAAAAAAAAAAACCAAACAGACACGTGGAAATTTAAAATTCGTAAAGAAAAGACAAATGAAAAGTGAAAAATTTATATTTGAACAAAAACTTTATTAGAAACGAAAATAAAAAGGCTATGTTAATTTTAATTTATGGATGAATTTATTAATTTAAAAGTTATCGAGTTACAAAGCGAATTAAAAAAACTTGGCCTGCCAATACACTATCGACAAAAAAAAGACCTAATAGAAAGATTACAAAACGCAAAGAATTCAAACAAAGAAAAAGAAAGTGACAGTGAATATTCTAGTGTAGAATCCGAAGAATTCGAAACTAAAAAAACAACAAAAGTGCAAATTGGAAACGCGGAAAATTTAAATAAAACTAATAACTGTGATAAACTTGGAAATTTTAGTGAAATAAATTTGAAACTGGCAGAAGAAAATTGTAAGGAAAAAATGACTGAATCTAATACCTTTATTTTCAGAGATATTGAAGAATCACTGGAGCATTTCGATGGTGAAACAGAAAAAGAGATAACAATATGGGTGAAAGAATTTGAAGAAATTTCAGAACTATGCAAATGGACGAACATACAAAAATACCTTTATGGACGAAGACTTTTGAAAGGGGCAGCAAAATTAGCGGTGGAATCAAATACGGAGGTAAAAAGCTGGGATAATTTGAAAAATATTTTATTAAGTGAATTTGCAAGAACTACAACTAGTATATCAGTGCACAAGCAGCTGGAAAATAGAAAAAAATTGCCTTCAGAATCGTTTCTTCAATACACATACACCATGAAAAAAATTGCGAACAAAGGTAAGATGGATGAAGAATCTATAGTGGCTTACATAATAGCAGGTATCAACGACGACGTGTCAAACAAAGCTATACTTTATGAAGCTAAAACAATCGCGGAATTGAAAACTAAATTCGAAGCGTATGAAAAGATGCAATGTGAAAGAAGAAAATATTCTAAGCAGCAGCAAAAGAATAATGAAGCTAAGGAGCCAATGAAGAAAAATATAAGATGCAAGATTTGTGGTGCTTTTTCGCATAATTCTAATGATTGTCCGCATAAATCGAAAGGTCAACGCTGCTTTACATGTAATGAATTTGGGCATATATCGTTTAGTTGCCCTAATAAAAAAGTTAACTCCGTAAATAGAATCATACAAGAAAATTTTACTTTACAGGTAAATATTGGTCAGTACAATTATATTGCTCTTTTAGATACCGGCAGTTGTGCATCAATAGTGAAGCAATCCATCTTTAAGAAGGAAGGAATAAATACTTTTACTCATGAAAGCATCTTGCTTAAAGGCTTTGGGTCAAATCAGATTATGCAAACTTTAGGTGCTAATATAATAACAATAAGTGCACAATCACAAGCGTTTGAAATACTCGTTCACGCAGTTCCGGACAAATACATTAAAGAAGATATCATTCTGGGTGCAAATTTTTTTGAACAGGCCAAGATAATATTTGATGGCAGTAATATTGTGATACATAAAAAAGAGAACAATGAACTCCTAACGAGCAACCCTTTAGAAAACATGGATGTTAAAACGCTAACCCACGAGGGTGAATATCCATTAGAAAATATTAAAGATAAGAACATAAAAAGTAAAATAAATGACCTAATAAATAATTACGAACCTATCAAGATACAGAAATCTTGTATCGAAATGACAATCACTTTAGAAGACGAAACCAGTATATATCAGAAGCCGAGAAGACTGTCTCCGAAGGAGCGACAGTTTGTGAACGAGCAGGTACATCAATGGCTGAAGGACGGAATCATTCAAAATAGTACATCCAATTTTGCGAGCCCGGTGGTCTTAGCAAAAAAAAAAAACGGAGAATACAGGTTATGCATAGATTATAGGAAATTGAATCGCAAGATAGTAAAAGATCGTTATCCGTTGCCTCTGATGGAAGATATACTAGAAAAACTTTTCAAAGCTAAAATATTCACCACGCTAGATCTCAAAAACGGCTTTTTTCATGTTGACATTGATGAAGGAAGCAGGAAGTATACGTCATTTGTAACTCCGGACGGGCAATATGAGTTTTTAAAAGCTCCATTCGGTTTATGTAACTCTCCTGCCGTATTTCAGCGTTTCGTTAACACAGTTTTCGCAGATTTATTAAAAAAAAATGTTGTTTTGCTTTATATGGACGACATAGTTATCCCTAGTAAAGACATGGAGGACAATGTAGAAAAACTAAATGAAGTATTAAAGGTGGCAAGAGAAAACGGCTTAATAATCAACTGGAAAAAATGCCAATTTGTCAGTGACTCGATAGAATTTTTAGGGCACGTCGTAGAAAACGGAGTAATAAAACCTTCATCAACTAAAATTGCTGCAATAAAAAATTTTCCAGAACCAAAATCTCTGAGGGACATTCGAAGTTTTCTGGGCTTAACTGGGTTTTTCCGGAAGTTTATAAAAGCATACGCACTCATTGCCAAACCATTAACTGAAATGCTAAAAAAAGAGTCAAATTTTAAGTTTCTTTCAGATGAACGTAGAGCATTTCAGGAGCTGAAAAAACGCTTATGTGAAGAACCTACACTAAAACTGTTTAATCCAGAGCTGAAAACTGAATTGCACACAGACGCAAGTGGATATGGTTACGGTGGTATACTTATGCAGTTTCATGAGGATAATAAATACCATCCGGTATTCTATCTTAGTTTCAAAGCGACAGCAACGGAAATGAATTATACAAGTTACGAGCAAGAGATACTGGCGGTAGTAAAATGTCTAAAAAAACTTCGTGTGTATCTCTTAGGACTAAAATTTAAAATCTACACTGACTGTCAAGCACTTCAAGCAACCATGAATAAAAGAGAATTGTCACCAAAAATAGCGCGATGGATTCTGCTTATTCAAGAATTCAATTGTGACATTGTTCATCGAGCAGGTTCATCGATGAAGCATGTAGATTGCCTCAGCAGATATCCGACACTATACAAAATAGAAGACGGTTTGCTGAATAGAATCAGACATATGCAGCAAAAGGATGACTTTTGTGCAGCTATACTAAAAATCTTGAAGGAAAAAGATGACTACGAGGACTATATATCGAAAGGAGAAATTTTGTATAAATTTGTACAAGGACGCAACTTGCTAGTTATCCCGAAAACGCTACAGAAAGAAATTTTGAAAAACATTCACGAACGAGATCATGGAAGTGTCAAGAAGGTGGAAGCTGTAGCTCGTCAGGATTATTATATACCCAAAATAACATCTAAAATAGAACAATTAATAAATAATTGTATTCCTTGTATTTTAGCCCGAAAAAAGAAAGGAAAAATGGAAGGTTTTCTAAATCCTATTGACAAAGGGGACATACCATTGCATACTTTTCACTTAGACCATCTCGGACCACTTCCGTCAACATCGAAATTATACAAGTATATTTTAACGGTGGTAGATGGATTTTCTAAGTTCTGCTGGCTTTATCCAGTGAAAAGTACGACGTCTGAAGAAGTTATTATGAAATTAGAACATCAAAGTCAAATATTTGGTGATCCATTACGACTTATTACTGACCGCGGAGCAGCCTTTACATCGACTGCATTCAAAAATTTCTGTGCCGAGAGGAAAATTGTTCACAATCTAGTAACAACAGGTGTTCCACGTGGAAATGGGCAAGCAGAAATATTTAATCGCACGATAATCGAGATTTTAACTAAACTTTCAGTAGAAGATCCACTAAAATGGTATAAGTTTGTACCTAAATTACAAAAAGCATTGAACAGTTCCACTAACCGCAGTACCAAAAAAAGTCCGTTTGAACTTTTATTTGGAGTACAGATGAGAAATCATGAAGAAATAAAAATTTTGGAACTACTTGAAGAAGCAATGATAGATGAATTTGAAAATAATCGTGACAACTTAAGAAAAACAGCAAAAGAAGAAATCAGAAAAATTCAAGAACAAAACAAGAAAAATTTCAATAAAAAAAGGAAAACAGCAAAGAAATACAGAGTACATGACATGGTCGCTATTAAACGCACACAGTTTGGTCCAGGACTAAAACTTTTTCCTCAATATTTGGGACCGTATGAGGTGGTAAAAATAAAACGTAATGATAGATACGACGTACAAAAGGTGGGTATGCATGAGGGCCCGAATTTTACAAGCACTTCGGCTGACAATATGAAGCCCTGGGTTGAAGATGACTCAGACTACACCTCATCCGAGGCGGATGATTAGCAGAATGGCCGATTGTGGTATCGATCGATAATACCCTTATTAGGTAATAAGCATATGAATTATGAACACAATTATCACCATAACAATTGTAATGTAATTTAATGTAACTATTAACGTAGGTCAGTTATTATTCTTTTTTTTTGTCGAAAGATAAGAAAAGTAAAAATAGCTCAGCCTCTTTTTTTTATTTTTTTCATCTTTTTCTTTTTTTTACACAGTTCAAGTTAAGAGACAAGAAAGCAAAGTAATGTAAAGTAAAGTAAAGTTAATTGTAAAGATTTTGAATTTTGAATTTTGAATTTTGAATTTTGAGTTTTGATTTTTTTTTTTTATAATTTACTTATTATATTTTTAATAAAATATTTGATTTATTGAATATATTCTTTTATTAAACTAATGAACCCACAAATTATTTTTCTCATCTCTTTTCTTATCCTTAAAAAAAAAATTTAAATGACAAATAAATTCTCTTAACAGAGTCATGTACAAATACATAATAATATAGAAAAGTGTTGTAAAGTTCTTCAGATCCTTCAACAGATAAATGGAAATTTCATTTCGTTCAAATTCAAATTCAAATAAATTTAGTGAACTTGTATGCAGAATAATCAGAGAATAAGGGAATTCTTTGTTTCGCTTCAACTTGAATTCAAATTAAAATTTCAATTACATAAACTAAAGAAGAAAAAATTAAAACTAAAACGAAAGAAAAAAATTCTTAAAAACAAAAATATGAATGCAAAAAATAAAAGCAATCTACGAAAAATTCAGTAAAAAACAAGGATACTCGAAAAGAGAACTACGTCGAAATACATGTATAAAAGTTCAACGTCACGTCAGTTTTCTTGATTTCATTTATTGTAAAGAATTCGCAATCAGAAACGTTCTTTTCATAGTATTTTTTGTTAAACATTTAATTCATTTTTGTTTTCTCTTCTTTGATTTTTGTTTTGGTAAACAAAACGTAAACGTTAACATTTCAATATCATTCGGAATGAATAATCTTTGAAAATGTTTGAAAATGTTTAGTTAACACATGCACTGATACACATATGTACATATTTCATTTTTACTATACTAGACGAGAGTGAATTATACAAAAAGAAGGGTAAATTGTATGTATATTAAGTTGTAAGACATTATAATGTTGTGTGAGTCTGAGTAGTAAGTTTATGTCAGTGGTTTTTGTTCAGAAGTCAAGCCCAATTCACCTGCATACCATTCCTAATTAAGAAATAATAATAATAATAATGGAGAAAAATCTAAAAAGAAAAGAGCAGAAATTCAAAAAAATGAAAACTACGATAATTAAAAAATGAATGCATCACATTATTCCCGTACAATCGTGTACAAGTATAGATACATATACTATGTACTATAAAATAAAATGCGATAAGACTGTACGAAGAGAAACAGCCATCTCAACCATTCATGTTTCACTTACACAACCTACACAACAATTATGCACGGTTTTAGATTTATGTTAAGTGCACTTAATGACAACAATTTTCGTTTAGCGAAAGAATAAATTTAACAAACTACGACTGACGATAAAAACAACAATAACAGCGACAACAAAAATTATACTTTTGAAAATATAGGTATGTATGTACCCACCTGGTACCTAGGTACAATACGCAGACAGACTATGTGTACAAATATTTTGAGTGCACATAAAATTTATCAACAATTCCATTCTCATGTACCGGTAAGGAAACAATTTTCATCATTATTATTGTCGTTATTAATGTTAATGTTTCCCACTTATATTATTAAATTTTTTTATGCTTTTATAGTAAATTTGATTTTTCCAGGCTATAAAACGCTTAAGCAATAAGAAGTGGATATTGATTTTTATTTTGTCTGTTCAACAATTTAATTTTCTCTGTCGAAATCACGTAAAATATCTCCTAAAATTTCTATTTATTTATTTGCACACTTCTTATTTTTTCAAGACAAAAATGTTTTTTTAATTATTTTATTTCGGTTCAATTTAATTTTACACTCGTGTTCATAATAATAATTGTCATTTCAATTTCAATTCCTCAAATAGAAAATAAAATTCTTGATATGTACATATGTACGACAACTTTTTAATTTAAAAGAACAGTATACACATATATACTCGTAAATATATTTTTTTAGATCCTTTGGGATCATAATATTTGATTTTAATTTTATTAATCTAAATTTTGGTGTGAGTTCTTATAATTCAGACAATAAATATTTGTTTATTTAGAAAACTTTAAAATAATTAAATCAATTTATAGAAACATATAATATGTAGGCGAGATATCAACATGTAAAACATTCTTTTTTTTTTCAAAAAGAATTGATTAATAAATTAAATGATTTGAAACAAAATTATTCCGAAAATAGATACAAGAGTAGATATTTAACAAAATGTGACTAATTGAATAATAAAATGTAACATACACTTGTTATAAAACATTGCCTTTCTTTGGCACTTGCCTTTGCCTTTAGTAATCAGATTTTTGATACCGTTTTCCAATTTCAATTAATATGTACGAGTATATGACATTATACACATGCACAGATTTAATTAAAACCTGGACTATGTAAATGTAATAAATATTGTATACTTGCACACACATTAACAGAAATATGTACATATAAATACTAGTACATGCAGTTTTCCATATCTCATTTATTTCTATGTAATGTACGTATATTTATGTTAGTTAATTGACTTACACATACTAATAAGTAAATATATATTTCAAGTGAATATAAAAAATATTTTTAACCTTTCGACCTTTTCGAAAATGTTATAAGTTCCAAGGCTGATTGAAACTTAAATGTGTTTTCTCATTTGCTTCTATAATATCGAGATTCTATATATATATATGTACATGGACGAAGAAACATTTACAATTCATATCTACGCTTCTATTTTATTACATACAAAAATAAAATCAGAAAGTTTTCGATATTAAAATTATTTAATAAAAATTCCATAGAAAAATATTGAAAAAAAGGACACTTTTAAAAGAAAATTAAAATTTTTTTCTGAAATATTATTGAAAAAATTTAATATCCAAGTACAATATATCTTATATATGTACACTCGTAAAACATTCTAAATTATGTACATCCTTATGCATGAAAAATGAAGATGATAATTTCAATGTTTGATTGTACATTGTACCATCATATTCATGTATACCAGTATACACATAAATATAAATGTATAATATTGTTAACTCTTTGTACAAATAAATAAGATAAATTGATACAATAATTTCCAAGAATTCCGTAGATAATATGTTTCTTGTTCATAAGTAAAGAAGAATTTTTTTTTTCGCAATTTTTAAATTTAATTTACATGACATTTTAAAATCAAAAAAAAAACTTTTACAAGAAAAAAATAATTTTTAATTTTTTCCATAGTGAAACAAATTATCTTTCATTTTAGAACACTTTCGGAAAATTTAATTTTTCTGTCATTTACATTCGAGTGTGTACATAATAATGTATAAGCAAATTATTTTTAATAAATGAAAGTCAATTTTCAAAAGTAAAATATTCAGTAAATTAAATTCATATAATTCTATCTGTTATCTGCAATAAATTATATTAATGTAGGTACTATGTACGTAAAATTCACTACGAGCAAGTATATATTTAGGAAAGAGTATTCTCATACACATTCTATACTAATTTTTATTACAGTTGGTAGGTGTTGATTGTAGTTGGCTGATAAATTATTATGATTACAATGTAACGTTAAGAGAGAATTTATATTCTGGAACTCTTGTAACACTTAGGACGTGACATCTACTGTACGCACTGCACTATATCCAATAAAAGAATGTGCTACCTACCCCTAACTACCGAGTTTTCATTTGAATTGAATTTCAATTGCATGTTTCATTTATATGGGTCTAAAATAAATTTAACTTTTGATTAAATTAATTTCATAAATTTTACACATAGTTTACACAGGTACATAATATAAGAGAAAATTATTCGATTTGAAAAATCTATGAAGTATATGAAACATGAAATAATATATACTGTGCTACGTTATGAATGTGGGAGGATCAAAATAACGTTAACGTTAACGTTATGTTACTATTTTTAGAATGACCCAATTAAAAATCTAGGTACCAACTACCAATGCATTTTATTATGTAACATAGGTATAGGTATTATATGTAATTATATATTGTATGTGTAGAAAACATGTAAATTTATATCCATTCAACTTTAAACATACATACGAGTATGTACAAACATTAATTAGTCAGCGTATAAAATTATGAAAAAATAAATGAATTTCTGTATTAATATAATGTAAATAAAGATATATATACTGGTATTATGTATTTAAAAAAAAAAAAAAATATATATAGGTATATACATATATGGAAGGACGATATTTATTTTAAATTATTTATGGATTGCATATTATATAGAGATACATACAATTATTAAGATAAATATCTATAAATTAATGTACATACATATAAATATAATAAATGTGTACACACACACATATGTAATTTATAATATGTAATATACTATCATATCAATTAGTTTTGTTTTGTTTAAAATATGATTCAAAATCCTTCTAGCTAATCCTTCAAGAATATATAAAATATTTATTATTATTTTTTTTTTTTACATTTCATTACTACATATTTTGTTATGTGTGTTATACATACATTATTATTACAAAGTACATTATTATAAATTTTATACACATTTTGTATACGTACTCGTATGTACATAAGTATATATACATATATACAAGATATGTATGAATCTCACCTTTATTTGTTCATGTAATTCTATACAAAATGAATACACAAATACTTCAATTTAGATTTTTTTTTTTCATATTATGTGCACAAAAACAAATAGAAAACAAAACAAAAATAAAACAAAAGAAAATTACAATGAAAAATTTTCAATATGAAAAACAAAATATATGTAATAAGAAAAAAAAAAACAACTACAACAACAGCCATCATACAACAGCATTCAACAGAAAAATTTTCATGAATAGCATGAATAGCACACACACAGACGCATTCATGTATGAACAGATTTTTGTATATTATATGGTAATGGATGGTAATGGTTTTGGTTCAATTTTTGTTTCGTTTTACAGTTTTACTAAAAAAAAAAAAACGAAAAAAAAATGTTTAAATAAAAAATAAAAGAATACGATTTATAAAAATAAAATAATATAAATGTAATAGTTACACCACATATGCTCTGTTCATGGTGTAATGTGCGTACATTCATACTTACATTTTATAATAAAAATAAATGTACATAAATGTATAATGAATGCATGTATACACGCTTCCAAGATATATTAATGTTATGATGTATGTATGTTTGTATAGTGTATGTAATAAATCCGCATGTACATGTAATTCAAAAGAGAAAATTGTGTAACAAAAATAAAACATTTTATTGGTATTGTTTTAAAAATGTAGCTAATATCACTATATGGTATGGTATGGAATATATGAAAAGTCCTAGCAACCATATTATCATGCCTACATGTATCCTATATGTATATAAATGTATGTAGCATTATCTTTACATTACATTTTCGTATGTACTCATATGTATGATCATGTAAGTAAAGTAAGTAGATACCTGTATATATGTGGTATTTATGAACGGAAAAACAAAAAACCATTCTATTTTTAGCCACAATTACATATATGTGCATCATATAATATAATTGATGAACATGTATAATTTTATATGGATATTATTTGTATTTTCCACAAAATTTATAACTCAAACCATTTTTTAAAACTACAGGATAAGGTATATTATTTTATGAGAAGATATAACTATGGCCCACTATGTCGTTATTATACTGCATGTGCATCACTATATAAAGTATACCTATACATGAACATTAGCTCATGAATATTATGTATGTATGTGTTACTTCATCTGTACACATTGCAGTAAATTTTTCCAGAGGCGCCAGACATTTTAAATTGCATATGTATATGTATGTGGATATATGTATACATAATATACACGGATATGTATATATGCATGATTATTATTATAATAACATATGTAAGTATCTACATGTATGTGTAAATTTCATGTGTAATTCGTATATGTATGTATAAGATCATATCTACAGTTGATATAATATTATGGTAGTTAAAGTTCCTTTTGTTGTTATATTATTACTATTATTATAATATGTTTTTTCTTTTATTTTAAGAAAATGACAGGATACAGGATTCATTCTCATTCCTTAACTCTCATATCCAATTACAATACTTATATGTATAGTCGTCTCCTCCAATATAATAGAGTCTGTAGGTTCCTTTGTTTCATTTGATAACAACGGGATTCTTATCGTGTTGTATTTTTATAATACGTGTACGTGTACGTTGTGTACGTTGTGGATATATGAATAACAGGATACAATGCAGCCAATTACTTACTTTACTTGAATGTGTGTATAAGTAGTTGTATGCATATGGATACTTGAATATGTTTATCGTAAATGTATCAGGACATATTTTTTTTATATTACATGAAACTATAAAAAATCTACAATAATTATCTATGCATTAAAAAAGCTATTTTCCTTTAAAACAATACAACCATACATAATATACTATACGTAATACGTGGTGTAAGTATATGAGATTTTTCCATTTTGAAAATCCTTCAGAAACGATACTTTATACATGTATTACTCTTGCCTATATATATTCCGTTTATAACCGATTTTATTATGACCATAATTTCACTTTGTAATTCGTTTAATAGACATATTAAGTCAGTGACTCTAATACGCTAATACAATTATTGTATTCCACACTATTACAAACACTCTGACTTTATTCTGCCTGATACAATTTGTTTTTTCTTTCACGTTTCTTTACGTGGATGACTATTATTATTTTTTTTTTATTTTCATTTTATATTCTCTCGTCCACTGAAAACAATAAAATGAAAAGAATACTTTTAAATTATCTACTCTCATACCTCATATATGTTGATGTAATTGTTTTTAATGGTATCATAAATTTTAGTTGTATCTAATAAAATAACTGGAATTTCTTCATTTTTATTACCACCATAACACTACTGGTACAGATTTGCTGATTGGATAGTATTGGATGGTACATACATATGTTACTTAGAGCAAAGCTCCTTTCTTTTTGTGACATGGTTTTTTTTTTATTTTGATCCCATCCAACTATTGATCCTTCGGCGCAAAAAGATCCTATTGTACGTATAATGGATATAAATATAATGGTCTATATATGTTTATTAAGGTTTTATCACATTTCACATTTTTCTGCTTTTATAAGAAAAAGGAATGAAAAAAAATATTTAACAGATTTCCAAAATACCTAAACGGATTAAATTGTGAAAGGATTTTTGTTATGATAAAAGGAAAAAATATACTTTGTTACTATTGTACATTATGTACATGAATACTTTGTACGTATTTCGTATTAATTTTGGTAAATTATTTCATCAGTTTCATGTGTTATAAATTTCGGGATTTTTATGTTACGTTTGCAACAGCAGGTAATAACGATATTGCAAGGACGTAATTGATTTCTCTAACACTTTGGTCAAAACTTTCTTTTTACTAATTGTACAATTTGTTATAATCATCACGATAAGGATTAAGATATTTTTTGAAATTAATTTAGCATTTTTTTAAACGAAAATACAAAAATTCTAACTCTACGTTTTCATCATTATAATCTTCCATTCTACTGTCGTACACTTTACTTAAGTAAATGGAATTTATGAGAACCTGAAAAGATTATGCTTCTGTCATTTTCATTGTTTTCCTTTTTTTTTTTTGTCATTCCATTTACCTAGTTCAGCAGCATACGATTTAGTCGTACCTACGTACGAGTATTATTACACAATAATTTTAAATGATGACGAAATATGCGAATACGAGTACTATTGCTGAACGAAAATATAACTTCTTCTCTTGTTATGTTTATTTGAATGTGTAAATGTGTACGCACATTCCTATATCTGACACTTCTTAAAGCACACTTTTATGTAGGTTGTATACACGTTCAATACATTTAATCACATGTATCTCAATTTTATTCAATGTTTTTTTAAAATATATTGTATGTACTCGACTGTAACTGTAAGAAGCTTAAAATAATTTTTATTAATGCACCTGTCCACACTCATACAAATACATTATTGTATCATTTATTGTTTTCATAATTCTTTCTTCATTTCCCTTTCATATTCATACAATTTATTGGAATGGATTTCAAATTCATTTTCATCTTATCAATGAATGGCATTGTGTAAGTGAATAAGAAGAAAATTAAATACAATGTGCAGATACTTTTAAAAAAAATTATTCTTTTTGAGAACCTTTTTTCGTAAAGGTGTACTTATTTATACTCCGATTATGATGATGATGATGATGATGATGCTGATGTACCTTATGTACTGTTCGTACACCCATACGCAAGTAGCAAACGTAATATTTTCGTTATTGACTTAGTCACGTTTGTAAGAGACAAAAAAATATATTGAAGATGAGTTGTTTACATAAGAAAAAATCGAACGTAACTATTCGGAAATTTCATTATCTATTTTCATATTTTTCTGAAAGAGTTCAAATTAATTCAGATTTTCTTTTTCTTTTTTTCCCAAAACATGTTGGCTAAACTTCCAAATTGGTGCCGCCAGATTTTGAAACGAGACCTTCCGATAATCATATTTTGGAATGTCCTCTTTAACGAAATATATGTCTCTATTGGCTCAAATTCATTCAGAAAGAGGACAAAAAATCCTTTCAAATGATATAACAAAACATTCATGTCATCCTTCAACTTTTGAAGTTATACCGTCATTAAAAGAAGTTAAAAAAGTGATTTTTAAAATACACGAAATTATGACTTTAAGTCCTTATATCTCAAGAGCCGCTAATCCAATCAAAGTGAAATAAACTGTGACAAATAGAACAGGAAGTCCTCTTTCAAATGGTATATTAACTAATCCGATCCAAGAACCTGCTCTGGAGAAATAATGGTTTTCGTAAATACGCCATTTTGGTCCAAACATTTTTAAGGGTAGTTTGCGTCCTTAAGATGAATTTGCTCCAATAGAGATATATACCACGTTAAAGAGGACATTCCAAAGTATGATTATCGGAAGGTCTCATTTCAAAATCTGGCGGCACCAATTCGGAAGTTTCGTTCCTCCTGTTTATGGCAATTTTAAATAATTTTTTTTCACAAAACGAAACGAATTACATCAAATTTTTATGCAACAATCGTATTTAATTCTATTTTGTATACGAATGTCAAAATGCTGTAGGTATATACTGTATGTATTTAAAATACGTTACATTTCGTTATAATGATGTGTTAAATAATTATCCTCTTATAATCCTTTTTCTGTTCTAGGCAAAACATATTTTTTATTCTCATTATATAATTTTCACTATTATTTAACTACATAATAATGTGCTAACATAATATACTTATTTTTACACAAAAATAAAAATTTCCATTTTGTAGAAAACTCAAAGAAGCAGAGTAGTTATTATTCAGTTTGTTTTTTTAGGAAAATTATTTTTCTCTATTTTCAAAACTAAAAACAAAACAAGGAAAGAAAATGAGACAATACAAAATTAAAAGAAAAAACTTATAAAAATGAAACACAAAACACAAATAAAAAAAATAAATAAATAAAGAATTTTTTTTTAATTAAAATACATACATATATGTATCTAAAGAAGAAAAATAAATAAATACGCAGTAATGTACCATTACATTCTTCAAAAAATGTGTAGTATTTATGCCTATACACTATATGTGTAAAAATGTAATTCTATTCAATGTACGAGCAGTAGTAAGTACATAGTAATATTTTGTTGTAGAATTCGTGGTGTAACTTTACAAACTAAAACATGAAAATAGTCTATACATTAAGTTTAAGTTGTAGTTTTATTGTGTTTCGTTTCCTTTTGTTTTATCATTTAATTACTATAAAATAAAATTGAGGTTTTTTAAAAGAAATTTGAGATGAAAATGAATGAATATGAGAAACACAAAATAAATAAGTAGTTATAAGGTACGATGAAACGAAATAAAATGAGAGAAACTTTCGTAAACGTATCGTAAAATGTAACTTAATGTAAGAAGTAATTAGAAAATAGAAAATAAGTAGTTTTAAAAGTTTAACAACACTGAAGAATTTTCAAAAAGTGTGTAAACTTTACGTAGGCGCTTTTAAAGCAAAATATGCTAGTGTATTATTCTACGTTTTCTTTTCTTTTTTCTATCAAAAGAGAAAAATATATTGTTGTTGTATTTCCTTAGTATTCTGTCATGAAACATTGGATGTATATTTACTGGATTTTGTATAAACAATCACGTGCAATTTTACTCAGTAGTCGAATATGATCGTTTATATCTACTATAAATATTCTTTTAATTTAATACATTTTTCTTGAATAAAACTATAATTGGAAAAATATTCATCTATGTAAACTAGAATACGCCATACTATGCAATACCGCAATACTTATACATATTTCTGTATAAAAAAAATATATATATATATATCATACAAAAAAACTTCAACTGAAAATTAGAAAAATAATTTTTTCACTTTATTTCAGACATTTTGTATTTTTATTTATTTATTTTTTTTTTTCACTCAGATAGTGTAGAGAATTCATTTTTTGCATTTGTTTCAATTTTTTATGCTTGAACCATCTTGAACATAAAAATATACAAATAATAATGAATACTTAGAAATTGAAAACATTTTCTTCATTTCTTTAACAGAATAATAACGCAGATGAGTAGCAACTACCAATGTGTAAGTATTTGAAAGCAAACAAAATCATTCTTTGTCTATAGAACATAAAACCATAGAACAAAATAAAATGAATTTTTTTTTTCTCAATTTCAACGTGTCTCTATATACGTTTTACATGACTTGTAACAAGGAAAACAATTTTATCATTTATTTTCCATTGAATTTCATTTCTATTTTTTTTTTTCTACAAAATGCTACCTTAAAATATACATATATACTCATGTACATATGTATGTATGTAATCACTAAAATGCATTTAAAAAAAAAATAAATAAACTAATATACGAGTATATATGCATAAAAAGCGATAACCTTCACATTTACTCATATTGTCATTTACCATTCACTTACATTCATGCAGAATGTGTATACTTATGTACATACATGTGCACTGAAAAAAATAAATAAATAAAATAAATGAAACAATTTTTTTTAAAAGTTTTTTACAGTCTCGTTTTTCTTTTTTTTTTACTTCTTATGTACTACACAGTTTGTCTTTTTTTTTCTACTTTTAATCTGTTCATACCATTAGTTACAATTTCTTTTCTTTTTGTGAAAATATTTTATTTTATTTTATTTTCTTATTATTATTACTATTTTGCAAGCATCTTCCGTAAATGAGTACTATACCATAGCATAGTATTATGCACTACATACATATACAAATTATATCTTACATCTTACTAAAATACATAATATGTATGCATATTTGTAAATGTACATAATATTGGTACATAATATGTACCCAGCTGACCATTCAGTGAACTAGGTTCACAGTGAATTCATAGTGAATGCCAAAAATCTTCACGAAATGAATAATTTTTCTCTTATTCATTTTGAAAACACGAAATGAAAAATAAGTGAATTATTCAAAAATATGGGTACACTATGAATACACCAAGTGATTGAAATATGAATTATATTCATATAAAATTCATTTGATGAATGACAATTTATGTAAACTTGTTTTAATTTTATGATTAGGCGAATTCATTCGTTTTATCTTCGTAAAATGGTTGCGATTCACAAAGGCTAACACTATGGAATCACTTAGTGAACATAAAGTGAAATTTTGTATTTCTTTTTCATGTACTAATTTGTAAACTGAAGCGATATAAAATGTAGTTATTTGAGTCTAAGAATAAGGAATAAGCAAGTGTTTTAAATTCTGTGTAATATTAGTTTATTAAAAATAGAAAGTAAAATAAATAAAAAATAACGAAGTGATTAATTATTAAGTGATTAAAGAGTTTTTATTTAAATCAATGAAAAAAAAATCGAAAAGTAGGAATATAATAATTAGAGTCAGGATTCATTGATTACTCACATTGTGAATTTACCCTCACAAAGTGCATTCAATATGAATTCATTTCGTGTTTTCATTAAACGTTCAGTAAGTGATTACAAAATGAATTCATTAAGTGAATTCACTGTGACCAGCCATAGCGTAAAAATTTTTGAAATAAAATATCTTCAAGAATCACTTGGTTGAAATGAATTCAGAATGAATTCACTATGAGTTCACTTGGTCAGCTGGGTACATATGTATAAATTCATGCATATACATATACTTGACCTACTAAAATATTCTATTACATACAATATTATAAATACATATATATCTACCTATAATGACATATGTATGTATTGAAACAAACATTTCGTTTTTCCTCTTATAAGCAAAGTGAAAATAAATAAAAACATAAAAATATAAAAATTAAATTAAAAAAAATGTACTGTTGATATGAGAAAAGAAATAAGAAACCAATGTATATTACATAGTTAGAAAAAAAATTATAATAAAATATTAATTATTCAAGTCCAGGTACATACATATAATATGTACATCTACATATATGTATATACATATATTCACGTATGTATTTATGGTTGTAGATATATTTTATACTTTTTATATGTACACTTATATCACTTATATTTGTACCAAGTTCTAGTAGATTTCATGTTAGATATATGAGAAACGTACACATTCTTCGATGCACATTTAAAAAAATTTTTATTGGTAATCAAAAACGTAAAATGAATTTCTCAGTTCTTTTTTACGAGAGAAATAATAAACTAAAAGAAAATTAACTGGAAAAATTAAATTTTTTTTATCTTTTTTTTTTATATTTTATATTATAAAATTAACATAGTACATACATATAGAATAAATTAGATACAGAGTCCGAGTCCTACTATTGCCAACAAATCACAATGCCGTACTGAATATTAAAAAAATTCATAGTATAAAAATCGCAACATAGAGAGAACAGATTTTTTCTATTATCCTACACCTACTACAACTCTGTATTCTATACCGGTATAATTTTTAATTGGAAAAGATTTGTACTTTGTTTCAGTTTTTATTTTCATTTTACTTTTAATTTTTAATTTTTCAATGTTTCGACATGCTTCTATCGACCCTGATCTGATAAAAATTTCTAATAATAATCTGATTAAAATTTTATAAAAAATGTGAAAATCTAACATGAAAATTTTACTCTATAGTCAATTGATTTTTATTTAGTTGAAAATTACTTTTTAATGTTAGGTATTTTTTTGAAATGTTTATTACACATATTTTTATGTTTTTTTTTTCCATATCGATATTAGTATCAGATACATATTATTCTGTACTACGAAATTAGATAAGAGTACGCTAATATTTTAAATACATTATTATTCCCTTCTGTTACATATAACACAAAAAAAATTTAATAAAAATAAAAAATTATAGTTTAAAAAATTCCTACTAAATTGCGAAAGGTAGGAGCTTTCTTATGCCAAAAGCATAAAAAATTCAAATTTATATAGTTACTGGGTGGGTAGAATTTTTAAAAATGTTCTCATGAATTTTTCCAGTAAGATTTCGTAATTAAAAATTTTTCCACTTTAGAGTACATCCGTATTGCTATTTTATAATCTTCACTTAAATTCAAAAAATCTAAATATTCATGTACACGTATTTGGATTCATAATCATGACACCGGCAACATTTTTTCGATCAATGGAATTTTATCGTTTGAAATAGATATGCATGCTTTCGTGGCGGAAAATAATAAGTAAACTGCATCAATATGCACTATTGCCATTTTAAAAATTGAACATATTTTTTTTTTTTTTTTTTTTTTTTTAGAAATAAAACAAAAATTTTCATCACCTACAATTTATGACTACAAAATTCAAACATAAATTAGGATCGAATAAAAATGTTTTCATATAAATTGCATTATATTCAGTCTTTTATGCATATCCTGCTTGAAATATGTACTTAATTCCTAACATATCCTGCACATACTGATACTGCAAATATGATAGATAAATTTCCTTTTTTTTTATATACTTTTTTTTAACACTAAAATATTTCTTTATAGTGCATATTTGTGTGTATATAATGCTTATAGTTCTGATCCCTGACGTTCTAAAATTTAAATGAAAATTCTTATTGGTATGTAACGAAATAAGACCGTATAAGACATCCGTATACAGCAGGCGTGTCAAACTGGTTTGAATATCGGGCCATTTTATAATATAGGATATATTTATGAGGGCCACAATTAATTACAAATATAGATAATGTAACTAAAACATATTTATGTATATAATCTTTGGAGAATTTATTTAAATGTTTAATAATTTTAATACATATACATAGCTTTTATTTACATACATATTTATTATATCATATATTATAGATTATAGATTCTAGGTCTTTGAGGAATGAAGTGAATTGGCGATGGTTAAGTGCTCTTGATCGGATAAAATTGACTACTTTTGTCACTGTTTTTAATATTTTGTCCATTTTCAGTAATTTTAAACAAAGAACTTGTTGGTGAATGAGGCAATGAAAAGTTTTGATTTTCTGCTTATCTGGATACATATATTTTAATTTTTCTATCAGTCGTGAAACAAAACCTTTATTTTTGCCCGTCATCGATTTAGCGCCGTCTGTTGTAACAGATACAAGCTTGTCGAGATTATATTTTTCTAAAATGTACCATACGGCATCAAAAATATCTTCACCAGATGTTGTTCCATGAAGAGGGATGAGTTCCAATAATTCTTCAGTGATCCTCATGTTATTATCACAACCACGAAAAAAAACAGCAACTTGTGCAACATCTCTTATATCCGTGCTTTCATCGATCGCAATAGAAAAGAACTGGATTTTGGTAGATATTTCCTGTAGTTGGGAACAGATGTCATCCGCCATTTCGGTTATTCTTTCCGCCACCGTATTTCTTGATAAAGAAATGTCTCGAAATACCTGCGTCTTCTCTGGACAGACAAGTTCGGCAGCTTTTATCATGCATTCCTTGATTAAAGAACCATCGGTGAATGGTTTTGAATTTTTTGCTAATAAATAGCTTATTTCATAGCTAGCTCTTGTTATTGATTCTTTACTTTTTATAAATTTTGTAAGAGATTGTTGCTGCCCAATAAGTGAATTTTTCATTGTTTTTAATTTTTCTTCTCTTGCTTTGCCTTCGAAACATGAAAATTGTTTTTCATGATTAGTGCTATAATGTCGTTTGATATTGTATTCTTTAGCGACACTAATCCCTTCTTTGCAAATTAAGCACGTAATCTTATTATTCACTTCCACACAAAAATAGGTCAGCTCCCACCTTTCTTGAAATTTTCTTCTTTCGTCATCAATCTTCCGTTTTTTACTTACTGTTGGAAGCGGCATTTTCTGTGTTAAAAACCGAATATTTTCTTAAAATCTTGAAAATTCAAAAAATTGCAACTACATACACTCACTTTTTTTTAAATATAAACTAAACAACAGAAAAATTTAACCCAAACAAACTACCGCAATGGCTTAATAAAAATCTTTGAAATAGAACTATTGAAATTCAATAAATATATAATTATTAGATGCTTGTCTGCAGCTGGACACAAAATACTAATTGACCTTTAAGTTACATATGTAGGTAACCAAATTTAAATTTTCTACCACAGTGTATCCATACATACAATCATACATATAATTAGTGAACATGGACATTGTCTCTACTTTACCATAAATGACATCATAAAACGTGGGTAAAACCATGGTAAAACCGAACAGCTGTAAAATATAAGCAATTTTTAACACACGTTAGTAAGAGAAAATATATATAAGTTAGAACGAAATACCCTTTGTACGTGAATGAAAAAAAAAAAATTAAATGTACATCACCGCACCGGCATAAACATAAAAAAAAATCAAAATATGAGCACTCTCAATCTATGTAAAAAAAAACGCAATTCATAATGGAAACTTCTAATTTTGAAACTTCTGTTTTTTTATTCATTGTGATCGCGGGCCACAAAAAATCAGTTCGAGGGCCGCATGCGGCCCGCGGGCCGCCAGTTTGACATGCCTGGTATACAGTAATAAGAATCGTAAAATGATATATGCGAGAAAAGTACACATATACATAATCCATATACATATAAACGTACGAAAAACATACGTACAGGTAATAAAACTTTCTCATTTTTTCCTGTATCTTTCATACAAAAATTTTATTAACTTTTATAAAAATGAATGAAAAAAATTTTTTATCTTTTTTTTACCTTTCATTCAATATAATTTTATTTTCGTTTTCCACGAATACACAAATAAACGTCACACATACATACATATGTATATTCATTATTTTTACAAGTTTTTATTTGACATACCATACCATATACCTACATCGAAATATTTTCTTTTTATTTTTTTCTTCATTCTGAAGAAAAATATATGGTGTGAAAGTATACGAATGGTTGTTAAAATTATGATGATATTGTTGTGGCGTGTACGTAAGACAGAGGATTATGGAGTTTATTGGAAAATAAAAAAAATATATAAAAAAAAAAACCGAATGAAATCGGAACGAAAAATTATAGAAAAACAAGCAAGACACAAAATTTATTCTCAAAACTTCAGGGATTATGTAATGACATGTACGTATTTTTATTGTTTTTCATTTTAACAAAAAAAAAAAAAAAATATAAAAAACAAAAATATTTCAGATATAGATTATAGAGAAGACTGATTAAAAGTGTTCGTAATAAAACATACAAAAAAAAAATATTATAAAAGTTTATATTAAATTTTAGTGTTAAAGATGCTAAAAGTTGATATGATTAAAATTGAAGATAAAAAAAATAAGAAGACAAACTAAAAACCAAGACCAAAAATGAAAATTCTCCTATGGCTATACATAAGACCACGACGAAGAAAAAACAATGTTCCAGAATATATTTTCATTTTGTACGCTTGTATTTACATATACATATTATGTGCACATAATGTCACCATATACTCGTAATATGTTTGTTTTTATTTGTAATATTTTATAAAATGATAAAATATCTAATTTTCTTTATTTTTTGTTTTTATTTGTAATATTTTATAAAATGATAAAATATCTAATTTTCTTTATTTTTTTTATTAATTTTTTGTGTTTTATTTTAGTTTTTTAGTTCATAGTCATTGGTTTAGGTTTTTATTTGGTTTTCATGTTAAAACTATTTTATCAAGTTTTCTGTGTTTTTATACTTGTATCCAGAATATAACTGCATAAAGGAAGATATGCATATCCATATAAGAATACGTATTTATATAACTAGAAAGCAAATATACTACATAATGTGCAAACATTATATGCGTGCTCGTACATACCAAGTTCTTTTATAGAATGAAACGGTTCAATAAAACCGGGCGCCAAATCTTTGGGGCGCGAATACGGACTGAATGAAAATCACATATTCGTTTTTAGAAAAAAAAAATAGTTTTACAAACCACAGTAAAAAAAAAAATATTTTCTGCGAAAATTTCCTCTTAAAATATTAGTGATCATGTTTGTTTATAGATGAAAATGTAGGCCAAAAAAAAAAGAAATAAGAAAAAAAACTACTATTCGCTTATCTTTCTACTTTTATTTCCATTTCTCTTTCTACATCTCTTTCTTATTTTCTTGTGTAAATTATGTGCTACACTGTAGTAGATATGTGTTCGGAAAAGAATTTCAGATTGAAACTATAGATCCGTGTAAACAAGAAAGACCGATAAATGTGTTGACCTACATTTTCATGTTAAACATAGTAGTTTCTCATCATATTTTCCTATGTACATACATAAGTGCACCGGCCGTCAAAGAGGCTAGTAACTGCTTTGTGCTCGTACTATAAAAGTGGTAACATAGAGAAAAACTAAGAACAGAATTTCTAAAGAAAAAATTGTATGTATGTACACAGGACACGTACGTATCTGGTGATAATATTCGTATATGTATTTCTGTTTATGGTGCATATATGTAGATATTTTTTCTCATATTTTATTAAATTTTCTTTAGTACAGAGTGCAATAGAATGAAGCAGTAAAAAATAAGAACAAATTTTCAGATGACATTAAGAAATTTAAACATTTCTCTTCGTTTTTAATTTTTTTTTATTTTTTCACTTTTAAATAGGACAAAAAAAAATAACGTCAAACACTTTTGAACACATAGCATATACAAGTACAAGTACCAAATATATAGGAGAGAAAAAATGTTAAGAAATTCTACTAAAAATTTATCTCCATTAAAATTTATTTATGCACATGTATGTATGTACGTACATTTTCACATACATCAGTATGTATATTCTATAACTTATGCTTATGTAGTATTGTATTTATTATTCAGAAGAAGATAATTTAAGAAAAAAATTGTAATTTTTGTTTTTTCATTTTCTTAATGAAAATATCATTTAAATTTTTTACTTTTTTCCTTTCTTACTATGACTTCAGTTCGTATTTACAAAAGTTAAAATTTTGTCGAATTAAAATTAAGTTAGATATTTAAATTCATATTAAAATTTAATTTCATAAAAGTCAAACACTATTATTATGTATTTTTCTTTTGATAAGGAAACAAATTAAGTTTTCAGTAAATAATCAAATAAAATATTATTATTGCATACAGATTTAAATACAAACTACTTTTATGTATCTTTCTCTAGTTAAGTGTTTAAAAAAAAAAAAACAGCGATATTCAAATTCATTTTGAAAATTAAATTCTTTTCAATATGATTTTTTTATTCATTTACAACAAATTCGAAATTATGTATATCTAACTACAATATAATCTGAAAATAATTTTTTAAAACTGATCACAATTCAATCCACAAAATCAAAATAAAAAAAAAATTCCAAAAAATTTAATAAAAATATAAAAAAAAAACATAAAGTTTAGTAAAATAAATAAAATTGTTAAAACAAAATAAATTTAAAAATCATTTATCATTTTTCCATTAGAGAGGATGATTTTAAGTAACGTTGTATCTATAAAATATTCCAGTCGCATATTTTCAGAAAAAAAAAAGAAAAACAAAAGAAAATTTTCATTTTATTTAAAATTCATTAAATGTATAGATATGTAAGTATGTAACTATGTATGTCGGTAGCATATTTTATTGATTAATATCATATGAGTCACCATTTTGTTACCAACATCATATCATCATCGTCGTCGTCATCGTTCTTGCTTCGTATTCATTTTATATTGCAAAATAATAAAAGAGGCATAAGAAGAAATTCGTTTTTAATCTTTTATAAAAAAAAAAAAAGAAAAAAAGAAAAATTCATGCGGGTATATTACACCATCACCACTATAATGTTTTATATTAAGTACATACACATACTATATGTATGTAGTATTTTCAATTTACATAAAATCAATATCTAACAATCTATGATGTACTTATACATATATTATAATAAAAATCAGCATGAACCGAAACATTGTATAACATTGCCTACGGTATTCAACAAATTTTAAATTTTATTTTTCATTTTTATCTGCTGACTAAAAAGTCTTAAGCATTTTTTCTTTTTTCCTTTTTATTTTTTTATTCTTTTATTTTATTTTTCAAATTTTTATATTTTTGTTTTATTTTTTTTGTTTTGCCTTTTTTTCATATTTTTTTCTAATAATTAAATTTTTCATTTCATTTTTGCCAGTTAACTGTAAGCCCAAATTACATGTAAATATTAAACCGCTGTTTCAATATAGTAAAATAAATTACAACAGAGTATGTACCTATGTAATTTTGTGGAGGTGTATCTGTGTATTTGTGTAGTATAAAAATGCAAATTTTTATTTACCATACAATAAAATATAAAAAAAAAATAATGAAAAATATATTTGACTTATTTTTTCATTTAAAAAAGAAAAAGTTTTTTTTGTTTATGGTGTTATCTTAACTTTACGGAAAATTAAGATTATTTAAAAAGTAAGTACATAATAGTATGTATATACATATACGATATACTTATTTATCGTCGGTTAAGTAGTGAAACCTCGTAAGTGTAATTTGTCGAAAAACAATTTTTTGTTTTTTATTCAATTTAAAATCGGAAAATACATAATTTAAAATTATCAAAATAAATATATTTCCATCAGTAATTATTTCTTTAACTTTTAAACAGCTTTTAAATTTTTTGGAAAAGTAATTTAAATTCGACCTAAAATTAAGTATTTTCCTTCTTCTGAAAAAAATATTTTTTTGTTAGTTACGAGGTTTCACTACTTAACCGACGTTATGTATATTAAATGGAACGTAAATGAATACGAAATGTAAACAAAAAGTTTAAAAATAAGAAAAATTGAAAACAGAAAACAAAATAGAAGATAAGCATTCTAGTAGGTACACTATTTTTGTAAGTAAGATTTTTTCCTTACATTTTTATTTTAATTTTGAATTGAATTTAATATAGAAATTGAAATTTGTAAAGAACAGAAATCTACTTACGTGTGCCTATAAATCACTTATGTAAATCTTAAAATTACCTATACTGTTTACTTTCAATAATTATAGTTTGGATAACTTCCGTGTTATATTCACCAATTAATTTAATTCCAAAAATTATCAATAGATCAATAAAAGTATTGACTCCACAAACATTATAGGTACTTAGATCTACATTTGTATGCAAACGTTTACACAGAATCGATTAAAAAATGTACACTTTATCTAGTCTATGCTTATACATATATTATATTAAATATGAACAGGGGCTTGAATAGCTCGATGGTTGAGTGTCGGTCTTGTGATCTTGAGATCACCGGTTCGAACCCCAGCCAGCGCACTACTCTTGCCCAAGTCGATCATTAATTTTTCCCATCAGCAATGTACACCAGTAACTGATTACTGATGATAAACTGGATGATATATCTGACATAAATAAATTACTGATCGGCGGTGCCATAATGGACTCAGTATCCGCGTGCACTTAATATATACTATATACATTGTATGTATATATGTATATTTATAAAAAAAAAAAAAAAAAAAAAAAAAATTAAATATGAACATACACTATTGTAGAAAAATATAGATTATTGGATTATAAAATACTTTAATATTTTTGCATTTTATTTCCGTAAATAATAATTTGAATGTGAATATGAAATTCAAGTTTAATCTGAATTATAAAAATTCTATCTAAAAGAGAATAAATCATGCGTACACCCCTATTAGCTAAAATTTGAAAATCTATATATCATAGTTAATCGTATTTTGATTGATAAGAAAAAATTAATTTCCTTTCTTTACTTGCTCTAAGCTACACTTCATAAAAAGTATACGAGAAACAGGAAGAGACAATGACTAGTAGAGTAGTAATATACATGGTATGCACTACACACCATAAGAAACATACATTAAAAAGGTAGAAACAATTGCTGCGTTCGTTTTGACCAAGTAAAATACTCCCATATACTCGGGAGTAGATTGTAAGTGGAACGCAATTTTTTTACTTGGAAGTAAAAAGTAATTTCAAATTTTAAGGCATACACATTTCTAAGGCAATGTAAATATTGAAGTGACAATTGGCCGTGCTCAAATTTCAGCTGTCATGTATTTCAAATTTGTTTTGTTGTTGATTTTAGATTCTCCATAACCTTAAACAATATAAAGCCACCTATTGAATAACAAGTATAATAAAAATATTATAGACCTAAACCTATTTCTTTAATCTCTAATGATTTAAACAGAAAAACATCTGACGGCGAATTTTGGCGTAACTGACCATGCAACTGTCAAGTAAATTACTCGAATACAAAAGGTAGTGTAGATGATCACGACTACAAGTACTTGGGAGTACTTTACTTGGACAAAAGGAACGCAATTAATAAGTAGTAGCAATGAGGTTATTTGCACCTTGTCCTTAACTGTAGTATGAGTCGACCCGGAGTGCGTTCATGAACATTACTTTAACCATAGTCATGGTATAGTATAGTTTAAGCAAAGTTATGTTGTACTACAGTCATAGTTATGTTAACTTCAAGTAGTTTTTGAACGCGATTTTTACTACAGTAGTAGCAATAAATTGTCATTCAGCTGTCAAGTCAAGTTTAAAAAATTTTCAAAAAAATTTTTATATATAATTATTATAGTTTTTGTTTGTCAAAAATTAATTAATTTTTAAACAAAATTAATTAATACTACTTTTTTCAAATAAATAAAATTGAAATTTTCACAATTCACAACACAAAATTAAATGACAAACGATTTTTTTATTGTCAATGTCATTACCAATTAAAGACTTACTATCGTTACTATCGTTAACCATGCTCTCGAGCAGGGTTAATTTTTGACATCAAATAGTTAAAAATTTACTTTACTACAGATGTTTATGAACGCTAAAAAGGCTAAAAAGTTATGTTGGTAGTTATGTTTTACTATACCACCACCATTCTGAACGACAAATGATAACTATGGTTAACTATAGTTAACTATACCCTGCTATTCTACTTTAGAGATCTCTTAATTCTCTTATTATTTTGAATTTTTGGTGAAATCCATTTTTTAATAGAATTGGTATTCTAGATAGCAGATTTACCACACAAAAGTGCATAAGATATTTTAACTTACCAAAGTCAGCTGTTTCATTTGAAATGTTGTAAAAATGGCGACGGCTATCTGTGTGTATTGATATAGTTATATGCGTATAATACTGAATTGTATAATAATTATTTTTTATATGTTATTATTTTTATAATATTATTATTTTAATTATTATTGATATTGAAATATTAAATAATCATATAATAAATTATAAATAATCATATATGTAATATATAAAATATAAATAATTTATATATACGTATGTATATGTATGTACATTATATGTATTTTTTTTAATATATTATTTTTTATTTTTTTTTTGTATTATTATTAAATATTGCAATGGCATTCATATTTTATATAAATAAACACTCAAATATTATTATACAACAATATTTTTATTGTACATCATACGATAAGAGATGTAAGAGGACCTCATCGATGTCCTCTAAAGTTAAGAGATTTTTTTCCGTTAAAAATATTTTTTGACGTATTTTATCCACTAATTCCCAATACCAAAACCTATAAACGTCAATAGCTAAATTCACCATAACAATTAAGAGATCAGCTGATTGACATCTCTTATCTACTTTAACTACAACTCCTAAAATTATGCAATATGCAGTTAAGAGGTTAAGAGTCTCTTAGCCTCTAAAGTAGAATATAGCACCGATAGTAACGTTTGTGAACGCACTCCCGACCTTGTACAGTCGTACATGATTGCTTCTAAAATAAATTTCATTGAAATTCAATTTCAAATCTTTTTAAATTCGTAACAGTCTCTATATAATAATACACGCAATATAACATAAGATTATTTTCTATAAATAAAAATTAATATCCTTAAGAATAACATAAGATTATTTTCTATAAATAAAAATTAATATCCTTAAGGAAATTAAAGAAATCAATATAATATACAAAATAATTTGTATAATTCATGTGTTTCAGTTTTAAAAATAGAATAATAAATCTTATACGAAATTCGCTTTAATTTGCGAAATGATAAAAATGAAAATATCCTTAAGAAATCATTTTATTGTTTACTCAATTTTTTTGTTTATAGTAGAAGTAGGTATATACATATATGTAATGTATATCTCTCGGTATATCTGATAATAATTGATAACCTTGATTTTTTTTAGGTTGAATTCTTTATTCTATTCAATTCATTCTACCAATCTTTTCTTATAATCGTGTTTTTCCATCTTCTTGTACATTCCATTCAGTCCTTCTGTAAATGGTACATGTGCACATATTAGAGTTTGTAACTACATTGTATTTGTACTTATTCTGTTCAGTAACACTCCTGTATAAAATCAACTATAAATTTATTTTTAATTTCATTCAATCAGAAACACACATACAATGGTATATACATTCAGTTTTGAGTGTTTATAAAAATAAATACAAAAAAAAAAACTCACAAAATAAAGAAATCATTCAAAATACATATTTCATTTCTGTACGTAATAAATACACAAAAGAAATAATATTTTAATGATTTTCTTTTTCAGTTCTGAAAACAAGAAATCCATTAAATAAATTGAAATTTCTTAAAATGAAAATATAAATAAGTATATACAAAGCATAAGTGTTCTCATATTATAATGAATTTTAACAATTTTGAATGGATGATGACGTAACGTACATATTATGCTGTAAACTCGTACTGCATTATATACATACTCCCATATAGAAAATCATTTAAAAGCATTTGTCAGTTTTAATTTATATTTTTGCCTTCTCAAGTGTATTATACCTACGCAATGAAAATTTCATAAAAATTTTCCTTTATCCTTTATTTTGTTAATATATTTTTTTTCATTTGTGTTGTTTTGTTTTATTGCATTTTTTCTTATTCATTTACTTTATTACATTACTTTTAAAAATAAGTTACGAAAATCATTTATCATATATTTTTCTACTCAGGATATATGCGTGTACAATTAGAAAATATTGAATGAACAAAATAAAAATAAAAATTGAAAATACAAAGCACAAAATATCAAATTACCAAAATAAAAATATTATTTTTAAGTGTATTTATTTTAATTACGAGTATTCAGTGCGTATGTATGTACGTATATATTATTTTTCTTTTATTTAAATTATTTAATGTGATTACTTTATGTCCTTTAAAGTGAAATATTTCAGGATATTCGAGTATGAAAATTATCTATTGTTTATTTTTCTCAAAGAATAAAGCTAAGGACTATTATGCTTTCGTATAAATCGTTTCAATTAATAAACAAAAATTCAAAATAAAAGGAACTCAAAAGGAACTTAATAAATATCTTCATATAAATTAAATATTATTTATACCTAAATATTTATAAACTTTTCATTTAAGTTATATTTCATTGTTTACTTTTTGTGTTTTTAAATTATTATTATTCAATATTTACGTAGATGTAAATTAAAAAATAAACGCCGCTCATATAATAATGAAACAGAAATAGATACATTATTAAAATAAGCAAGTACTATTATGTATGCGTGTATTCATATACCTTAGTACGAATAATATCCCAGCAGAGCAACTGGTCGACAACTGATCAATGAAAATCGCAATCAATGAAATTATTCATAATTTTACAGATAAATACAATGTGGGAGGGTTAGATTGTTCAGTGAGCACATAAAGTGCTGAGGTGTTAACCACAAAAATACCAATTTCTTGGTGACAAGCAAGAAAATAAAGTAAAAACAGTAGTTTTAATTTCTTATTTTCATCTTTCACCACCTCCCACCACCCCTTACCGTTCAGTTTTATTTTGAATGAGTATCAGCTTGCTGGAAGAAAATATCTTAAAAATACTTCTTTTGGACACTAAGTTACTCAACCATTACTACAATTTTTTAAAGCTTTTTCCGATCATTACATTTGATTGATGAATTCGTCTGGAAGCGTCACTCTGTTAAAAGTGATCGAAATTCAGTAATTTATGGTGTACCCTTTATTTATAATTTACAACATCGAGGTGATGATGTATAAATTTTCAGCTGGGTTTATTTATTCCTATAATAATTGTAAGTAAATATGTACGTATATATACACTGGTATATGGTATATAAACTGTTAAGGACCTAGACCAACTTAACAATATAATAATAATAAAAGAATAATAATAAGAAACTACATAATATACATTGAAACTAAAATATACATTTGCACAAACACATAAATAATACACAATGAATACACATAGATTTTATAGCCGCAAATACATATATGTGTGTATGTGTCAGATATCATTTTACGTCATACAAAATAAATATGGAGTCCATATCAAAAAGAAAAAAAAAAACACAAAAAGGATATTTATTAATTTTTATTTGTTTTGTTTTTCAATAAACTTTTTATGAAAACATTGTGAAAAAGTATAATTAATTACGCAATTACAGACACTACTATAGGAATTTTAAATTCCAAAAAATTATATTAAAAGGACATTATATTTAAAATTATGGGATTATGAAATGTACATATATGATACAATAAACATATGTACGTATATATAACAAGGATATAATGACTCAAAGAACACGATTGTAATAAGACGTCAATGCGCTTTCTCACAAAAATAAGGAAAATTCAAATTTGAAAATAAAAATAAATAAATTATACATAATTATGGATAATCAAAACAGAATAAATTTTAAATTTTGTTCGAGGATTTTTGTTAATCTGTTTGTAATGTATACTTTTGAAAAGTTTATATTAGAAAAATATTTTTAATTAAAACAAAAAAAAAAATATATATTATAACAGATTTAAGGATATTTTGTTTTTATACACATATGTACAATAAAAAAAATAATATTTTATATTTATTACTCACCAGTTTCTAGTGTATTCATATCCGGGCCGTGGTCGCCCATCTTGTATATCCTTCCAGAACTTAAATATAATTGATTTTTATATTTTTCACTCCAGACAAGCTGTTTATTATCCACGTTTTATAAATTTTTTTTTACAAATCCTTTTTGCTTTTTTTTTTAAATAATTTTATAATGAAATTATTTATAAAACACAAAAAAAAATGTATTATGTGTTTTATTTGTATGTTTCACCTTCTAAATTACACATATACGCAAGTGAATGAAATAAAAAATGAAAACATATGCACACGAATACAGTATATGTACAGTATGTACGATGAAAAAACAAAATGATATCACCACCGAAATAAAATAATTTGCAAAGAAATAAATTTATTATTATTTTTATTTTCAGTATTTATGATTTTAGTTTTCTTTTCTTATTTTTTTTTTTGTTTATTTTATATGAAATTGAAATTGAATTTTGCACCTTATTTTATTTTTCTTCGAGTGTATAAAACACTTCTACGTTCTATGTATATGCACACGAATGAAATTATAAGAAAAATAAATGTATGTATGTTTGTCTTTCTTTTTGCTAGAGAACTGTACAATACACGAACTCTGTTAAATAGATGCTAAATAGAAACTTAATTTTATTGTTTGCTACTCTTGCGTTTTTTTACTGATTTTCGTAATTTTATTTTTATTGAATTTTTGTCACAGTGAAAAATATTTCTCAAAAGAAAATAATATTTTATTCTACATCACCGTAAAATATTTTTTTTGTTCTGACAACAGTAAAAAAAATTTTTTTTCTACGATTCACTTTTCACAAAAACATTTTATTCGATGTACTTACATGAAAAAATTGAATATTTTTGATTTGTTTATAGAGAGAATAATAATTTTTTTCTTCTCTAATCCTGTATAATCATAGATGAATAATAAAATTGACATTTGCTACACTTTTATTTTTAAGTTTTTCTTTTATTTTTTATATATGTATTTTAAAATTTTTTTAAAAATATGTTTTCTTTAATATCGACTCTATAAATCTGAATGCTATACGTTTATATGTGTGTGTATGTGATTGATATAATAATAATTATGATAACCGAAACGATAGAGAACCTTTGCTAACGTATAATTTAACGAAGGTGCTAACTATACTAACAATAAGAACAGAGCAGAGAACACTTTATCGTATTATACGAACAGAACAATTAATTAATATGTAGTACAGTCACAGTGTGGTAAAGTACAGTGTATGATAAATTTTACACGATAAACGAGTGATAGATTCATGGAATGGAATAAAAGGTGATTTCTGCTTTTTGTATTTCTTGAATAATCGATAAATTTGAGTCGACGCATTAACAACTCACATAAGTAGATAGAGTCACCATCCATCCATCCATCTATAAGTTCAAATTCAATCCAATATTGAAATGTTATAATAAAATACACAGGCGTGAAAAAATTATGGGACATGAGTAATTTTTCATGAATAAAAAACGTAATCATATATGTACTTACATGAATATATGAGCTCTAGCGATCACACACAAAAAAAAGGAAAAACTTAATAGTCCTCATGTGATGGAAGCACCGCCTTAACGTCCCGACTTAAATCAATTCGAATATATTTTGTCATATTCAGGAAGACAAAATTTGAAAAAAAATATCACCATAAGTCAGCTGCTAAATTAAAAAAATTTTTACAATAAAAATCGAGTAAGATTCTACAAGATTGTGTTAAAAATCCTGTGGAGACAATGTCAAAACAATTTGAGGAGGTCTATAAACGTAAATAAATTGTTGTCAAATAAATTATTGAATTTATTTTTTGTTATAAATTTTAATAATTTTTTGTACTATGTCCCATAATTTATTCACAGTACATTTGATAGAATTTTCCTTTTTAAATTTATTTTTGAATAACGGAATTAAAAACATTTCCAATTTTTGTTGTATTCTATATGAATATGTAATGAATAAAATATTTTATTAAAAAAAATTTTATTTCTTTTTCATAATATACGTTTTAAAGTATTTTATTTTCAAAAAGTATGTTTGTCCCATAATTTTTTTCACGCCTCTGTATGTACTGCTGGTGCTGTTAGCTAGCTATCGTTCCCATACGAGTGTTACGTATAAGCGGCAAGGCAAGGTATATTTATAACATCGAGGGTGGTATTCTACAGTATTCACTACAATACCTACAATTACGATTATTTAATATGAACATTGAGCTTTCTCATTTTAATTACTTCCATTCCAGTAGTAATAATAGGTAGAAAAGCTAATAATTTTTTATTTCTTTTGTCCAAACTACTAGAGATATCGTGTCTTGCGTATACATCACATATCATGTTGCAGATTTATTTACAAAGTCAAGAATGTCACAATAATAGAAATGGTGATAAAGGTGTGTAACGAAACATGACAAACACTCCAAATCATATCAGCTGATCTAATAAACTGCCGCCTGGAAATTAAAAGCTCAATTATATTTTCCAGTGAAAGTAAGTAGGTAACGATTTGAAAAATTCATAGTGAAACAGAATTCCAAAAAAAAAAAAAAAAAAAAATTTAAACTAATTGTTGAATGAAAATTCAAATTTGTGCCCGAGTGAAGTAATTTCCCAATAACAGATTTATTGTCCTTAAAAAAATTCAGTGATTAGGAAACTTAAAAATCTTAATCTCCAAATGACATTTAAAATAAATCTCAGTCGATTTCTTCTATGTTGATGCATTCATATACGCATACAAGTACATTTAAGAAACATTTCACATCACAATTACTTCAAAAAAAAGTCCTTTATGAAAATTTATTTTTTTTTTTTTTTTTTGAACATTATTTTTGTATATTAATTATTAATCAAAGCACAAACAATGTAATTTCATAATAATAATAATAATAATAATAATAATAATAATAATATTATGTACTATAAAATTTTGTATAATAAACAAGACAAAGAAAAAAAATTTAAATAAATAAATAAATTATGTAAATAAAAATATTTCTTTTCTAATATTTTTCTGTATATGTATATCTTTGCTATACTCGTATAAATAGTACATTTTCATATTATAAATAAAAACTAAAACTAACAAAACAAAAAGGAAAATTTAATTATCTTCAATGATAAAATGATTTTTCTTTCAATTTTCTTTGGTGTTTTGTTTTAATCTTTTATTTTATTTTTTTTTTTTTGTTTTTTTAATTCTTCAGATAGCACATTTTAGAATTTTTATTTAATATAGATAGATAGATAATAATCGTATGCACGTAAATAACTCTATTCGATCTGTACTCGGAGTATACTACGAGTAAAAAATTGTACTCTATTTTGTTCGATCTGTAATCGAAGTATACTCTGAAAACATGTCGAACAGCTTAGAGTAAGATCGGATTAATCCAAATTTTACTCTAACGATCTTACTCCCACTTTTTGCAGGAGTAATTATTAAGAGTATACTCTGAGTACAAATCGAACATATTTTTGATACATCATATGTTGACATAACCAATTTTGTTTGTTTTTTGATTTTGGTTTACTCTACTTTTACTCTAAGCTGTTCGATAAGAGTATAAAAGAACAGAGTAAAGCAGCCATTTTCTAGAGTAAATCTACTCTACTCCGAATACAGATCAAACAGAGCTAATATATGTAATTAAATAAAATAATATTTAACATTATACAACAACGATAAAATATAAAAATGATGGCATGGCGGCTGCTTTGCCACCATATTGTGATTATGATGTCATAGTAAATTTTTCTGATATCATTTTCGATTATTTATTTTGATTTATTTTTTTTTACGGAAAATTATCAATATTTTAATTTATTTATTTGTTGTATTTTTGTTTTTTCTTGAAAACATATTTCCAGATATTCTATTCACATTGCATTTTATCGTTAGAATTAATCCTGAGCTATAATGAAAGGAAAATAATTTGTTCATATTTTATAAAAATTACATGGAAAAAAAATTTATTTTTATTTAAAAAAAAAAATGTTTTTTCGATGTTACAAAAATATATTATATTAATAAAATCCGTTTCATCTTATTATTTTTATTTTTTTTTTTTTTGTAAATTTACTTTTGTATTTCCTTTCATTCAATTTTTAGTGAGTGTTCGTTGTATGGAAAATAATTATAAAATAATTTCTAATTATAGTATATACCTTTAAATATTTTAATAATTACTATTTTGATGGTATTTTTTTATAAGCAGTCAGATTGTATACTCCTTCTGGATTGATGTTTTACTTTGTTTTACTGTTCTTTTTGATATATTTTTTATTTGTTGTTCTTTTTATTTTTCTAATGAGATTTTGATTGATTTTCATTATTTATAAAAAAAAACATTATTTAGTAATTTCATTTTATTTACGATTTTATTTTCTGTACATAATTTTTTCTGATATTTATAATAATAATAAATAATTTGTGTGTATATAATGTATGTAAAATTTTATGTAATAGCTGGTGTATGCTTGTGTTAATCTATAAACTATATAAAAATCATATAGAAATAAATGTAAATATAAGTAAGTGTGTGATTGTATATTTGAGTAAGTGTGGATGTGAGTGTGTGTATATGTGTATGTATATGAATAAGTGTAAGTGTATTTTATTTGATAATAAATCTATAAAGATAACAAGAGCAAAATAAATTTGTATATGGTTTTTATTTATTAAAAAAAAAAAAATGAAATGAATTGTAAGATTTATTTTTTGAATGATTTTTATTTTTTTCTCAATTATGTGCACTGATGTTGGAACGACATAATAATAATAATAATAATAATATTAATAATAAATTTTCTTTATTTATATTTCGATTTGATTTTAATTTTACTGCACGAATATATATGTATATAAATATATATACATCATACACAATGTATACATATACGGTTTTCTTAGTAGCCAGCCAATTCAGCGAATGTTGAATCCATTTCATCGGCAAGACTCCTGTATCTATCCTTGTTGATACCAAGTTCGTCTGTTTGAGAAATTGAAATAAATAAATAAAAAAAAAAAAAAAAAAACAGAAAACAAAAATTAAAACGATTAGATATTTAGAAAATATTTCAAAAGAATTTTTAGATTGTATTCAAAAAATTTTAAAGGATTCTTATATATTAAACCTATAAAAATAAATAAAAATTATTGGAAATTTGTGTCATATAATGTATATTGATTTTTTATCGTTTTATCGATTCGTTTATAACTGGAGCTTAAAAAGTTATTTTGATGCCAAAATTTACTGCTGTTAATTGAAAGATTAATTTTGAAACATTTCTAGTTATTCGACTGTAAACTTTTCAGCAATCATGTTCCTTTATTTTTTTTTTCTTTAATTCTTTAAATATTTCTCGCTAAAATATTTTTGGAAAATATACGAGAATTTCTTTCAATATGTTGGACCGAATTATATCGTTCACAGATATTTACGAATTGCGAAATTTTAATTTTGACAACTTATAGTTCTGTGAAATACTCGTTCAAGTTCGTGAAACTCTTAAAATGAATTGTAATTCATGTGGAATTGTTAAAAAAAAGTCTAGACAAAATATACTAACATTTAATTCTGAGTTCCTTTTATAAACTTTAATTATTTGTCTGTTGAAGAATACAGCAATATTATTGGCGAAATGAATGGTGTTGCATGTATAATGCAACAAAATATACAATCAGTTTTGACAACTTCATTATCTAATAGCTCTGTTATGGTATTATTGGCTACAGAACCACTATAATATATACCACCACAGTATTTCAAAATACATATGTACAATTAATTAAAAATTTGGCTAATTTCCAAATACAATATGTACATGTACATATGTACATGTACATGTACAATATCTAACTATAGAAAGTATAAAAATACTTTGTATAAATAGATAATACATTCTTTCTTTCCTATCATCCTTTTTATAAAAAAAAAACTTAAAACTTATTAATCGACACTAAACTCGTAGACAGTCTTTTAATTTTCACAAAACTCTTAGGACAAAAAAAAAATGCTATTGAAGATTGAAATATTTTTTTTTTCTATAAGAAAAGAATAAAAGTTTATTATTTGTTAATAAATTAAAAATATAGAAAAAGAGAAATCACCTTTTTTATTGCTTGTTTTGTTTGAGAAAGTTTGTAAATTGTTTTCTTGATTTTGTAAATTTATATTATAATTTATGTTTTGTTTAAAATTTTTATTTCTAATTGGAATAAAATGCAACTCTGCATACTCTGCATCTCGCTTTTTATATATACAAGAAGGCCATTTTTTTTATTGCTTATTTTTTTCTTATTTTGCATTTTATAGTTAGTAATATAAGATAATAATTTACAACAATAAAAAGCTTTAACAAAAATTTCAATTTAAAAAATGTTGAACGTATGTACATACAATCATTAAGCCTAATTCATACCATCAAACATTGATCGTTTCATACATAAAGTTTTTTGCTTTGCAACACTCGAATGAATGAGATAAATGTTGCTTCATTTACATAAATATATTTATACTACGACCAGATGAGAAGCATCAAAAAATATTGATCGCGCTACAATGTAAACGTTATACGTTTGACCCTTATATGAGACTATAGCAATGCTTAATATGATATGAACTAGACCTTACAATAATTTATTTTTATTATTTTTTTTTTTTCGTGTAGTTTGTATGTATGTGTAGTGCGTCATTTTCTTTTAACAAATTGTACATTTTCATTTTTAAATTTACTCTATTTTTTGTGTGTTTTTAAATTAGCTGTAATTTATAGGCGGTATATAGCATTGTGTAAAATTTTTGTGGAGATTCATTCATTTTATTATTTTTGCAAAAAATTTCAACAATTTATATAGAGCCACACAGATTGATTTTGAAATTTGAAAGCATAGCAATGTTAGTCAAAAACAAAATTAAAAACACGTATACATAATTTAGTGTTAATGGCAGTCCTAAATATATGAAAAAAACTAAAAATAATAAAAAAAAATAAAGTGCAAGGATACCGACAGACATATAATAAATGTAGAAGTGTATAGATAAACATTAACTAAATAAATTCATATGCAAACAGACCATATACTTAATTTCAAAAAATAACGAAAAGTGCAATTAAGTATAATAAATTATTGTTTCAAATCGATCATCAAAAATGAATAAAATCATTCCATATTAAATTTTTTGATTAGAATGTTTCATTGAGACACTTTGTTCAAATTAATTCGCTGAAAACTTTTGTCTATGAATCGTAAATAAAAATGAATTTCGAAAATCGTATATCTCTTTATCTTTAACTTTTTGAATTGTTTAAATTGTTCACAAAAAAACCATAACACAATTATTGTTGTGACGAAGACAAATCTACATGGTAGACATGAAGAATATGTGTGTATTTATTTGTGTGTACGTGTTCATGTGCAAATTAAAATTTATTACAAAAAAGAAAATACAAAAAAATTTAGTGATTTCAAGCACACGAATAGTGCATAAAATTTCATTTGAAAAATGTGAAAATTATCAAAGAATATTTTAAATAAACAAAAACCAAAAAAAAAAAATAATTAAGAAAAATTAGTTTACAACAATATTTTTTTGGTTTTCCTTGTGTGCATATTACACGTTATTTGTGTACGAATTTGTGTATGTGCTGAGAGTGTAATTATTATTTTGGTTTTGTTTTTAAATAGATTCCTAAATTTTTCTAGTATTTTCGAATTTGAATTTAAAAAAAAAAAAATTTTTTTTTTGAAAACATTGTTCGTAATTAATTTTAGAAGTTTTTTTTTCTTTTTTTCTTATGATATTGATAATTTATTATTTTTTTTTATTTGTTATTTTTTATCTAATATCCAGTTAATTCAGCGAATGTTGAATCCAAATCATCGCAGATCGCTTTGTATTTTTCTTTTTCGTGGAAGAGTCGGTCTGTAAAAAGCAATATTATAATGTAGTAAATAGCAATAAAAAAAAGTAAAAAAAAAATTAACTAATTAATAAAAATGAAAAATAGAAAAAAAAGAAAATTAAAAAATAACAAACAATAAAAAGGAAAATTAAAATTAAAATTTAAAATTAAGAAAAATTATCGAATGTACATTTACACACACGTAAACGTATGCGTGTATATGTACGAATGTATGTAAGCGTAAATGAAAAAATATTTGATTAAATTTTTATATCGAAAAAAAATTTTCAAAATTCTATTTACAAATTTGTATATATAGATTGTTCTGAAATTGTACTTATTAGATTGATGCGGTCCAAATGCCACAACAATTCACAAAATCTTCAACATTTTTTAAGATTTTTTCGTTTTTTTTTCCAAGCCAAAATGTAATAATCATAATAATTATCCTTTTTTCATATAAATATGTACATATATTACGTAAGATAAACCCTTGTATCCCATATAAGTACTATTGGAATTATATAATGACAAGTTCCTATATACCCTAATTTATATAAAATTTTACCTTCTAGTCTGTCGACTTCCTTCTGTAGTCTCTTCACTTGTTTCTCAGCGTGTTCAGCACGTTGTTCGGCTTCCTTCAATCTGACTGTTAATGTTTTCATTTCACGTTTGAATTCTTCTACTCGTTGATTGGCCTTTTCTTCAGATACTTCCAAAGATTTCAGTGAGTTACCAACAACCTTTGAAACAATAAATATTTTTCAATTAAAATTTTTCATCCTCATCATTATCCAGGAGAGATCAGGACATATTTTCAAATCTATTTATATGTAATATATCGATTATTCTTACCTTCAATTCTTCTTCAAGTTCCATGATCTTAGCTTCACCAGTTTTTACACGATCTTCAGCAACTTCAAGTTCATCTTCAACGAATGCCAACTTACGTGATACTTCATCTGATTTACCATCAGCGTCTTCAGCAAGAAGTCTTGCCTCTTTTAATTGATTTGTCAATTGATCCATACGTTCTTCATCTTGTTGAGAGCGATTTTCGAGTACCTTGCACATACTATACATACAAACGTGAAAATTACACATTAGCACAATATCGTTAAATTTGAAATTGAAAAAAAGTTATTTTTTACCGGTTATTTTCATCAGCTGCCTGAGTTGCTTCTAATAATTTTTGTTGGGCGCTCGTTGAACGTTCTTCAGATTTTTCTAAATCTTCTTCAATTTGTTGAACTTTACGATTTAATGTTGCTACCTCGGATTCTGTAGCAGTCAATAATTTTTCTTTCTCTTCTAATTCATGATTGGCTTGTTCCAATTGTTGTTTAGAGCTAACCAATTCAGCTTCGATTTGAATTAATTTTTTACCTAATTCACGTACTTCTTCATTAACTTTATCAGCACGTGAATTTGCATCTTTAGCTTGTCCTTCACAGGTATCTGCCTTATCCATGGCATTATCTTTTTCAAGCTTCATTGCTTGCATTTTCTTCTTGATGGCGTCCATGGTGATTGGATTTTTTTTTTTCTGTTACGCTTTTAACTGACTAAAATATAAAATATGAAAGGATGATTGACTGACTAATAACTGACTGGATTATCTGAAGATCTGGAATAGAAGAAAAGTTAAATCAGAATGTGAAATGGCAAAGAATCTGAATCAAACATGATGATGTCAAATTTTAGTTAATTTTCTTCGAATAACATTGTAGAGGTGTAGATAACAAAATTTTCGTCAAATAGATACGAGAAAGATATTTTTAAAAATTGCAAATTTTTATATTTTCTTCAAATTTTTTTATTTCCATTCCATTCACATGATCCAAATTCAGTGATAAAATAAAAATATTCTAAAATAATTATATGTTTATGTGTAAATTGAAAAACAAAAATCAAATTTTTTTTTATTTTTTTTTCAAAATCTATATTTTCTATTTTTACTTTCTTTTCGTTTTCTTCAACTAATTTATTTATTTATTTCGCTTATCAATTTAGCAATCATTTTCGACCTCAATACATCCAAAATCTATTGAGATATGATACATCCACACATTACATCCATCCACGCATGTATCCAACTCAACCTAAATAATCTGTACATGAAAAATAATCTATTTTTCCATATTTTGTAATAGATATTATTTGTTTTTCATTTAATTTTCGTTTTGTTTTTTTTTCCATTTATTCTATGGATTATCTTCAATCAGTAACAGAAATGAAATCTAGAGGCTGTATATACATAAGAATTGTACGAGTATATAATGATGTGAAATATTATTAGGTACTATCTCTAATTTTTGTTATAATTTACGTAAATTTGTGCGCATATGCATGTGGGTATTATTTTATATTATTTTCGAAATTATGTATTCCAATAGAATATTAATATTAATATTTATTCCCAAGTATATTGTGTATACAATCTCAGTTTGAGGTTTGACGTATGTTCGAATGAAATCTATAATTATACATTTTATGTAGTATGCAGATACCAATTCATATTAGTACATGTTCAAAAGTAATTTTGACATTGTATATGTATACCGAAAAATATTCAAAAATAAAAATCAAAATCAAATTAAAATCAAAAAAAAAAAACAAAAAAAAACGAAACAAGACAAACGTAAAAATGAAGAAAAAAAAAATTTTGTTTCGTTTTTCTAAAAATATCTTTTAGCTAAAATTTCAAAATAACATAATAACATACTCTTCTATATATGTACGTATGTATAAAAACATATGTGTATGTGATACACTAAATACAAAGAAGAAAAAACTGTATACATATACACATAGGTGAATGTGTATATACGTATGATACTAAACTGTGTGTTGAGTATATTTTGATATCATATTCTAGATATAAGAAAAAAACAAAAAGAATATTGTTTCTTGGTGCTCATTTATTTTTTGTTTTATTTTTGTCAATTGTTTTATTTTTCTTTACTTTGCCGATATGTATACTCCATATTTATATGTACATATATTATTAGCAACAACAATATTATAATTGAATAAAAATACCTACACATTACCTATACATATAATTTAAAGAGAAACATATATCACATCATTATCTTGTGTATATCATATGTATGTACAGTAACGATCAAAAAAAAGGTAACTCATCCATTTTATGTGATTTGTCAAAAAGAGTATGAAAACAGAACAGTATTTTACATATTGTGGACAAAAATAAAATTGACATTTTTTTGGAATATTCGTGTATGCATAGCATACCAGCTAATTGGAAATATAAAAATAAAATGAAATTATTAGCAGTAAAATGTTTATGGCCGATACTGTATATTCATAAGCAAGCATCATTTTATACTGAAATCTACTAATGATGTCATCGTATACATTATCCAATCCACCTACATATAAAAGAATTTCATTAAAAAAAAAATAAAATAGGCAACAATTTGAAGAATTTCTTATACATATCCTTTTTGGATATTTTTAAATTTTATAATTTTTTTTTTTTACTCTTCATACCGTTTTTAAATCCGGGAGCATTTCGCTGCTATTAAATTTCATTTTTAGAAATAAAATTTTTTCTAATTTTTCCTTGCATTTAGATTCAATGCTCAACTAATCTCAGAGACAAATAAGTAGTTGCCTAATTTTTAAGATTAGTTTTTCTTTTCAAATTTACTTTTTAGCACATTCATCATCAAATTTGTATTTTTGGTGCTTAGGATGCTAGAATCTTCATGTATCGTTCAGTTTTGAAACTCAGCCTATATACATACATTATAAATAAAATTTCATACGCATTGAATTTCCAAAAAAAAAAAAAAATAAAAATAAAAAATTAATTAATATGGAAAAGTTGATGATCTAATTTTGTAATATACAAATGAGTATATGCGTACTTATTATGTATTAAAATTTATGTGAAAATTTCTCTTTCGTGTGCAAAAATCTAAATAGAAAAATGTATAAAAGAAAATAATGCACAAATCAAAATGAGAAAATTCATTTCAACGATAATCACCAAAAAAGAGAAAGAAATGTATGTAATATGTGTGTTTCAAAAATACATTAATTTGAAATTACTTCATCACATAATTTTCCCAAATTTTACAGAGTAGTTATGTAAATATACTTTTTTACATACTCGAAGCTATGACATGACGTTATTATAGGTAAATATATAGGTGTACGTTACCTGTATGTAGAAATACTAAGGTGTAATGTATATACAGGAATACAGGTATATAAGGTAGAAATTGAATATGGAAATGTATCAAAATATCAAGAATAAAAATACAAAAAAATTAAAAAATTAAAATAAATTTATAAATATTAGTGTGTATATGTGTGTATGTGTGTTTGTATTTCTTGTATTCGTTTCTTTTAATTCTTTTAATTCATATTATACAAACGATCAAAAATTTAAAAATTTGAAAAAATTTATATTATTTTCTGTGTGATTTTACGTATTTGAGTGTTTCTTTGTGTGAGTTCGTGTACACACATACAATTTTATGGTTATATGGTGTGTATTACTTTTAATTGTATGTGTAGTATGTATTTTAATTTTCATGAAAAATGTATTTTATTATTCTTATACTCGAATATACAAAATTAATGTGTCTATAGAAGTAAATCTTATTGTATACTCTTTAAATACATACATATACATATATTAAAATGTTTGTCTGTATTTATTTATAATGAATATATAAATTTCATAATAAAATTTCCCACACATTTGTATCAATTTTTTTTTTTTTTTTTTTTGTGTTATTTGGCTATTTGGTTACAAAATACCATATATGTATAGGATATAGAATAGAAAATAATTATCAAAAAATAAAATAAAAATTTATCTCTATTATTTTTATTTTCACCTATACATGTACATACATATATGCACACAACAACATTGACAGCTATGATAAATCGAATTTTCTTCAGTTGTGATTTTTTTTTTTTTTCAAATTAATTTTTTGCTTCACTTTGAATGCATTGAGAAAAGCATAAATCGTAATCAAAATACGTTTATATGTATGAGAATGTATGTATACATATATGCATAAATTCGTGTGTGTGTGTGTGTATGTATGTACGTATATAAATTTGAATTAAAAAACAAAAAATACATTTTTCTCATGTTCATATATTCAGTATAATATATTCAATCTGTACGATGATGTGTGGTTTGGTATAGTCAGTTGTTATACGCATGTTTCTTACGCTCAATTTTCTTCATTTATTTTTTTTTTTCCGTTTGGGTTTAATTCTTATTTTTTGAATTTTAATTTTAGACATATGTATATATTTATAGTATTCTCTCTCCTTTGACGAAAATCAAAAAATAAATCTTTAATCCACTCGTTTTTCAAAATTTGGTAATAATTTTGCAATATATTAACACAGAAAATTGAATTTTTAAATTTTCATAAAAGTCAGGATTATTATTACTTTTTTTATTGTTTCTTTCTGTTTTTATGTAAAATTCATTCTACAAAAAAAATATGAATATTTAATTGTCATGTTCATATAATTTTGTCTAGTATAAAATCTTAATCCTTTTTTCTTCCTAGACTTTATACTTGTGAATAATATATGTACATATATGTTGTACAGTCATACACATACACTTTTTTTACACTCACTTTTTTTTTGTTATATTTTATCCTTTATCTTTTAATCAAAATGAAATAAAATCATAAATATATTTTGATAAAAATTTACGTATGTATATGTATTGCATATAATATACGCAACGTTCGAATAATGATGTAATTTTTTCAGTTTCAAATGAAAATTTTCACTTGTATAATCGATCACTGACCAAATTTGGAAAATTTCAATATAAAAATTTACATATATGTATACATTTATACGAGGATATGTACATATGCAGGTATATATTGATCAAAAATCACACATCACACCACACATACACCCAATTCAAAAATTGCACTCTATTTAAGGATGATATTTATTTTCGTCCATAAAGGAAAAAAATATATATTTCCTTTTACATTTTATAATTATTTGTGTTATTTTATTAGGATTCGATTAAAATTATTTTTTTCCTTTTTTTCTTGCAATTCAAATTTATAAATTTCAACTAACTTTTCTTATATCAAAAATAAATGGAAATTATGAATAAGAAAATAATTTTTCGTCGATGGTTTCCTTTCTTTTTTCTATAATATTTTTTTTTGTACAAAAAAAAAAAATAATTTTTATTATTTTATTCGCAGGAATATATCTATAACTAACTAACCTGAGCGCTTAAATCACTCTATGCACCAGCAAATACGAAAAAGCACTGACAATATTTAAATAAATTTGACCCCTTTTAGCCCCTATCTTACTTATGAAAGAAATTCAAAATTTACACAGGATTTTTTTTTCATAAATATTTTTTCTTATCTATCATTTTCTCACAACGTATTCACACATAACTTTACTCCACAGAGTTTTTTTTTTCAAAATTTGAAATTTTCATCAATTATTTTTCTCTAAAAAGATTTTCCCATTTTATTACATTTCCCCGTGGGAAATTCTCACTGAGCCTGCTCGATGAATTTATACCATCATCGAAATGTAAATGTGTGATGATCGACGAGATCGTATTAGTATAAGTAGATATTTCTCCTCTTAAAATTTCCCTAATCCCGAATACTACTTTACTTTATCGTACAGGTACATATGTACATACCTTTGTACTTACATATACACAAACATTTTAATTCGATCTATCAAGATGATCTCATTGAAAAATGAAAATATTCATTTGTTTTTCTCCTACAATTTTATGCCTAAAAATAAAACAAAATTTTCCCCACAATTAAAAATAAAAGTGTTTTTCAAATAAGATTCAACACATTCTCACTAAAAAATTAATTTTATCACAACATTGATATCCAAAATAACAAGGAGAAATGCAATGGATTCTCATTCATTCATCTGTTTCTGTATTAGAATTTTTTCAAAATTTTTTATGTATGTGTGTATTTTGAAGAAAATTTTCTCTGCATACATTTTTAAGTAAAAACTATACTTATATCAACAAGAATACTATGATACTAATCATCCGTTGATAACACACAACACATTCGTATCATTGCCAGAACACATGCGCGCAATGAAATGATCTTAAATTTAAATCGAATACAGTATACTGTGTGGTGTACCATCGTGTTACCATTACCACCGATCTTCACGGTAAGTAGGTGTGAAATTTGTATCACATCAAAGCAGTTTAGTTGAAATTTTTTTTCCACAAGAATTTATTTTCTAAAAATTTTTCATTGATCAATTTTTTTTTATTTTGGCTAAATTTATCCTTTTGGACCATCTTACAAAAAGATTTAATGGATATCATTATGAAAAATGAATTGTTAATTGTATGATGGATTAAAACGAGGCAGATATCATTTTCTGAATTCGAATAAATAGTCTGAGAAAACTTTGACTTGAGCTCAACCATGCTCAACTATCAATTAAAGGAATCGATTTCCAAATTCATTACCACATCAGTCACATAAGTATATGATCAGATGAAAAAATAATAAAAAATTCTAATCATTTTAAAGATTCAAAAAAACTTTCATATTACTAAAAATATATTTTTTTATTTATTTTTTGAAATTCTTTTTATAGAATTTTATCTATTTTTTTTTTCTCTTCACTGTTGATCACAATGATATCATCCCCCTAAAAATAACTAAAAAAAAAAAATAATCTGTAATATATAATAAAATGTATATTTTAAAAATAATAATATTATAATGAGATTCGCTTGCATATTTTTGTTTTGAATGTAAACAACACACACGAGTATCCTCATGTATAATATCTATTGGAACTGTACATCCAAATCCGTTCTATTATTGTCGAAAATTTTTCAAAAAAATTTTCTATGCAAATAAAATATATAATGTATTTAATGTATGCCAAAAATATTTAAATTTTATTTTCGAATTAATAAAAGCTCAATGTGTGCATACGTACAGATTATTCTGAAATGAAATAATTAAAAATTAATTTATTAAAAATTTGAAATTTTTTCAATTGAATCATTATTGTATTTTGAATACGAATCAATAATTTTTACTTATTGGCTAATTGCATAGTTTGGATTTGGATGATGTTCGCCGTACGGATATAAAATCAGTAATTTGTCGTTTCATGCCTGGAAGAATTGCATAAATTTTGTTTACGTATGAACATGTGGGAATAATAAATAATCATGTATAATATTACATTCAATTATGAGCCAAATTAGAAAAATAAAAATATTTAATTTTTTTTTTTTTGAATAATTTCCGTTCGAAATATTTTTTTATGTATTTTTGAGAAATATAAAAAAATGTTCTCAAAAATTATAAAATTTCTCGAAAAATACTTTATGTACTTGTAAGTGTTTTTATTTGTATGTACACACACAGTTTGTGTGTACACACACATCATAGAGTTTATACATTCTATGTAAAATATTTATAAATATTTATAGGATTTCTTAAAAAAAAATATATATATTTTTCTTTTCTTTTTTTTTTTTGAGAATTTATATTATGACTTGTACGTGTGTTCAAAATTTCATATTACATAGGTACTTATTTTCTTTTACTTTCTTTTTTCTTATTATTATTATTTTCCTGACGTCAACATCTCATATTACAGTGCTAATAAATTAAAATACAATAAAAACAAAAATAAATGATAAAGAGAATAAGAAAAAAATAATAATAAATTCCATCGCTACCCACCCCCAAAAACATTTACACATTTATACTCGTTTGTAGCATTGGTGCTCATATACATAATGTATGTGTATTTATATGTATGTATATGCACAAACAGATATAAAGATACAGAAGTAGATACATTTGGTACACATAATTTAGTTGCCAAATTTGAAATTGTATTAAAAAAGAAAAAAAAAATAATGAAAAATAAGACAGGAAAGATTTAACAACACCAACGAAAAAAAAATAAAAAATATTGGATTTAATCCAAAAAATACTGTGTACATAATATCTAATTATGAAAAAAACCAACAAAAAAATATGTAATGTGTTTGCTGTTATTATTTTTATTTTTATTTATTTATTTTATTTTTTTTAATGTTCGAAATCTTATTTAAATGTTGGTTTTTTTTTTTTTTTTTTACTCGAATTTCATTCCTTCATGAATAGTGAATGTTAGACGATTCAATCTAAATGAATAAACTGTGGCCATATACCATATGTACATTCTTTTAGGTTATTTTGTTTTTTTTTTTTAAAATCCTTCAGTAGAGGAACAAGAGTATAAAATGTTGTTAATTGATTTTGTGTGTTTTGTTATGTACAATATTCACATTCCACTAAGAAATAAAATCAAATTTTTCTCCAGGATGAAAATACGAGTATAGATGATGTGTGGAATACTACTGGTAGTGCTGGTACTATTTTAGGGTATAATATATATCTACCTATTGTTATAGTCAATAATGACTTCCAATGCTCGACAGTATTGTAATTAATATTATAGAGAGGCTGATAAACGAGTTATCGGATCAATAAATACTTAATACTTAACTTCGCTTTAAATGTTACACCAAAAATATTCTCAAAATTAAAAATTCTAATCAAAGATTCACCAATAAATATTTTTATTTAATCACTTTCCATTATTATGTGTATTTATTAATTTTTTATTTTTAAGTATTTTTTATATATGTATGTATAAATATGTTTTTTATTGTGGAATATAAATGTGTTATGAACAATATTATTTTTACCTATGTTATTTATGTATTTTATGAAATACCACTAGTGACAGATACATACGTAATATTGAAATTATACGTAAAATGAAAGTACATACATTTCCCCAATTAATTATACAAAAAATATCAAATGCACAATTCAATTTTATTTAATACATACAAATAATATAAGTTTTAAGGAAATCTTGTCAATCTTTTCGAATTGAATAATATCAATATCATAAATGTCTGTCAAAGATATAAAGTAGACTACAGACTATCAATAAGAAAAAAAAAATTAATATTTTTTTTTTCCCCAAAATACGGACAAAATGGAATTATTCTATGCCATATTATCTCATATTTCATCCTCAAAATGGCTGACTGATCATAAATCAGTCTCTGCATTGAATTTCATTTATTGAATATTCAAAATTTTTTACTTTAAATTATATTCAAGTAGAAGTTCTTTGAAATTACAAAAGGTAATATATATCAATTTAATTTTTTTTTTCAATTACGTATTGATAATCTGACGTCTACTTAAATAAATATGTTTACAAAATTTCCATTTCATTTCAAGTACATATTTCCAAAATCTGTTTTACATCTGTTTTTAATTTTATTTCCATTAACTCATATTTGTTTCAAATTTTTCTATTTCTACGAGTATTTCTATTATGTATTTCCTGTTTTTAATGATATTAAATTTTTATTATTCCGGATATTCGAAAATTTGTTCTTCAATGAAATTCGATTTTATTTTATCATTTATTTGAAAACTAATTTTAATAATTGGTCTAATTTTAATAATTTTTATTTTTGATTTTTTTTCTCTCTGCTTTCTTTTGATTATTTTTATTAAAGTAAATCATATGCCAAATAATTAACTATGCAATGAAATTTTTAAAATGCAAAATTACAAATACAAAATATTAATTTAATATTTATCATATATTTTTTTCTTCTTGTGTCGTTAATTTTTTGTTTCCTAAAAGAATGAAAGGCAATTGAAATTTGTTTTTTTTTTAAATTTCTCTTTAAATAATTTTTCGAATTATAACAAAATATTAAATGTATCAAATGCAAATAATCTGAATATAAATTCATCTATAAAATATTAAAATTTAAATTTAATTTTCAAAAAAATATAAATTTATTTCGTTTCAATTTTATTTTGTCATTCATTTATTGTTTTTCATTTTCATTATCATTATTATATGTTCTTCTTTTTATTGATTTTTATTAGTACATTATGTATATATATGTATTTGTTAATTATATTAAAAAAGCTAAGCCTTAACAAGTTTATTATGTATTATGATTACACTCAATTAATTACTTATACAATTATTGCTTATAATCTATAAAAATTGGAATTATTCATTTTTCTATTTTTGTTTAGATTTGTTATTTTTGCCTGTGTTACATGAAACATATTTAATATTTTTTATTGTTTATTTGTAATATTTTATTTCAAAACTAAAATTATATTTGTGTCTTTATTAAATAAAAAGATTGTTGAGATATCAAAATGTTTAACTTCTTAGAAATCTTTAAAAATTATAGTGATCAAACTGTCAGCAGTATAAAGGTACATTTCGAATTCAGCCCAGATTACGTTACACGTTAGATTTTTCACACCTTCTTCAAGAAATTCTATAGCGCTATCCTTTTTTCGACTAACCCAGATTAATCCCAAGTGAGATTGGGATTAGATTGTATTTCTAATCTCACACTAGCGATAGGGGCAGTTATATTGAAAAGTTGTGTACCAATTTCAATATTCTATAACATACCACACGGTAATCTACGCTGAATTGTGAATAACATCTAATATCGCACATACATAATATGGTAGAGATTGTAAATGTACCTTAATGGAAAAATTAAACAGTGTGGAGCAGTTTAATTTACTGCATTTTAAAGGACTTTTTGATCAACTTCATATACTCAACTAGGCATATTTTTTGGATTTTGGATGCAAATTTAATTAGTTATGGACGATAATTTAAAAAATTTTATAATTATTTTTTTTTTTTTTTTGTAATTTGTCAAATAAAAATTATTTTTCAGTGGCAGTTATCATTATTAATTTTCTGTTTGACTATAATTAATTTTTTAAGACTAGATTTAATGAAAGTTGTTTTTGATGTAAACCATTGTGACATTAAAAATGTATTCAGATGGATATGCATAAATGTACAATGTACAAACAAAAATCTCTAAATTTGCAAAGAAAAAAATCATAAAACGATGCTGTGATAATTTTTTGGTAAAACATAAAATTATATTTTTCCAATTTTTACAGGAACTAAACTAAGGCAAATTTTTAATTTAACTTAAATACTAAGGAACTGAAAATATTCTATATTAAAAAGTTTAAGAAAAAAATTTTTTGAAATATTTTATTGAATTGTTTGTAATTAAAGGATCTTAAAGAATTATTTCAAATGAAAATCTGAAAATCTTTATGATGGTAAACTTCTTTAGTGAAAGAAAAATAATTTAAAATTACAAAACTTTATATAGAATTTTAAGATTGACTTATTTCATCTGTCATCTTTTTCATAAATTACTACGTACATACATTAAACCATTAAACACAGTGAATTGACTCTTTTTCAATGAGAAAATTAAACTGAATTATGCATCGGTATTGCATCGTTGCATATTAGAAGTGATACCAGATGTTTCAAAATTAATTCTGTTAATAAGTCTCTAATTTTTGCAAGTTTAATCATACGAAAATTAAAAGCAAAAGTAAAAAAGGCTGTATTTCATCTATAGCAAGATTTTTTTTCAATTATTTCTTTTGTTTTTTTACTGTTCTAATATTTTTTTTTTAAATTTTTCTCTTAAACTTATATTTAATTAATTTATTAATTTTATATTAATTCAAAACATATTTACTAAAAATGTGTTTTTCTTTTTTTTTTTATTATTTGTTAGCAGTTGTTTTTAATTTTTTTTTATTGTTATTGTTGTTAGTAACCAGACATATCAGCATATGTTAAATCTAGCTCCTGAGCGATTGCTTTGTACTTTTCTCTTTCTTTATTTAATTCCTCTGTGAAGAAAAAAAAAATAAAAGGATAAATTAGATACAAACACAAATGAATGAAAGATTTTTTTTTTTTTTGATTTTACAAACATCTACGTCTACAACAAAAATGAATAGAAAAATAAATTAATCGAAAAAAAAGGAAGAAAATAATAGAAGAACGTAAACATTTTAATTAAAAATAATTTGAGTTTTTTAAAAAAAAAAAATGTGAACTTAAAAATAATTATATGCTCCCCCATTAAATAACATCCACATATTGCGAATCTACATATAACATAGTTCAAGGACTTTCATTTATAGTTTCATTTTGATTCGAAAATTTATTTTTGAGAACAACATCCATCATCTTTCCACCTTGTCATAATTTGAAAATTTTAAAATTAATTGCTTTTCTCTCTAGTAGAAGATAATTTTAAAAATTCTGTCATTTTGCTACATTAAAAAAAAAAATTCATTTAAAATGTTTACCATTATTTTTACTTCTTTTAACACCATCTGAAAATATCCTTCTAGAAAATGTTCTTGAAATTCAAGTGAAACACAGCCATATTAATCTAGCTTACTTTCAAATAGAATTGTATTTATTTTCCATTTAGAACAGGCAAATATAGTCAGTTCCAGACCGTTGAAAATCCACTTTTATTTAATTGTGTTCAAAATTAGAAACAATTTGAGGTTGAGTCAATGTAAAATGATGGTAGACTTTTAAAATGCATCAGAAATTTGATTTAATGCAAATGACCATGAAGTTCTATAGTATGTGAACATATAAAGTTCGATTCCAATTTAATGTTAGACTGTTTTCAAAGTTGCAAGCTTTACAACGTCAACTTGATTTCATGTCAAAATGATAGCTGCAAGATGAGAAAGATTATCTTGAATCTTGGAAATTTTGACTATAAGATGAGCTTGAATAAATCAACAATTGACGTTTACATTTGTGAGCCAATTAAATAAAAGTTATAAAAACACAATCTTGTCTGGCAGTAAGTTTGTAACTTTGAAAACGGACTTACTTTTAAAAATCGCTTTTGATTGTTCAGTTCAGTTTAAAAAAAGGAATAAAGTCGATAATACAATACGCATAAAATCAAATCAAATCTAAAAATGAAAATAAAATTTGTTTCTCCTTTACAAACTAAATAAAATATAAATTAAATGTAAATGATAAATACAAAATAAAAACTCAAAATAAATATTTTACTATATAATCAGATTTTATTTTATATTTTCTTTAATTATTTTATTTTATGCACAGAAAAAATAATAATAATAATAATAATAAATAATAATAAAATACATGTATATATGTATATGTGTATAGAATTAAATAAAAATTTATTTCATTTGATTTACATTAACATTAAATTATAAATTTCTATTTCATATTTTTATTTTTTGTCGTTCTTGTTGTTATTTAATATTTATTTCAGTTATTTTATATATGAATATTCTATTGAATTTTTGTAAATTCGATTATTAAATAATATAATGTATGGAAATAAATTTTGAGTTGAAACATTCACAATACGTGTGTACATTGAAAAGAATAAATGTCTCTATTATAATATGCTGTTACCGAAAAATTAAAAAATAAAAATAAATACATGCGGTGTATAATTGACAGAAGGGATTTCCCATAATAATTTGGATCGTCTTCTTCTTCTCCTTCTTTTCACTCTTTTTATTTCTATTTTTGATATTATTCTTTGAGAATGAGTTCGACGAATGCTGTATCGAGATCGTCTCCAATATCTTTGTATTTCTCCTTTTCCAAAACAAGTTCGTCTGTTCCAGTCAATAAAAATAATTTTTTTTAAAAAAAAAAAAAAGAAAGAAAAACAAATTATAAATTAAAATTGAAAATAAATAACAAAAAATAAAGATAATTTAAAAATTAAATAAATTTTTTTCCTAATTTCTATTGAAATTAAAATTGTTTTATAATACAGTACACAGTAATTTAATTGTGCTTGCAAAGCAGCTATATACTTGCATCTTGCATGTAGTATTTTAGTATGTGGCTCAATACCATTGACACAATGACCGCCATTATAAAGGCAACCATCATTATAACTGTCTGTAAGTCAAAATGATCAAAATGATTTCAAATTTCCATCATTTCAATCATAATGACAATTTTTGACCATTTGTGGTTTTTGTATGAAAATTAAATTTTTGAAATTTCTCATTTTCACCATAGACCGTCTTTTACCGTCATTATGAACAAACACATGATAATTTTTCGCCATTTTGAATCATCATTATAATGGATAGGATGGATATTTACAGTTTTAATGTCATAATTATATGGTTACCATCATAATTGACGATTAGTTTGCCATTAATATAATTTTGTACAAATCAATTTTGCTTGTATTGCACATAAAAGTGCAATGAAGTATGATTTTTGAAAATAATTTCAGCAAGCAGCAATAATTTTGTGCACAATGGATAAGTGTATTATTGGGAGCAAATTGATTTGCTCTTTTGAAAAAATTTTCTTTTTTTTCTGTCAAAAAATAAATTTAAAATAAAATTAAATTAATGTAAAATAAAATAATAATTACCTTTTTAATTTTTTTTTTTTTATTATCTAGCACTCGAAAGCATCACAATCAAAAAAAAAATGTTTCAAAAACGAGCTTATTAGGAGCTAGTAGATTGTCTATTAATTTAAAATTATCCTATACATATATGTACATACTCGTATCTATATTATGTACACTGTCTATAGTCTAGCCTAGTAAAAATTAATTAGCTCTTAGCTATTAGGTAAAAAAAAAAAAAAAAAAAAAAACAAACGTAACCATACAGAGAATGTAGATAATTTTACTCTACTTTGCAGGATGTATTTTTGCTACACCTTTTTTTTTGAAAACAAATAAAATAATCTGCAAATAAAAATTTTTTAAATGGAAACAAAACAATAAAACGATCAAGAAAGAATCAACATTCGTTTTATAAACAGTTTTTCCATTTGAAATACTTTGCATCGAAATTCGAGAAGTAAAACTCTCTCTCATCACCGGTTAATATCATTCTTCATATCGTTTTATTGTTTCATTTTCTCAATGCATAAGCAGACAAATAATAAAGAAAAAATTAAAAAATTTATAAGAAATAGAAATAATTAATTTTATGTATTTGTCGTTGATATTATGTACAAATTTACAAAGCGTTCGTTATTTTATGTTATTAATGCAGTCGCGGAAGAAAAGATGTGTTGTAGTATGCTATATAGAAAGAAAGTACTCGTTTAGATAAGTGATTTATAGATGCAAGCGATATAATTGTTGCAATATGTTCGTGTCGTTTATGATGGTGGGGCTTCTGCTGGTGGTGCTGCTTCTGCTGGTGGTGCTGCTTCTGCTGGAGGCGCTGCTTCTGCTGGAGGCGCTGCTTCTGCTGGTGGTGCTGCTTCTGCTGGTGGTGCTGCTGCTGGTGGAGCACCTTCTGCTGGCGGAGCACCTTCTGCTGGTGGAGCGCCTTCTGCTGGTGCAGCTCCTTCTGCTGGTGGAGCTCCCTCTGCTGGCGGTGCACCTTCTGCTGGTGGAGCACCCTCTGCTGGTGCAGCACCCTCTGCTGGTGCAGCACCCTCTGCTGGTGCAGCACCTTCTGCTGGTGGTGGTACTTCTGGTTCTGGTGGTGGTGTTGGTGGTGGTTCATAATTCTTGACATATGGCACTTCAGCACCTTCTGGTGGTAAGTCTTTAGCATATTCGAATGGTACTGGTTCTGGTGGTGGTGGAGGTGTTTCTGGTTTAGCCTCGACTTCTGGTGGAGCTTCTCCAGCTGGTACTTCTCCGCCATTTGCAGCTTTCGCTTCACCTTCACCAGCTGGTGCACCTTCTCCAGCGGCACCCTCACCACCTGGTGCACCTTCACCAGCTGGCGCACCTTCGCCACCTTCCGGTGGAGCTTCTCCTTCTTTTGGTGGAGTTGGTTCCTTTGGTGGTGGTGTAGGTGGTTTTGGATGACGATCATTGTACATTGGTTCAATGCCAGGTATTAATTCGACAAATGCGAAATCTAAATCATCACCAATAATTGCATACCGTTCTCTTTCCGCTATCAGTTCGTCTGTATTTTATTTATTTTGTTTTTATTTTCATTTTTAGCCCCACACATGATTGTTTCATTTTGTTTTGGTATTTATATAATTTGCAGTAATTTTCATTTGTTATTAAAAGTCATTATGATGGTAAATTAAAATTTAAATTAAGTTTTAAGAAATAAGCAGATGTATTAGAGGCAGAAGCAAAAAAATAAAATGAAAGAAAAAAAGAAAATAAAGGAAAATAAATTAAAAAAAAAATGAAAATAAATTTTAATAAATCAGTACAAAATAAATACAAATACATTATGGCTGAAGATTGATGTTATATAATATTCACATGTAATATACATTTTTTTTCTGTTATTCACTGGGATTATGATGTGCAAAAATTGGAAATTGTTGACATCTAAGGATCAATAATCTTCTGTTATTCAAAGATCAATAATTTATAGTTTTTCGTTGTATTATTAATAAAAAATATTTATCATTGATAGTCACAAGACAAACAAATTAATAAATATTGAAAATAATTTTTTTTTTTATATATTTTATTTATTTCTGCTTTAGTTCAAGCATACAATTAAGAAAATTAATTTAAAATATTTAAAACTAAAGAAGAACATAAATAGAGATTAATTAATAATATAAATTTATAAATTAGTAAATGTTGAAAATCAAAGTATAGGCCTAGGAGTATAGGCCGAATTTTAAGATGCGTATCCTTTTAAAAAAAAAAAACAGTGACGATTATAACATGAATAAACATGTTGTATTTAAATTTTATTTTACAATATGCCTATAATTTATTCAAAAATCTAAAAATTATGAAAAAAAAAATTCGTAAAAATAAAGCAAAGGAAAAACAAATAAACAATCAAGCTATAAAAAAACACAAAAAAATTAAAAAATTAAGTAAAAAAACAACAATAAAAAAACACAAATTAACTTACAAAATTAAGAAATTTTTATTTTTCAATATTTTATTTTAATATTTATTTTTAATTTTTATATTTTTTTTTAATTGTTTTTTAATTTTCACAAATAAAAATGTGAAAAAAAATAAAAGTATTTTTATTTATTTTATGTATTTATCATTAAATTTGATTTGATTCATTATTTATTTATATATATGTATGTATGTATTTTTATTATATAAATTTATATTGTATGTATGTATAATGTATGTAAATATTTTTAATTTTTTTTTTTTTTTTATTTAAATTTTAATCGAATTTTTTTTTTTATTTATAGAAGAAAAGATTCATTTTTTTCTCATCATAATTTTTTTTTTATTTTTCTTCTTTTTTCACTACTTCTTCTAATAAAATTGTCTTTTTATTTTGTTTTGTTTTTGTCTTTTATAAAATTAATTTTATGTAATACGTTGTATTCTTGTTGGTAAATTTTATTATAATTTAGATATACGTAATAGAAAATAAAATATAAAATAAGATTTCTAGGTTTTAATGTGTACATTTTTTAAATTTTCTTTATTCTTTTTTTATTTTTCAGTTACGATAAATAAAACTGAAACAATATTTAATATTAATATTAATTTAATTTAATATTTAATATTAATATTGTAAATTTTATATCTCAATCGAATTGATAAATATTCATTATTTAGAAAAATATCGAATTGATAAAATTAAAATGATGATCAATTTTTTCAAAATTTAAGCAACTATGTACGACGATAGAGCATACATTTTTTTCATTTTATTTCTTAATTTGTTTGAAACACAAAAAAAAAAAAACAATTAAATGAAAATGTTTCTAACCAAAGGTTTACTGTAAAGTTTTACTGTATGATTCACATCCATTACAATCAATCGAGTTCTATTTGTGGTTAAACGAAAATTAATCACAACACAGCTAAAAACTCAAATTCATGAAGTTGTAATGGAATGATGTTCATGAATGAGAACTTATTCTCTCTAGATTTTTAAAGCAAATAAATATTTTTGTTGCTAAACTTTTTTTTGTTGCTAAAACTTTTCTTGTTGCCAAGACTTTCTTGTTGCTAAACTTTTTTTGTTGCTAAAACTTTTATTGTTGCTAAACATGTCATAATAAATATTGTTTACTTTCAAATGTTATGTTATGTTAGTTAAGTAAATCTGTCGGGCAGTTATTTGCTGAATATGAAATTGAATCGAATTATCGAATTTTGGCAGTCATGTACTTTATGTTTTTTTTTTTTTTTGTTATGTAAGTATAAATGTTTAAAAATTTTTAACTATAATAACCATGATATTTTACTTATAAGGTAGATATAGCTAATAAAATATTAATAATGTATATTATAAATGTATGTATGTTTATGTATATATTTTTTATTTTATTTTCATTTTCATTTTATATTTAACGCACAATAATATCAATTTATTACTATATAATTTTTTGTAAATTGTTGATTTCATTTTTATTTTTTTTTTTTTTTTTATTTATTAATTTTCATTTACTCTCTTTATTTTTTTGTATTATTTACTTTATTAAAATATATGAATAAATTTTATTTATATAAATAAAAATGAATGAATTGCAAAACACGTTTTCCATTCAGCATCAAGTTTTAATATGTACACTGAATTATTTACGTAATGTACTTACGTAGAGTTTCTGAAACTAATAATTCCGTTTTGAATTCGAATTCGAAAGAAACTTTGATAAAATATTGAATCCGTTATTCGTTATAATGAAAACTTTTTATAAATGATAAGAATGCAGTATTTAATATGATCAAATTTAAACAACAATTCAATGATTTACAACTACATTTAATAGATATTCATAAAAATAATGATAGTTGTAGTTTAATATTTAAATTTCACAGAATTTATTCACGATTTAAATTTCGAAAAATTCGCTAATAATCGTCCCAAAAAAAATATAAATTATTTAATGAACTCAATATAAATTTAATATTCAGATTCGATCAAATGATATTCAGAAACTCCATGTAACGAGGTACGAGTATCAACACAATAGAGAAAACGTTTCAAAAATTCATTCATACATCATTTATTATTTCTTCTTTTTAATATTACTTTCTATAACATTCATGTTTTTTTTTGTTGTTTTTGTTTTTATCGTAATATATTTAGTAGCAATGCTAATAATAATAATAGTTATATAATGTCTTTTATATTTTGTTTTTTCTTCATTATTCAAAAAATTAAAAATAAAAACATGACAATAATAATTAACAATAAAAAAAATATATATTTTTTTTTTCATATAATAATTACAATTATTATTATTAATAAGAATATAGCAATGGTAGTAGCAAAAATAGCGGATTACAAAAATTTAAGTAAACTACATATAAAAAAAAAATTTTTTAAAAAAAATAAATTCAAGAAACATATTACGTACGTATTCTTTATTTATTCAAAACAAAAAAAAAAAATTATAAAATTTAAAGAACAGAACATAAAAGAAAATTTTCAAACAAAAAATAAATAAAAAATTCATTTTTAATAAAAAAAAAAATACAATTTTTTTTTAAATGTTTTTTCTTATAATTTGTATATTTTAAACAATTTTGCAAATGAAAAAGAAAATACAAATTTAAAAATAAGAATAATAATAAAAATTAAAAATAAAAATCAATTTGTATTGTCTTTATGTTTTTATATAATATTATGCATACGGAATGAAATTACATATGGAATGAGTAGAAATATAGTAATTAACACATACATATACGAATGAAATTAATTTTTTCTTTATAATTTAAATTTAATTATTTTTTTTACTTTTTTTTTTCATTTATAATATTTTCTAATAATAATTATGTCTTCATTTATTTTCATTTTATTTTTACAATTATTACGTTACATCACTTTTTATTTAAAGTTGAATAAAAAAATAAAAAAAAAAAAGAAATAAAAACAAATAATTAAAAGGATTGATTCTTCAAAAGGTAACGACAATTATTATTATTTCGATAGAAATATCATAAAATCCTTCTATCAATCATTCTTTATTGTTGTCTTTTATAATTCGTTATTATTATTCTTTAGCGTTTTTCAAAACATGATTTTAGTTAAAACAAAAAAAAAAGAAATTTTTTTTTTCTAATTTTTGTTTTTTTTTTCTTGCCAAAATCAAGAATTTACTACTTTTTTAAAAAAAAAAAAATTAAATTAAATAAAATGAAATTATGTCAGAAAAAAAAAATAATTGCAATTTTGACGTAATTCTTTACTGAAATTACAATAAATTGCAATAAATCAGTATAGTTTTTCGTTCAATTTATTATTTTATCATAAAATGGCAATGTGGTAAGTAGTAATAATTTTTTTTTTTTTTTCACACATACATTTTATGTAGGTACATAACACTAGTAAACAAATTTAATTTATATAATATGCTCTCATTATATTGAGCGTATTTTTTGTTTATGACATTTTATTTGTCATCAACTAACATTGCTTTTATCATTATTTATTTCTTAAAAATGCATAGCTGAATAGCTGCTGAATATAAATTATTTCTACTTTTTTAGTTTTAAATTAGAAAAAAAAAATGTTCTTTCTTTTTTTATAATGTGAAAAAAAACACGCATAAAAATATTTTTTCAAAAAAAAAAAATATAAAAAAAATAAAATATAAAAAAAAAAACAATTTATAATATTAATATTTATCAATACAAAAAGAAAAAAAAATATATTAAAAAAATACATATTTTCATCCCAATTTTATTTTTTTTTTCAATTTCTAAATTATGTTTGTATGTAAAATAATAAATGTCTGTATGTATATGTAATTGTTTTTTTTTCTTTTTGTTTTAATTTTATAATTAATAATAATAAATTATTATTATTATTATTAGTGTTTTATGTCTCTGTATTACAACAAGTTGTGTATTATGTATGTATTTATGTTGCTTTATAATAATAATAAAGTAAAATGTATAAATGTATATTGTATGTATATAAAATATTATTTTATAATAGTTATATATGTATATATATAAATATATTTTTATTTATTTTTTTGTTTTTTTTTTTTTTTTTAAATGCTTTACATATTTTGAATATCATGCAAAGTTGCTTCCATTTCAGCTTGTAGTAGCTTATTTTTCTCGCGTTCATTTAATAGATCATCTGGATTTATGTTTGATTTTCAAGGTTTTTATTTTTTGAGTTAGGATCAATTTTTTAGTGAATGTAGATTTAACAAAACCAACAAACAGCAAACAATACGATAGCAGTAGTAGTAGTAGTAATCACAATTTTTTGTTGATTTTTCATTTTCATTTTCAATCATGTTTTTTTTTTTTTGCATAATTTTTTTATAATTTGTTTTAATTTCGTTTATTGTCATTCACACACATACAGCAGCCAGTTAGCAGGATTAACAATAAAACGGAATGTTTTTGTGGAGTTTTATTTTTGGATTATCGTTTTTTTTTTTATTTTGTTAGGCGCATTTTTAAAAAACACACACACAGATAACACGTGGAGCATAATTTAAAAATATTTTTTTTTTTTTTTTTTTTTTTTGGATTACAAAATATAAATTCATATGAAAATAAATAAAAAAAAAAATAGAAAAAAAATATTAACATTTAAAAAAGGATTTAACAAAATTATTTTAAAAAATAAAAATAAAAATTATTTTTGTTGTTTAAAAAAAAAAAAAAAGATTTTAAATAACAAAAAATTAAAATTAAAAATTAAATTCAAACAAATTAAATGAATTTGTAAATACATATTTATCAAACAAACAAATAAACAAAAACAATTAAGATATTGAATTATTTTTTAAATTAAATTTTTGTGTACAATTAATAAACAAGAGCATAAAATTTTCGTTTTTATTTATTTAATTTACCAACAAAAATGTATACGAATGTACATATTTTTACTTAAAAAAAAAAAGTCATACTACTGACAATAAGTGATAACAATGATAGCATAATAGACCATTACCACAGAAATAAATTTGAACGGCAATTATAATTGATGGTCGAATTACATTAAGTGTCAACACAACGGTCTGTCAAACTAATTTCACAAAAGAAAAATCATGCAAGTTACACATTAATTTGAAAACTGACAGTAATGATGTGAGACAATTTTGGAAATATCGAAAATTTCCCATCAGAGCCACATGCTATTTAAATGATGGCTGTGTTGTATTGTTGAGTTTGAGTAAATTTGTTTGAACTGTGATATTTTTCTGGATTTAAAACGCCGAACAACTTTTTAAGATTTCTCATCATGTACGATAAATGAAAGCTTCTCTGATTGCCCCGTTGTAATGTAAATTGTTACACAAACGAAAGAGATCGCATAAGACCTTGCGTTGGATGTAATTCGACCATGAAAATTGCAAATGACAGAATAACTAATTTCATTTAAAGCTCAATTGATTCATAATAATTGATGGTTTAGCTTGACTCAATAATCTTCCATTGCCATGTAACATGTTTCAATACCGTTCCATTATTATGGAGTAGAACTTTAGCTTCAGTAAAGTGACACTGTCATTTACGCTATCAGTTATCAATAGGTACAATAAGTAAAAATTAAAAAAAATATATAATTCTCTAGATTTTTTGTACTTTTTTTTTTTCAACTTTTCAAATATGTACACTTTCTTTTATAATCTATAAAAAAATTTTATGCTTCTTGTTTTTTATTTTTTATTATTTTACATTTCATTTAATTTACATTATGGTATGTAATTTTCTTTTAATTTATTTTGAATAAAAAAATAACAAATACGAAACATACCTTCAAGTCTGTCAACTTCCTTTTGTAATTTTTGAACAGAACGTTCAGCAAATTCAGCACGTGCTTCAGCCTATAATTCATTTATCATTGATTCAAATTCCAATATGATGTAGATGTAGAAAATAGATACAATAAAAAAAAAAATGATACAAAAGAAATTTATGTTAGAAAAAGTATTTTATTTAATTTTTATTTGAATTTTAAATAAGAAGGAAATTTTATTTGAATTAGAAAAGATTTATAGTTAAATTATTCAAGTTTGAAACTTATTTTTCAGTTTCATCGTAATTTCTTGTTTAAAAAATTCAATCGATGGATATTATTCTATAATCAAATAAAAATTGTTTTGTTTTATTTTCCTTTTCTAAATTTAATTTTTATCTGAAATAAAATTTCCTTCTTAAGCTATTTATTTTAAGTAATTTTTTTTCTATTTTTTCAAATAAAATTTATACCAAATCCAGTCTTTTAAATAAGCGAAACATGTAATGTTCTTCTATTTATTTTTTTACTACATGAAATTTTTAAATGTTTTTTTCAGGATATTTCCTGTTTTTACAATAACTGAAGAAGCATAAAATAAATAATGAAAATTCTAAGTTAAAAAATGCAAACAACAAAATAAAAAATAAATAAATAAATAAAAACTAAATACACTAAATACACACTCATGGCAACCCACAGCCACAATCATAATGTTAGTTAAATCAAATTTATTTATTTTTTTCCTTTTTACAAAATATACAAAAAAATAAAAATAAAATAGATAAATTATTTATTTACATAAAAAAATGTACTTACAAAGATTCCCCATTCTATCTTCTCTTTAACCATAAAATTAAAATTAAGTCAAATTTTAAAAAAAATTCAGCATTTCACAATATTTCTCTCTCTTATAACGAACATGATGCTGAATTTTTTTTTGAAAAATTTCATCAATGAATTTTTGATACGTTTTGGCTGTTTTCGAAAGTTTCGCATCGATGAAGTATATCGGTATCATAATTTAGTATAGAAAAGAGGAGACGTCAAAGCTGAATAATGTAATGGATAACTACTGCATCGATGCGACATTTTAGAATTCAGCCATAGATTCAAGTGTATATGAGATGTGATTTTTTGTTTTTTTAAATGGTGTGCAATACGTGTAATACAACAGTATGGTACATACCTACTCACGAATTGAAATTTGTCTCTCTGTATATGATTACGTGAAAATGAAATTATTCATAATAATGGCAGAATGAAAATGATTGAAAAATGGTAATTTTTTTTTTTTCTTGGTAATTAGTATAGTTGCATATTTTTATTGATTTACTGATACTGCTACTGCTGAACAAAATTAATGATAAATGATGATCATAATCATAAGATTATTTTGTAACTACCTTCTTAAATGTAAGTTAGGAATAACTTTTAAAATTATTATTTTCTTTCATTTTATTATTATTTTTTTTTTGTTTGTTTTAGTGTCATACTAATTTTTACAGCATTTTTATTGCTCATAAGTTCGATTTTATTATGCATAAAAGCTATAAATTTGTGCAGTAGTATGTAATTTTAACATAACAAAAAAATGTTCATCGACAATAAAAATAAAAAAAAATTCAGCAGTTTTTTTTTGTTTCCATTTAAAAAGAAAATTTTAAATTATCTACTGGCTAAATTATTATGTAATTATGTTTGGGCGCAATATATGAAAAAAGAAAAAACTTTGAATAACTACAATTTGTAATTTTTGCTTTAATTTCTACTACTTTTTTTGTTGTTGTGAATTTTTGTTTTAGTGATTTTCATTTAAAATGTAACTACAAAATACATTTATTCTAATCGCGTCGTTAGCATTGCTTGCATTCCTTTAGTTCAATTTAATTATTGATTATTTTTTTTTTTTCTTCAATTTTAAATATGTAAATTTTTAATGGTTTTTTTTTTGTCTGTTGATCTTGCAAAGCCTGCATTTTTAATTTCTTATTTTGTTTCATTTTTTTATGCTTCTAAAAAAAAAAAAAGAAAACTTCAAATAAAATAATGATTAAAAAGAGAAATTTTTGTTTTTTAATAATTAAGATCAATAGTAAACATTTTATTTATCTAACTACACAAAAGTATAGAAAATAATGCTATTCTTTTTTATATTTTATTTATTTTGTTTTAATTTTTCAAATTTCTACAAAAAAATATAAAAATAGAAAATAAAGAAAAACTCGTGAATAAATAATTACGGCATTTTTAATTCTTTTGCATTTACTAAAAAAAAAAAAAAAAAAAACTTTGAATTTATTTTTTTTTTTTTTTTTTTTTCAATTTTATTTCGTTCTTTTGAAATATATTTAACAAGTAAGTAAATGAAACTTACAGCAGATAATATTAATTTAAGATTTTTAACTTCATCCCCTTGTAATTTACATTCTGCTCTAGCCTAAACAGTATTGAAAAATTCGAAATAGATATAGAGAGAGAAAGAGAAAGAGAGAGAGAGAAATAAATATATAAAATTATGTACTTTATGTAAATATATAACCATCAAAAAACTTTAAACTTTTTATTAAATAAATAAAAAGGATAATGGAAATATATAACAGACATCCAGACATTATATTGTCATATATTCATGTATGTATGTTCGATAATTCTTATATTAACACACAATTTATTCACGGAGATATGATACACCTAATAGTATAGCCAATTTTAAACCAATTAGCCAAATAATAATATATTTTTCAATTCATTTTGGATTGGACTTTAGATAAAATTTCTACCGAAATTTATTTTTTTTTTTTATTTTTTTAATAACTAGAATTACATTATTGTTTTTCTGTAATTAAACGTTTTTTTTTTTTTTTTCAAAAATTCATTTTACTCTCATTACAATTTCAACATTCTATTAATTAATATATACATATCGAAATACGAAATCAAAAATATTTCACAATTATAAATTTTCAAAAAGTAAAGAATGAAAAAAAAAAAAAAAAAAAAAACTAAAATAAAACTTTCAAAATAAAAAAGAAGAAAAATAGATAAAATTAAATACTTGTAAGGCAATATTATACGAATATGTAATATTAACGCGCGATATAATAATAATAATAATAATCTAGTACTTAGTTTATGAATAATAAATTTTTAAGCTACATTCGTAACATTCCAAATGCCATACAAAAAAAAAAAATGGAGAAAAAAAAATAAAATAAGAAAAATAAAACTCATTCCTTTTCATTACATTACTTGCAATTTAAGTGTATTTTTTTTTTTAATTTTCATCTTTCATCAGATTGTATAAAATCGATAAAAATTACAAAGTTTGAGTGGCATAAAATGTTGAAAATTCAGACAAATAGACACTGACAGTAACAGAATAAATTATTCGACAAATTGAATGTATCAGGAGTTTTCTTTGTATGTACCATCATTTACATGGATAATGAATGGAAAAATCATCATTAAAATATTGGCATGTATCAAGGGTAGTAGATTTATTAGTGATTTTCAGTTTTCTAGTAAAAATTTATTGTTTAAATAGTAACATCGAAAGGTCGAAGGTATTTTGGTTTTAGTACTTCGCAGCATCGAATCGGTTTTATTCCTGGTTCGATCTCAACACATAATTCTACCCACTACCCACTACCAAACAACTTCGGTACGATTTATTTAGTACGAATCAACTTATTTATTTTGATAAAACTCTTCTTCTTCAATGGTCTTCTTCAGCTCATGTCGAGCCTAGGACTTCATCGAGTGATCTCTAGACTTCTTACTATCTGACAGAACCGAATGAATTATAAATTTGATTTAGTTGATACTTCAACGTAAATACACACGACACGACAATTAAAATAAAATCTTTTTGGGAATAAAACCAATTTGATACTACTATGGAATAAACATACAACGAGTCAATCTAATCGCATAAATTATTTCCTCTTCTATCTCTGTTTTCAACTTCAATCAATAATTTTATTTCATTCTTTCGAAATAATTGAAAATTTTTGTATTCAAAGTTCATTTTTAATTCTATACATTTCTTGATTACATTTATTATTTCCACATGTTTCTTTTTTTTTTGCATTTCAAATTATCACTTGCACGATTATTGTTTCTGATTAGATTCAATTTTCCATAATAAGTAAAAATAATACTGTTTAGGCCATTTTATTCTCAAATAGATTTGTACGATATACATACTTGAATATTCAAATTATAAATAAAACAACAAGAAATTAAAGAAGATAACCAGTAGATAATAAATTTAATAAATATAAATTTTTCAAAAAAATAATTAAAACAAGATATTATTTATCTAAAAATAAAATTATACGAAACAAATAAACCCCATATTCATTTTTTGTTTCTAATTAAATTCAAAAATAAATATAAGCAAAAAAATAAATTTAAAAAAAAAAAAAAGAAGATAATTCAACTAAAAAAAACATGTGTGTGATTTTGTATGCAACTATATAAATAAATTTATATTTTCATATTTTAAAATTGATTTTATCGGGAATGATTACATTATATATACAAAATGTGTTATATGAGTTTATATTTAATGATGTGTAGAGTATAGAGAGCCATATGTACATATATGTATATTTTTCAAAATATGTACATATGTACTTATGTCGATTTGATTCACTTATAATAGACGCTAAACACAATCAAAGCAGATATCTGCCGGAGAAGGAGAAGTAATCTGCTGGTTTTAGGTTAGGCCGCAGCCAATTTCAATAAACAAACACAATTAAAGCAAATATCTGCCAGCTGCAGTAGCCAGCAGCTAAATTTTAACATTTATCAAACTCAGCCACGGCAACCAGCAGATTTTCTAATTGGATGCTTCTGCTGTCTTCATTGTGTCAGCAATCGATTGTAGCAGATTTTTGCTCTTTGATTGTGTTTAGCGGTATATAAAATTGATTTAAAAATCATAATGATTCATAATACAAAAAAATAAATAAATTTCTATTTTTATATAAACAAATATTTAATTGAATAAAATATACGAAAATAAATATTCGATGAATGTTCATTTTGGAATCAATTCAAATTATTAAGTGTTAATTTTGCAAAAATTATCTAATGAAATTTATATTTTTACTATTCATATTTATGTACACATAAATGTAGATATTTAAATTCATGTGTATCTAGACATGTACTTATACATATCTCTTTACCACTATACAATATCTTTGTCATATTTTGGTATAATCTATCGACTAAAATTAAACTCTTTGCACCAAAATTACATGATATTTAAAACGCTCATTAAATACAAAGTCTCTGATTTTTGGCTTGTCTTAACAACCATTTACATTTACAACATTTTTTCATAAGTGAATCAATTCGTTTTATTTACGTAAATTTTTATAATTAATGTAATACCATACCGTATAGAAAAGCATAAAATGAATGAATTTATAAAATTTTACAGTATATTAGTAATGCGAACTTACAATTACAATGTTATTTTTAATTTAATTTTCTAATAATAAAATTATTAATTTTTTACTTTACAAATTTAAATTTAATCTGTTAGAATACAAATTATAAAAATATCAAAGTACAAATATTGATATTCTTTCTTTGATTTTTTTTTATTATTTTTTTTAAATACCTCTCTTAATTGTTGATCCAATAATCGAATTTGGCTTTCGAATGTTTCCTCTTTTTGTGTTGCCTTCATTATTATATTGAGATTTATTTTAATAATTTTGATGATTTTATCATGCAATTTATATTTGATTTCAAATTAAAATATCAAAATTTAAAACGAAATCATATTTATGCATATCAAACAACATTAAAAACATAAATAACAACAACATCAAAACAGTTGTGATCGCATAATAATGGCATGGTTGTAAGTAGTATTAGCGGTAATAATAAAAATCAGCAAAACAGCAGTTGTGATATTTTTTTTTTCAAATAACACAAAAAAAAATAACAACGCAACAGTAAAATAAAACACATGAAAAATAGAAGAAAAAAATATATAATATCACATTAATTAAAAATGAATTAATAAATTAATAAAAATAATTATCATAATCCTAATTATTAATATATGTAATTAAGAAGAAAACACAAATTTCTGTTTTCAATTTGAAAATAATCTTTGAATTGGAAAAAAAAATGATATTCAATTCATATTCAAAAGTATTCAGCTATTCAGCAGTTTGCCCTAAAATGAGCTGAATACAAATTTATATATCATTTATTTGACCATTCAAGGACATTTTCAAATATTCAATCATCTTCATGTTAGTGTGAGTAGTACAAAAAAGTTTTTTCGGTAGATATTTTATCGCAGCACGAAAAAAAATTCAATTTTTCTCATTTCAATTTATTTATAATTTTTTGTGTGATTTCTTTATTTTGTTTTGTTTTGTTTTTTATAATTTCGATTACATATACGTGTGTATAAGAATACATATGCGTATATTTTTAAGAATATATTCAATGACATATGTAATTGATTGAATATGCCAAAAAAATAAATAAGAAATAATAATAAAAAAAAAACTTTAAAAATAAAAAGTTAAAAAAAAAGGACACAAAAGTTAATGATAATTTATTGTATTTGACATTAATATTCTAGTCCATTTGATCAGATTTTAGTTACATGAATTATTTTCTTATTTTTATATTTTTATTTATTTTTTATTTTATTTTTTGTTTTATAATCATCAAACCATTTGTCGCTGTATATGGTTTTTTTATACGAAAAATTGTGTTATTTACTTCAGTTTGTATATAATTAATTTTTTCTTTCATATTTTTCTCTGCGGAGGTGGTGGTTTTAAAACTTTTTTGTATACGATTTGCGGTCTTGTGCGCATTTTATTTTTTAATTTCTGTTTTCAATCAATTTTATTTATTTATTATTTTTGAAATATTTCATTCACATAGTAATTGATCGCACTATAAATATGTAAATATGTATTTGAAAACGTTTTATGAACTGATCAAGTTTGATCAGCGATCTTCACTTCCCAACAACTCACAGAATCTTGTTTAGATACCATGATGATTGTGAAACTGTTTTGTTCGAATTTGCGAATCTGACAGTGCGAGTGACCAAGCTGTAGTATTTTATGCAGTCGAGTTAGTTACTAAAGATAATAATCTCTAGGTGTATACGAATGTGAGTATCAATTGGAAATGAGCAATTCGAATAGTTTTATCATGTTTTATGTAACAGTGGGTGGCAATCAATTACAGTGACACTCTGGGAACCAGTGATAGGTAATAGTCATAAATCCTTTTGTTCATCCCTTGTGTCAACATCATGCCTTTATGTTTATGTATATGTACAAAAATGTAATGTGTGTTTCCATTTGTGAACATGTATTGGATATGTAATCGTGTAGGCAATGTTTTTATGCAAATCGAAAGGGATAAATGTGTACAGCATGTGTATAAAAATGTATGCGTTTTAATATGTATGTATGTATTTAGAAAATTATGTGTGTATGTGTGTACATTTTGTACATGACATTTTCATCATTCAAAAAATAAATAAATAAATAAAATTTTCAAAACCATTATTTCATAATAAACGATAAATTTTTTGATTTCCGTTTAATTTTAGCTGTTTTTTTTTTTAAACTGATTTTTTTATTTATTAATAACTTTATACAAAAAAAAAAACAACAGAAGTATCAACAAAACAAAGTAAAAAAAAAAATACAATTAAGAAAACAACAATGAAACAATTATATAAAAAACAAGAATAATATCGCCACGCTGGATTTGATATAATAAATTTTTTTTGTCCATTTTTATGAAATTCATTCGATTGTAACTCTGTTTATGTACCTCCTTTAGACGTGTATTCAATGTCTTAATTTGATTCTTGTATTCTTCTTCACGTTGATTAGCCTAGATTTATGAAAAAACGAGTCATCGTAAAATTAATTTTTGTTTTTTCGTTTTTTCGTTTTTCGTTTTTTTTGGGAGGAAATTATTAACCAGCGGGCGACAATACATGGTTTGAAATTTTTTTTCAAAAATTGTTTTTTTTTTGTAGAATAGAAAAAAGTGAAATAAAATATTTATTTAATATAGTAAATTTATTTTAAGAAATAATTAAAACTATTTATCTTTTAAAAGAAAAATCAAAAATATTTATTTGATAGAAAATTGAAACTTTTCATATGTGAACAATAAATTATATCTGATACTTTTCAATTATAAAAAATGGAATAGTATCACTTTATATAGTCACAGACATTCATGAAAAATAATTTCAATTCATCTGTGGCAGTTCATTTGCAAACTACATACTTACTTAAAGATTCAATAAAATCTCTTTACAGTTCCATTTCGATAATTCATTACTCTATACAAAATTCAAAACATTTAAAAAAGTTTCATTTTCCTTCAAATAATTTTTCTTTTTCATTTTGTTCAAAAATCAAATTTTTTTTTTCAATTGATTCAATTATTTTGAAAGTGGAATAAGTTCATTTTTGTTATCGCAATTACGCAAAATATTTATTTAAACAAACACTTGGTTTTGACATGATAATTTATCATTTTCATTTTTGGTATCCAAAACAAAAAATTGAGTTGCACCACTTTCAAAATAAATTGTTCAATTTTTTTTTTTATTGAATTAAAAAAAAATGTAAAATGTTTGAAAAATTGAATAACATTTCATCAAGTTGCTTACCTTTTCTTCTGAAACTTCAAGTGATTTTAAGTTGTTACCTACTACACGTAGTTCTTCTTCAAGTTCTACGATTTTACTATAAAATTTAAAAAAGGAAAAAAGTAAAAGAGAAAAAAAAAATGAAAAATATTATTAATTTTAAGAGTGAATGAATATATTTATTTTTAAATAATTTATTTTCTTTTTTACATGAACCAAACAATGAAATAAATATGCATCAATTTTTCAATGCGATCTTTGGTAAATATCAAAATATAAAAATGAAAATTCCATTTTCAATTAAAAATATAGTTTTAAATCTATATATGTTTGGTTCATGTTAATTGTTTGGTTAATAATTTAGTTTAATTTTATTTACAAATATTTAAAAAAAAAAAAAAACAAAATAAATTCAAAAAAAAAAAAATGCTGTTAATAACAAACAAACCTTTCGCTAAGTTCAACTTTCTCCTCAGAACGTTCTAAATCCTGTTCCATGAGGACAAGCTTACGAGCAACCTGATTGAATTTTTTTATTTTTTTTATTTTAATTCAGTATGTGTGTGGCAGGTACATTATGTATGAGTATTATTTATATTTGTTAATGTATGTACAAGGTATACGTATGAATATTTTGGCAGCATAAAACACAAATAAAAAAATATTACAAACATTGCATTTGCAACATTGTGCCCAAATTTGTAATTCAGCATTTTATATTAGGCACAATGTTTTGTTGTTGTTGTTGGTTGGTTTTTTTTTTTAATTTTTTGTCGGATTTATTTATTTAATTGCAATTTGTTATGTTATGTTGATTGCAAAAAAAAAAAAATAAACGGACATTTTTTTTTTTTTTTTTTTTTTTTGAAACAACATATAAGCATACACACACAAACAGGATATTTGCAATTTCGATTTTTTTGATATAATTATGAACATGGAATAAAGAGAAAAAAAAGAATTCGTTAATAAATTTGAATATTATTATTATTGTTCTGTAAATAAATTCATGCAATTTTATTTAATTGTACAATTAAGTAATGCCCAGTTCACAATAGAAGCTTAAGTTCATGTTTGAAATTTGAACGTAAAAAATGAACCCATAGCTGAGTTTTCAAAACTCGCTTTATCGCTCACAAATTCAAACCGTATTTGAATCAATTTAAATTTTGGCTACCATTTACCACTGTAAAATACAAAATAATGAAAAATTGTAGTTTGCTGAAACTTCCATTGTGAATTGAGCATAAATAATAAAATTTTCTTGAAACTAGCTAGCTATAAAAACATCTTTATTTTTAATATATTATTTTATTTTTATGTACAAATAAATTATAAATTAAAGTTTAAATTAAAAATGTTCAAATCAATTAATGTATTTTTTATTTTAGAGAGATCTGTATACATTCTTCAGTATTTTATTCACAAATTTTGTTGTTTATTTACTATGTGGAAGTTGGTAGTTATAATAACAAGGAGATTTATAAACTAAAAAAAAATCAAATGCAAAAAATTTAAACAAAAACATAATTAAAAAATAAAACACAAACAAATGAATAAAAACAACATAAATAAACAAATTATAAAAAATCTTTGATCTATTTAGACATCAAAAGAATGTGCTTTTACTCTTTATGATTAGAAAATAAATTTATAAAAATGAATGTTATATTAAAATATAAATTTAATAAAAACACAAACACAAAATAATAACAACAACATAAAAAACAAAACAAAGAAAAACTTTAAAAATTATAAAAAAAAAATTCAAATTAATTTTAATTTGTTATGACTTTTTTTGGAATTTTTGTATTTTATTTTATTTGAAACATACGATTCACCAGCTTCGGCACGTTCTAATGCTCTTTCAAGATCAGCTTCAACCATAGCCAATTTACGGGCAACCTTTTTATATTTTTGTTTATATCATTTTATCGTTTAATTTTTGTTTGTTTTTTTTTGTTTTTTTTGATTTTGAAACAAAACAAAAAAAAAGGTGGAGAAAGATGAAGAGAGAAGAAAATAGAAAAAAATATAATTTCAATTAAAATTCGAGTAAAAAAATTTATCACAATTTTTCATTTCAAATTTTTTTGTTTTAATTGCACACATGGAGAAAGAGAGCTGTTTTGTTATTTTTGATGTTAATAATTCTGCAAAAAAAATTGCGAAATAAAATCAAAATACAAAACAAAAAAAAAAAAAAACACAATGGTTTTTGTAAAAATGAAATAAAATTAAAAATAAAAATAAATTATTTATGATTCTGGTTTATGATGAAAACAAAACATAATAAAATAAATAAATGAATGAAATAAAATGATAATAGATTTAAGGTAAATTTACAATTCAGTCCTGATTATGTTCCCCACATTAGATTTTTCTCACATTCTTCAAAAAAATTCTTTAGCGCTATCCTTTTCCCGTCCAGCCTAAATTAATCCATAGTGAGATTGAGATTAGATTGTATTTCTAATCTCATGCTGGCGATAGCAAAAGTTATATTGAAAGCTTGTGTACCAATTCCAATGCTCCTATATAATAACATATACGGTGATCTATGCTGAATTGTGAATACCATCTAATCTCACAAGTAATCTGGTCTGAATTGTAAATCTACCTTTATAAATAAATGATGTAAAACAAACAATAAATTTACAATATGACATCGATAATCGATATCTGATCAATTCAACTTAAAATCGATTTCATTTAAATTGTTTAGTGTGATACAAAATAAATGGAAATTTAATTACAATGTTTTTTGGAAAAATGAATTTAATATCTTATTGAACATTTTGCTTTCACATCTTAAATTTTTTAACTTAAAGTTCTACAATTTTGCTATATTTATTGAAGATAATAGATGCTTTCGATTTGGCAATTTCAAGTACTTGCGACTTGCGAGTAGAAAAGGTGAATGTCTTTGCTAAACCATCTACTCGCAGCTACTCATGAAAAATGTTTCAAGTAGATGCAAGTAGTTACGAATAATTTTTGTATCGTTCGTTTTAACAATTTATCCTAGACACATTTTAGTACTCGCAAGTACTTGAAATTGCCAAATCGAAAGCACCTAATATTTAATTTATCTTTCATTACTTATAAATATTAAATAGTTTCATGTCAATATTAAAAGAAAATTACTTTACTTTTTTCTGAATGCTGGTATTATTAAATTCAAATGATACCTGAAAAATCCTCGAAATAAACACAGTATAAATCTATATAGATATACAAAGAAGTGAAAATTGTTCAAAGTAAATACTGCACCAATATTTCAACATAAAATAAAACTGCATAAATTTTACCTAAATATGTAGAAATTATGTACACAGACAAGGTTATTGTTTTGAAAAATTAAATGCATGTCGAAAACTAAATGAAACTTGAGCCATAAACCATAAAACACGAAATACATAAACAAGAAAATAGAAATAACAATTTTAATTAAAATTCTCTGTCATAATTATCTACAATTTTCTTTATTTTGATTGCTTATCTTTGGTCTTTCCATGTATGGCATTTTATTTAAATTCTCGTGCATATGATGAACTACAGAAATATACAATACGGAGTTTATGGATTTGATTTTGTAGTGAATGAAAATCATTTGCATATAATTACAATTTTTTTTTTGTTTTTATTTTAATCGATTCTTCAGAAATACTATATATCTTGTAGGAATAAGAAGTGACTCATTTTGAATGAAAATGGTATAAGTTCATTTTGAGGAAATGCAAAATTAAAATTTATTTTAGTCACTAATCAATGTTCGCTGCAGTCATTATAGTTCTTCTAATCGGCTACGATTTGAACTCATATTACCTAAATTCAAAATTCGGTATAAAACTTCAAAATGTCAAGAAGTTCTTCTAAATTATTTACCCTTAAATTTGAAGTTGTACAGGGAATATAATTGATTCATATCCAAAACTCAAAACATCAAATATCTTAAGCTAAAAATCAATGGACTCATATACGACATTCATTTGCAATGGCGATTCAACTCAAACTCAATTGATGCTTGTTCATTGTAGTGTATATTTCAAACTCATGGAAATGTTGCAATTAATCAAGCATCTACATATAAACACTATAAACATGTATCCAAACAAAAATACGTGAGTCTCTAGCTAAAATATCTATACAGAAACACACGGATTCCAAATAAAAAAAAAAGGAGAACAAATCCTCAAACCTATATTTTCAATTCACTACAATTAAAGATGAAATTTTTGATTTATTTTAATTGTAAATCATTTTTCTACCTACATCAATATAATTTGAAAAAATTTCCTCTTCGATTTCAATCATAATCATTTTCCATATTACTACGTACATATTTTTCATAATTTTAATATTCTTCATTCATTTTGAAAATTTTCATTGATCGAATTGACAATGAATTGACTATAAATCATTTATCGGAAAGGATTTTTTTTTTAATTATTTTTTATTTTTATATAAACTTGTAAATAAAATAAAATAAAAATAAATACCTATTTTTATTTTCTATTACCCGTATATATGTATGTAAATAATTTCCGTGTCAGTAAATCGATTTACATATACGTACATTTACATATGTATTTTTGCATTCATAAATTTTATTTTATTCATTTATAATTTGAAAAATTTTCACGTGAATTGAATAATTTTTCTATCTAAAGTATGTATATTTAGATAAATAAAATTTTCTATCTAAATTATATGTATATATTTCATATTCTTTCATATTCATCATTAAAAAAAAAATGATATTTATGTAGGTTATACTCTGTACACATAGTTTTATGCAGATGTATTATTAATAGGAAGAACAAATTTTAAAAAAATTCAAAAAAAAAATAATAAAAATAAGAGAAACTATCATAATATTATGTGCTGTGCTGTAATTGAAAATAAATGAATAAATATGTCTCTCATAGTTTTTTCTGAATTACACTACTGAAAAATGATTATAATATTGTTGTCGTCGTCGTCATCATCGTTGTCTATTGCAATAATATTACTATAATTATTGTCAATTATTATTTCTACATAATCACTTTGATTGAATGATGTAATATATACGGGAGAAGTATACATACGTCTACAAATGAAACTGATTCGAATTCGAAATTGAAAACTGCTGTAATAATATACGAAGTCGGAGAGAGATTTTACACATTATACAATCAACAAATGCATTTTTATGTAATAAAGAAGAAGAAAAAATTCAAAAATGCATAAAAATTTGATAAATAATACATAGAAGTTTGGGTAATATGGTATATTTGGGTAATATGGTACAGCTGCATTTCTAGTCTGCTCTTGTGTTTACGTTTACATGTTCATTTGATCCAACACAGCTTTTGTTATTATAAAATAATTACAATACGTGTCATAACATGTTCATTCGCTTTACCGTTTTGTAGCAGTCTCTGATTAAGTGTTATTGAATGCAAGTGAGGTGACTTTTTTTTGATTGCGCAGTGAATGTGTTTTTAATTAATAATTTTAAAGTGATTAGAGTTTCTATTAAATTCAGTATTAATTTAAATATTTCTAATTTTGTTTTAAATTATATTTCTGATTGCAGTAAGCATTGTTACGTGCTCAATTACAATTTAAGTATTAGAACTGCTTTTCGGGTAATGTGGTATACTTAAATTAGGTATACTATACCTATACTATATCTATACTATACCACATTACCCGAATATATATGTATATGTATATATATCTCAAAATCTAGTAATATTGTACTTTGCAGATTCTTTTTAAAATGGTATACCACATTCCCTATCACATGTGTACCACATTTCCCGACATGTTTCAGATTTCCACTTTTTCACCATTTTTAATAAAAATTTCCTAAACTGTGTTGCAGTTGGAAGAACTTTGTTAGTTTATAAGCAACTGAATGCTAGACAATGTAACGCATGTTTATTACTAATCACAGATGAATTCGAAACCACAATTCACGTTTTATCACAAAACATAATATATGTATACTATATTACCCGAACTTACTCTACTATTTTTTTTTTTGTTTCTCTCACTCTCTCCCTCTGAAATCGTTTTTTTTTTCTGAATGAATTGATTTTTAATTTTTTGTTTGAACATTAAAGAAGAAGAAGAAGAAGAAAATGAATAATTATTTATGCAAGACGTTTTTTCACATTTTCTTCACGAATAATAATTTTAATTTATCATATTGTCTTTTTGTCGCTTCAAATTTTTTATTTTTCATTTTTTTTTAAAAAAAAAAAACCAGGTGAATGACAAAAAAAAAATTGATCTCACACACGATGTACATAATATGTATTTCTTTTTAAAAATTTCTGAAACCTTGGCAAAATTTATACATATATTTTTTGTCTTTTTGTTTTTAATTTTTAATTTTCTTTCCTGTGTATATTATAACATTCATATGTACATAAATATTCATATAATAATTATTAATGTCTATGTATGCACATAATAAAATTTATCATTCATGAAAGAAAAACATGACAAAATATAAAAAAAAATTGAATAATGAACTAAAAAAGAAATAATAAGAAATTGGAAAAAAAAGAGGTCATGAATGTATGTACATATATGTATATGAATAATATACTGAAATTACTGCATACAGACATAAATGTATAGTAGATATGCTCTTATCTTGTATTTTTGTTTCTCTTTTTTTTTAAATACAATTCGTATTATTATCATCATCATCATCATTAATATTTATAATAAGTATGATATATGACCGACACTGAAATTAAAAAAAAATTTTTTAACTTATTTCTCTGACAATTTGTGTACATAATACGTACATGGGGTTATTTTCATCAGTCGAAATTCGAAAATGAAAATCAAAAGATAAAATAAAAGAATGTGTACTCATGTTAGGTGGAATGCTTTTAATAAAAAATGTATTAGCACATTCTTGAAATAAATAAAAATAAAAACACATACGAAAATTCCACTATTTTTAGCCATGACTTTGTTTTTGTGCACTATTATACTGCAGTGCACTTCTTATACATACGATCATGTGTATGCATGTAGTAAATTTGCATTTTAAAAACAAAATTAAATAATAAAAAAAAAAACATTTGTAACAATTGTAAAAATAATGAAAATTCTGTTTTACCCTATTTTTATTAAATTTTTTAACGATTCAGTAATTTTTATATCTACACAGATATACATACATATACACTATTATGTATGTCTAGTGATTCTATTATTATTATTATTACTCGTATTATGAACATTTTAAATATGTTCATCATTCATTACAAAATAAAAAATCGACCGTTATAAAATAGAATTAAATACACTAACACATGTACATTATGCAGATATACATATATACTCGTACTACAGGTTTTTATGTATTCACATACAAATGTGTATGTATATGTATACGATATGTACGTATGAATGTGCTATTATGTAAAAAAACAAAAATGAAATTAAAATAAACGTTAGAATCGGAAATGAAACGTGGGCATATTAATTTTATACCACACTATAATATAATAACAATTCGTATACAGTAAATTGAATAAAATATGTGAATAATATATGGATGGCTATAGCATCGTATCGAAATTGCAGAATGGAAGAGGGTATCTACATTTGTAAATACATGCATGTATGTACATAATGTAAAGATATAAATTGTACACATTCATTACTTTTTTTTCATATTTTTCTACTTTAAATTGATACTATATACAGATACAGGTCATTTATGATCAACCAACATGATCATCATCATCATCATTAATATCTTTTGTATTAATTTGATTTATGTATGTGTGTGTGTTTTTAATGTACACACACACACATATATATAAATACATACATATAATTGAATGTGCGTTACAGTTTCTAATTTGTTGTTGTTTGTATATATGACAAACACCTACAATCGTTAGTACACGATTAAGAAGGTGCTGGTTCAAAAAAATAAAAGAGATAGATATTTTTTGAGTTTATGTTTTATTTCTCTTCAAATTCAACTTATACAATAATTAAAATAATTAAAATTATCTGCTTAATCTATGGTAAAGTAATTCCAAACTTAAATTGATAGTCTTAAATTTTCAGTATATTAATAACTAATAAATACAAAGTATTTATTTGTGCTAAGTAGTTCAATTTCTCTAGTAAAGAAAAAAAAATAGTTTAATATTCCCGTCAGCACCAGGAATATTAATAGAAACTCCAGTCAGCACCCGGAGTAGTTAGTATGTAAATATTCCCGTCAGCACCAGGAATATTATGATATGAATACTCTAGTCAATACCCAGAGTAAGATAAATAGTTAGTATTTATATTCCCGTCAACACCAGGAATATATGTTGAATATAAACTTCAGTCAGCACCCGAAGTTTATTTTATTAGTGAATTTCCAGTCAGCACCCAGAAAATTCACTAAGTTTTAGTATGGGAATAATTAAGTATTTATAAATTTCAGTCAGCACCCGAAATTTATATTTCTTAGTAAACATCTAGTCAGCACCCAGAATATCTACTAAGTTTTTGGAATTGGGAAGAATGTGTAAATTGCTAGTCAGCACCCAGTAATTTACACTTGGTTAGTTAGGATAGGAATGAAGGTAAAGATGCTTGATTTCTTCGGTTTATATACTTTTGTGAACAAAAGTAAATTTCTAGAAAATTAACGGTGTCTATTATTTTTGAGCCCTATTGTAATTATTTGAATATTTAAAATTAATTATTTATTTTATTTGTCATTGTTTTTTTTTTTTGAAAATTACTTTTGTCACCCAATAGTATGCAACAAAAAAAAAATAATACAATTATTTAATTTTACTAATAATAGTATGCAACAAAAAAATAATACAATTATTTAATAATAATAATAGTTACAATAACAATTTTTTTTTTATAATTATGATTATTCTAATTGGAATTTGTATGTTGAATTGTAAGTAATAATATTGATATTGTAAGTAATTGTTGCTAGGTACATTTATTACGTTTTGATATTTGATCTGTTACTTTTTTTATTATGTATTATGTTTAGTTACATTTTATATTTTATATATATTGATTGTGTACAATTTGTTTTTTTGTATGTATAATTAATTACAATTGTTGTTGTCTTAGTCTAAAATATGTATTATTTTATTGATTATTGATTGTCTAAATTATAATTATAATGAATAGTGGAATGTATGTTGATGTTTGCGTCAATTGTTGAGATCAGCATTAAATAGTGTTATTGGAATAATTGTTTATTGTTGAATATTTGACAGTTTATTGTTTATATTTTATATTTGTGTTTTTGGATATTTCGAGTGTCGTGAAATTAATCAAAAGTGCTGTGTTTAATATTATTATTTATTGAATTTCAATTAAAATGAAGATTTGATTGAATGTGTATTTGATTCATGTAAATCAAAATACTTCATTTTTATTGAAATTTGTTTATTAATGCAAATGCCGTCGGCAAAGTGAAAAAATGTGAAATGTTTAAAATAAAAAAGTTACAAATGTGTTTAAATTGTGTGTGTGCAATAATTTCTAAGTGCAATTTCAGGTGTTTTTTGGTAGAATTATGGGGTTGATGGTATGTAAATTAATTTGTACCAATTAACCATCATAGTTTTGTCAACACCTGAAAATCAACTAAAAAAAGGGTGAAGTGAAAAAACTGAGTGATAACGAACATACTGCCCCCCGTTGAAAAAATACATTTTTTATTTTTTCAAAAGAAAATCAAACAAAATGAATTTTATTGTTTATTTGAATTTTATTAAATAATTTTAATTGGTTTTTAATATTTTTACATTGTTATCCAATGTTAATTTAAAGGCGATGCGTGTTCCGTCGGGTAATGTATGCCGTTGTTTTTTTCTTTTTAGAAGCCCTAAGCCTTTTTTTTGATATTAGAACGTAATAATACGTGTTAGGAATAGTTTCTGAAGTTATGGTGAAAAGTACTGGTTCTTCTTGATTATGGATGTTTATAAGGAGTGATTTTGTTTTATTCGAAGATTCTAACGTACCACCAAAGAGAATCCATCCAAGCAAACTGTTTTGTGCAACAGGTGTACCTGGAGGACCTTTGCGCAAACCTTCTATTAGGATAGAAGAATATGCATCAGCACCTAGAAGGATATCTATCTTTCCTTGTAAATGGAAAGTTGGATCTGCTAGATCGAGATCTTTAATATGATTGAAATTATGAGTGTTAATTTGTGAGGGTGGTAGAAGATCAGTAATTCTAGTAACAATTAATGAATTTATGTTTATAGTTTTGTTTGTGCGAGTTTGTATGGGTAGAGTAGTTTGATATTTAATAGGTACTGTTTTTGAATTACCGAATCCAGATACTTGTATTGAAGTACGATATTTTTTTGAAGATAATTTTTGTGCAGCATTTTCTGTGATGAAAGATGTCTGCGAACCTGAATCTATAAGTGCACGAAATGTAAAATCTAGACCATGTTTAGATTTAATTTTCACAAGAGCTGTGGATAGTAAAGCAAGTGATGACCTTCGTGAATGTTCGTATGTACAAAATGATTGTAATGATTTTTCAACGCTTTGGTTGGTTTGTGATTTAGTTGAACAATCTTGAGTTGTTCCTAAATTTGAATTGTTTGAATTATGAATAGTTTTAGATTTTGTGTTAGTTTTGTTTTGCACATTGTTTGTGCTTTGGTTCGATAAGTTAAAATGTAGTAAAGTATGGTGTTTTTTACCACAATTGCGACAAGTGAATTTACTTGTGCAATTATAAAGTTTATGTTTATTAGATAGACAATTTATACATAGCTGCTTCGAGCGTACGAGTTCAAGTCTTTTGGGTATTTGAAGACTTAAAAATTTTGAACAACGATATGCTGTATGTGATTCTTTACAAAAGAAACATGGTTTTGCTGAAGTAATGTGATGTGTTATGGATTTATAACTTTGATTTGCTGATGTTTTGTTATCAACTAATGCCTCAAGTGTTCTGAAGCGAGATTCTAGAAATTCCTTCAACATATCGAATGTAGGTAGCTCTTGTGAAGATCCTAACTTTTCTTCCCATAATCGTCGTGTATCAACGGGTAATTTTTGTGTCACGTGGTATATAAGGATTACATCCCAGTTTTTTATATCGACTTTTAATGAAGTTAATTCGCACAAACATTCTGTTGTTCTATCAATAAGAGACTTTATGCCTTTGGCAGACTCTGAATTTAACGATTGCTGATTGAATAGAATTTTGAGTTGAGTATTGACTAATACTCTTGTATTTTGATAACGATTTTTCAAGGCAGACCACGCGACTTCGTAATTTGATTCAGTGATTTGGTACTGACGGAGTAAATGTTCTGCTTCACCAACAACGCTGGTTTTTAAGTAATGGAATTTTTGAATAGCAGATAAATTAGAGTTTTTGTGAACAAGAGATGTGAATAAATCGTGAAAAGACCGCCAACTATCATATGAACCAGAAAACTTGGGTAACGAAATTTCTGGTAATCGAATAGATGGGTTTGAACTACTAACTTGAATTGGTTTTTGTACTGAAGATTCTACTTTGTTAAGAGACTCTAAGGCATCATTTAGAATGCCAAGAAAATCATAAAATTTTTCCTCAAGGGGATTAAAATAGTCTGAAGAATATTTAAGTTCTTTAATTTGTTCTGATGGTGTAGAGCTTACTAATCGTTCGAGAGTTAAATGATTAATAACGATATCTTTCCACAATGCTTTAACATAATCAAGACGACCTCGAATATATCCAGGCGTTCGTTTTGCTATGGCTGTCTTTTTGTAATTCGTAATTGCTGTCTCAAGCAATTGACGCAAACTATCTTGTTTTAAAATTAAATCACATATGGTTTCCTGTGATGTAGTCATGTTGTAATTTGAAGAAAAATAAAGTACTCAAAAATATCTAATCCGGCTCGAAGGACCAAAAAATGTTTGTATATATGACAAACACCTACAATCGTTAGTACACGATTAAGAAGGTGCTGGTTCAAAAAAATAAAAGAGATAGATATTTTTTGAGTTTATGTTTTATTTCTCTTCAAATTCAACTTATACAATAATTAAAATAATTAAAATTATCTGCTTAATCTATGGTAAAGTAATTCCAAACTTAAATTGATAGTCTTAAATTTTCAGTATATTAATAACTAATAAATACAAAGTATTTATTTGTGCTAAGTAGTTCAATTTCTCTAGTAAAGAAAAAAAAATAGTTTAATATTCCCGTCAGCACCAGGAATATTAATAGAAACTCCAGTCAGCACCCGGAGTAGTTAGTATGTAAATATTCCCGTCAGCACCAGGAATATTATGATATGAATACTCTAGTCAATACCCAGAGTAAGATAAATAGTTAGTATTTATATTCCCGTCAACACCAGGAATATATGTTGAATATAAACTTCAGTCAGCACCCGAAGTTTATTTTATTAGTGAATTTCCAGTCAGCACCCAGAAAATTCACTAAGTTTTAGTATGGGAATAATTAAGTATTTATAAATTTCAGTCAGCACCCGAAATTTATATTTCTTAGTAAACATCTAGTCAGCACCCAGAATATCTACTAAGTTTTTGGAATTGGGAAGAATGTGTAAATTGCTAGTCAGCACCCAGTAATTTACACTTGGTTAGTTAGGATAGGAATGAAGGTAAAGATGCTTGATTTCTTCGGTTTATATACTTTTGTGAACAAAAGTAAATTTCTAGAAAATTAACGGTGTCTATTATTTTTGAGCCCTATTGTAATTATTTGAATATTTAAAATTAATTATTTATTTTATTTGTCATTGTTTTTTTTTTTTGAAAATTACTTTTGTCACCCAATAGTATGCAACAAAAAAAAAATAATACAATTATTTAATTTTACTAATAATAGTATGCAACAAAAAAATAATACAATTATTTAATAATAATAATAGTTACAATAACAATTTTTTTTTTATAATTATGATTATTCTAATTGGAATTTGTATGTTGAATTGTAAGTAATAATATTGATATTGTAAGTAATTGTTGCTAGGTACATTTATTACGTTTTGATATTTGATCTGTTACTTTTTTTATTATGTATTATGTTTAGTTACATTTTATATTTTATATATATTGATTGTGTACAATTTGTTTTTTTGTATGTATAATTAATTACAATTGTTGTTGTCTTAGTCTAAAATATGTATTATTTTATTGATTATTGATTGTCTAAATTATAATTATAATGAATAGTGGAATGTATGTTGATGTTTGCGTCAATTGTTGAGATCAGCATTAAATAGTGTTATTGGAATAATTGTTTATTGTTGAATATTTGACAGTTTATTGTTTATATTTTATATTTGTGTTTTTGGATATTTCGAGTGTCGTGAAATTAATCAAAAGTGCTGTGTTTAATATTATTATTTATTGAATTTCAATTAAAATGAAGATTTGATTGAATGTGTATTTGATTCATGTAAATCAAAATACTTCATTTTTATTGAAATTTGTTTATTAATGCAAATGCCGTCGGCAAAGTGAAAAAATGTGAAATGTTTAAAATAAAAAAGTTACAAATGTGTTTAAATTGTGTGTGTGCAATAATTTCTAAGTGCAATTTCAGGTGTTTTTTGGTAGAATTATGGGGTTGATGGTATGTAAATTAATTTGTACCAATTAACCATCATAGTTTTGTCAACACCTGAAAATCAACTAAAAAAAGGGTGAAGTGAAAAAACTGAGTGATAACGAACAGTTGTTGATGGAGGTTTTTCATTACTAAAAATATAATTTGTATACTATTTTTTTGTATTCTTTTATAATTGTTGTCTTTGATAAGGTCGTGCGCAGAGTAAGAGCGTAGCGTAGCTGAGCGTTACGCGCATATAAATTCAAACATAGCGTATGGTTTAAACTACGCTACGCTTACTGTATGCGCAACATAATAAGAAACAATAATAGATTTGAATTTTACTCTCTGAAATTTACGCTACGCTACGCTCTTAGTCTGCGCGCGACCTAGTAAATGATATAAATTTGTTATTATTTAAATTTAGTTTTGTTCGAAATATACGTTAATGATCTATAATAATCATTTCCTGTAAGTGCCTCGAGTCTCCTCACGTGAATTGACTATACATAATCCCAAAAATTTCTTTAGTGAATTTATAATGAAATGTTTAAACAAAATAATTATCAATATTGGAGAGTTAGGGTGAGTTTCAAAACGTTTAAATACCGCCTAGATGCATAATCAACATTTTCAAAACTATAACACTTAAATCGATGACAATGTCTACAGTTTCAAAACTCCATGTGAATGCATCTGATACGCATCTGTCAAGCAATCTACGCATCCTGAAGTTTTATGATGCAAAATAGATTTGAATAGATTTTTTTTTTCTCAATATCATTTCAATGATTTATTTTTATATGAATTTTGTTATATGGAACCAAAGGTCAATCTGTTTTAAACAAACATATTGTACTTTTATGATGATAAATTGAATTTTTAATGTGTAGTGTTTTAATATTAATGACAAATTCCAAAAAAAAATGGAGAGTGTATTATATTATACGAGTACTTACACTGAAAGTGTTTTTGCTCATTCGAAAATGGCTATAAAATATGTCCATTTGTTTCACCTTTTTTGATTTAGTGTAGAGAATGAATTAATTAAATTTTAAAATTATGTACTGCAGGAGGTGAACCATTTTTCTTGTTGTCAAAACAAAGCAACAAATTCGTTTCAAAACGTCAACGTTGTAGAACTGCAATATCGATGCGAAGCATTAATGCTGTTTAAAACTTTGCATCACGACTGTTTTGATGCCGTATCACAACACATTTTTGAGGCGTTTTAAAACTCACCCTTACTCTTCAGCAACACGAAATCAAAGATTCAATACTTAAATATGTATACAAAAAAAATAATATCATTTTTATCATATTTAAATATTGAAATGTTAAACTCAGATAATATATCACCTAAAAGGTATGTATTTATAAATCTCTCAAAATTCATATAAGAATCTCCTAAATTTCTAGCTTATATAAAATATTCAAACCATTATTTATCAAAAATTACTTTAGACTCAGAGCCATCTATTCAGCAAATGAATTGAAATTATTTACGAACAGAAGAATTTTTTACTTTAGAATGTAATGAAATAAGTAATTTTATATTTTTCATTAGAAATTTTTTTCTCTGATTTTATTCTCATCAACAACACTAATAATAGATTTGACCTTTAATATATACCGACACAAATATTTCTATTTATTTTCTCTTGATGAAAATTTAATTAAAACAAATCAAATGAATATATAAAAATATTTTTCTATAAATAAAAATTATCTTCATGAAATTCAATTAAAGATTTCAAAAAAAAACTTACTCAGCATTAAAAAAATATTTTTTTTTACGTAATTTACGTAATTTTCTCTTATCATATAGTTAAATCATTTTTATTTGATGAAAATAATAAAAATATGAATTCCTGTATCATTATCTGTCGGCATATTAGTCATTGAACACGATTCAAAATTTTAAACTTTATAAGCGTGCAATTACAAATTTTTTTTATCAGTTTTTAGTTTGTTTGTTGTCGTTGTTGTTGTAGAAATATTTCGCTAATTACTCAGTCACTTAACATTATGATTAATCATTACGTGAGTTATCAAGTTATCATCATCGCACATATCATCGTAACGTGACAATCGATTTTATTTTATTACAACTTCTACAACTGCTATACTAATCGATTACTGAAAGCTATTAATTCACACAAATAAACGGACAGAAAAAAAAGAAATATTAAACAAACAGTTTAAAGAAATCTGATCTAGACATTTGATATACATACATATTATGTAGGTATACGAACGATACTCCCAAATTCACCTTCTTTTTTCAATTTACTGTGGTACAAAATCAAAATATTTGGCCCACAATTTCACCCTTTTATCATGCTTTATCTATTCATCGTGTCTGTGTACATATTTAACCTGAGCAAATATATATTTTTCTTTAAATTTTCATCCTTTTTTTTTCATATATCATACACAGACAGAAGCCATTTTCATTTTCTTTTTCAATTTTTAGTTTTCAATATGGACTTTCATTCAACACCTGTACATTTTGCTATTGATATTCAATTGATTTTGTCTACAGCTTTTTTTTCGATTTGATTTTCCTTCTAATTCCTTATCCTTGTTTTTAATTTTTTTTTTTTTTTGCAACATTTCTATGGTTTCGTATGTAAAATTATATCCCACGTCAAGTAAATATTTACAACAATTTTCCATGATTGTATTTACAAAAGTTCAGACACAGAATTTGCCTTTTTTTTCAAAATCCACTTTATGTAATATTGGAAAAGATACTAATCTCACTCCTTACTGAGACAACACAAAAATAAATAAAAATAATGAATGTAATCCAAGTGACAAGGAATTATTACATAATATTTTCCAGACAAAGTATATAACACATACAAAAAATAGAAGACCTAAACAAATCCAGAATTATTATTTGTGAGTGCAACACAAACGTAAATTAATGAATACCAGCATTCGAAAAATAAAATTTTTTTTTTGTTTGAATGTGAACGAAATTCTATACAGAAATTAAAATAAAATTAAATTACTTATGTAAGGTTTAAAAGTTAATAAATTTTATTAATTCAGTATATTTTTTTTTTCTTTATTTTATTTATTAAATTTTTTTTTTTTTTTTTTTTTTCATTTTTAAATGAAATTATCTTTTTTTTTAGATACTTATGTTAATATAATTATTATGCATATTTTTTATGTACATAAAAATTATAAAAAATAAATTTTTTTTTAGTACATAATATTATATATTTAATTAACATTTATTTTTAAGAATTTTATTTTATATAAATTTTTGTTTTGACATATAATATGTAATATGGGCAGAAGATTATGAATGTATAGTCAAAGTTCATATATTATACTTTTAGTATTTTGTTATTGAATTCAAAGAACAAAAATATTCTATTCTATTCAGAAATTTAGATCATAATTGATATTTATTACAAATTTTTACATTTTACTAATATTGTAAAAATGCATTGTTTTAAATTACTTGACTCCATTTGACAAGTTGTAGCATATAACCTCCGATATAATAGCCTCTGACTGACAACAAATTCCCCATCAGATGTTTCTTATAAGTTAAAACCGCACCGCTACTGCTCTTCAATTTTAATTTGTACGTACACATGTTCGTATGTTTTAAAAAATTTGTTGAAGTTGCACAGCACAGCACTAGCAGACAACACAAAGAGAGTGTCAACATTAGGAGAGTATTTTTCGAGTATACCAGACCAGACCGCATATTTTTTTCTTAATTACTTAGCTACAAATTAAGTTCCAAATATGATCTGAATTTCTGAATCCAACAACATAATTTATTTTACTCGTAATAATAATTCAAAAATTGTATCAAAATTTTCCAATTGTATATTTAGGATATCCCAATTTCTACTATATCGATATCATGTGCTTTTGGAAAATGAACAATCGTGACTCTATGCGGTTTTGTAAAACTTGAATTTCTTCAACATAGGTATGATTAAATGAAAAATGAATTAAATTTTAATCGGAGAACTCACATTCATAATCTTCGACACTACATTTCCATTATTATTATTCAATTGAAATATCGAATTAAATAAAATAAAAAATAATAAATATTTCTACTATTTGAAAAAAAAAAAATTTAATTATTCAATTAATAAATGAAATTATCTTTTTTTTTATTTCAAATTTTGATTTTTTAATTTAATTTTTTTTTTTTTTTTTTCATCAAAAATAAGTATTTTATACAAATTTCAAAAACAATATAGCAAAAGCAAAAACAAGAAAAATATGAAATGAAACTTTTCATTCTTTTTAATTTTTCGATTAGTACCCGCATATAATAAATCTGTTTATTTATTCAATTTTTATTATTTATTTTAAACATTTTTTTTTTTTATTTATGATTAAACGTATTGTATATAACATTTTATTATAACGATACGTATACTAGTTAACATATTATGTACTACTATTATTTTTATATCTGTATATAATTTTATACTAGAGGTATTCACTCTCTCTAGTATTTGGCCTTGTATATTTATACTCGAAGTATTTTTACTACATTTTGCTAATATACTACGCCTTGTTATTTTCTCCCATATAAAATCAAGTAAGCCAATCATTGTAATAAAACAATAGGGTAAAGGCATGTTTTTTCTGTGTAGTATTTCGTAGTAAATATTTTGACAGTTGAACACACAGTAGTCATTTGGTAAATTTTGATAAAATTTATATTTAAAAATTTTAAAATTTTAATTGTCAAACTATATCAGCTGACTGGAAAATTTTGATACAACAAGAGTATTTACAAAGTATGTTCACTCCACACTAAATTTGATTATGTATTAATACACAATAGCTAAAATACTAGCCTGAGTGAATACCTCTACTATATTATGTAATTGATTTTAGTATACAACCCTTGATTTTAATTATTATTTTCTTTTCTAAATTAATTAATAAAATATGATATACATATTATGTATGTAAATTTTTTCATGTACAATTTATAAGAATTTAACAAAACTATCGTCCGTATGGTAAAAGAATAACAAAACAAAATCTGAAAAACAATACATGCTTATATACTTGGCTCCATTTTTTTTTTTTTTATAAAATTTTTATTTTTTAATCTGAAAAATTGTTTTTTTTTGAATCTGATTTAATTATAATATTGACTGTAGAATTCAATTTCAAATCCAAAGACTACAATAAATTTTCTAAAATATACAAGTTTTGTTTTTTTTTTTTTTTTTTTTTGATTAAATCTTTAATTTAGATTAATTTTAACGAACATTAACTATGTATTTAATAAACGTCATAATTTTGACATATTTAATAAAATATATAACAAAAAAAAATAAAAACAAATACAAATAAATAAAGCATAAAAATTTTCTATTAAACCGCGTCAATTACAATATAAAATATTTTACTAAATTCATCCATCGGTGTATTATGAATATATACATATTTTTCTACAATAATTTATTTTCATTTTTTTTTTCAATTGCAATTTCAAATCAAAAATATCAAAAATATTTTCAATTATCAATCGAATTAAAGGCACATTAGATGGTACCTAATTTCTTACGATTATACATATAAAAATTTTGCTTATGCAATCAAAATTTATACATATTTTCTGAAATTTTAGGTTTAGGTAAACGAATTTACTAACGAATTAACTAACGAAAAATAAAATTAGCTAAATATGTATTTCATTAGCAGTCATATTTATTGATCTACACGAATTTTATAAAAAAAAAAAAAAAAAAAAAAAAACAATTTTTATGTGACGTTACGGCTCGTAAAAATGCTTAATAACATTTTTAATAAGAAAAATTTGTGTATCGAATCAAAAATCAATCATCATAATGAATCAAATTTATGTATGAAATTTTCTACTTAACATCCTTCATATATACATATATATAAATGTACATTAGGATATGAATTTATTTGAATTTATTGTTTTTCTATTTTCAATTTTTTATTTTTTTCGTAGTCCTTTTTTAATTAAATAATAATTAATATTGTTAGTAATTTAATAAAAATATATATGTATATTGTATATATAAACAAATTTAATATTGATATTATTGTAATAATAATAATAATAATAATAATTAATAAAATATATGTATATGCATATGTATGTGAATATAATCGTTGATATATGTATATATATATAACATAAAAATAATAATACATAAAATATATTTTTCTTAATTACATATTTAAATATGTATGTATTTCTTTATCATCTCTTCTGTTACTAATTCTCATCTATCTATATCTCTTTTCTATTCATTTTTTATTTATCTTTTTTAAGATATGTATTTTTTTTTTTATTTCGTTCGTTCAATTTTTTCGTCGAATAATTTTAATTACAATTATTTTAGTTTTTTAATTATTTTTTTTTCATTTAGATATTATTTCTTTTTTGTAAATCATCGAATTACACATATTACATAATATATCCTCAAACCATATAAAATATATATAGCAAAAATGTATGTACTTATTATCGAACATACATATGTATGTATGTACTTGCTTATATCATTTTGTTTTTCTTCCCGATAAATATGTATATTTTTTTGTTTCGATCATCATATATGTAGGCATTTTCATGATTTAAATTCATTTTTCCTTAAGTTTTCTTGTTCTTTCAAATTTCAAAAAAATGTATTAAGACATTTAAAAATAAAAACTTTTTATTTTTTTTTTTTTTTTTTTGTGAAAAAAAGCACAAAACAAAACGAAAAATATATATATATAGTATTTGTAGTATTTAAATCAAGTTATATGTGAATTTTGTTGCACCTCATCATATTTCTTATCAGCTTCCTCAGCCAAGAAACGTGCTTCCTTCAATTGATTTTCAAGTGCATCCATACGTTCTTCATCGGCTAGTGAACGATTCTCAAGAATTTTACGTGCACTGCGATTTTGATTTTATTCGATTTGATTATGGTTGATTTGGTTGGTTGATTTGTTTATTTATTTTTTAAATTTTAATTATTATTTTTTTTTTTTAGTATTTTAAATTAAAATTTAATCATCATCATCATCCATATCATAATGATATATTTTTTTTAAAAATATGTATTTCATTGTATTTAAATACAAATACATATATAGTAAGTACATACAGAAAAAAAAAATGATAAAATTAAAGAAAAAAAAAAGAAAAAAGAAAGAAACGATATTTTAATTTTCGAAGAATAACAAAATTATTTGTATTTTTTTTTATATTTTTTTTTTGCAGATTTATATGTAATAAAGGGAGTGATAATATATATGCACAATCATTGAAAGGTTTCCTAAAAATGCGCTAAATAAAAAGGTTGGGTACAAAAGTAAAAATTTAAAAAAATAAATAAATAAAATAAAAATATAATTGGAAATATTGTATCCGTTTTTCGTAGAAAAATTAGAAAAAATTTCCTTCCGATGTATATTATTAGAATTTTTACCTGTAATATTTTATTTACCTGAAATTGCAAATTTTTCAATAAAATCCTATCATCCCTAATGCCCTACAATAATAATAATAATAATAATGTCTAGACACAAAACACGTACTATATCCAAAATTTGTGTATGGATTGTATTTGCATTTTGTGACAAAGACATTATTATTTCTGACCTAAATTAACAAAAATAACGAATTTGTGCAAAATACATACACACATATATACGCGTATATCCTTGAACATGGTATTTAAAGGTAAAAACTTTTCTTTGTTTTATTACATTTTCTTTTTTTCAAATTCTCCAAAAAACAAAATTAGTCAGTAAATTTTATTGAAATTCTAAAATAATTTTTGCATGTATTTACACGTAATATTTTACACACAATCGTTATCCTTGTTTTGAAAAAAAAAAAATACTTTTTTTTTTGTAGAAAATGTACTATAATGTATACCTCTTCATATTTTTTATCTGCCTCTTCGGCAATTAATTTTGCTTGTGCTAATTGTGCTTCCAAAATAGCTACTCTGTCATCTTCCATATTTGTTCGATTTTCAAGAGCTTTTCGTATCCTATTATACATTATATGAATATTTTATATTTGCGTATATACAATATATTTTTTAAGGTACAAATGCATATAGAGAGATTAAGTTATATAGAAAGTAAAGATTTTGAGAATATATGTAATACGATTTTAAATAAAAATTTAACAGCCTAGATTTAATCTACAAAATTTATAAAATGTCTGAATCTAAATAAGAGAAATTTTTGAAAAAAAGTGAAGAAGAATATGAAGAAGACTATTAATAATTCTGAATCTAAAAAAATCGAAAATTTAGACGTTATACTCCTGATAAATGGCAATTCTTCAATGATCATTCTTCACAGATTTCATTTGTTTGAATGATTGCTTTTAAAAATCTCTAAAAACATTCACATTGTCGAATGATCATTCTATCATTGTCAGTATTTTTAAGAAGATATGACAATGAACATTTAATTTGTGGTGATCCGATGGTAACTGAATGATCATGATCGCGATACTAATGACATTGAAGAATTACCATTTGATCAGGGATATATTAAAGAAATTCATAAATCCCTTTTATGTAAATGGATTTAAAGATAATAAATAATACATGTGTATATATAACTCCCTTCATTCAAATTCGATATGAAGGGTTACCTACCGTTCACTTTCATCAGCTGCTTGAGATGCTTCCGAAAGTTTTGCTGTTGCTGAAGCAAGACGTTCTTCAGAACGTTCCAAATCTTCTTCCAATAATTGAATACGACGATTTAATGCAGCTACTTCTGATTCGGCCTATAAGATAAAATTGTTTGGAAATTTTCAAATTAAAACTAAAAAAACACATGCATAATATTAAGATAAGTTGATTTACAAGGTAAAATACATTTTCTTATTTCTTTATTATCATTTTACATTATCGATTGTATCTTTATTTATAGATATAGATACATCTAAAGAATATAAATATATGTACATATTTATATATGTATATGTTCACTATATAATATAATTTAAATCAAATTAAAAACACTTTATTAAAATTTAAATTTCAATTAATATGTATTCGAATAAAAATACATAGGCATTCCAATCTTAAAAATTAAATAAGAAAAAAAAATTATTTAAAATTTATATATATCAGTGAACGTACACACATTTACATTTTTTTTTTAATATTATTGGAAACCATAAACATGTCGTTATGCAATATTAAATTGAATTTAGATTAAAATATCAGATCAAGGTGAATGAATTTTTGAAGAGAGAAAGGGAGAGAGATAGAGAGAGAGAGTAAAAATCAGCCAAAACATTGATGATTATCTATTTTTATCAGTTTTTATCTTTCCATTTAGTACCTTCGATATAATGTTGTTAATATAAAACAAAAAACAAAATATTCAAAACAACAGAACAGACAAATTAATTTTAAATTTTAATTAATTCGATGACGACGATTTTATTATGCCACATTTTGGGAACGAACATATATTGAGATTGAGACAGAAAGAAAGACACTTCTCGTTTTCAAATCCAAATCTTTCCATCAAAATACATAAATAAATAATTTTGGTAATGTGTAGATAATTTGGCAGGCGGGCGTTTTATTCCTTTCCTTCTTTACCTTCAATCCTATAAGTTATTTATCGTTTTTTTTTTTTGTTTAATTTTTTATTTCTTTCTCCTCTACTTGTATTATTTGAATCTCTTGTTGTTGTTGTTGTTCTGGTATGCACTGTAATCATCATAAAATGATCGGTGAACCTCATTTCCTATTTATTTTTTTTTTTCATACGGTGACAATTTTATTATTCAAATTTGACCATGAATGAAAATTTAGAAGAAAAAATAAAATTTTCAATTTTTCTTTTTTTGTTTCAATTAAATGTGATTGAATGTATAATAGGTGTCTGTGTATGTATGTATGTATTTAAAATTGTATGTAAATTAAAAAACAAAACATCAATATATGTAGTTCCGTTTTAGATCATTAATTTCATTTGTATAATTTAATAGATACCTCTATTCTCTATAATACTCGTGTATGCATGCCATTGCTACTCTTACTCTTAAATAAACGTTTTTAAAAATGAGTATTAACGAACATGCGTAACAAAATTTATTTAATAATATGTAGTAAAATATATGAATGACGGACGGGGATGAATCAAAGAAATTTATTGTAAATATTTGGTTAAAAAAAAAAGAAAATAATTTAACAATATTATGCGTAAACACTATTTACTTTGATTTTATTGCTCATTGATCAGTTTTTATATATTTTATCATTATCAGTCTCATGTTTTGTACATATAATACAAAACACAAAATACACATGTGTGTAGAAACTAATGTTCGGTCAGCTTAAATACAATTTTGTACAGACAATAAAATATCATTTATTCTGTAACAAGATTGCACATACGTATGTCTATAATCTAATGATGCGTATAATAATTATTTACAAAAACAAAAGTTCGATTTAAATGCACATGGTATACGAAGTAAAGATCTGAATAGAAATTACCTACATATTTTCATGAGAATGATTTTCTGTAAACTGACTTAACTATGATTGATATTTTTGAAATTTGATTTTCATTTGAATTATGTTACATATTAATTTGACAAAATGTTTTCATATAATTTTTACGATTAGATATCTAAATCGTATTCAGAAACAAGTAGATACTTTATGTAATTATTTAACATAATCATAAATTTAATAACAAACCTGCATATTATTATGAGTATGAGTGGTAACTATAATTGAATCGATAATAATTGTGTCGATAATAATCGAAATTTCATAGTACATACCTACATATAAATTATATGAGCGACGAATGTTGTCCATTCATTCGACATTTTCTAACCATTAAAATGAAGGTGTTTGTAAAGAAACAAAAAGTTTAAAGTAAGAAAAGTGAAAAATATTCATTCAAATTGAAATTTATTTTTTAATTTTTTTTTTCAATAAAATGTTCAAATTTTTAACAAATACCACCATTTTTGCAAATTAAAAACAATGACCATAGTTATGAATATGGTGGTGATGTTGTCAAGTCAAATTCGATAATCATTTCATCTCATTCTAATTCAATCATGATGATGATGTCTTGTTGATTTACGTAACTAAAGATTAAATAAAATTTTAGATTCTTTTGTTTGCGTTTTATCTTTCTAGATATTCGTTAATTTTTTTTTTTACCTTTTCTCATCACAATTTATAATATTGAAATATCTACGTATGTGTGTAGGTACTAAGATTATTATTTTACAATTAAATTGCTAACGAAAATTTCAAAATTCAAAATACATAGGTTAGGTACCAAATACCAATCGATTCCATAGATACATAAAATGATGTACATATTTAAATCGAAATATGTACTGAATTTATCACTAATGAAAAATATTTTAATTTTAAAAAATAATCATTACAATAAAACATATGTATGTAGGTATGATGGTATGTATTTACTTTTTTACATTCAAAATATTTTCATTATTCAAGTTCATACATAAGTATTAGCTGTGGTATCAGTCAGTATAGTAACAGTGGTAGCCGTAATAGAATATCGTGATGATAAAATATACAATCATATAATTTATCATTTACTTATACGTTATACCACTTACGCGTACCATATTATGATAAATAGAAAAGATACAATGGTAAAAAAATACACACGAATTCATCATTTCATTTAAAATACTATGGATAAAATAAACTAGCATCTATCTATATAAATACTAAATTTACATACCCGATTATGTATCTGACTCATTATAATATACATTATGTGTATGTATGTAGTACTTAAATTATACAAAATTATAAATTTTTTTAATAAAAGAAAATTTCTAAATGATTACGTCATCAATACATCAAAAAATCTAATTCAATATAATATGTATTGGATTGGAATAAGTATACATATTTTGTCTGACTGAAATATGTCTACATTTGAGACATGTCCATATCAAATGTGAGACCCTGAAGTTTTATTCATATGTTTTTTGTATTTGAATTTAAATAAAAAAAAAAAAATACAAAACAAAAAGAGCTAAATATGTGACATATGAGACACTATAATGTAGTAGTACAAATACAGTAACAAAATCATAAAATATCCGATAACACAAAGTTTATAAATACATATATACAGGATGTTCTCGATTGTGATCTTTGACTATATGCCGGAACGATTAATTGTTAATTTTGGCATGAGTATTTATTGCACAAAAAAAAAAAAAAAGAATGACAATGAATTGAATGAATTCAATGCTAGGAAATAAAAAGTATCGAAGTGTTTTCCACAAAATTTAAAAGAAAACATTCTGTATCTATCTACCTTCCATCTGGATCTGTATCTCGCTATCTATACTTATCTCACCAGGTCATCATTCTTGATAAAATAGCCCTTGAATAACTTAAATTTAATGGTGTTTTCATGGCCAACTATATAACATGAACCTATAATTTATGTATTGTAAATTGCGAATCATCGCAAAGTTTTCGATAGAGAAACGAAAAACGAAGTTAACGAAAACACACCCTATAAATATTTCATATTATTTTTCATAATAATTTGTTCATTTTGTTTATATAATATTTGACTTTATTATTAAACTCTTTTAAAAATATGCATACATCATATCATGATCATGAGTCGTATTCGTATAATATACATATATGTACATAAATCATACAAAATATAAATACAAGTTAATTTCATTTCGTAAGTATGTATATGTAATAGAGTAGGTACCATGTAACATAGTACATAGTACGTAGTATTACAAATATGTACATACTCAAGTAGTTCACATAAAACTTTTTCAAAGAAGTAAATGAAAATAAAAAATAAAAAATAAAAAGAATTATGTATATGTACATACTTTATGATTTATAATGTGTTGTTATGTCTAAAAATATTACAAAATACATATATTTAAACATAAACACCATACATACAAATTTATGCTCTCATTTTATTGGAATTGAAGTTCTTTCATTTTGTTTTGTTTCATTTAATAATATCGTTTCATATTTAACTATAGCTAATGTACATAAATTTTTTTTCTATTTTTCTTCGAATTAACACTATTCGTACTTATATATGTATGTACATATATGTACATATGTGTTGATTCAAATTACACATAAAATAATATGGAATGGAATTTTATGACTCTATGAATATGTAAATGTAAAAGTATATAATTGTATATTATTTATGTATACTTAATCTACTTTAAAGTTTAAATTTTTCATTAGCATTATGATGATTATTACCATCAGATTATTATTGATTTTTATTACAGATTTTGTCATTTTTATAAATTTTAAACTATTATTTTATTTATAATTATAATTTTAAAACATGAAGCTATTATAAAAAATTTATGTTTGTTACACTTATACAATTTGTTATTGTTATAATTTGTAATTGTACATGAGAAAAATGATCTAAAAATACTTGTATACCTAATACTATCTAATATAAAAGAAATCATTTTTTTTTTATTTTGATTTTGTTACCCGAAAAAAAAAATATAAATACGATTCCGAAATATGTACAATGAAATGAAACTTAAATACCAATCCAAAAGGAAATAGGAAAATGAAAACCTTCAAAATTTTTTTATTTTTATTATACATACTATGATCACGTAGATAAATTATAAATCAAATGAAAAACTAACTATATAGGTACCTACCTAACATTTACATTACATACAGATATGTAATGTTCATTATTGTGTATTATTGTACTTTTGTTTCTATTTCTATTATGCATATTTATTTTATTATTTTTATTTAAACGTGACAATATTATATGATATTGAAATATGTAGCCATTTACATCTCCTCTTTTATTTACCAAAAAATATATATTTTAATTTTGTAGTTTAAAAATATAAGTACATTACTCTTACATATGTACATATAAGAAGTTTTGGTAAGTATTACCACGTATTACGTATTACATTAGTTTAAAAGATTTTTCTCATGATTTTTGAAAATTTGAATGAATTAAAAAGTGTATTATATGTATATACATATATACTTAATTGCATATGTATAGATTAGGTAAAGTTACCTCTACATTATGTAAAATAAAGTAATTTTTTTTATGAAAAATTACACCGTTTATATGATAATATGTACGGTACAATGTTTATTACATTTTCATTGACTGTGTGTGTTTTACCAAGTTTTACACAGAGATGCTATTCACCTCTCCAACCTACTATATTACTGTTTCATTTTTGTTACAAAAAATGATTGTTGCTGATCAAAATTCAAACATCAAGTACTCGTACCTATAGTATCCACAATTCCACAATATAATAAATGTACATTTACAGTATGTATGTGGACTTAATTTACTATATAACACCACATAACATTACAAATTTTTACCTGTAAACGTTCACACATATATGTATATATATATGTACATATATCCTATATGAATGTAGATATGGATACATAATAATGAGTGTGCATATGAAATTTGTTAAAAAAATTTTATACTTTTGTTGATGTTTAAAAGAAATTTCATTTCATATAACTTTTTTTTTTTTCTCTACTTTACTTATTCATGTGTACATGTACATTTTCGTTATTATTATTATATACATATTTTTATTAATTCTATATTCAAAATATATTCACATACAAATTATAATGTGTATGACTTTATCATGTATAAATTTGCATACGTATATATGTGCTCGTATATATATTGCAATATTTAAAAGGCTAAAAGGTGATGTGATACTGGCAACTGGCAAATACATATATTGTAATTGTAAAGTAAAGTAAGGTAAGCGAAAAAGCAAGCAAATAATTTTTAATTTTTCTACCTATTTTTTTTTGTTTTTTAGTCTTTTATTTTTTTTTTGACTACATTCCATTCCAGATTTTTCCCCATTTAGTAGACCCCCTTTTTTTTTTGTAATTTTTATTTATTTTTTTCTCATTATTTTTATTTTAGTAACATAAAAATTACGTGTATTCGTATTCATATGATCTGTACAAATATGCATATTATGTATGCATGTATCTTTTGGTCATATATGTACGTAAATATAAAATAATAATATGCACATGTGTGTACATATAATAAAGACCCACCATATACCATTAAAAATTTATACTATATGAGTATGTATGTAAGTACATTTTGTAATTTTTTTTTTCCAATTTTCTACACTCTTTTTCTGAAACAACAAATACATACCTATTCGTATTTTATTTTTTACAAATAATACATAGTCGTGTATGCATTTTATATAAATGTATATATGTATGTACAAGAACCGCATATAGGTATTAGTACAATAATTATTATTATATACATACTGACTGCCTCTGTTGACTTTATCCATACTTTATCTATTATATTTATATATACGAATATGTATACGTATACATATTCATATTGTTATTATTAACATATTATTTATGTACATTTATGTATAGCAACAAATGCATTTATGTATAGCAGCTATATGCTGTGCTGCTGAACTTATACTTATAGCTGACTAACGACTTAACTAACTTTAGCTTGACTTGAATGAATGACCGACGATCATATTAATATAACGACCAAATATGGTAAAACTAATTCGCGATTGACGGAGGGAGTTTTTTTTTTTCATTTTAATTCTTTTTTTTTTAATTTTTTTTATTTTTTGTTTCTGTTATAAAAATTCTATAGTGTGTAGATTAATTTTTGATAGACACATTACATACACATGAAAAAAAAAATATGCATTATACATATATAAATATAATATTTGTATGTATGAATATTTTTTATTAAAAATACACGTACTATTCAACATATCATATGTATATTATTCACATTATTATATCGTAGAATAGATGTACATATGTATTGAAGTGAGTATCTTATAATGCGATATTCTAATCAATATTTTATAAATTTTATTTTTATTAGCTACTATTGCTCATACTGCATTTTATTATAACAATAATATTTCTCACAATATTTATATACATATGCATGTAGCTATCTTTTCGCTTAAACATATACAAGTACATAATAATATTGTTTTAATTAGAATTTCTTACTATAAAATATAAAACTTTACTGTTGATTTGATACTAAACTTTTTTTAATACATATGTATTATGTACCTATATCTATGCAATGTAGAGATACCCACATGCACCTCTGCCAATATTTTTCTTCAATATTTTTTGTCGCTTTTATTTGCTTACACTTCTGTCATTTGAAATATTAGCCGGTTAATACCGGTGTACTTGATGATAAATGAATACACATCACATCACATAGTGTACAATTCACAGTATGTACCTATATATACGAGTATATACATACATATATACGAGTATATACATACATATATACGAGTATATACATACATATATACGAGTGTGATAAGATGAACGTAAGCAGTTGTACAATGTGTTACAATATAATATGTAGATGTCTTCTATATATGTATATATTTGATAAAAAAATTTCATATGAAATTCAATTTCATTTTGAGAAAGAAAAAATATATTTCTTTAAAAAAAAACGTGTATGTATGGTGATATCTTTAATTAACTGATTACTATCACCCCCGACTTTACTTTAAATCGATTATGAATTAATTAAATATGATTCATTTAACACAAATATTATTTAGGTAATGTCGAGTATGTAGACGTGTAAAACATGAATGCATCGCATAACAAACTTTTTTTTATGAAATTTTATCTTTTACTGTTTATATTACAACAATATATGTATTCGAAATTAAATCATTGCCGAAGGAAATTATTAATCTTTGTCGTGTAGTAATTCATTTAGACGGTAGCTTATTGCATGTAAAAAACATTTTCTATCAATGTCACTGTCAGATTTATGTCATGAAATTGAATAAAATTTCTAATAAAAAATTTCTATTCGCTGCACTCTTGTAATTGTACGGTCTGTCAGTGTCATATCGAGATGTATTCATTTGAAACTTGCATGTAAATTATTTTTGTATAGTAGTACAAGTATTTTTTATGTACAACTACAATTCAATTTTATGTAGTCTTAACAAGAAAAATTACAAATTGGAGGTAACTATTATGCTATTATTAAATAACAAATTAAATCAATATTTATAGCATCTACTAATCAATCGATTTACACGTAAAATCAAATAAAAATAAACGACTAAAAATAGTAAAAACAAAAAAAAAGCAACCACTGCATTAAAATGCAAATTATGCATTTTAATAATTAGAGAAAAATATTTTCGCAGCAAATAAGGAAGGAATTATATTTGATTTTCCTTAATTTAATAAATTTTAAATGGGAAAAGTGAAATTATAAATGAATAGCAACAAATAAAAAAATAAATAAAAAAAAAAAAAATCAATACGATTTGTACGTTTATGTAGGTACATATAAAAAATACGTACAGATTACACATGCATGCATGCATATAACTGGCACGATATAGGCGTCTGGTTAGTGAACATTTCAAAAAATAAGAAAAATATTTTATGAGTGGCGTCAGAAATATGTGTGTTACATATACATACATATATGTAGTTATATATACAACGAGCAACGACTCAAAATTTGTACATTTGTAAAAATATCTGACTGAAAATATTCGCATGAATATGTATACATGCAGTACACATATAATATTAGTCGGTATTATATTATGAGCATTTATAACATAACGTCAAGTTAAAAATCGATTATATTTATATATGAAGAAAAATATAAAACTAATGAAAAAGAAAAAAATAAACTATACTGTATGTACTACTTGTATTGATTGCTGCATGAAAAAAAACTACTTTCTCGAAAAAATTTTTCTTAGCTGCTATACTTTATAACAAATGAATCAGCAAGCAACGACATCATCATCATCATCATAATCAAGATTTTATATAGGAGATATGCCCATCATACTTTCTCATACATAATTTTTTTTTCTTTTTTCTAGAGTGTTTGTTAATTTATTTTTCACCATTAAAAAAGAAAGCATTCAAAAATCATGGCAAATTTTTGTTTTCATTTCTAATCAAAATTTAAATTATTTTTTCTTTCTTCTAACAACATTCAAAGTATACCTACATTCCAGAGTTTATATTTGTTTTCTATATTCATCGAGCCTAAAGTTTATTTTATATAAAATTTATTGCATTTGTTTACATGCGAGATTGCGTAATTATTTTTAGGAAATTTTTAAAATAATCCGATAAAGAAAATCAAAAATCATGATGCTTGAATTTTATTATATTCTTTTTTTTTTAGATTTAAGTTATGTATTAGTTTTATATTTTATCAGTTATATATATAAATAGAGAAAATAGCAATTTTTTATAATAAAATAAAAGTACATATATAGTACCTATACTATACTTAGAAAAGAGAAGAACAAAAGTACTGATATATAAACATAAATGTACATATGTGGTACGTAATGTACCTACTTGAAACATTAAAATTACTGATAAAAATTATCAGTACATGAACAATATTGTTTTTGAGTAGATGAAATTGATAAGATAATTTGTAGATATGTATAATGTATATAATAGTACTAGAAAACACCTATGTATGTATATTCACAATTTACCCATATGATGATATTTACATATTTACATAATCCTACATACATATAAGTACGTAACTTTGTACAAAAACTGTCATGAGTTTTTCAAATGAATAATATCGATGTACTTTTATATATAAAGTCAATAAAGCTAAGTTAAGTTATTACCTAAATAAAATTAAAAATATAACTCATTGGATTAGTACATGAGTATAAAAAGAAATTGATTTATGCATTCAATGCAATGCACCTTTTATAAATAATCTAAACTCTAAACGACTAACTTTAATTCGTGGTAAACTTGTATTGCATTTACACACTTTAAACTTCAATTTCTTCCCACTATAATAATCATCATCATTCCACTTGCTCCCTTTTTTTTTATAAATTTCTTTCAAAATTTTTCATTTGGTATTCAATTAATCCGGCTTTTTTAATATTTCATTATTACTACGTACAAAAACACTTTATTTCTATTGTTTTTCTCGTTAACGTTTAATTTATTTATTCTTCTATCGCATTGCCAGGTGATTCATATGAGAAAGTTTTTATATATAGGTATTTGAACCGTGAACATCTAACTAACTAATGTAGTAATGTAGATGAAAAGAAAATACTTATGTAGTATTAAGATTAACAAAAAAAAAAAAAAAAAGGAATAATTAAATAAATTTTAAAATTTATATAAAATGTATAATATTTATTTTACTTCTAGTTTAAATACCATACATGTGTAATATTCGTCATTAAAATGAATATACATACTCGTTTAATGAAAGGAAATTTCTTTAAAATTAAAATACAAGTATAGTTACATTTACATAAAATGACATGCATTTAATATAGTTTCATTTACATTATATTATGTATTTCTCTTTTAGCATTATTTTTCCCCTTTATACATAACATTACATATATTACCTACTTTAATTTGGTATTTTATTTTTTATTAATGTTATAATTTATAACGTACATAAATGCATGCATTTATTATGCATTTTACTGTACCAACAATGTATATTTATGTACATATGTAGATCTTGTTATTTTACGGTTTTACTTTACATTTTTTTTTAAATGCAACAAAAGAGAAAATTCATCAGAAAAATAAATAAATCCATCTATGGAATTATGTATAAGAAGCTACTGCCAGAAAATAGATCATAACATGCAATTTTTGCAGTAATTTCAATTTTATTTTGGTAAGCAAAAAATACAAATTAAATAAATTGAAAATGCATAGGTAGGTAGGTATATATGTAATATTATATTTACGTACATAAATGTATGTATACATATTTATCTAGATTTCTGTATATGAATACTAATAATCTATTCAGGTAATTGTACATACATACACTTTATTACATAGATAGGAGATAGATGGTTATAGATAGTTGTAATTCAAAACATGATTTTCTTAAATCATTATCATTTTTTAATCCAAATAAAGTAAATCATTCGTGAAATCCAGTAATCTTTTTAATTATTAATCAAAAACAATATGATAAACGATTAATACTATAATACATACTAAATTAGTTAAATATGTACATATGTATGTATTTATCTGAATATGATTAAAATTATACCTAAATAAGAAGATAATAATACGAGTAATATACATGTTTATACATATTATTAACTCTCATAAAAATGTTTAAACTTTGAAGGTCGTTCAGCGGCATTTTTTTTCTGCTTTTTCTTCGCATATATTCATCCATCCATAAATACATACATACATACCATACACAGGTACTCACATATTATTATTGTGTATGGATGCCTCTATTATTATCTATGTTGTACCTGTTTGTACATACATAAATGTATCTTCTTTGGTCAACAGGTTTTTGGATTCCATTTCGAAATAATAAAACCAAAAATCAACCGAAAACAACAACAGCATCATCAGAAGCAGCAGAATTGAAAAGTTATTTTTTAAAAAAAACTAATTTTTTTCTATGACTAACTATACACGTACACGTAACTACATTTATATGGAAGGAAACATCATCAGTTTTGGCCAATTTTTTCATCGTTCTCGTTCTTATGTTTCCAACAATCGTACGATGTAACGATTCTCTAAATTAAATATTTTCCTCTATATATCAAATCTATGGATCTCCTCCATCATTAGATATTGTATTAATTTTTTTTTTCAATTAAAAAAATGAACTAAGTAACAAGATTTTTATCAGAAGAAAAATTTTTAGAAGAAAAAAAAAAATAAATAAATAATACAACTCACTTCTTCACGCCGCATTATTTCAACTTGTAATCTTTTATGATATTCTTCACATTCATCTTTATATTTTTCCATTTCTTCTTTTGTTTGCCGCATTTTCTTTTTAAGAACATCCAATAGGCTACCTTGTTGAATATTGGTCGTCATTTTGAATTTGTTTTTTTCTTTTCTTGTTTTAAATTTTCGATTCGAATTCGTTTGACGTTAACAAAATTTTGTTATATTTTTTTAAGTAGAGGCGATGATTAATAAAGGTGTATATAGCTATATGTATTATATTATAAATGGAATGATAATTTCAATTTTATATTTTCTTATATTCGCGTTTTATATAGCACACACTATAGCAAAAAAATTAAAATTTGAATGTAGCTATATAGATTTTCTTTTATTTCAGAGTGAAAAAATTATACACGCACACAATTTTAAAGAATTTTTATCAATATTATTCTTATTCGATTTTATATTGGTTGGAATGATTAGATTTTTATGTACAATATATGGAATAAAAAAATTGATAGCACTTTTATTTTTCTTATAGGAAGATGGCAAATTTCAAAATAAATTTTTTTTTTCAAAAAAAAAAAAAATAAAATAAAATGCACCACACAAAAAAATTGTTTTTTTTTTTCTAGTAAAAATTCCTTTTTTCTGGCCTTTTTTTTTATTAATTAAATGAAAATAGAACTTATGAATTAAACTTCTTGGTTTTTATTCTTGAATAAAATAGCACTTGTATATTTTCAATAATTATGTTTTATGTATATGTAACCACTATTATTAAATTTATGATGATCAAAGATCAATTAATTTTTTTGTAGCTGAAGTAAAATACTTTTTATTAATTTTAATATTTTTTTATCAAATGCAATATTGAAAAATTTATGATAGATATAAAAAGAGCAAAAACAAAACTTATATGTATGATGATAAAAATACACAAATTTTTATTTAATAACGATAACGGTGGGGAAAAGAAATGTCACTATTTAATGAAATATTTTGATTTCTTTTTAGTTTTGATGTTTCATTTGAATTAAACATCAAAAATAAAGGAATAAATAGATTTTTTTTTAATTTTTTCTAGTCGGAAGAAAAATTGATAAATCCAAGAAATTACGTACACACAGACAGGTAGTTGTTGGTGAATGTTGAAAAATGCCTCGCCTTAATTTTTTTTAGTACATATGTATATGTATATAAATCGAGAAAAAATTCTTGAATATGTGTGCATAAATAAATATATGTAATTATGAGCACAATGCGTATGTAGATATAATATATACCGTATATTTGATATTTTCGGTATAAATTTTCAAATTTAATTCATCAGCACGTTTAGAACAAAAAAAAAATTTTTTTTTTCTTTATTCATATACATAGGTACTCAAGCAGCACTTTTTAATTCATGCATTCAACAAAAAAAAACAATAACTTTGTTATTAATTTCAATACCGAATTTACTGTGTTGTAATTTTTAGATTTTAGAGCAAGACAAAAAAAAATGAACTCAAATTTAATTCAATTATACATTATGTATGCACCTATATATATGTAGTAGAGATAAAATACACAAAACACCTCTTCAAAATGGATTTTTCTTATCTACTTTTTTTTACGGAAATTTTGAAAAAAATACTTCGTAATTTTGGAGTGTAATAAAATTGTAACACAGAATTAATAAAATATTAATATGAAATGAAGATTATTTTTAAATTTTCGTCTCCTTTAAAAAAAAAATGTATACTTTTCAACCGTACTATATTTTGCTACTTTACTTTTATTTATGTTATATAAATAATACTTCGTATTCGCCTTGTTGTCGTTAACCAAACCAAAATGTTCAATCAACTTAACTTTAATCGTTATTTTTATTCGTTAATTATATTGTTGATAATTGTAATTGTAGTTGTGAGTTGCGTTTTGTATAGTTTTGTTATACAAATTAAAATTACAAAACAAAATACAAATTTCTTTATTCTTTTTCAATCGTCATTCATCAATTCTCTACTTTTCATCGTCAACTCTCATTTCATTACTCATTCAAAATTTAACTCTCACTCATTCTCATATAACATAACCACATACACATAATAACCAGCAAAACTCAACAAAATTTATTAATTTTATTCATTTGAATTGAGGTTGAGGGTTTCTTTTCCAGTTTCAAGTTTCAATTTCATTTCAATTCGAACTCGAATCCAATTGTTTGTTTCTTTCAACAACGTTCAAAGTCAACCCATCCATATTACATTACTTTTCTTTTTTTAACTAACTAAAATTTATACTACTACTCCACTTCACTCACTATAGTATTTTGCTGTTGTTTTACATTGATTTGCGGCTAATTTTTTGATTAATTTTGATTACAATATACAATTACAAATCGTGATGATGTAATTACTAGTCTATCTATATGTTTATCATATATGCGATTAAAGATTAAACACATACATATTTACAATTGTTAATCGTTATTTTGTTATACAAATTACAAAACAAAGCAAAAGCATCTCATCTCCTTCCTTATCATGCATGAATACGTCATATTATTTGTCTGTATATACATACATTATACATTGATATGATATTTAATTAATATCATTGTTGATATTTACGTTATACGTACATATATACATAATCATAATTTAACTTTTAACAAAATGGCGTGAATTTAATTCTACTATTCAATGTAAAGTAAACAATATTCAAGGTGTCATTATATTTTAATGCATTAAACTTTTTGACTTCGTTATCGTTATCTAATGGTTCCTGGTTCCTATTTTTACACATAAATAATACGTGTATGTACATAAGTATGCATGCAGATTTATTTATCATATTGTGTATTTGTTTGTACATATACTATATTAATTCATTCTCTTCATAATCTTAATCGCATGTCAATTGAGTTGAGCCGAGTTGAGATTGAGATGAGATATTGAGAATAGTATTTTGTTTGAAAATGAAATGAAAAAAAATTACAGAGAAGAGAAATATAAATATCGTCGGTCGATTGGTCATTGGATTTGGAATTGGAATTAAAAATTTAACTTGTATTTTCGTTTTCGTTATTTTCCAATATAGTATATCAGTTGGTGAATAATTGTAGAAGATATTTCATTCAAAAATCAACTAACTTCTATTATGGCGTTGCCAGTAATAAAATATTATGCGGTTTTCTTATTTTTTTTTTCGAATAATTGTTGAAACTTTTACTAATTTTCTAATCAATAAAAATGTTGATGTTTTGCTGAATAAAACGCAAATCATTATTAAATTCAGATTCATGTATCTAAATATGTGTAGATACAAAAAATATTTGCAAAGTTTTTAAAAACTATTCAATAATGATATACATATTACTAAATACGTATATGTAATTATAAACATAGTAAAATTTACATATATTTTTACAATAAACTACAAAAAGTTTGCTGAATTAAATGATCAATATTATTCTAATTTGCTTGTATCGCAAAAAATTATAAAAATTTTATTCAATTCATTTCAAATTTCAAAGAATACTACACTACTAAAGTATTTTTCAATTTTAATTAAAACCCAAAAATTATTTAAATAACTTAAAAGCAAACATTATCTCATCATATGAAAATTACATATTGATTTAAGTAATCATTTGTCGTCATTGATTTGTAATTGTAACCAATTTAAAAATAGAACATAAAAAATAAAAATAAATTTTATGTTTTCAGTTTTGTTTTTCTTATGCGAAATCATAATCGCATTTAATAATTTAAAATCAATAAAAATCGATTATTAATAATAGAAATAAAAACAAAAACAAGAATAATAGAATTTATGCATTTTTCTTTAAATACACAACCCTCCATCGACTAAAAGCATCGTATTATAATTGTGTTGTGTTTACGACACAAGTGCAAATCTGTAATCAATTATAACAGAACATTTTTCTATGCATTTATATTCATTGCATATAAAATTAAAAAAATATATGTTATATACATATTATAATGTATGTATGTTAATCAAGAATAATGTACAAAATTAATGTCAAGTATACAGAATCAGAATTTAGAATGTTTTTATTTTTTTTTATTTTAAAAACGAATCAATAGCCAATGAACACGAATAAATTTATATACTAAATGATTAATTATTGTTCATATTAACAACAGCAACAGAGAAAAACAACAAAATTAAATGCATATAGGTACATAAATTTCAAAAATCAGAAAATCTATCATGTTTCTTAAAGAATTCGAGATTTTCATTCATTTTTTTTTTATCATTTATTTGTACAATTACCTATCTAGTTTTATTCATTTTTGTCGTTTTTTTTCAAGCATCATGATTATGAATTTTACATTTATTGGATAGCTGCTATAGTCTAGTCTAGTCATAAATGGTAGTAATTTGTTATGTGCGGTATAGTTTAATAATTATAAATAGTAGAGTGTGTTTAACTATACTACACTTAACACAAAATTAAAAAACTGAATAAATATTGTATGTTCTTGAGAATTTTACAATAATTTATTATCATATATTTTATGGTATTCAATTTAACGTTTATTACTTATTTTGGTATTGAATTCAATTCTATACCCATAAATGGTTATAAAATAATTATTCTTTTCATAACACACAATTTATGTATTTGAATTGAATGTAGACAAATAAAAAAAAAAGTCATATTGAAAATTAGGAGATACAAATGAAAAACTTCATTTTCTTGAAAATTGTCTGAAAAAATATAAAAAAAAAAATAAATTAAAACAAAAATATAGAAAAAGAATATTTGAAACGTAATTTTTTTTTTTATATCGACACACAAAAACTAAAATACAACATCATTTGAATGGATATTTTCCCAAAAACATAAAATTTCATTATATAAGATAAAAATATATACATAAATGTATATATCGAAGAAAAATACATAAACTAATACCGTATATGAAAAACAAATCTAAAAATAACTTTAAAAAAAATTCAAAGAAAAAAACAACAAATTTGTTAAATTAAATTCAAATTAATTTATAGTACACATTTATACGTAGAAAATGAAAAAATAAATAAATAAATAAAATAAAATAAATATCGTTATCATAATCATTTAACAAAAATTTAAACAGAAATATGAAATTTAAAGTAAAAACAATTCATAAATACATACATACATCTACATAGATATAGATAAACGAAACAAATCAAAAAAAGAAAATTTTTCAAATTTTTTTTTTTTTTCAAAATCGAAAAGGAATTTTCCAATTTTTTGTGGTAAATATTAAAAACTTAAAAAATAAAATAAAATAAATAAATAAAATACATACGTATTTGTGTATGTTATAATGTATGTACATATGATTTTAAAATGGAAATGAGGTCACCGCTTTAAAATACATACTTAAAATGTGAAAAATGTTATGCTGAAATAATTTAAAAAAAAAAAAACTTTTAAAAAGAAAATATTTCAAAATATAAATTAACGTGTATATAAATATGTAGAGAGATATGTACAATAAATTTACAATTTACTTGTTCTAATTTTTTTGGGTAATTAGAACAAATAAAATCAACATATGTGTTGTTTGTTTTGTAATATGTACGAGTATAATATAAAATGTACATAATATATAAAATATTATTGTACTAATGTATATATTTAGCATAAATGAAATAAACAATCACATATATATGTACATATATATATACATCGTACACATATCTATATATTTGTACATTTACTTTATTTTTTCTTTTTTTTCTTTTTTGATTTTATGATGTGTTTAGTGTTTACCCTCTTTAGTTGTGTTTTCATGATGTTATGCAGTTCATTTCGTATTATATTGAATTTCATCATTGTATCTGAACTAAATATTGAACGTCCAAATGCTAATCCAGGATAATCAGAGCAACGTTTTTGCCTTTGATGTTCACGTTCGGCAACAACTTCAGTTCTTTCGCTAGTGCAACGTAAACGTGACCATTCATCTGCTTCTGGATCATTTTCCATTTCTGGATTATTATCATCAGCTGGTGCACCATCACCAGCAGCACGTTCGAAACGTGGATATTCTGTATTATTATTATTATAGCCATCATCATCATTATTATCATAACAACAATCATCGACAGCAGCACCAAAATTATTAGATGAAGATCGTGATACAACTACACCACCGCCACCACCACTACCAATTCCTTTACTATTACCTTTTTTCTTTTTTCTTTTATCTTTTTTTGGTGATGTATCACTAACTGAATCTTTGGATGATTTTTCATTTTTATTCTGCTGCTTATTTCTATTTGATTTTTTTATTTTGGTATTATTATTATCAGCAATACTGCTACTATCATCAGTTATCGTCGAACTATTACAACTACTATCGATTATCATCGATGGTGGCAAGAGTGATGTTGTATCTACTATCACATCCAAATCAATTGATGGATTAGCTATAGAAGGCATATTTAACAAGGCACTATTATTCGTATAATTTTCTTGTGATTCTGAATAATTTATATTATTTATATCTGAATCTGAGGCAACTATGGTATTATTCGTTAGATTATTTAGAATGTTCTTATTAAAATCCGTTAAATTACTAGATGTAGATATATTATTATTATCAGACAATATCATATGTTCCTGATTATTGTCTGTTTCTATTATTGTTGATGTTGATATATTCACTTCTTCTATATTGTCAGTCACTAATAACTGTCGAACATTATTATTACTGTTATTATTATTAATACAATTAGTACTATTACCATTTTGAATATCATCTGTAATTCTATTTCGAATTCCTTCATTAATCATTGTCAACGAAGATAAGATATCGTTTGCTGTTGCTCTTTGTGGAATCGTTGCATTATCATTTATTGTTCCAGTTGATGATGACGATAATCCAGTATCAATATTTGTTGCAGATGGAACAGTTGTCATACCTGACAATTCAATTGTTCCACCACGACGAAGTGCTGCAATTACTTCTTCAGCAGGAATATTTGATCTTCTTGTACCAGCAAGACGTGGATGATATTGATGTCCTCTTTTCTTAACATTAATTGGCAATGGCCTATTACCAACACCACCACCACCACCGCCACTATTATCACTCATTATTACTATATTATTATAATTATCCACCTTCAATATTACACAATTTAAATGACTTTCATTTCTACACGAAATATACTTGTAATACCATTTCGGCCATTATTAATTTCTTTTTCTTTTGTTTCTCCTATCTCTATTATTCCTCCTATATCTATATCTCTTTCATCATTTTTGACAATTTCTAAAAGTTTCTCAATTTCAATTTCAATTTCAATTTCGAATTTTCCATTTTCATTCTTCTCATTCGATGTTTTTCTCTTTCTTTTTCTTTTTTTCTTGTTTTTCTTTTTATTCTGTTGTTTTTCCCCTTCTAATTGTGTTTCAGTTTCAGATATTTGCGAAAAATTATTACGTCTTGTTGTTGTGTCGCTTTTAACTAACAGATGTCGATAGGCACGTTTCAATTTTCTAATCTCCTGCTGTTGTTTACGTTTCCGATTCGAAAAATTTACATTACAACCGGTATTTTTATTTTTTGAAGTTGCCGTTAAATTTATTTTATTTTTACAATTTTTATTTGTCGAAGTAATTTGTTTACATTTCACATTTTTATTTGAAAAATTCTTTTTAATTCCTTTCTGACACTGTTTAATATCACTACCACCACCTCCACTAGCTCCTCTAATCATATTTCAAAATATCAAATTAATTTTCAATTAATATCATAAATCTAAGCTATAATTAAATTTTTACACGATTTTCTAAATTTAATTTATTTAAATATTTTGTCAAGCATTTTTTGTTTTCAATAAATGCTTTTTAAATGTATAAGCTCCTTTCCAGACACATGTTCAAATGAAAATGAGATATTTTTCTATGATTTATATACTCCATCGTTGATGTATGTAAAAATATGAAATTACCATATGTACATGTACAAAATGACTAACTTATATATTATGAGAAGACAACAGTTTGAAAATGATTACAAATTTTTCATTCATAATTGTTCATTCATTCAGACACTTATTGGGTTCAAATTACTTATGGATAAATGAATTTTTTGAGTCAGCAACATTACTCAAACAGTTATTTTAGGTTTATAATATATACTACATATGTACATTAATTTATGTAGATCACATATTGTTTTATGTATTAAAATAAGAAAAAATCAATAGCAACCAACAAAAAGATCTTGCAAAAACAAAATTGAAATATATTTAACTGGTACTTATTTTCAGTACAGAAATATCATCCCAACATGTGCAATTTAATAATAATTTTTATTTTATGATCGCAAAATCGTCATCATTAAATTTAAATTTTTTTTTTTTAATTTTCTTCCCTAAAAATCTAATATAATTCACATACAACTGTATGTAAATACGTAAACGTATACGGTTAATATCTTTTGGATCATATATAGAACATATACAGAATATTCTTTCTATATATTTTTAGCAGTAAAACCATAAATTTTCCTTTTTTTTTTTCTTACAAACTATTTTTCAAAAGAATAAAGATGAAAAGTATATGACGGAAATTGAATTTTTCATTATACTCGTCCACGGTTTTCATAAATGTATATAATATGCGTATTATGTATATACATCTATTTTAAAATTAGGTGTATGATTAATAACGAATTTGAATAATTTTTTTTTTTTAAAGAAAATCATAAATGATGTACAAACATATACCCATAGATTGGAAGAAAAAATTCTTTAAAAAAAAAACAAATTTTCATAAAATTTTCAGATTTTCAAAATTAACACAAGTAAATACATTCAAACATTATTATATAGGTATCTAAAGAAAAAATTTTGTATTTTTATTTCGAAAAGAAGGAAGGGGCCATTGAAAAATCTAAATTTGAAATTAAATATATATAATTTTTTTTTTTGTATACGTAGATACGTGTTTCACATATATGTACATTATATTTACACACATATACCAGAAAAAAAAAATGTAGATATTAATGTACGAATTTAAACGGTACCGTATTTGGCCGGGTATGAATTTGTATCAAAAGGCTAAAATTTATAAATAGCTTAACAAAAAAATGTTGTAAAGAAATAAATGAAAATTGAAAAATGTTCTTGAGTTCTTATTTCGTTTATTCATTGGTTTATATTATACATATGTATATGAATGTATATATGTATATATATTTATATATTTTAATCACTATATATATAAATGAATCTGTTTTATTTAATAGTATTTTTTGTTTGTTTATTTTTTCGTTTCGTTTTATTTTTACTTTAATTTTTTTTTCTATTGAATTTTTTCTTAAAATAAAATACAATTTCGATTAGATTTTTTGTTTAATTTATTATTAGCGCATAAAGTATATACATGTATAAGAATCTTTTATATTATAAGCCATATGTGCATATACATATATTTACACACAATTCTTATGTATGAATATGTGTTCTAGAATAAGTATAATGTGAAATTCGATACAATAAGTATGCAGTCATAGATACATATATTTATACATATATAAATTCATATATACATATATATTTATATTAAAAAATAAAAATGTATTACATTAAAGATATCTGTATCACATATTTGTGTAGATGGAAAAGTAATTTTGAATGTGATACTTCAAAAAAACGAAAAAAAAAAATGAACATGAAAGTAATTAAAAATTAGATTGTATATATATGAACGTATATAGAAGTAATAAAAATATATTTTATGCGTTTTCTAAATTATATGATAATTATTATTTTTTATGTGTATCTTTTCTCTATAAACATTTTTCATACTTTTGTACATATTTGTGTATACACAGACTGTATGTTCGTTTAATTCATTGAATGATTTTTGAATGCAAGATGCAAGAGTTTGGTGGTATATATGTATATATAGATACAATATAATATTATATGTTTTAATATCGACTATATAGTAGTATTTGTATTATGTGTATTTTGTATCATGTTGTATATGTGTAAAGTAAGTTTTGATACCATATCAGTTTTCATTATTTTCAACTGCAAAATAATTACATAAGAAACTCATGACACAAGTATCGTATTTTGGTATTCAAAAAATCTCAATTATAGATGTCAATTATTCAGAAAAATGTTTATAATTATAGTTTCCAATAAAATGTATATGATAAATATTAATTTTCAATTTTACTTTTAAATATAAATTATTTTCGTATTGAAATGTATGCGAAATTTCAGTCTGCAAACAACTTTTTTAAATTCTTGATAGTTTCGATTTAATTTTCAGCATTGTTCCGCAGAATATAAACTCAGTTGACACACAAGGACGGTGTCAAACTGATTTAAAATGTTCAAAACTGTGTAGTGTACCTTCTTATATCGACATTTTCTAATAATCTATATATATATAGATACACATATTTTAGCTATAAAGTCGTTCAGTTGCATATTTAACCGAATTTTGCATACACCCTCCCGCATACATTTGAATAATTAAAATAGATTTTTAAATATTATTTTTATAAAACAAAGTTTGATTTTCTTGTTATAATGTACTTACATTTTGTAGAGCTTTATTCTTTTCTTCTAATTTAGCATTAACTTGCATTAATGCTTCTTGTGTTTGATCAAGATCATTTTCAACTGCCTGAATTTTCTTTTGTAGTTGACGTGCTTCTTCTTCAGCCTATATTTATATTGAAATGAAAATAAAAAAAAATAATAATAAAAGAAAATTTATTACATAAATAATAAAGGATTTGAATAAAAATTACATATTTACAAGTACAAAATGTTCTTAATTGATTTTTCTGTATTTGTTATCTACAACTACAATATTCGCATTCTATAGTTGAAGAGAAAATCAACTTATAATAATTTTTCCACCCTTAACACCTTCACAATTTGAATTCTTTGAATGGTTAAAATCATTAAATTACTGTCCTGTCTGCCCTATGATAACTAATTACTGACAATGTTCCTGTACACGATTTCTTAGAAATATTTATTGATTTCTAATGTACGATATGTGCGCGTAATATATTTATCATTTATCATTCAATCAAATAACAAAATATCATTATAATGATGGTATGGTAAGATGTATATATATGCATGAGAATAATATATGAAAATTAAGCAAAAAAATTATTTAAATTAATGGCTATTCTACACCTACATCATGATGTCGTCGATGTACATAAAATATATGTATACTGTGATACTGATACAGTATACATAATTTAATCAGAAAGTAATCAGACACTTTGATTACATCACGATATTTAATTATTATTATTATTATCGCTGCAATTATGTACAAATAAATGTACATATCTAACATTTAGTACACTCGTAAGTAGCAGAGTTCCTTATAGAATTTTATACTTTATATAGAGTAAATTTATATGTATATGTATTTTTTCTTTGTTTTTTCATATGTATCAAGTTCATTCTTGTATGAAATTTAATTATATTACCGATGCATATAAATAAATAATTGTTTAATTGTATGTGTACGTTTCTAATTGACTGAAACAAAAGAATTTAAAAAAATAAAAAGAAAAAGAATATTAAACAAAACAATGATCAGAGATTTATTTTTAAACTTTTTTATTGTTACATTCAATATTCAAATCTAAAAGTTAAGTATGTAATTTTTTTTTTTTGTTTCAATTCTCGTTCAATAAACCTTGTAAAATATATTTAAGCATGTACGTATGCTAATTTAAATGCATAAATTCGAATATTTTACATGCTCGTATATACACCAATCAGTATTTATATCTACTAACTAGCTAGAACTACATACGTGTATCTGTACGAATGTTTATGATATGAATACAAAATTATGTATTTTGAAAAATTGACAAATTTTGTCTGTATGCTGAATTTAAATTACACAAATTATTAACGATCGTAAAAAAATATTGTAAAAATTTTAATGAGAATAATTTAAAATGAAAAAAACTTAAAACACTGTCCTAATAATTCTATAATGTACATATAGTATATACATAAAAGCAATAAAACATGTTATATTTTCTATTATAGTATTGATGTACCTATACATATAACCAAAAATAGTAAACGCGAAAGTTTTTTACTTTTATGTAACTCGTATTTCATTCTCATTTTTATTATAATAATTTTTTTATTTGCCTTTTTCTTCAAGTACATCAGTGGTGTGGTGTTACAATAATCCACACATTCGGTTTCGGTATATGTAGTCTAAAAATCTAAAGTGTTTGAGTGTTGAACAGTGACAGTTTCGTTCTAATCGAACTGTTTGGAATTTGGAAATTATACCATACTCTCACTTGTATCACTCTGCATATAGTCGTCGTTAATAACTAACCAGATTTCAGATTATCGAGGGACTACTGTACAAAATTTTCTAAATAATAATAAAAAATGATCTATCATCAAAGCCCTTTCCATATTGACTTCTCTCTTTTCATCTACTGACGATATTCATTATCCTATATTCTATTACCTATATATGTACGGTTTTGTTAATTATAAAATTTTTATTTAAATTTTAATTTATTTCTAGAATATTTATTATTATTTTTTTTTATATATAATATATATAAAATAACAAACCTTTTCGGCACGTAAATTTGCATCACGTGCTTGCTGTTCACAGACTAATGCACGTTCTAATGCATTGTCTTTGTCGATTTTCATCGCTTGCATTTTTTTCTTGATCGCGTCCATGATGTATGATTTTTTTTTGTGTGTGTGTACTGGTCTAATTAATTAAACGATATAAAAACTGTAAAAAAAAATATTAAAATATAAATTAAAAAAATATTATACATAAAAATAAAAATCATAATTAAAAAATTTGAAAAAATAAAAATTGTAATAAAATCATTTTATAAAAAGAGTTTTTGTATAATGTCTTTTCAATTAATTTTTATTTAATTATGAGCATATTATAACAATAACTTTAGTAACTGTATTTAAGAGAAAAAAATTTCTTTAAAAAATTATATTTTTATATATTTTTTTATTCAATTTTTTTTTTGTAATTTATTGTGCAAATAAAACAAAATTTTAATCATTATTTTTATATCTAATTTTTAATTTTTTGATGAGTAATCATCATTAAAGTGCAACACTCGTCCTCGTTAACATTTTCGGTGATTAAAAAACTTAAACGCTGAATGAATATTGATTATTACATTTTTGAATAAAACGATTTACAAAATATTTACAATACAAAAAGTTCTGAAATCAATTTTAAAAAAGAATGCAAAAAAAAAGAAATATCTGAACAAGAAAAGATAAAAAATGAGAAAATAAAAAAAATATGTAAGGTAAATATGAGGAAAATTTGAGGCATTAAGTGTACGCTTTTATTTTGTTTTTAATTCTGAACCAGAACTATAATATTTATGTTCTTTATGCATACATATAAATAGGTATACATATACAGGGTATTTCAGTTAGTAGTACCATGGTTATATGCCGATGGGTTGCCCATTATGTATAGTGACAAAAAAATTATATTAACGGAAATTTCTATCTGTTCCTGAAAAAAATTTGCACTACAAAATATATTTTTATTTTTGGAATCGAAGCAAAAAAATATTCTTTTTCTGCGCTACTTTGATCTTTCATAACTCTATAACGGATAAAGATATCATGCTCTTGTTTTCTTTGTTTGAAACATTCCAAATTACTTGTTGTATTATATCAAAAGAAAGGTAATTTAATTTCCTTTTATTCTCTAGAACATTAAATTTTCCACAGCAGTGTGCACATAAAGTTATACACGATTTTGTGTTAGAAGGTCCTGCAAAAAACTCAAAATTTTTAACGCCCTCTAGCGTAGAAAATAGGTTCCGCCAATATAATTTTTTTGCCACCATATGATGGGCAGCCCATCGGCATATAGCCTGGTACTACTAACTGAAACACCCTGTATATAATATGCAACGAATAACCTATAAATAATGTGTACATTACGTGTATATGGTAATGGTAATAATAATACCAATAATACAACACAACATATTTGAATTTGAAGGTTATTTATATTTCATATTACGATCATAATCTATTGTAGTATATTGGATAGCGAATAAACATTTTATTTCATTTTATTTTTATTTTCTGATTTATTTTTGTACGAGTATGTAACTTACATATTTTGCACTTAGTAACAAAAAACTTAATCTGCATACTCTCTGTGTACATTTTATGAATGCATACTCGTATAATAATAAAATAATGTGTGCAAAATTTTCAATATTATTGTATAAGTGTGCGCATTACTCGCATACAAAAATGTATAGTTTGCACACATATTGTATGTGTGTATGTAGAGCACCATAATTTATGCTTATAATGTTTAACATTAACAGTAACAGTTAGCTATACATATACGAATACAAAATATGCATACGTACGAAAAATATGTGAATAAAAAAATTGTTTAACACAGTATACACAAACACATACCCGTATGTGAGATATTAATCTACAAAATAAGTAAAAACCACAAAAGTAATAAAAAAAAAAATAAAATTTTTTTTCTTGTTTTTGTATTTTTGCTTTTTTTGAAGTTTAAAGTATGCAATGATCTATACTCAAAGTTTTTTCCTTTTTTTTTTGAATATTTGCTTGCATACAAATCTACTACAACATATTCAAAGTAACTACTCTCGTACACTCGTACATGTACCCTATTTTTATTCATACACTGTATTGGGTGTATTGGACACCTATGTACATTATACAGTGTCGACAAAAAGTCAATTGTTGGAAAATATTGAATAGTTTGTTTGATGCTTGGAGAAATTGGCTTGTACTCGAAAGCATCAAATTCAAACAATTGTTGTGTTTATTCTATGCTAATGTTGCAGATGCAGATGTTGATGTTGTTTATGGTAGGAGAGAACGCTTACTCGCGCATCTGAGCACTCAGACAGAGCTGTCGATTATGCTCGAAGTCGAAGACCCTCGGGTCTCGTCTAGTTGAACTTCTTCGTCGCTCTCAGGTAACGAAGGTGAGATAAATACTCAACTGTTTGATAAACGTAAAACAACTAATTCATGGAATCAAAATGGATTTAATGCATTCATGCATCCTTAAATAGAGTTTATATGCTCTTGCTCTCTTGGATGGAAATCATACATTTGAATGAATTTACTAAAAGTTAAAAAATGATAGAAACGCTGTAACTTTTTGTTGATACTGTATGTCTATTATGTATATAATGTGTCCAAACATATACGATATGAAATTGATACTTTTTTATTAAAAAATGAAAAATAAAATCGTTTTTTTTTCTTCATTCTTTGTCACTATTTTTTTCTTTTATTTTTTATATTTTATTGTAACAGACAATCATTTTCATTCATTCTTTGAGTCATCATAAAATAATTTTTTTTATTTATTCTTTTTTGCATATTTTTAATAATATTCATGCACTTTATCACTTTATGTGTATGCAAATATGCACACACACGTATTACATACTGGTAAATCGAATATACATAAGAGGTATTCACTCAGGCTAGTATTTTAGCTATTGTGTATTAATACATAATCAAATTTAGTGTGGAGTGAACATACTTTGTAAATACTCTTGTTGTATCAAAATTTTCCAGTCAGCTGATATAGTTTGACAATTAAAATTTTAAAATTTTTAAATATAAATTTTATCAAAATTTACCAAATGACTACTGTGTGTTCAACTGTCAAAATATTTACTACGAAATACTACACAAAAAAAACATGCCTTTACCCTATTGTTTTATTACAATGATTGGCTTACTTGATTTTATATGGGAGAAAATAACAAGGCGTAGTATATTAGCAAAATGTAGTAAAAATACTTCGAGTATAAATATACAAGGCCAAATACTAGAGAGAGTGAATACCTCTATAATATTATATTTTCTTAAAAAATTTCTTTTAATAAACATTTTTTTTTTCAAATTTTTTCTTTATTTTCACAAAAATGACCATAAAATTAATAACTTGACGATTCTTTTGAATAAAAAAATGCTTTTAATTTATTTTTATAAAATTTTTTATTTTTCTTGTTTTTTTTTGTTTTTGAGAAAGGAAGGAAAAACATTTTTTTTAAAAGAAAAGTATCATAAAAAGTTGTTAAGAGTATTTATGTTGTGTACTGACTGGTAATCTGGTATATACATACATGTAATCGTAATGTGTGCGTACATATTTGCATGTAATTGAAAAATTATAAATTATTGTGCATAATAACATAAATAAAATTGAAATTATTGTATAAACAGTAAAAATTAATTTATTTATTTCCATTTATATTTTTGATAAAAATAACATTAAAATTAATCGCTGAACTTTATAATCAAAGTGAATGTTTTTTATTTTTGTGGGGTGTAATTATTAACTGATGAAAAAATACTCTGAATAATTTTTTTTATAATTACAATGTAATTATTGGCAGAAACTCAGTAAAGAGTTCAGTTAAAGCGATTGGATTATGAAAATTTCGTTTGCAGTAGAGTCCCTATAGCAGAATATAGACCTAATTTTTAATTTTTTAATGAATTCTGTCTCTGTACGAAAAGTTTTAGCAAAAGATTCTTTTGGCCTCTCTTCTATCTTCTCAAGTCAATCTGCCGGTTCATTGTCTATACATATATATATAATACAATACCCTTGCTTGTGCCCTAGCTTCCACATTAAATATATACATAATTTAATTGTTGTTGTATAAATTAAATTTGATTTATCTTCGAAATAAAATTACTTGACAAATTGCAATTATTCTTTATCACATGCACATTTCCGTATGATATGCACACAGATATTTGATTTTTTTTGTACAAATAACTTTTATCAACATTTCCATACTACCACACACGCACACAACTTCAAACGCATTCGTTTAGATTTATAATGTATGTATGTACGTACATTATATTTTATTTATTTTTTAATGAATTTGAAGTTCTTCTTCCTACTCGCCTACTACAGTGCAGTGCAGTACTCAATATACAAAAGAAAATAAGGAGAGAAACTAATATTCGCGTTTCTTCTGCTTTTCTTTCAATTTCTCTTTCTATATCTCAAATACTTGAGAGTTAAATGATCATGTTTGTTTACACATGAAAATGTAGGTCAAAACATGGTCATTGAGCTTTTGAGTAGTATTTGTGAGAAGTAGAAAAAAAAGTAGAAAAGTTATGCTAATATTAATTTTTCTTCACCTTTTCTTGTGTAAATTATGTACTGCACTCCAAAAAGAAGCATAGAAATTGGATTTTTGTGCTGTTCTGTTACAATAAAAGAAAATCAAATTAAAGTTTAAAATGATAAAGTTTCATAGAGGCTAAAACAGTAGCTACCATATACACTATAGTCTAGTATGGAAAAATATACAAAATAATAGTATTTAGTTTTATAAATTCTTCGTCATCACGAAGGTATTTGTACAAATACAAACGAGTATGTGCATGTGTAATAAAAGATAATTCATAATCGTATATTATTTGAAATGTTTACAAATGAAATTCTTTTGAATATTTATTGTACATTTTTTGTTTTTAAAAAAATTATAATTATCTCGTTATATTTTACATGTACGATGTACCATATATATTACATATAATATGCATAATCTAAAATAGGTATCTACAAATATTGCCATATGATGAAACTATGTATAAACACTGAAACTAAATTTATTCAGATGTTTAACTTAGAAAACAATTTTATTTTTACATTTTTTATTTTTCATATTTAATAAAGAGCGATAATTTTTTCATTTACGTATTTTTTTTATTTTCTTGAATAATATAGACATATACTTATATGTACTCGTATACGTATACTCGTATGTATATATGAAAATGATCATAATTTTAATTTTTATATTTATTTTAATTTATCTATCTCTACAAAATAAAAATAAAATAAAATAGAATAAAAATAAAAATGATAATATGACGGAGCAATTATAAGAAAAAATCAATTGAATTTATTATTTTGAAAAAGAAAAAAATGAATTTTACTTGCGTTTTTTGTTTTTTTTTTTTAAATCATGTGTGGCAATGTTTTTATTTGCAAATAAAATGCGTAAAGTATCTACATGTAATGTATTCCTTATCTTTTTTTAATTGAATTTAACATTGTAAATAGAATTTAGTTTTTTTTTTTTAATTTGAAAATTTAATTTATTTTTTTATAATTAATAAATACTCGTACTTGATGTATCGTAATAACTGTTAACCTTGAATAATTAAGTATATGAAAATGATCATCATAATATGATACTACAGACTACATCGATTTTCATTCGGCTATAAAAATTTTTTAATTTTTAATAAATTTTTCAAATATTTTCTATTTCAGATATAATTTATAGGATATAAGGTCTTTGCACTTTATGATATGTATTTAATTCGAGAAAAATACCTCTACGTCTGCATGTCTACATTTACTTACAACAAAACTACATCATAAATATTGTACACGTACTTACATACATAAATAATAATTTACTTTTTTGTTTATTCATTATTTTATATTGAAAAACACATTCAGATGAGATAATCAAATCGCCTTACAACACGCATTATCGTTATCATTCAAGTACTACCTGTACGTCTGTATTGTGCGTTTTATATGACATCCAGGACAGTTTTTTTATTTGTATTTACGTACAAATATACGAGACTATGATTTTAATTATAAAGAGAAAAAATAAGATGTATGCGATTGAAAAAATAAACATATTTTTATTTCAATCATTTCGTATACATTCTTCTTTTTATTTTTTGTTTATATTCCCATAAATTAACGATGGCAATTGGCAATGCGATTAATAATGATGATTATGATGATGATGATGAATATGTAACAAAATAAAATGATCAAGAAAAATTAAAATTTATATAACTAACTACAAATTGTTGCACTACAGTATACACCACATATGCATTGTAACATTGTAAGTGCCCTCTATAAGTACCTATACTCGTAAAATGTCTATAGGAAATACTTGTGGGACTGAGAATACTTTTGCTTTCTATCAGTTCATCATTTTTCATTGTAGATAATTGTTTTTTCTCTCTAAAACAAACAGTAGGAGGAAGATGAAGAAGAAACAAATGATATAAGTAGTAGCAATTTTTTTTTTACTTCAATGCAAATAAAATACTCGTATAAAATAGTAAAAATTTGTAATTTAATGTGTATCATCTGCAGTATATCATACAGAAATGCTCTGTGGGATGGGAATGTGGCTCCATAATGCATAGCACACATCACAATATGGTGTAACACGGTGTATAAGGTACGAGGGTAATTCAAAAAATTCCCGGAATATTTGCGTCAGTAAGTAACAGTATCAGGCCAACAGTCAAGAAGTTTGGTTATATTTTGAGTGTTTTGAGTTTATTTAAAATAATACAGATACCTGAAAAACTAGGTATTTTTAAAACTTAATGTAAAGCGTTGCGCGAAGAACACATTGAAAGACGTGCCGAACTTTCACTGAGTTTTTGAACAAGTACGATTCAAATCCTGGAGACTTTTCGTACCGTATAGTGACTGGTGATGAAACTTGGTGGTTTATATGTAGAAAAATAAATCCATAAAAATCAACAACTAGTGTATTATTTCATTTTTCCGGGAATTTTTTGAATTACCCTCGTACATACGACTACGAGTAGCTTCACATAACTACACACAATTACACATTATTATGTGAAGGAAAAAGAAAAGAAAGTTATTTAATAATTAAAGATATTTTTTTTAATATCTTTGAATATATCTTTCTTTAAATGAGAATAATGCATAATAATAATAATAGAATGATAAATGTATCCGCGATTATTTTGCAGTATGCATACAGTAAAAGTAGTACCACAAATATAACATACAAGTAGATATGTACTTACTTAGTGCAAAGATGAATTAATATTAAAAAGAAAAGTATATAATGAGGAGACAAAGAAAAAAAGAATAATGCAAAGGAATTTGCAATTACTACATTCTCATATGTAATGTACATTATAAAAATCTGCACTTTATACGACTTATACGAGTTACAAATGCACATGTCGTGTCGTGTATATTATATTATGTACTATGGTACTATTTTACGGCGAACATAAGAAAAGATCATTGCACTTCTAGGTAATCGACTCATATGAAAAATATGATATATTCATTCATGTATACTCGTACATTCCTAGTTAAGTTTGTGTGTAGTGTACATAATGCATGTCTATGCGATGAATGCAATTTTATTTTATTCGTATATTTTTCTTCTTCTTCATTTTCTTCTCCATCTTTATAATTATAATGTGCAATTGTTATCTGCTGCCACTATATAAGTAGCTGCGGCTAATCCTAATACATATGTGAAATTTTACAAAGGCAATTGGTTTCATTTTTCTGTCTTCCATAATATTGTTATTATTATCACTTTTGGTTTTATTTTCTTTCTGTTTTTGGTTTATCTATTGATCGTAAAGTGTAAGATGAAAAAAAAAAATTGTAATTTCTTATTTTGGTTTTATCCATTTGTACATAAAATTGATTGATAATTTAATTAAATTGTTAAAATACACATTGGAGGAAATATATACCTACTATAAATAGGAAAGCAGGTGTGTATGCAAAAGTGTAAAAATAATTGAAAAAGAAATTACATCTTCTTGATTACAATTACAAGAGTGAATAATTTCAAAGGAATTTTTTCAATTAAATTTAAAATAAAAATTCTACTATATACTCGTACATCTATTGATAAAATCTTTTTAGAAATCTACCCTCCTAATAATATAAACAGTTTTTCCTAATTTTCTTGAACTTGTAAAATTATAAAAAAGTAACAAAATGTATTTACAAAAAAAAATTTATTATAACAAAACCTAATTATTATGAATTTTATGTGCATATTTTTGTTTTTAATTATTAATAATTTAATTAAATATTATGCCAACATTTTACGAGTTTGCGGTTTATACTTATGTATAAACTTTGAATTTATATTTAATGCCATAATTTCATATTTTTTCATTAAAAAATTTCTTTTAATTTGTAGTCGTTTTTCCACTCTATATTTTTTTTATTACACATTAATATCTAGTCCGATTGTTATATACTCAAACATATTAGAGAGTACACACACATACACTCTTATGTATGTACGTTGTAATTGGTAGATGTACTTGAAAAAATTTCACAAAATATTTATATCAAAATGAAATTATTTGCTATATGCATATGTGTATATATTTCACTCATATGTACTCCCGTATTTATACATATATGAATTTGTATAGAAATTTTCCAAAACAAATTACAAGCAGTACCTATACTTAATTTATGTAATTCAGTCAAGAAAAAGTTAAATAAAAATTAAAGAATTATTGCTTGTAAAGTATTTTGTAGATTATACTGTTTCAAATTTTTTATTATTTTGAAAAGTTTTTCGCCCAATTATTATTGAACTAAAAATTAAAAAAAAATAAAAAAATTGTAATAAAAAAAAACATTGAGTACAATTCAAACATTTTACATAAATGCATAAACCTATATATCTATATGCTATATATTATCATGAATGATTGCAGCTGAACCTTGATTATCCGTCAAATACGGAACTGAGCAAGAGCAATTGACAAATGAAAAGTTGATAAATTAATATGTGTTTTCGATTTGGCAATTTTAAGTACTTGCGAGTAGGAAAGTTAAATGTCTGTGCTAAACCATCTACTCGCGCAGCTACTCATGAAAAATTGTTCAAGTAGCTGCTAGCATAGATGCAAGTAGTTGCAAATAATTTTTGTGTCGTTCGTTTTAACAATATTTATCCTAGACACATTTTAGTACTCGCAAGTACTTGAAATTGCCAAATCGAAAGCACCTAATGTAGAGATAGAGCGGATAAAAATGTAACGAATAATCGAGAATCCACTGTATTATATGCTAAGTATATTTTGGAGTTTTACAATGTCGTATTAATGAACTTTATTTTTTATGAAAAATAAAATATCAAACAATTAAAACAAAAATTAAATTAAATAAAAAATTAAAACAACGATGCGATAAATATTTTTCATAAGTACTCGATGCATTATATATATATATGTACATATATATGTAAGTAAATATAGATAAAATGAATATGAATGAATAAATAAACACATAAGTATAACCAAATTAAGATAGATAAATATTAAGAGAAGATCAAATCGGTAATTAGCTTATTCGTATTGTGTTCATATTAAAATTAATTAACGCATTTTTTCATAAAAAATACTCTGTACTAACATAAGTATAACGGAAAAGTAATTTCAAAATCATAATAAATACAAAAAGGAAAAGAAAATCTAAATCTGTACATTTTAATTAGATGGTATACAAATTACAGGTGATTTTAATTTTAAATTAAATGAAGGTAAATTCATTTTGATCGATGAAAGGTGAAATTTATATAAATATGTATATAGATTGTACATATATGATTGAAATTTATACATATGTATATAGATTTCATACATAGATATACGAGTACCTACTTCTTTTTTTTGGATACACTTTCATTTATAATTGGTATTTTATTTTTCAGTTAATTGGTATATGACGTATACATAATGTCATATTTTGAATCGAATGAAATTTTTGAAAATATGAGTGTATTTAGTATTTACCTTATTCATATTTTTATATACATAATGCATAATTACCTGCAGGCTTCAGTACAGATTAAAGAAAACCTATCAAGTTAGCATACGATACGCATTCGCATTATTATATTCCTTATAATGATATTTTATCGTGTGGTTTATTGGATAATAAATAGCTATTTTCAATTTTTCACTTTTTCATTAGGTATTTTTCTTCTCTATTTATAGCATACTAGTAGTGAAATAGGAGATGACATAGTATCTTATAAAGAAGTTATCATATTCATGTACAATTATGAATATTTATCAGAATTTATTACATATATTGCAACAATTTATCTTAATGATCGGGAAAACTATATCGCTATAAACAAATGCAATTATAAAAGTAAAAAACCTAACTGCTACTGGAACTACATATACACGTGTACTATGCCTTATGGCTATATATAAATGTACATACATGAACTACAGGTACATGATAGGATATCTGAGTTTGCAGACATATAGATATGAGGAGAGTAAATTTGACTTGTAATTGTAAGTGTAACTGTTACTAGAGAGTTTTGCTGGTTACTTTGTTTCTTGTGGCTTGAGCCTGAGGTTTACCTATCTGTCAGCACCGTATATATAACAGCCGTAACAGCCTTCCAAATAAAATTACTAACAAAACTGAACTGAAATGACTGACTATTTAGATGTTTTTGACTCTTTGGGGCACTTAATCTGTTTTTAATTTCATTGTACTATTTCCACATTACAATCATATTATTAGATATTATTATTATTTGATTTGAATATGTATTGTCATCGATTTTTGTTTTTATTTAAGTGCATACATACTTTATATACTTATATGTAATGTATCTGCAAATATTTATATAAATAACAGTGAAAAAACCACAATTTTTACAATGACATACTTGTAAATGTACAAAAAAGTGCTTATAATTGCAAATTTTTATACTTTTATATGTACTAACTTAAGATCGAGTACATAATATACAAAATACAAGTACAAGTATGTACATAATGTACGCACACCATATCATAATCATCATTTTGCGATTTATTCAAACCTATCAAAGTTTTTTATTTATTTATACATTTTAAAATAATTTTCTTTTCCTTTTTTTTTTTATAGAAAAAACAAAAATGAATAAATTAAGAAAATTTATGACAATCAGACAATAAACTACATAAATATGTATGTAGCTAAAATATGAATTGTATATTATTTTTTATTATTCGATTTTATGTTGTTATCTCTATATGACTTATCAATCACACTATACAAACATTTATATGTATATATACTTTCTGCTTATAATATGCAAAGTTTTAAAAATGTTCAAAATGTAAAATGTATGTATGAAAATAATATATAAATTCCAGTACAGAGACTTGAAATATTTTAAAATGTTTTGTTGAATTTTGATTATTTTTTACTTTTACTTTATATAGTATTTATGTATTTATAGATGGTAATACGAGTACATGGAGTGTATTTCAATTTTTTATATAGAAAAATCAAAAAAATATTGCAAACATCATCAATATTTTTTTAAGTATATAAGTACACGCTACAACATAAATAATGTGTATGGTTCACGAAGAAAGAGTAAAATCAACTAAAAATCAACAAATCAACAAAAATGCAGTCTACATAAAGAACCCAATTGGATATAGACTTATTCATATTTTTACTTTTTACTTTGATTCTAGATCAAATGGAAAAGGACATAAAATAAATTAATTCCAGAAGATTCAAAATAAACTGAAAAAAAACTTTCAATTTAAAGCATTAATAAATCTTGAACGAAATTAATGCAATGCACATACCATTAAATTGTAGATCAAATAATATGCAAACAAAAAAACAAAGTTCACGAAAATAAATGATATGATAAATTCCCAAATGAATAATTTATTTCACATTGTTTCCATATCCTTTCATTTATATTTCATTTTAATTTTTTTTTTCTTTGTTTATTAAGTGGATTAAACCTTCTTTGAAAAGTAAAAGTGATAAAACTATAAACTATGAAATGAATAAAAATAAATCCGTAATAATGTGTTTGAATCTAAATTCATATCACTTCGCTCTCGTTTATTATAATTTGTGAACAACATTCCTCTCACATGTTGGAATTTTTTTTAAAAATATTCAACTATAATTCATCTATCTACGAACTACCAAGTATTTATGCAGAAGAGTATCAGGAAATACAGTGATTTCAATTTTACAATTGCATTATTTCCCATACCAAACTAATTATGAAGCACAGTAGTTAGTAAGTACGTGCAATTTTAAGACATAATAACAGTTGCATTTGAAATTTTTTCTGCTTTTTTTTCTTTCATTTTTAAAAAGAAAAAGACATAGAAAATACTCGTACACCTGTAATTGTAGAGAGATGTAGATAAAATAAAATTAATTCAATTGAAAAGGAAAAAAAATTCTTTTGAAAAATTTTTTCTTTTCATTTTTCTTTTCAGCTTTTCTTATCATTTTATTATTCACATAGCCAACACTAACCATATTTGTATGGAGATACATTATGAAGGTACGCGTTATTATATGAGTGTATTTTACCAAACTGACCGACCAAGCGTTCATTTAATTTCTAATTTTATTTATTAATAATTTATGCAATGTGCATTAGACCTTGACCTCTTTATGAATGAGTATCTACTAAAAAGAATACATAATACTATACAAATATACTCGTAGGTACATTACATACGAGTATATAGACCTTGTAACTTCTTGTATATACATATGTTTAATTGATCTTGATGTGGTGTTCAATTTTTCTTTCTAATCATATAGGAATATCTGCATATCTTATAAATTTATACTTTTTTACATTATCTAAATATCTACAGACGGATGTACTCATGGATATACACTCGTATCTCGTATGTAGTATGGTACTGCAGCATACATATGTAAATGTAGCTGTATATTTGGTTAAAAAGTGAAAATAATTTTTACAAATTTTGACTTTTGGACTCACATTTCAATAAGTACTTTGCCCATAATTATTGGAATTTTTTGAAATTTAATTATTTTTACTATATACTTTGATCTCACACTTGGGGCACTACAAAATTAGGTAGGTATGTAAATACAAAAATTTTAAGGCCTAAGGGCTATAACTAATAGAAAATCCTTTTCTAGCAGTTAGTGATAACAAAATCCTGCCAATATATATACCCATTCCTACACTTTAATTATTTTAAAACTGCAAAAATAGTCGTACATATTCGACAAATAAAATACTCGAATAAATAACGGAATGGAAGAAAAAATTATTTTTCATATGTAAAAATCAAAAAATATTTTTTGAAAAAATAAACGAAAAATATATATAAAAAAAAATACACCTACATTTATACACCATCTATATAAAATATACACCATATGCATGCATTGTTTGTACATACGAGTACATAAATATCTTTTAATTTTAACTTTTCTTTTTTTCTTCGTTCCCCTCTTTTTCAATAATTTTTTTCTTAATTATGTTATATAGAAAAAATGGCATGCGTATCGTTCGCGTATCCTATATAATATAAAATTTCAAATTTTTTCTAAAAATAAAAATTTTAAATGTATGGGTAGATACTACCACGCATGATTATGATGATGATCATCATCATCACTATGATCATATATATACAGAATAGATTTCACATACAAAGATGTATGTATATGAGTACATGTCAGATATAGTACAAGCAAATACATATACATATATAAAAGTTAGAAAATAAATAAATGAAAAAGACAAATACAGCATCAATATACGAATAACGTCAATATGTAAGATATCAATTAAATCATATAAAGATGAAAGAAAGAAACGCATACATATATACTCTTGTATACACAAGAAAAAATAAATTCGAATCTTTTTTTAGATGCAAAAATAATCTAAATCAAAAAAAATTTCATTTTTATTTATTTTTTTTTAAATTTTTTTTTTCTTCAATTTTTTTTTTTTTTTTGACTTTGGCATTAATCCAAATAATTATTGAATTACCACATAGCTACACAAATTAATGTGAAGAGAAAAATAAAAGAAAATATAGAAAATTATATGAAAAAAAGGCGCTTAAATCATATCGGTCTATCTATAGTGTATGTGTGTATTATATAGATACATACATATGTATGTGGTGAACATATAGTAGTGTACATAATATTGGATTTGTATTACAATCACCTAGAATGGAAGAGAATGTGGAAAAATTTTCACGGGTTCACATTCTATATACAAATCTATTTTGAAATACATACATATATACATTATATCATTTTTCCATTTAAGTTGTAAGGATTAAATTTCTTTTCCTTTCTATTTTCTTTGTGAATTAAAAGAAAAACAAATTATTTGAAAAAAAAAAAAATAGAAATAAAATATCAATTAAAGAAACGAGTAGAATCAGTATTTCATTTTATAAAGGAAATGATGAAAATATTTATTACATATTATAAATTTTGGAATATGAAAAATAATTCCTGGAGTATACTATATGTATTTCTATATCGCGTATACATCTATGTATAACATTTGTAGGAGTTTAATTTTATTTTTAATTTTTTTTCTTTTTTTTTTTTTGGCACAGATATATTTTAAACAAAAAATGAAAATATATATAAACATGCTGGCAGATTACACAATTTATATTGGTAATACAATTCTGTATTAAAATTAAAAATGATTAAAACATATACATACAGATAAATACGAACGAGCATTGTTTGTACGTATTTGAGTGATTGAAAAATTACTATATAAACTTTTTCAATGTATACGTAATTATGCATGAAACGATATATGCATATGTACATATGCACGTAAATCGTGATCGTCATAAATTTATCAATTCTGACAAAATGCAAATGTGTTTTTCTTTTCTTTTCTTTTTTTTTTGTATTTTCATTTATGTATTTATTTTAGTTTAAAATATAATTTATATGTAACATCATACCTATATGTATGCACAAATGTACATATGTATTTGTAAATATATTCTATTGTACATAATTAATTTTATTTAAATGTATAGAAACATTTATCAGTAAACATATACTCGTACATATAGTGGAGGAGACATCTGATTAAATCTGGGACATTGGTTTTTTCTTCAATCTAAAAATATTTACATCTACTACATGCAACATTATGTACCTACTACATTTATATCAAACGTTTCAAGAAATTGAAATATATAATAATTTAATGGTAAAGAAATATTTCATTTTTCCCTAATTTTCATAAGTTTCATAATTATTTTTTTTTTTTGTAATTTTCTGTTTTTGAAAATTAAGATTCATTATTGAAAAAATTTTAAATTCAATTTGGCAGCTTGTCAATAACATACTGACATGTCTTATACAATAATAAAATTTATAACAAATTTTTTAACAATTCTTTAACAAGAATTTATAGCAAACTTTTCTTTAGAACACAGGTAGGTACATGAAGATAACAAGGAAATCAAAATCATAATATATGAAAACATCATCTAAAATCTAAAATATTGAATGTACGTACATATATCGATATATTCAAAAAAATTTCATTTTCAATTCAGTCATTTGAACAAATTTTATCGACAATATATGTATATGTAGAATCTTTTCTGTAACCCTGTACAATTTTCCTTATCAATAATTTAAAAATATAAATTTTTATTCCTTTCTATACCAACTCTAAAAATAAATGTTTTTTTTTTTCTTTTTTATTCTTTTTATATTTTTGCATTTTCATATATATGTATGTAGTAATAATCTTACGGACTCTTTGTATGATCGTATCGTTATACACACAGAAATAAAATTGATTCAAATATTTGTATACCAGTACCAGTATATGATACAATTTGCTGATGCGATATGTGATTTATATATAAATTTGTTTTATTTGCACAATTAATTTTTTTTTTGTAAATATAATTACATATTATACGTTTGTACTCTATATAATATGTGTATAGAGGTACTTCAATTTTATTTTATAACAATTTATTATTTAATGCTGTTGAAGCACTTTTATTTATTTTTTTAAAAATAAAAATATATTAAAAAAAAAAAAAAAACTAAAATTTGTTCTATTTTTTGATTGCACAAAATTTTCACTTTCGTATATTTTTGTAATTTACTTTTAACCGAACTACAATATTTATGTATTTCAATTACATAAAAGGAAATCACTTTTATTCAATATAGATTTGATATTATTAAAAGATACGTGTGTACATATTATGTGTAAATAACATATGTGCGTATATTTATTATACGTATAATAAGTAAATATGAGAAAAACGTTAACAACATTTACATACTCAAAGTATGTATAAATAAATAAAAAATAAGGAAAAAATTCTTAATAAAAATAATAATAATTTATACAATTTTAAAACAATTGAACAGTTTTAATTTAATATAATTTTTTTTAAAGAAATTTTTATTATATTTTTTTGTTTCTTTTATGCTTTTTGCTTTGATTTTAAATACAAATTTTTCTTTTGTTTTTTTTTTTTTTCTTTTTACTTCATCATATTTTTTTACTTACAAAAACACTCTTTTTCTATACTCAATGTCCGCGACTTGAACGGATTGTGATGTTCAACTGAAAAACTGATCAGAATACTTGAAAGTTGAAACTTTTTTACCGCGATTTTTTTTTTAAATTGTTCATATACAATATACATATGACTATACTATTTATACGCATACAATAAGTATATACATTCACACATAATCATCACATATATAATCGCATTGTATATGTTTGTAAGTATACATATATGATATATGATAGTATGGTATTGTTGTAATATATGTAGTACATACACGTTAAATAATCTCCTCGCGCATATACAAAAAAAAGAAATAAAGTCAAAAAATAAAAATAAATAAGAAAATATTTGTTATTTTTTTTTTTTTTAAAAAGATTGTCTTATTATTCTTATTCTTATCATTGTTGTTGCTTTCTTATGTTGCTAATTCTTTAATTTTTTTTTTTTTTCAATTAACTGTATGGCATCTATACATATATTTATTTTCTTGGTGTGTAATACTTTTTTATTTTGCTTAACAAAAATTTTAATTTATTTTTTGTTGTACTTCTTGTTCTCTTCGCGATTATCTTCAATTTACATATGTATATGTACGTGTATATTTTTTAGGAAATTACTTCTGATTCAAATCATATGGTATGAATAGATAAAGTATTATTTATAACACAAATTAATTTAAGCTAAAACTAAAATTTTTCAAATGTATGCGTAACGAAGGAAACTGCAATATGCGATTATACATATCATTGTATTGAATTAAGAGATCGATTTTTTTTTATTATTCAAAACGTATAAAAATATGTATCAAATCAAATACCATACCAACCAATACAATGAATTATATACGTATCATATATTATATATAGCCCCATATACCCCTACAATTTTACTCCAACAATATGGTAAAAGAGCTGAGCTAATAAGATTTTATCCCCATCATACTATAAAAGAAAAATTTCATTCAGTTGGAGATTGGATTGGAGGTTGGAGCACAATATTTGAAGTGTATGATATGAAAATGAAAATTTCCCATCGTTGAAAAATTTCCCTTTCTTATCTTACATATTTAAAACACAGATGCATATACATATACAAATATCATCATTCGCATTATTCAAAAAATAAAAATAATGATAATTATTGTAATTCTCGCAATATCTCATTTTATGAGGAAGTTTGTGTAAATATCTTTAAAAAAAATATACATACAAGATACGCGCATACTATTATATATGCTTTTGCGATGGTACTGCCGTGCCATAAAACGTTTAGCTTTTTGAACATTTTTTTAAAATTTTATTGCTGTGTGTGTTGAGAAAAAAGAAAATATTAAATGACGAAAAATTCCTCATACATTTTATGTTAATTTATAGAACAGGTAAAATGTATACGTGCAGATACATACATACGGATGCTTACAGCTTAATATTTAATATAAAAATGCCGATCTTTAAATCACTTATACTTATACATATATTCTTTACAGATATTGAGTTTGGGATTTGGATATTGGTTTGGTATGAATTTTATACAAAACTAACTCTCTATGTTAATCATGTACGAGTATAGAATCAAAATCTGTATAATAAAATAAAGTATGTATACTTTACTTTACTCGACGTCGACTATGCTATGACTGGGTCATTGCAAGCAAATCTAACCATCTACCCAACTATGTGGTTCTAGTTACTTCTTAAAATCTCTTGGGATTGGGATATGGATATGAGTGTATCTCAGAAGGAAGAAAATGAAGGTGATGAAGGCTAAAAATATCTTTGAAAATAAGAAGAATAAGAGGAAAATCTTTTGCATTATACAAAAAACAAAAAATACAAAATACAAAATAACGAAAAAGAAGATCATTAAAAACGATCTGAAAAAAAAATGATCATCTCGCAGTTATACTTGTGCATATACACATAATACGACGATACAGCCATATATAAAAAGTTTATAGTTGAATTAAAACACATTAAAGTTAGGTATATACGTGTTGAAAAAAATTTACATGCAACATAAATAAAATATAATATCTATCTTTTGATAAACATACGTGTATATCTACGTTACTTTTATTTATTTTTTTTTCTCGAATGAATGAAAAGATATGAAATAGTATTTTTTTTTATCGATACTATGATGAATACTGATCATTGATGGTGATAATGGTTATAATGATGACTATTATGACGATGACAATGATGATGATAATGATGATTCATTGATATAAAATGTACGATTATATACATATGTACAGAATTTTATTCGATGATTGTTAATTTTGAGAAAGAGAAGCAGGAAAATATTTTCTTTTTAAAAAAAAAATTCTAAAATGAAATCAATGTGTTTATAACCTCTAAGATCTAAGAAATTTAAAAAATTTAAGAATCATACAGTACGAAGCAAGTAAATAAATGTGAAATAATGTGCGAAAATTATCATGAAATTTAAATTCCTTATATCATATGCATTCTCGAAACAACATAATAGCTGCTTTCGATTTGACAATTTCAAGTACTTATACGGATGGATAAGGTAAATGTCTGCGCTAAACCATCTACTCGCAGCTACTCATGAAAAATTTTTCAAGTAGCACTGCACATTTTAGTACTCGCAAGTACTTGGAATTGCTAAATCGAAAGCAGCTAATGAATATACGTATCATCGTATCAATTTATAATTTTCTTAGTTGAATCACCTGTGATTAGGATGTTCAAATTTATCCATATCTAATCGTTAAATGTGCGACCCAAATAATTTCCATGAAATATATTTTTATGTTAATTTTTATATAATGCAATACACGTATTATATGTGTGTATGTATGTATGTATATGTATATTTGGGATGTAATGTAAATTGTAGTATATCTATTAAAAATTCTATGATATTTTTATTATATCTATATACACATATATTTTATTTTTTTTTTCTTAGATACTCGTATACCAACAATATAAATTTATTTTGCATATTATGCGATAGCAATGTGAATCACTAAAATTATAAATGTTCCAATAAGAATTCTAAAATGTGATAATTCATTTTATATTTTATGTAATAGATCTAAATATCTTGAAATTTGAACATACTAATACGTAAACGTAATATAATTCCATATTTCAATTCTATTTTTATATCTTTTTTATTTTGGATATAAAGTATAAAGTATTAATATCTTGTGTTTGTGTTATTTGGCATCTTTCTAAAAGGATCACAAGAATTTGGAAAAATCATAAATTGTATTTTTATTATTATACATATGAATATTTTTTTCTGCGGTGATATCATTGGAATTCGTGCATTCTTGATTGTACTCGTGTATAGTACATTCACATACAATCATCTATATATTACTTGATTATTTCTACTGTCCATTTATATTTGCTTGATGTCTATACAACAAAAAAAAAATACGGTACATTTAAAAAAATTCAACAATTTTTTTTTTGTATTTTTATCATAACATATAAAATTAAATATATACATACTAGTCTAAAAATAAATTTCATTTAAGAAAAAATAAAAGCCGTATATACGGATGAGGATGTAGATACTTGTGTATTATAAGTATCAGCATGACAAATAAAAACTTACGAATATAATTTTATAATTTTATTAAAAAAATAAAATTTAATATCATATCTACGTAACATACTCAAATTTTCATTCAACTAAAATTGTATCAAAATCTCAAAGTAATCTCATTTTCCGTGATCAAAATTATATGAAATTTATTAACCAAGTAAATTTGAAAAAATTAAAATTAAATGAAAATTATAAAAAGATTTGAGTTTAAATTTAAAAACTGTAGATTTATGCAGCGTCAATTTTAACTTCTTGGGCGCCCGGTGCAATTCTAAACTCTTCGCTCTTTATGTTGAAACTTTACTATTTTTTGAAATTTTAATTTTATTTTCTTTATTCTAACAGCATAAAATTCCAATTTCTATGTTTTTTTTAGCAAAAAAATTTACATACTTTTCACGTCACCAAAGAGGTAGGATTATAAAGGAATAGTTTTCTCATTGAAGTTCAATTTCTATTGCAGGGCTAATTCTCTTTTTTTCAAAAATTAATGTAAGAGGATATATATTATACATAAATGGAGTAACAGAATATACTAATACTAATACTAATACTAATTTGTAAAACAACAAGAAAGACATAAAATAAAAATAAAAGAATAACTATATTCAATAAAAACCAAGGCTTCTCATAAAAAGATATTGAACAACTACTTTTCGCGTAACTTTCTATTTCTTTTCATCTTTTTCTACTTCTAAAATACTCAAGAGTTCAATGACCATGTTTAATTACAAATGAAAATAAATGTCGAAAGATTTATCGGCTTTTCTTGTTTACACGGATCTCGTTTCAATCTGAAATTCTTTTTTGTACACGCCCACTACACTGCAGTACATAATTCAGACGAGAAAAGGAGAAGAAAAACTAACTCCTGATAAGGTAGTAAAAAAAGAGAAAAGGATGTATACTATTTTCAGAAATCGAAGTCAGTATTGTGCTTATGGAAAAAGTTACCCGATGAGTTTCTGATAACTTCACATATAATATTTTGTAGGAAATTCTGAATAATATATCTCTGTCTTGATTGAAATTGAGATCTGATCACCCCACACACGAGACAGATTTATACAAACGCAATGTGAAAGAATATAGAAAAGCATGCCTATCTTGCCTGTACTGACTTCAATTTCTGAAAATAGTATAGTCTGTTCTTATTTTTTTTTTGTGTTATTTATGTACTGCACAGGGTCTTGAATAGCTCGATGGTTAGGTGTCGGTCTTGTGATCTTAAGATCACGGTTCGAACCCCAGTCAGCGCGCTACTCTTGCCCAAGTCGATCATTAATTTTCCATCAGCAATGTACACCAGTAACTTATTACTGATGATAAACTAGATGATTTATCTGACAGAAATTACTGATCGGCGGTGCCACAATGGACTAAGTATCCGTGTGCACTTAAAAATATACTATATACATTGTATGTATATATGTATATAATAATAATAATAATAAAATGTACTGCACTGATAGGCGAGTACGGAGAAGAATGGTATGATATACGTTGTAAGAGCAAGTAAAAACAATAAAATATGAAAATATGAAAATTACATTACAATACACTCTAATCTCTAATTAAACATATTAGAGATGAAAAAAATTCTATTTTATGTGTTTGAAAAAAATACAATATAAAATACATATGTATGTATTTACACACGATTATCCTGTTACCTTGTTACCTTGTTGCGATTATTCGATTAAATATAGTTCAAGGAAATGAAAAAAAAATATGAATTTATGTGCATAAATGTAAAATATGGAATAATAATTGACCATGAATTAATTTATAGATTAATGATTTATTAAATTGAAAATTTATATTATATACAATACGAGTGTATAGGTAGGTAGGTACCTTCCATATATGAAAAGAATAAATCAATACGAAAAAATATATAGAATATACATAATTGGATTAATACATAATATTTTACATGCATGCATGCATATATGTAATATGTATAACACAATCATAGCAAATATCAAAAAAATAAATAAATAAAAAGTGTATTTAATGTCATCATTTGATTTTATAATTTTTGTTACGATCTGATTACCATCTGTAGAGTATACATAGATTGGAATGAAAATATGTATATATATATTTACTTATAAATACATGTACATACATATGAATATATAGATACGTAATATATATATGTACATACTTCTTTACGTAATATAAAATTGAAAAAAAAATTCATATTTGGCAAATTGCTATATTTTATATTTTCTATACCTTGACTCTTTTTTAGATACAATTGAATTTTTTTTTTCGAAAATACAATTCGAATTTGTTTTTCTTTTTTTTTTCTCGGTTTTCGCAAGCATCAGATGGTTGCCATCGAATCCTCTAATATTTATGTAAAATTTTTAAATTATTAACAAAATATCTTATTATGAAATTTTAGAATAATATATTTATCATTATATATTTAAAATGAATCATGAATATATGAATATAGAAATTAATATAGTATGTGCATGATACGTAAAGTGTATATATGTACTTATATACATAATGCACATAATGCACATACGCTTTACTTCCACAGCCTGTATTATCTCTGAAAAAAATGGCAAAAAATCACTAAATTCTGTCTTTGAAACACAATAACTCTTGAAACAAAGAACGTAGAGAAGCATATTAGGTATCATTGAAGAGAGGGGGGAGTTTCCTTCAGATTTTTCTTAGACCAGATTCTTCTGGCTAGTACACCGTAGTTATTAAAGGGTGTTTCGTAGATTGAGTGCGAAAAATCTTCATCGCCCTCTAGCGGCTAAACGGTTGAGATTACCCCCCTCCCTCTACAACGATTTTTTGTTTGTCTCGGCGAGACCTATCTACTGTGTGCCGGATGACCACCCGAAACCGGACACCCTGTATATATGAATAATTTAACCATTTAATGCATTTTTAAAGAAAATCAACATATGTATGTACATAAATAATATTGAACGATCGTGTAAACACATTTGTATACTGTCTATATTTGTATTTGTCTGTATAGTACATTATTAGGTGTTTTCGATTTGCAAATTTCAAGTACTTGCGAGTACTAAAATATGTCTAGGATAAATATTGTTAAAACGAACGACACAAAAATTATTCGTAACTATACTTACATTTACTAGCGCAGTTACTTGAAAAATTTTTTCATGAGTAGCTGCGAGTAGATGGTTTAGCACAGACATTTACCTTTTCTACTCGCAAGTACTTGAAATTTGCGAATCGAAAACACCTATTATACTACATATTAGATTAGTCCTAGTTTTTCAAATTTAGCCGCACAGCTAACTATAGAAAAAATTAAACAACAGTCAATTAATTTATGTATAATATGCATGCAATGATTGATTTATTTATTTATCGATCATGTATAAAGGTTATCGGTAAATACGTATATGTAATCAATGTAATTCATTTTTGGTCATTAAAATAAAAAAATTGAAAGAAAAAAATGTATACAAACTCTAAGTAGGTATTAATAATACTCGTTACGTACTTACCCAAATTTATATTCGTACATATAAAAAGATCATGCATAAGACATAAAACTAATGATAGATCAAATTGTCTTGTTTATCATTTCGCTATTTTGTTTATTTTATTTTGCGATTTTTTAATGGATATTTCTAGTGCTATATTATTATTATAAAAACAAAACAAAAACAAAATAGAAAAGATCAATTAACAATTTTAATATATGGTGTCAATTCAGTAGCATTATTATAAGATAATTCAATTATAATCTTATCTTTTTTATTAAATTCATTGAAAAAAAAAGAAAACAAAAACTACACATATTAGTACTGTGTGTTATATGTGGCGACTAATATATGTGTACATACTCGTATATGATACTTTCAAGTTTTTCACATAGAGACACATACCTGGCTATAGAATTTTTATTATACTGGAAAATTTAGTAAAAAATAAATAAATAAATAAACGTGCAATATCATAAAATAATACAAATAAACACATGCACATAAATGAATCATATACCTTATGCAGAAATTATAAAAAAAATAAAATAAAATATATTTTTTCTGTACAAATATAAAAAAAGGAAAACTTATTTTTCCATCTTTATTTATCTTAATCAAAGTTTAGATAAACACAAAAATAAAAAAAATAAAATGAAATGAAAATCTTTCAAAGGCGCAAAATAAAATACCATAAATTTATGCACAATACATACGATTATCCACATACACATGTACATACATAAACTACCATAAACTTTAAATTCTATATAATTTTTAATGAAAACTGCTATGATGATCGCCTTGACCATTCATCCATATAAAAAGTTCTCTGTATATTATTGATTGTGATATATGAATACGAATATAATACCCGTTTATATATAATGCTTTTATACGTGCAAATATTTATATGCATGTATGTTTAATATGTAATATAAAATAAAAGATTGAAGAGGTCAATATTTATGTTGAGTGTTTTCTGTGATTTTTTTTTTTTCAAAATGTTTGTTTGCTTTACTAAACATAATAATGATAAAAATAATAATAAAAATAATACGTATATAGTAATGGTAATATGATATATCAGTAAAATATCTTTTTAATTGAAATGAAATAATCGTATAATCTATTATTTATTTGAATCAAACTTAATATATACATACTTACTTATTATGGAGTAACATAAAACATTAGAGAATTGCATTAAATATGTATTTAACAATATCTTAGATCTTTACAACATATACACGACAAGTATAAAATAAAAAAAATAAAAAACTTATATAAAAAGTCCTTGTAATGTATGTTATTTTTTTAATTCATATTTTATATCTATATTTAATTTTAGCTCTATACCTATATCGAGTATATAGAGTGTAAATAAATGTACATATATGTATAGATATTTAATTTTCAATTATTTTTATTGACCAAATATAGCTATAAAATTTTACCATATTTAGTAAATTCTATTTAATTTTGAAAATATAAGTATATAGTAAACTTATATAGGAAAATAAAACAAAAATTAAAAGAAATACAATTTTTAATTATAAAAAAAAAATTGAAATTTTCAAATGCAGAATTAAAAAAAATTAAAATACAATCATTATTTTTATTTTCTTCACTATTTCAGTTAAAAGATTCTATAATAAAATGTATATGCTGCATGCATGCAAAATAATTCTTGTGTAGTGCAGAGATGAAAAGAAAATGAATTTTTCTTATTATTCAAAATACGAGTGCGTGGTATGCAAATGCAATATATGTACATTCTATAACGCAAGATAATTGGAAGACTCTATCTCTGTGGTATATCGTACCGTACCATAGCTAGCTGCCAAGACAATAAACTATCTTCCTGTTAATTATTGTGTTTAGTGCAAAGCATGTATAAAAAGAAATTGACACTACTTACTTACTACGTTTCTCGTTTTCTTTCTTTGGTGTGTAGTGCAAAGCAAGTACAGGGGAAAGTGAATTTTTCTCATAAAATAAAATACGATTACATGCCATGCAGATGCAAGATACTATAGCGTATATTGTACTGTAGTTAGATGACAATAACCTAATTGGTATTCTATTACTTATTGTTTTTCCTTTTTTCTTCTATACTTCTTATGGTGTGTAGTACTAGTGCAGACTATAGATAGAGCAAGTATTAGGGTAAAATGAATTTTTCTTTTGAATGAAAATACGACTACATGGCATGGTATATAGACTAGTAATATGGTGTATATAGCATTTTAAATTTAAATTCAACTTTTTCCAACTTAAATTAATCTTTGTACAAGTTAAATTAATCTTTGTCCAAGTTAAATTAATCTTTGTACAAGTTGAATTAAACTTTGTACAAGTTAAATTAAACTTTGTACATTTTAAATTAAACTTTGTACATTTTAAATTAAACTTTGTCAATTTTTAATTACAGTTGAAAAAGATTGAAAATGTGAGTGATACATTGATTATTCTGGATAATGTCAGAATCCATAAAACTTCTGAAAATAGAGAGCTAATTTCTTCGAGAATTTCTTTCTTCAGTTGGAGTACTTGCCACCATACTCTGCAATGCTCAATCCCATCGAAAAAGCATAAAATGGACAAAGTATAATTTAAAATGTACAAAGCTTAATTTAAAATGTACAAAGTTTAATTTAACTTGTACAAAGTTTAATTTAACTTGTACAAAGATTAATTTAACTTGGACAAAGATTAATTTAACTTGTACAAAGTTTAATTCAACTTGTACAAAGATTAATTTAACTTGGACAAAGATTAATTTAACTTGTACAAAGATTAATTTAAGTTGGAAAAAGTTGAATTTAAATTTAAAATGCTATATTATTTGTCGATCTAACAGTCGACACAATGACGTCACTTTTTCTATCATAAATTAACTGACATACCTTATCTACTCTATATAACATCGTACATACAATTAGGGACATGTATAATTGCAAAATTAAATGTTTACATTTATGTAAAACTACATTTATGTACATATGTGTATGCACATGATTTCATGAATATATACATACATATTAATTATACATAATTTATGTAATATACATACTAATATTTATATATGTTTTAACAGTATGAATAAAATGTAAACGAATAAAAAAAATAATAAACTTTAATATTAATTATGCATGACAAGTTTATATAACAGATTTTCAAAATATAAACTTATATGTACATAAAAAATATATTATGTATGTACATAATAGAATAGGTATTACTTGTTTTTGCTTTTTTTGTTAAATTTTGATAGTGTCATGTCATATGTGAATTTTGCCATGCAAAATAAATAGACATAGTCACACGTGTATAAAAAAGTGTATATGTGTCTATTAGAATCAAAAGGGTATCAAAGGAGTTTTTCAAAAAAAGAGTTAGATATGCCATTTTATTAGTTAGTTTTTTTTCTATTAGAAATAGTTTAAATAATTTGAAAAAGTTTTCCTTTCTCCTTTAAAAATCGAATCGAAAATCAGTGTTTTTTTCAAAAGGTAACCTTTTCCATATTTTTTAAGTATCAAAAATGTATCCTTTCCTATACATGAATTGAACTTCGAAAACATGATTTTTCCCAGCAAACATTTTGGCAAGTGTTTACCGTGGTAATAAAAAGGGCAATAGTGAATTATTGCCATTGCCAAGCAAAATGTAAGTATTCTTGCAAATTTTTCGTTTAGGCAATATTTTCGCAATTAACTAATTATAAACCAGCAAACATTGTTAACTTATGCGTTCGATTGTTGCCTCGGCAATAAGGCCACATTTGCCTATTGCTTCGATATCATTTTCGAGCAAAAAACGATACGTTCCTCTCAAGGAAAAGTTTGCTCGTAAGCGAATCATATTGGCAACTTATATTCTTATCGAAGCAGCAATAAGAATGCAATATAAATATTGTATTGCTGAGGCAACAATCGAATACATAAGTTAACAATGTTTGCTAGTTTATAATTCACTATTGCCATTTTTATTGCCACGACAAACACTTGCCAAAATGTTTTCTGGGTTCCTATACGTTTTGTACTAAAACTTAAATATAATTTTTAAAAGAGACCTTTTCTTCTTCTTTAGAGTACAACAGTGAACAGTCCATTCAATAATATTTGAATTACTTGACTTTTTTTTTGTTACCGTAATTTTACCAAAGATGTTATCGAGGAATAGATATGTGAGCCACAAGAACATGGTACAGATCTTTTTATATATATTTATTTTTATTTGTAGGAATTATCTTTTGTCATTTGTTTTTGTTTTTATGAATTATTGCTAAAAAGAAATCAAGTTTTCGAATTTTTTTATATAATGTTTTCTTCTTTTTCACGAGTTTTATTTTAGATATTTAATGTCAAAAGGTAGCCTTTTCCATTTATCAGTTTCAAAAAGTAACCTTTTCCAAATTTTATATGTATGTAATTTTAACTAAAACCGTAAGAAATATTTTTTTTTTATTTGGTTGAATCGTGTTTATTTCTGCTAAAGAAAAGGATAGGTTTTTAAAATGTGTGACAATAGCAGTAATATGAATATGAAAACATTTTCATGATTTTCTCAATTTCACTTAATACTCCTATTCCTATGATCCCCTCTTAATTCTAATAGACACATATATCTACTATATTTCTATATTAAGTAAATCTAAATATATTTAAATAAATACGGCGTGTATAATAATGCGAACGTTTATCGCAAAATACTGGTGACAAATATGCGTTAAATTTAAATTAATCTCAATCTCTACATTTGAAAAAAAAAATTGAAATTGACGTAATTTAATAAGTATAAAAAGCAAACTACTATGTATTTACTATATACATATGTAATATATGTATATACATATGTTTATGTATGCAGTTATGGAAAATATAATATTTAATATACAGGAGGAGGAGTGTTAAGGAAAAATTTAAATTTATAAACTTATAAACGTGAAATAATGAGAAAGCAAAGATATTAATTTGAATGGTTTTCTTTTTCATGCACATATTATAACGAAGTACCAAAGGAAATTTACAAGACTCTCTTCTCTCTCCTTCTTCAACTAAATCATCAATGATCATGCTCATGCAAGACATGATCCATGTATCCATGATGATACGATGATCCATGTTCTTCTATTAGAGCCGGTCTTTTCACGTGAGCAGAAGGAGCAACTGAATAGAACCATAGAACAAAACGACAAATTCAGAAGGCGGTGCAAAAATAGAACCGGGTTCAAGCGCGTCTAGATCTAGACGTGCATAAATATCTTGCCGATTCTGCATTCAATGCAGTGACTTCAACTTCGACTTTGATTTAATGGATATGTAATGTATTAGAACTTCTACATTCAATTCAATGCAGTAGACTTGACAGCTACTTTTACATGATAAGCATGCTGTAAAGTCGAAAGTCAAAGTCCAAGTTGAAGTCGCTACATTGAATGTAGAAGCGGCATCTAAGCATATCTACGTTACGTGCGTCTAGGCTCTATTCAATAGCGCATGCTTTTGCTGAACGAAAAATCGCATCGTTTTAATGTTTTAAAAAAATTATTAAAATTATGTGAGTATATTGAAATTCAAACTGATGTTTAACGTTTATTTTTCAGATGTTTATATTTTATTAAATATAGAAATAATAAAATATGTAGGTACTATGAACAAACAGAAAATTAAGTTCAAAATATTTTTATATAAAAATATATTTTTAAAAATCTGAATTAATGAGCATCAATTAAAATCAAGTCAATATTATATGTCATAACTAAATAATCAGCTAATTTTTAATACTTTACCTTATTGTGTTCGTATCATGATCATATGATCATCACAACATATAAAGATAAACTCAATAGGTGCTTTCGATTTGGCAATTTCAAGTGCTTGCGAAATGCGAGTAGGAAAGATAAATATCTGTGCTAATGCTAAAATACACAGCTACTCATGAAAAATTTTTCAAGTACTTAGCTACTAGTAGGTAGATGCAAGTAGTTACGAATAATTTTTGTGTCGTTCGTTTTAGCAATTTATCCTAGACACATTTTAGTACTCGCAAGTACTTGAAATTGCCAAATTGAAAGTACCTAATATACATTTATCTTATTTATCAATATTTTTCTTGGATATGGTGATTAATTTAAATTTTTCGATGTTAAATTGATTCATATTTAACTGACATATTTGTATTGACAAAAATTCGGGTAAAAAAAAATAAAATTTTATTTAGTTTGTGCTTGAAAAATACATAAAAAAAGTCTCCATAAACAAAGCTCGACGTCTGTGACATCTGTTATTCAATGGCAGAACCAACATTTTTATAATCAATAGCTGTTTTTCTTTGGTCACAATTATATGATAATTCTCAGTTTGACATCTCACTTAGATCATTTATATTATTCTTTTTACTAACTGAGCAATCAAACTGAAAGAAACGGACTGATACTTTTATTCTCAGTTGATTGTCATTTTGAATAGAAATAATTAAAAAAATTTTTATTTTTACAAATTAATTTTCACAAATTATTTATTACAAATAAACTATATCCAAGAATTTACGAAGTATGAACACGAAGATTGTCAAAATTGTTTTTTTTTTAAAATTCTCAGTTCCTCACATCAACTGAGCAAAAATATTTTTCCTCAGTTGGATTACATAAATCTCACTTCGTTGCTGCTGCCACCTATAACAGAATAGAAAAAACACATACCAAAGAAACGCATTGCTCAATTGAGAACTGAGAATTATCAGATGATCATGACCAAAGAAAAACAGCTAATAATTTACAGTTTACAGGTATATTTTCTGGCAAAACTGCGTGCGTACTTATTATAATCCTGGACAATTTACTCCATGAATATGTCTGAATTCAGACCACTTCTTTTACATGGTTTTTATATGATGACATTCAGGTTTATTAGCGTTCTATCAGCGTACTAGACCGCCTATAAACATTCAGTCATCATCATCATCATACAAACGCACTACATTGCATTGCACCGCAATTGCATACAAGCAGCTTGCAAGCAACTGACTGGCAACTGCAACAGCAACATGCAACTATACAGCTGAATAGCACAGATACAGATGAATGGTCAATGGTGTGGTGTGCGCTTGCGCTGCGACCAGCGAAACTGAAGATGAGATTGAGCAAACAGTAAAGTAATAAGAATAATAAGCATAGTAAATCTATATTGATACAGTAGTGACACTGGGCACGTGTTAGCAAAAATTTCTCATGGCCTTTGTCCCGTTATTCATTCGGTCTTAACGGTTTTGCTAAAAGTCGATAGTAATTAAGAGCCTTTGTACGAAAAAGAGACAAAAAAAATGGAACTGCAACACCAACCGTTTTAAAAAATGTAACATTATTACAGGGTATACTCATTAAAAAAAGTACAAATTTTGTTATTTAAAATTTTTTATCTAAAATAAACAAAATTTCCAGATCGCCTTTAAAAATACATTATGAAAAAATGTAAATATCTGCTTATCAGTTTCAATTTTCCCTATGATTTACATTGTCTAACTAACCAGTGAAAAAGTTCCAGATCGCCTTTAAAAATGCGTTGTGAAAAAATCGTATACATGTACAATATGATTGCATTGCTCAGATTTATATATTGTTTTTTATCTTTTCTTCATTACGGTGGTTTATAAGGAAATATGGATTTGAAATAAGTACATTAATTCTGTACTGTTTTTGTAAATTGAATTTTGATTTTTTTTATTATTTTTAAATATTTATGTGTGTTGGTAAATTAAAAAAAAAAAAAAGAGTGTCACATCTTATTATAGTGGTTGATCAGTGATAATAAGTAAGCAAAGCACTAAACACTTAAGAGAAAGAAAACCAGATAGTACAAAAGTAAATAAAATAATGGTACATTTAAATTTAAAATAATAAATATGTCAATTGCCAATTGCCATTACCATTTTATTCAATAGTGTAAAATTGAATTGCAAGTGTTTGTAGGTTATGTTTACTTTACATTATAAATTTAAAAAGTGAAAATTTTGTATGTAGAATAAAATCACTGATTCACTGTCTTATCAAATAGGAATTTATATTTTAAAACAAATAAAAGTGACAAAAAAATATAGATAGAAATAGAACACAAAATGAGCTCCAGAAGGAACTATTCAAAAAATAATAGAAGAGGGCAAAAATTTAAAAATTCAAAATCGAACAGGAATTGTGAAAGAGTATTAGCCGAAAGAGTGTCTGAATTAACGATTGGTAATGATGACGATGACTCAGATAATTCATCTAGTACATCAGGATCAGATTCAGAAAGTTCATCGTCATCATCATCAGCAGAACCAGCAACAGTCAAATTTCCAATTGCAATGTGGGATTTAAATCATTGTGATCCAAAAAAATGTTCTGGACGTAAATTATTACGTTTAGGTTTAATTGATAATTTACGTTTAGGGCAAAGATTTTCTGGTCTTGTATTAACACCAATCGGTAAAAAATGTGTAAATCCACAAGATAAGGAAATAATTGAAATGAATGGTTTAGCTGTTATTGATTGTTCATGGGCGAAATTAGATGAAACACCATTTAATCGTATGAAATGCTCATATCCAAGATTATTACCATTTTTGGTAGCTGCAAATCCAATTAATTATGGTAAACCATGTCAATTGAGTTGTGTTGAAGCAATATCAGCAGTTTTATATATAATTGGTTTAAAAACGCATGCTAAATGGTATATGAATAAATTTTCATGGGGTCATGCATTTTTAGAATTAAACTATGAACTATTAGAAAAATATTCAGAATGTACGACAAGTGATGAAATATTAAAAGTACAAAATGATTATATAACGAATGCACAAAATGAAAGAGAAGAACAACAAAAAATGAATAAAGATTGGAATTTATCAATAACATCATCCGAGAATGATGATGATGACGGGGACGAAGACGATAAACTCAAAATTAAAGCAGAAAAAAATTGTCCAGAAAATGAAGATAAATCTAAAAGTAATGGAGATTCAAGTAGTAGTAAAACAATAAATGAAGATGCCGTGAAATGAATACACTAAAAATATATGTAGATATCGAGATTATCTAAATAATCTTATAAATAATATTAAAAAAATAGATTTGTAATTTTTCTTTTAATTTATGTTTCTGTATGTATACTTTTTTACAATATAAAATTAATTTAAAAATAAAAAATTTAATATACAATTATGTAAATAAAAAAAAATGATTATATTATCAATTTAATTTAATATGTATTTTGTTTTTCATTTATGTCTATATAAACACACAAATTTCTAATAACATTAAGAAATGTTTGCAATATTATTTATATAATTATATACATATTATATAAATAATTTAAAGGAAAAACATAATATTACTTAAAATATGTTTCAATAATATGTTATATTATCGCTAAAAAATTTAAAAAGAAAAAATAAAATCTACATTACATGTGTAACTGAGAAAGTGTAAAAGAAATGATATATTGTGCTTATATTATTTTAATTTTAATCTTTTTACTTATTTTGTTGATTCAATGTTTCATTTGTTATGTTATGACATAAAATTTTCATTTATATTTTTTTATTCGATTCAATTTTATAGATTTCATTTTATTCTATTGATATTAGAATACATATTATTATTATATTAATATAACTTTTTCTTTAATCGTCCACTTTTCAACAAAAAAAAAAAATATATAATAAAAATGAAGAAAAAAATACATTTTTACTCTCCAGTAAAATAAAAATAAAATAAAATAAAAAAAACTTTATTGTGCCCTTCTATGATATTCTGGGCTAGCATTCATAAAATTTGTCATACTGAAATATTGTGAACTATTTTTAACCAAATATTTTAAAAAATCATTTAAATGTGTTAATAATATTTGTATTGATTTTTCATCTAATGATGTAAATGCCAATTTTGAACCCAATTTAACAAATAAACGTAATAAATGAAATGCACCATATATTTTTGACATTGGTGTATCCGGATATTGTCTCAATATTTCAGCATATTGTGGACGTTCAAATTTATATAATAATTGTGAACCTAACATAACATTAAAATATTCAATTAAACCGTTAGCAACATCTGTAATTGCAACTTCTTTACTTGGATTTGTTGATTTTGATGATTTTTTAAATGCAATATAACTATCTATAATATCTTGTACCGTAGTTTTAGCTGGTAAATCAATTAATTTATGTTGTCTTGTAATTGCATCCCAATCATCAACTAAACATGGTTTCAATTCATCTGGAATTTTAATTTTAACTTCGACTTTTGATAAGAATTGCTCTTCTGCTTCTACAGTTGATGTATCAGTACGATTACGTTTTTTACTAGAAACAAAATAATAAAATTATAAAAAAAATTTTTTTTTTGTTGGAAATGAGAAATCATTTTTATTTTTCGTTATAAACGAAAACGAACCGTAATCCTTCATCTCGATTTTCCGTATGTTGAACTGTAGTTGCTGGTGTATTTGGCTTCGATGGTCTTCCTCTACCAGATGTTGATGGTGCTGCAGGCGATTGTGTATTATCTTTTGTAACTTCTTTAGATGGTGTTGATGCTCTTGAATCACCATCTTTTACACTGTTTCCTTCAGACTTTTTACCTTTGGTCGATGCTAAATTTTGTAATGACGATATTAAAAAATTAAAAATCTTTTAAACTTTACTCTAAAATGTAATCTATACATAGTTAGTAAGAAAAATTAATTACATTTTTTACTCTTAGCTGCAAGAGATGCATGTTGTTTTGATACTTCTTTTTGACGTTGAACATTAGCCTCATTATATTTTAGAACACGATTTTCTGGTACCCATTCATCCCAACTGAAAATTTTCATCATCCAAATATATATGTATGTATTAATCTAGAAATTTTATAATTTTCTTTTGGAATTAGTGACAGATTTCTTAACTTACTTTTTACTCCAACCAGCATAATGTATGAAATATTTAACTTGTTTATCTTTCGTTACCATACTTTTTAAGGCTTTTGCCTCATATATAAGTGGTCCATGAAAACATAGGACCTTTTCGCCTACATTTGTTTTTGTTTCAATTTTTTTTTATCATTTACAAATAGAGAAGAAGAAGAAAATTAGAAAGAAAATAATTTCATTTAATTTTTAATGTTTATGGATCTTGTTTTTAAAATTCTATTTAGAATTTACCTTCGGCGAATTTTAATTTTGTTGTCATATCACTATTTTCCGAAGTTATTTTGGCGGCTTTTTTAATTACTTTTCACAATTAAAAAATATAATCAAAATGAAATTTATTAAAAGTCAAAAAATGTTTTGATTTTTTAATACCTCTCTCTATATATAGTATATATTTCTTTTTTTCTGTTCTTTTTATTATATTTTTTTTTATTTTTTTTTTTTTTTTGTTTAATCGGAAGTTAGTCACAAATTCATGATAATTTTATTAATTCAATTTATAGAAAAGTACAGAGTACAGACAGAGTACAGTTACAGTCAGCATCAGCAGTAGAATCATAGAATAATATACTTCGTATACCTTTACGGCCGTCACGATAAGCCCGTTCCGACATGTTTCAAAACATACCTGTTATAGTCAAACGGAACGGTATAGAATAGACTATAGAGTAAATTTGAAAGCTAATATTGAAAATTTATATGGAAACAGGTTATGTTATCCGTAAAAAGTTGAAATTTGTTCAACTTCAACGTTTCGTACCGTATTTGTTTGTTTCATTCTTAATTCTTAGCTGATAAGTTCAGTTCAGTTCATCTCAGCTCCGCTTTCTGTCTGCGCGTAGCCTTAAGCCGTAAAAAAATGACTTCAGCTAACTCAAGTCAGAGGTCAGATTACATTGTTTTAAATCAGTGTAACTATATTTGACTCAAGTCAGCAATTCCATATGAAGTTTATATGAAATATCGCATTTTGTAGTTAATGTAAAAAATTTGTAAAAATTTCCTTTATGTGTAACTCTCTCTAAATTTTATGTTTTGTATGTGTAAAGTGTAACTCTAACTAGTAACAAATATCATGTTCATGTAACTATTCTATTAACTATCCTTACTTTCACATAATGCTTACTCAATTCACAGAAGTCAATATATAGTTACAATACAAGTACAACTTCAGACTTGAGTTAGCTGAAGTCATTTTAGTTACGGCTTTATACAGTGGTAGAATAGTAAAATAATGAAAAAATAAAAACAAACTGCACTGTGCAATGCAGTGCACTTGCATTTTCTGTAACTGTGGAACAAGAACAAGAGAAATTATGGAATTGTCAAATGTAATGTGTACAACAAAATACAAAAATAATTTCATCTACTACTATATTTACATTTTTTCATTTTCTATGCACTACAAAAAGTTACAAAAAGGAAAAATTATAATATATTAATTGCTATTTACATTTACACACACACCATGGATATTGGATATCAATGAAATACACTTACACAAATCATCTATAAATTTAGAGTATTTAAAATTTTTTAATTTAAAAGAGTAAAATACTATTTCCAGATTATTAAATTGTACATTACATAAATTTGACATTTGGTAATTTATTATTTATTTTCACGAAATAAATTTCTTTGAGATATTCTGAAAAAGTAGGAAATAGTTCGGCTGTGTCAGATTTTTTATCTACACACAAATATAAATATATAATCCTGCAGTTAGCTCTGATTGTCTCCTGCTTCTTTTAACAATTCTTTAGCATATTTTTTAAAATTCAAATCAATAATCCTATAAAATTTGAATATCCTTCATAAAGGATATAACAATTCGTTACACTATTCAACTCTAGCTGCCGTTGTAAGTAATTACGTTTTGTTTTGTATTTGTTGTGTCATCATAACATAACGACCAATGTGCAGCTACAGATAAAACCAAAATGACGCTCTAAAACAAGGAAGGGGAAAAAGTCGATTATTGATCGAATGGATTTCGAAAAAACCATAGTTGATTAAAATGAAAAGCACAAGTTTGTCAAGTTTCTCTCAAAACTTACGATATTCTCGAAAGTCAAAAAAACTTTTTTGATAACTTTCACTTTCACTTCAGTTTTCATTTCAAATCCAAATTCCAAATCCAAATTCATTTCATTTCCATTTCTATTAAACTAGTTTAGTTCTTTAGTTTCATTTGGAATTTGTCAAATTCGTCTTGCGTTGCGTTGCAACTTGCAAAATATAAACGTAATTTATTTAGGTTTATATTCAATTTTTCTACACTAATTAAAATAATGCATAAAATTTGATTTGTATTGATAAAAATTACAAATTTTTGTATATTTCTTCTAACTATGTTATTTAGATTCTAGTTTTATTTTTAATTATTTCATAAATATTCAATTTCAAAGGTTCATATTCTTGATTCTTCTACTCTACAATCTGCATAAAGACATAAATCATAAATCAGTCTCGAAACGAAAACTGTTGCTTGATGGTTGTTCGATATTGGTTGATGTTGCTTGATGTTTCTTTATGTTGCTTACAATTATCACGTGGGCAAAGTGTTTGTGTTGTTTTGTTGCAGTGTTAAGCTTTCATGTATACGTGTTGTGCTTTTTTCTTTAATTTCCAAAATTCGATTATGCTTTTACTGCTTTTTGACAATTTAAAAATAGATAAATATTTCATTTCGAATTAACGCCATTTTGGTTGTTGAAGTAGGAGGAGAATTTCATCGAACAGCTCTGCGGAAAGTATAGAAAAAAGCGACTCCTATCTGAATTATAATTTTTGTGGTGTTCAATTTAAAGTGTAAAATTCAAAGTTCTTTTTTAAAGAAAAATAAAAATCGTATTTTTAACATACAGAAAATTTGTAATAAACACTTAAAAGGTTTGTACATTAAATTTATAATTTTAAAATTTATTGAAATTTATTTTTGTGGAAATTATTCAAAATGTAAAAATAAAATCTAAAAAAGTTATTCAAGTTTTACTTATTTATTTATTTTATATCACTTTATGATCAAGAAAATTAATAAATTAAATGACAGACAAAATAAAATGAAAATGTACACAAAACAAACACAAAGTGTACAAAGTCAAAAATTATATGGAATATGAAATGAAGAAGTTAAATAGTTATTAGTTAATGTCGTGTCGTGTATAAAAATAATCTATATTTGGTGAATTAATGATTTTTTAATAAAATTTAGTGTAAAAAATTAATAAATTATTTTTTTCGTTTTTCTGATCTAAATGTTATATATATGAATTTGTGTATTAAAGGAAATTGTATAAATTTAATATATTAAATGTAAATGTGTAATGTGTGAAAAGAAGAAAGAATAACATGAAATATGGTGGAAATAAAAAATTAGGTTAATTTATATTTATTAAAAAATAAAATATTATTTCGTCTGATACGATATTTTTTTATTTTGTTGTTTTTTTATTCATTCTGTATTCTTAAAATATATAAATTGTGTAGTTTTTCTTTCTATTATGAACGAATGTGAAAAATAATGCAATACAATACGTAACATTGTAAGCGTCATTTTTATATTTTCATTTTGTTTGAAAAAGAAAATCATGGCGGGCGGGCATCATCATCATAATCATCGTATCGTAAATCGTACCTCGTACGTCTACATCTACAAACAAATGTATAAATGTATAATACAGAAAAAGCTACATAAAATAAATAAAAATGTGATGCGATATTAAGCTCTTTTAAAAAATTATATTGAGAAATTCTCTTTACCCATCCCTTTACTAAAAAAACACATGAAATTTTTTCTAAAAAATCAATTATTGTGTATAAATATTGTGACATATTCAAAATTATGAACAAAAAATCAATAATTTCATTTAACTAAATTTTACACTGAATTCGATGTAATTTAAATGGAACAAATTGAAAAAGAAAATAATCACATCACATGCAATTTATAATAAAAAAATGTACCGATACCGACAGAAAGAAAGCGAAACCGAAAGCACTGTCATTTTGTATTGTAGTAATTAAATTAATTGAGTCGCTCGAAAGTCGCATTCGCAATTCGCATTACCTTACCAGAAACCAGACCAACATTGCATATATACATAAACAAACATAATATGATTTTATATACATCATAAATGTAATGTAATATTCCTTTTTGCTGAATTTATTTTAAAATAATGTAGCTGAATATGTATACGGCATATTTCCATAGCAAAGTACAGTAAAGTAATTAATGACCTTTTTGTTTTGTTTCATTTTCTCTTAATTTATTTTATATGTTTCTTCGTGTGAATGAATACTATGTGTTATTGTGTTTGTAATCATGTTGCATATGGTTACATATAGACATATAGAATTGCATTCGATTGCATTCACACTTTCATGTATATTCATGTACATATATTTGTCTATTATTGGAGTGTTCGTATTGTTTTGATATTGATAGTTGAAAATCATAAAGAAAAACAAGGAAAAAATAACCGTCAAAATATAAAAAATTAATTTGAAATAGAAGAATTAATTTCATCACCCAGCTATCATGAAAATGATAAAAGTTTATAAATGAAGTGACAATTAAAAAAAACCATAAGAAATTAAAAAAAAAAATCAAATATTTTAATTAAAATTGAATTGTTTTCATTTTCAGATTAATTCAATAAAACATCATTGAAAATCTTTATTTATCTAGACATTATTAAAAAAAAAATAAACATTTTAAAAAAATGGGAGAAATAAAATCAGTTAAAGTCGATAATTGGGGAGTATTCTTCCTGCAGAAATTACAAAATTTCTTTAATAAAACAGATTATTGTGATTTAACATTACAATTTAATGATAATTCACAATTGAAAGTGCATCGTCTTGTATTAAGTGCATGTACAGATTATTTTAATGTTCTGGAGCAAACATGTGAAATGATGGATGATGTTCTTATAATGCCACTTGAATTGCAAGCTGATGTCGTTGTACCGATTGTTAATTTCATGTATACCGGTACATTAGAATTTGAATTACGAATGTACGGTAGATTATTGAAAACAGCAAGAGATATGAATATGACAGTGTTATTAAAATTATTGGAGGCTCATCGACGTACAATGGAAAGAAGTCCTACAGTACAGGTTAGTAAATTATTTTTGTAAATAAATTTCATGTGCAAAATTTATGAAAATTTTATTTATTTTTAGACATTAAATCGAAATAGTCAACGTACATCAAATTATCAAAGGAGAACTCAGACAACAACAACACGTCGAGGAGGACATTCGAATACCACATCATATAAATCTCTCCAAATTAAACCGATACAGTCTTATTTTCAAGCATCTACAACAACACAAAATATAACAAAATATACAACATCAACAAAACCAGTTAAAGGACCATCACGTTTCGATTATCCACCAGAGGGTAAAGTTCTACCACCAGAAACATTTGAGCAATCATTCGATACAATATCGTATGAAAGTAAACCGTTGATATGTAAAGAAGAACCGGATTCAGAAGATTATGATGGTATGGTGCAAAAGAGTTCAACATTTGAAGAATTACGACGTGGTTATAATAATAACAAGAGACCGGCATCATCAGTTTCATCATTCGAATCGCCACCAGAAAAGAAACCGAATATCAATGATGTTAAAGAGTATGCAGAACAGCAACGTGTGCGTAAGCAAATTGCACAGGAATTTGATGATGATAATGAATTCGAAGAGACAATAGATGATGAATTTCATCATGACGATGATGATGATGAATATGTACCACCATCATCATACCAAAAACAATCGAAACAGCAACAAAATAAAAAATCGCCTTCAAATAAGGAACAGCAACAATCTGTGGTCATTAAACAGGAAAATAATCGACAAACTATTTTCGTAAAAGATACACAAAATTCGAATGTTAATCATGCGAAAATAATTAGTGAAGTACTCAGAAAATATCCACATCTTGTTAAAAATAATAAAAATATAAAATTGAAAATTGTACCGAAATCCAGCGGTACCGGGAAATCTGAAACCCAAAAAATTGTACTCAAAACAGAAGTAGAACAACGTCCAATGGCTGTTCCACAGCTTCCGCCGCCCTCTGCTAAGCACAACACATATTCATCAGCCACTCACACTCAACGTACCACTGGAAATATAGCGGCTGGAAAAAGTTTATTACAAACAAAGCTACCGCCTAAATCAAGTGTTACAATAAAAAAAGTTGATGTTCCGACTTCTGTAACACCCAGCTCGTCTCAACAACCTCGTCGCATCGATAGCAAAACAATGCATAGTCTTATTGCAATGGGAGCAGAAAATAGAACAGGTTAGTATATAAAATTATAGCGAGAAAAAATATTTTGAATTTTATATTATTTTTAGGGCCATGGCTTTGTTTACGTTGTGGAGTAAACGGTCGCCCGATCAGTATTCCATCGTATCGTGGTTTCCGTCGACATTTAATCAACGCCCATCAAGAGAAAATCGATCCAAGATTGTGTGAACACTGTGGATGGCGTTCGACTAACAATCGAGAACTTTTCCATCATATGTTAGTCGAACATAAAATCAAGCCACCCACAACTTATAGTTTTCCAAAATGTGATCTGTGCGACACAATTCTATTAAATTATTCTGATCTTGAAAAACATGTTGCCGAGAATCATGAAGAAGGCGTTGAAGTCAATCAGAGTTGCATTTATTGTAACAAAACATTTGCCAATGAAAGTTTGCTGTATGCACACATGAAATCTAAGCACAGAAATCGTGCTAAACAAGACGGAGTTGTTGATTTCTCTGAAGATGATGAAATTGCATTTGAAAGTGATTCTCAGTTGTCCCAGTACCATTCGGATGCGGGTAGTGATAATAAAATTAAAATTCTTTCGGATATAAGTTTACCGAAAAATATTCCAATTATTCAAGCAGAAGATAATGCTCCAGGCACAACTATAACTTTACCAACAAATATTATTCAGACCGATTCGAAACTAATTGGTGAGTCAGTAAAGAAAGAAGTTATTTTTAGTAGAAAATTATTTTAAAAAATATTTTTTTCAGATCCTTTAGAAGGTCCGAAATTTGTAAATGCTGATGGAAAAGAGATGGAATTAACGGATGAACAGCGACAAGAAATAATTTCACAACTTCAAAACCAGGATCACGGAGCTGTGGTTATGGTTCTGAATGACGATGCCGAACAATTAACATCAGTCCTTTCAGGCGGTGATATATCTACCTCGTCTCCTTCTACTTCGGTACAAGCTACTAATGTTGCAACAGCTGTAGCTGAAAAAGAGCAACATAAGCCGAGAAAAACTAAACATACAGTAAAAACAGAAATTGATGACGTCGGAGAAGGTGAAGAAATGATTGAATGGCTAGACGAGGAGAGCGGTAATATTATGAAAGTACCATTAAGTAAATTCAGTAAAATGGGAGATATAGAAGAAGAGGATGAGGAGGGAGAAGAAGAAATGGAAACTGAAGAGGAAACAGAAGAAGCTAATAAAGAAGTTGAAGCATTTGAAAATGCTGATGATGAAGAGAAATCAACAAAATCTAAAGATATAAAATCTTCTGATGAAATTAAAAAAGAAATTGTAAGTTCATCTATAATTATGGCTATGGGATTTTTATTTTTGACTAACATGTGTACATTTTTTATTCGTTTTTAGAATGATGATGATGACCATAATCATAAATTGGTGAGTGCAGATGAAAATACATCTGATTCTGTTAAAGATAAGAAAGAAGATGAAAAACGTAAGAATTCTACAAGCGATCATGAAATAGAAGAAAAGGACAAAAGCACTAAATCACAACAAAAATCAAAAACAAAAAGTAAAATAGCAGAGAACAGTGCCATGGAAACTTTGAAGATTTTAACCGGTGACTGGAGCGATGATGATGATGATGGGGAGGAGGAGGAGGAGGAGGAGGAGGAGAATGAGGAAGATGAGTCAATAGATAAAGATAATCTGAAAGATGTTAATAATGAAATCTCTAAAGATGAAGAGATTCTATTTGAAACACTAGAAGAACGGGAAACGAACGGAGAATCATCTGATAAACTATCAAAGGAAGACGATAACAAAATTAAATCAAAAGATAATGAAAAAAAGAATATTGATAAGAAAAGAGAAAGAAAAGTCAGTGACATGGATTTGGATGACATGTCGACAGATGAACAAGAAGATATTTTAAAAATGAATGACATTAAAGTTGAAGATGTTACGGACGATGATATGAAAATTATTGAAGAATTGAAAAATTATGAGCAAGAACAATTAGAGGCAGCAGAAGCGCAAGCGGAAGCAGAAGCGCAAGCGGAAGCAGAAGCGAAAGCAGAAGTGCAAGCTGAAACAGCAGTAGAAGCAGAAGTTGAGACAACTGCTACTGATGAAACTAAAGATAAATCTGATACCATTGCTGGTGAAAAAGAACTTAGATCGAAGTCGAAATCAATTTCTAAAAGTGCAAGTCCAACAATGAGTGAAAGTAGCAACAGTGGTAGTAGTATTATTAGTGCCACAAATACATCAGGATCAGATAAACCGAAAAGACGTGGACGACCTAAAAAAACTCCAATTATGAAAGAACAAAAACTTGATAGTCAAGATAAAGATGATAATGATGACGGTAATGATAAAGTGAAAGAAGATGATAAAAAAATTGAAACTGCAGAGAAGAAAGCTGAAGAATCAAAAGATGACAAAAGAAATAAGGACAAACAAATTGAAAATGATGAAGATAAAGACGATGAAAATTCAAAAGTATCACGAAAATTATCAGCAGATGAAGAAAATAGTCGAAGTTCTGTGAAGAGTGATGATCATGAGGAAAATAAAAAATCTGATGATAGAGATGAAACAGATACAGATGCAAATGCCACTGAAACAACATCACAAGAACCGAAAAATGCATCTGATAGTGTCAATAAGGATAATAATGATGATTTGATAACAAAAGCAGAAATACGAAATTTAATAAGTGATTGGGGAGATGATGATGATGATGATGATGATGATTTATAAGCATATGTAATTCATGCATACACATTATTTTAAGTAAAAATAAATTAATTTTAAGATGAATGATTTAAAGAACTATATATATATATATATATACATATTGATTGAAAATGATTTAGAAAAAATAAATCCAAGTTTTTATTTATACTTTTATCCTTAAATACACTCATCCTTTTTTAATAATAATTTTATTTGCATTCAAATGAATTTATTTATAACAAGTCTAAATTATTTCTATAATTATATTTAAATAAGTTCTCATTATTATTTCCCCATAGTGCCGAAGCTCTAAGTGAACTATGGTTTTAATCGAAGTGATTTCATATTTTTCTTCTCATTATTGCATATAAAATAATTGGTTTTCGTTATTTTATTATACATATTTATTTATGTCTCTTCCCATGGTCTTGGACCACGTTTTTGTTCCCAATTATCAATATCAATCTTTTTAATTTTTTCATATTCACTTTCTAATGTAACTTCACTTTGTTTTTTCATTTTAATTCCATATTTTTTCATATCTTCTTGTGATACTGGTTGCTTTTTTGAATATTGATATCTTAATGATGTGAACTCTTTTAAACCAAATGATCCACCAATCACAAGAATTAAAAATGGTAAACCATATTTAAAGAACTTTTTACGTTTTATTTGATTAAATTTTTGTATAAATGTTTCTGTTTGCATTTTATATTTATTTCTATTATTTTTAAAACTTTTTTTTAGCTTTATGATTTTAAATTAATTATGTTAAATGTTTTGGAATTAAAAATTATCATCCGTTTTGTTTTGACATATATGTGAATGTGTATGCATTTTCATCTTCATTTCATTTATATCTCATATATAATACTTCACATCACACATTCACACATGCTATGCTTCACACTTCACTTCAAGATCGAGTAATCAGAATCACCACAACCTTCTATATGTATAAATATAGAAGGTTGTGGAATCACTCACTAATCAGCAGCGTTACATATGTATGTGGATGTGATGTGTGACATGACATAACATAACCTACAAAATTTTATACCAGAATCCAGAACCAGTGCCCCGTGTAAGGTTGGTGTAAGGTAAGTAAGCATGTAAGATGTAAGTACACCTAACCCTCGTTTTGCGTCGTACATGTGTTCTTCAATAACGCGACGCAATATGAAACGACGCAAATCGAAAAGCAATTTTACAAGGAAATATTCTATGAAAAAGAAGATGCGTTCCAGCGAAACAAAGTTTAAATAAAAATATAATGAAAATTGCTGTTTTATTCAAAAAAATAACATAACAATACATTTAAATGATAAAAATAAAAATGAAAAGAATCACATTCATGTGCAAAAAAAAAATAAATTAAACTTAACATATCTACGATTTTTGTAGAAAATAAGATTTAATGTCTTTTTGAATAGGTTTCTTTTTTATGTCTTTATAAATTTCGGTGTAGCAGTTTAAGTCTTCTTTCACAACTCGTGCTACTTTTGAACTTCTTTCAAAATATGGATCATTTTCGTTTAAAATTTCAAGTGCTTCGTCAATTAGGTTGAATGCTTTACTCAACACTTTAGCAGTCAATTCTTTCTTTTCAACATGTTCCCCTTCATCAGCTAAATCATCTTGATTTATAGTTTCTAAATCCAACAGCATTAACTCCTCATTAGATAAATTTTCATCCTCAAACATAATCTCTTCAATATCTTCTCTTTCCATTCCCTCGAAATTTAATTCCCTTGCCAAATTCATCACCTCTTCGCAAGCCTGCAAAGCATCTGCCTGTGAAATGTTCTGATCTTCTTTTCTCGTCTTAACGCATTCAGGCCAAATTTTCCGCCAAGCACCATTCATGCAAGATTGTTTTACTTCTTGCCATGATTCTGAAATATGGTTGATTGCATCTTTTATGTTAAATTGCTTCCAAAATGTCGTCATGGTATTTTTGTCGGGACCATCGATTGAATGTAGAAGTTCTGTAAATGTCCGTCGAAGGTAATAGCTTTTAAATGTGTAAATAACACCTTGATCCATAGGTTGGATTAAAGACGTGGTATTTGGAGGCATAAATACGAATTGTACATTTTCTGGACACATGTCTTGAACGTAAATTGGATGACTCGGAGCATTATCTAAAATAATCAAAGCTTTAAAACTTAAATTTTGATTGGCGCAATAGCGTTTTATTTCTGGAATTGCACAATTCAAAATCGATTCTTAATTGATTTAATAGTAGAAGGAGCTAAACCAAGGTCTTTAGCGATGTCAATAGCTTTTTCGCCAACACTGAATCTTTGTAAAATGTTCAATTTTGTTTGAAGACTTATTGTTTTTTTCGATTGTTTTGTTATTTTCTCTTTAGCCATTTTTTAAACCTTAAAATATATGTATGTAATATTTGTAATACATAATATGACAGAAAGTAGATGGATACTAAATAAACAGGGTATTCCTCTAGAAACTGAACGACGCAATTCGGAATTAAAGCGACGCTAAGTGAAATTCGGTTTCAATTTAATGCCGACGCAACTTCGAAAAGATGCAAAGCGGAACGACGCAAAACGAGGGTTAGGTGTATATATACAATCATCACACACAATCACAACACAATTCACAATGTATGCTTTTGTATTGCCTTTGCATAATGTACATTCAGCGTTACCAATTTAGCTACGCGGTAGCTAGATTTAGCTACCAAAGGACAGTTACAGCTACGAAAATTTTTGTTTAGCTACCGGTAGCAATTTAGCTACCAATACAAATTTTCAGCTACCAAGTGGTAGCTAGAAATGTATTTGGCTAGTAAAAATAATTTAAAACAATATAAGCATTTTTTAAAACCATTTTAAAATTCAAATATCGAAATTTTCAAAAAATTTTGAAAAACGTAGTAGAAAGTTTTTAGCAGTATAGTATAGTAAATTTATTCAGATATAAAACTCTTGTTGTGAAGCTAAGTAAGTATAGTAATTAAATTATGTGTTGAAAAAAAAAGAAAAAGAAAATGATTTTGAGTTTGAGCTGAAGGAAATTAAGATAACCTAAATGAGTTAATATCTCTTCCTCATTCTAATTTTGACATAGAAAGAATATTTAGTACAATGAATATTGCGAAGAACAAAATAAGGAATAAAATGAAACTTAAAACATTGGACTCGATTTTATCAATTAAACTTGGTTTGCAAAGACATAATAAATGTTGTAAAGAATACGACTTAACAGAAAATGTTATTCGCAAAATAGGAAATATAGGAAAAATAGGAAATATAAATGAAATATTGTCAATAATTAATAGAAAAGACTGAAATATATCTATATTTTTAAAGTTTTCAATTGATATTCAGTTCCTTTACTTTATTCATTTGATTTTTTTTATTTTTTTTTTATAAAATGTTAAAATGTTTTTTGTTCTGATCTTTTTTTTTAATAAAATGTTGAAATGTTATTTACTTTTTTTGTAACCGTACAAAATAATTAATAAATATGTGACTTTGACTTCCATATTATCATACTTTCAAACACTAAAAATTTAGCTACGATTTAGCTACCAAATTTTTCTAAATTTAGCTACAAACTATCCAGTTTAGCTACTAATTTAGCTACGGGCCCGGCTTGATAATTGGCAACACTGTGTACATTGTACCAAGGCTAATAAAATATAATAAGGTTAGCTGTAGCGATATTAATAACCTGCAAATTAAGTTGTGACGTCACAATGTAAGATTTCTTGAAGCATTCATAAGACCGTATTATGTTAGTCGAAATTTTGATGTTAAAAAGATGAATTAAAAGTTAAAAAATTACTAAAGATTACTAAACAAAACAAATTAAGTTATTTTTAATAGTTGATAAAATATAGATTTAGTGCTCTAATTCTAAAATACATTCGTGTTTTAAAAAACAACAATAATAATTTAACATTTCTTACAATATGACGTCAGAATCGGTTGAAAATCTGATTGTAAAAAAAGCAAAAATTTTCCCTATATACGGCTACAGCTAACCTTATATATTCTATTAGCCTTGCATTGTACATTAATTGATTAATTACCAATTACCATATATATATATATTATTATTCTTAAGCTACGTATACACGACGAGAGTCTCCGGACTCCGGACTCCGTTTTCTGGAGACCAAAATCTCAAGCACGTATACACGATAGGAGACTTTGGTGCCAGGAGACCACAAAATTAGGCCTCCGGAGGCAAGAGAATAGGAGATTCTTGGAGACCAGTCTCTTTAGTGTATACATGGAATACGCATTTGGTCTCTGGTTTAAATCTCAGGAGGCCTATTTGATGTTTCTCCTGATGTTACTTGCCGTCATTCCAGTCGTAATGAATTTTTCGGATGGATAAGTTGAAAAATAGTTGGCCGAATTTCAACTAATTGCAGCAACTCTTTGACTTTTTTTGTTGTCCACATATTGTTGTAATTATATATATTATATACATATATGTACATATATAATATTTATATATTTATATATATAAGTATATACATATATATGAGTATATTTTATATTTTAAATTATTTTATATTATTTATTATAAAATTTATTAATTTATTTATTTATTTTATTTATTTAATTTATTATATTTTTATATTTTTTAATAATATTATTTAGAAAAAACTACACTATTGTTTTTTCAAACATCAACAATCGAAATGTCATTTTTAGACTCTAGAGTCCAAGAGTCAAATATCAAAACATTTTGAAAACCAGAGTCCATGTGTGGAGTCCACTTCTTTTCAGTATACACGGCAGGAGAACAAGAGACCAAAATGGACTCCAGAGAACACTGGTCTCTTGAAATTTTGAAGATCTCTTTGGTGTATACACACATCTCTTGGACTCCGAAGACCGTTTTTTGGACTCTGGTCTGGAGACCAAAATCTCTTGTCGTGTATACGTACCTTTATTGTGCTTGTAGTGTACTGTACATTGTACTTGTACAATGTTCATACAAATTGAATCCTTTAAGTTTTTAATAAATAATGAAGGAAAATGATAACATCGAAATTGTAATGTCTATTACTAGAATTCAATATGCAAAATTGAAATGTGTACAATTATTATTAATAAATAGTTGTCTTAAAATATTTTCTTTAGAGATTATTTTGTTAATCTTCAATAAAAAGAAATTGAGATAGATTTATTGTTTTTTGTTTTTATTGGTCAATAGTCATTGCCTTTGTATTAGTACCTTATACATATTATTAATTATTCATTATACCAATTGAAAAACAATAAAGAAGAAGATACATTTTGCGATGTTTTTCTTTCTATATTCTATATTTGTGGTTTTATTTTATCAATGATATAAATTTTTTTTTGTTTTCATAAAAATGATTTTAGTGTTTCAAAATTATTTCAATTTCATTTATTTCTACTATAAATTAGGATTGGGAAGTACGAATTACGAAAGTAGTGAAGTAGACAGACATAAATTTTTATAATAGTATTAATAGTAGTTCTAGTGATACTACTATAATTATTAATAAACATTTGTTTTGTATTTTATAATCCCAGTCGAAATACTAAGTCCCAAGTCGATTAATAAATAATTCGATCAACAATTTAATTACATTACTTACTTTAATCTCCATTAACACAAATAACGGATTACTAATTAATTACTTAGTTTATACCTACGCAATCTATTTTTATTCCAGATTTTAAATTATTCCCAATTTTATTAAATAATAATAGTATTAATAATAATAATTAATGCCACTTCTACATTCAATGCAGTGATTACAATGTAGACTTCGACTTTCCACTTCACTGTATGCTTAACGCACACTAGTTTGTTTGTTGTGATGTAAAAAAAAAATTTCATTTGTTTTATGTTGTCATCCTAGATGCAGTAGAATACAAGTGCAACATTGAAATTTCTCAAAGTCGAAGTCGACGCAAAAGTAGCTGTCACTGCCATCGCACAATTCGGGCGACAGCTATAGCGTATACAGTAATTAAATGGGACTTTTTACCGTTGAACTTTACGCTGTCGCTGTCGCTGTCGCCAAAATAGATTCTATTCTATTTTCCAGCGACAAAGAGCCATCTCGACCTGGATTTTACAGTAGTAGTAATCTATTCGCAAGAAGAAGCAAAAATATAAAATTCATGTTATGTTACGCTGTGGTTGTCGCTCGAATAGTGCGAACTTTGAGCGATACTGGCGATACGCTGCAGTTATCGCTGGAATTGTGCGATGACTGTCAAGGTCAAGTCTAGTGGTATAACTGACAGTCATCGCACAATTCCAGCGACAACTGCAGCGTATCGCCCAAAGTTCGCACTATTCGGGCGACAACCACAGCGTAAAATAACATGAATTTTACATTTTTGCTTCTTCTTGCGAATAGATTACTACTACTGTAAAATCCAGGTAGTGAATGGCTCGTTGTCGCTGAAAAATAGAATAGAATCTATTTTGGCGACAGCGACAGCGTAAAGTTCAACGGTAAAAAGTCCCATTTAATTACTGTATACGCGGAATTATGCGATGGCTGTGAATAATATAATAACGAACGAATTACTGATATAGTGGTGCCATAATGAACATATTTGGATCTTGATTCTTAAATCAACTGGGAAGGTATATTCATTCATGTATATTCGTGTACATAAATATATATACTATGTATATTCGTGTATTATTTTGACAATATCATATTCATATATCAAATATTACTATAAACCGCTTCCAACTTTTTTTTACTTGATTTTGATGTAGATATATTTCATATATTACATTAAGGCCCAACTATAATCGACATTGCTGACATAAGTTATGACATATGTCGTAGCCGAATACAGCCAAATCAATGAGCTAAACTATAATTGACATTGCCGACATTCGTTAAAAATTCGTTTAACATAAGCTCGACATAAGCAGTACGATCGAGAGCGTACATGACATAAGTAACATAAGCCATAAGCTCATTTTGTGAAATTCGTATTGCTTATGTTTAGTATGTTATCTATGTTATTATAGTTAACCAAATGTTACGTTTTAACATTCGTTATTTTTTCTTATGTTTGTTTTGTCAGGTATGTCGATTATAGTTGGGCCTTTACATTTAATATTATATTAATATGAATATTACACACACATATCTATACACACCTGCTAATATACCGACCGAACCGAATTTAACGAAAATGTGGAATGTAGAGTTATAGAGTAAATAAAATAAATATAGATAATAAAAAAAGTAAAGTAAAAAAAGCTAAATAATAAAATTAAAAGGAATTTTTTTTTTGTGCATATTATTGGGAAAAATGTAATGTGTGCTTTGCTGCTATTGCTACTGCTTTTGCTTTTGCTGCTCATCTACAACTACAAGAGTACAAGTGCAATTGTATTCGTAATTCTTATTGTGGTGAATTGTGCGAGTTTTTTTTTTACATACAAATGAGAGAATTGGTAATCGACCGCAATTTCAATTTTTAATTTAAAATATTCAATAAACGTGATCATTTTTAGGATTTTTTTTCCATTTACTTAAATCATTTTCTTTTATTATTTCTATATGTAATTTCAAATCTCCTATGTGCATAATAAGTGTGATGTGATGTGATGTACATGTACATACATATGTATGTATGTAGTACATAATATAATAGATATTTAATTTAAAAAATAATAAAATGAAGTAAATGAAACAAAAGCAATAAGAAATATAAAAAAATAAGTGATTTTTCATTAATATTTACATTTATATTATTATTATCAAATATAATAATTGTAATTTAATCTGTAATCGCAAGTGTATAATATTATATAGTGTATTGTATATTCAGGAGTACATTATTAACATAATCCATATATTTATGTACTTTATATACATAATATAATGCCTATGTGTATTTTCATATTTCAATTCCATTCCAAATAAATTAAATATTACATTTTATTACATATTATTTATGTATATCAAATGAATGTAAATAATTAATAATATAAAATGAGTGTTGTACGTAATTTTATTTTAGTTACAACTTACAAATATTCATTCTTGATAATTCAAAATAATGAGATTTTATAAATTTTGTGAAAAATTGATTTGAAAGTGAAAAAAAAAACCCAAAAACCTTTTATATATGATATGCAAAAAAAGAGGCATATGTGAAAAGAAAAAGAATTGGAGGAAAACCGAAATATATCCAATCCATCAAGAAGAAAAAAAAAAGAAACAAAATTCATAACATGGCGCATTTTTGCATTTTCTTTTGATTTTTTTTTTGTTGTTTTCGATTTTTGTGACTTACATTTTACATACAATTATGTACATAGGTACATTTTTTTTCGATTTTGATTTTCTCAAATTCTTTTGTATGTTCATTTTTATTTAAAAAAATTGTTTTTTTTTTCTTTTTTTACTTTCTATTTTTCCGAATTGTTTTTTTTTTTCTTCATTTTTCCACTACAATTTATTTCCAATTTGAATTTGACAGCCAAGCCTGTGAGCTTAAGCTATGCTATAAACACAGCTAACATAACAAAAAGCCAAACAAATATTGGTCTCTTGAGAAACACTCACTAGAGAAGTAGAGACAGAACAGAAGAAAGGCATAGAAAAAAAAATACATAGTGCAATGTGAAAATTTTTCAATTCAATAATATGTACTTACATATTAATACTTTTGTTACTACAAAATTTTTTCACATTCACAAAATTAAAAATAAATAAATTTAAATTATATTATTTACCTAACATTGAAAATCAAATTAGTTAGAAGAAAAAGTTTAAAAAAGAAAACAAAAAATTATTTTTTAAAAAATAAAAAAACAAAAACAAGAGAAAAAAATAAACAAATTATGTGTATTATAAAAAAATTTATATATTTACTGCAATATAATGTAATATAGGTACATTGTATTGTACATGCATATGTATTACATTAAATAATAAATAAATAATTCCTTTTTGTATTTCAAAAAATTCTAATTTATTCACTTATTTTTATTACACATTATCTCCATAGGGAAAAGAAAAATTATTTATTGGTACCATAAAAAGTACTCATACGTAGCTATGTAATGTATAATAGTTTACATCTAAAAACAAAAAAAAAACAGTAAGCAATGAATAATTGAAAAATAAAAAAATATAAAAAAAATATTTTGAAAAAGAAAAACGCGAAAAATAAAATTAACTACAATAAAAATATACATTACATATGTAATGTAAAATAAAACAAAAACATTTAAAGGAAAAATCAAATCAAATTCAATTTAGAATTTAAATTATATAAAAAAAAAGATTCATATTCATGTAGTAAGTGAAAATGTTTTATTTTAAATTAAAATATCTATCTATACCTTACCTATAACATATTATTACTTATATTTTTATTTTTTTTTCAACAATTATTTAGTATTTATTTTTTATTTTTGCGGGTTCTTATATCTACTATGTATTTATTTGAATATTGTATAATGTGTACTTATGTACACAATATTAGATATTAGTTAACATTTACATATAAAAATTACAAATTTGAAATTTTCTCCGGTTTAGTATTTTGTTTTTTTCTTATTCATCATTTTTTTTCTTTTCTTCATTTAGAATTTATATTTTGAAAATTTTTATGAATGAAAATATGTACATATATGCACTTTTCTTCTTTTCACGTTAACTAAATTTTTATTTTATTTCTTCTCTTTTACTGTTTATCATAATTTATAGTTTTTTTTTAGTTTCTTTTCTTTTCAATAAATTTTGTGTTTATATATCTATATATTTATCCTTACATATCTATATCTATATGCAAAAGAAAACAGAATTAGAAAATAATTATACTCATAACATACATTACATTAATCATTAATCTATGTATCATTAGGTAGTTTTTTAGTAGTTAGAATGTATCATAACAGGGGCTAGAAAAGTTAAATGATTTTATAATCAATCTGCACATTTGAAAATTCTATTACATTTCACATAAACAAATTTCGAATTTAATATATTATGTACTTTTAAATTTAAATGTACATAAATACTAATGTCTTTAAATACTTACCTAGATAATTAAAATAATAATTATTATTCAGCTCTATTATCATACAATTACACTAAGTATGTACCTACAGTAAAATCTCGATTAATCGGACATTTATTTCTTGAAATTGCCATTTACACGAAAAATAAAATGTTTGTATACATAAATACTCCAATATCCGGGAAGTTTGATGAAACAGCGGGTAGAATGGCTGATCTCTCTACTGATTACAAAGTTTCGATTTCAAATCTCTGTGACATATTTTTGTTGCTTTTTTTCCCCTTAAGGGTTTGTTTTGTTTCATGAATTTTCATATTTGTCATGTTGATTAAATGTTTTCCTTTAAAATATGTTTTTATTTAATTAATTATCCATACAATTTCGAAGTAGATGCTAAGCTTATCTGGATTTCAAAATATCCGGTTCATTACCACCACTTAATTTTAATTAATAGATGATCGAAATTATACTATATGTATTGTACCAATTGTACGTAAAAATAATGTATGTAATGTACATTTGTGATAATTGAATGTTATAATTTTAATTATTAAAAAAGACTATACTATCTTTTTATACTGATTTTTTTTTGTTTTCATAAATGAAAAATAACGAACAGACTTCCAGAGGCCAAATCTACAACCTATACATACTTAAATTTACTTATATGTATCTGTACATAATGTTCATATTTTAATTCTTAGTTTTTTATTCCGAATTTGATTGTAATAAAATTAGAAATAAAATATTGATAAGAGAAAAATAGTAACATTATACATGACATTAAAACATAGAGTATGAGCACTGTATATTCAAATTTATTTTTGAAAAGGAAGTCTTATCATATTAAATATTTATTTCTTCATTAAAAATGTATGTATCTACTTATAGGTACTACTTTAAGTACTTGCATGCACTGTACAAAAGTTAGTATATTACATAATAACAACGATTTTCTGTTTTAAAATGATTCATAATTTATTTTTTTTTTTTCAAAAATTATCGTATATTCAATGTAAAGGTGCAGCACTGTACTGTAATATGATAATTCGTGTAATTTTGTTTTAATAATTAATACACATAATGTACATTATGTATATAATTTCTTTGAAGATATTATTGTAATCATACGTGACATATGTATGTATTTACATTTTTAACATACTACATATTATTTATTGTTTATTTATTTAACTTTTTTTTTTTTTTATTTTATTTTGTATTAAATTGTTTATTGTTTCTCTTACTTACAGCTGAAAAATAATATTTCTAAAGAAAATAAAAAAATAATGGCAGTTAAAGTGCAATTCGAGATTGGACATACAGCTAAATTGAAAAGAGAAAAAACACCAGAAGGTTTTACACATGATTGGGAATTATATATAAAAGGATCAGATAAATCAGATATAAGTCATTTTGTTGAAAAAGTTGTATTCACATTACATGAATCATTTCCAAAACCAAAAAGAAGTAAATTTTTCTAATTTTTTTTTTTTCTAGAAAAAAATAATTTTTTTTTTTTTAATTTTCTAATTCATTTTTTTTATTTCTTCTATTCATTCATTTTGTTCTTATTGTAGCATTTAAAGAATCTCCATATGTTCTAAAGGAATCTGGTTATGCTGGTTTCATAGTATTCATTGATATATATTTTCGTAATCGTGATGAACCAAAAAAAGTGTCATATTCATATGATATTAATTTACAAACTACTGGACCACCATTACATCGTAGCGAAATAAAAAAATTCGTTTTCAATAATCCATCAGATGATTTTCGTCAAAAATTATTAAAAGGTGGCGGTGTATCATTATTAAATAATTCTGATGAGAAGAGTCGTGATTCAATAATTGATGAACGTTCACAAAATTATATTGGTGGTGGCGGTGGCGGTGGTGTCGTTAGTAATAATCCAAATAGTAGTGTTATTAGTAATAAATCAACAAAATTAAGTAATAATGATAATAAAAAGCATAAATTACGACCGGATGATAGTAAAAATCAGACATTTGCAGCATTATTTGGTCCACCAATAACAAAAACTACAAATAAAGTATCACCAGATCCAAGTAAAACGAATAAATCAAGTCCGAATGTTGGCGGTGGCGGTGGTGGTGGCTCATCATCAGCATTATTATCGTCATCATTATCATCTAATAAATCTGGATCAAAATTATCATCTGATAAAATGTCATCATCGTCTGGTAAAGATAAATCAGAAAAGGCTGATAAAAAGGATAAACATAAACACAATAGTCCACATAAAGATAAATCATCCAGTGATATAATAAAAGATAGTAGTAGTAGCAGTAGCAAGAAAAATTCTATGAATGATGAGAAGAGTCGACGTGAAGATAAAAAGAAAGACAAGACACACTCAAAGGAACGTGATCGAAGTAAAGATAAAAATTCAAAACAACAGCGACCGCCTAGTCCCCCGGCTCCACCACCACCAAAACAGCATTTACCAAGTCCGAATCTGAAAAGAAGCTCCAGTCCAGCTAGAGCTTCTTCGGCAACTAGTAATCGAGGTGATGAGAACGGTTTTAGGCAATTGTCATCATCAACATCATCAAAGTCAACTGGTAATTTAGACACAATAGATTCGAAAAAATCGAACGCTAACAGTAGCAGCAGTAAGAAATCGAAAAAAGAGAAAAAATCACACGATAAAGATAAAGATCGAGATCGAAAGGAGAGGGATCGTGACAAAAAGGAAAAAGATGATAAAATAACTAGTGGTAGTAGTAAGGACGTTTTAAATTTACAACAAAGTACAAATTCGATTGGTGGTACTAATAACAAAACGAGTGCTGCAGACAATAAAAACGATGTTCCAATGTCTAGAAAAGAAAAAGAATCAACAATTGCTAGCGGAGGTATTTCATCGAAGGATAATAAAAAGTTGGAATCAAAATTATCCGATACTTCTAATAGCACAGACAAAAAACAATCAGACAAATATGATAAAGATAATAAGGAAAAAGACACTGAAAAAAAGCACAAACACAAAAAAAAGGATAAAAATAAAGAAAAAGATAAAGACAAAGATAAGGATCACTCATCAACAAAGGATAAGAAAAAAGACAAATCAACAAAAGTCAAAGATTCTGATACAAAAACTAAACAGCAATCATTTCAGCCTTCAAACGAGTCTTCAGTGCCAGCATCAAAATCGTCAACAAATCCTTTAACAGCTCTTATGCATGAGTTAAGCGATCGAGATTCTAGTGATTCGGAGAATGGAAGTGCCGTACCATCGGTTTCTGAAAAAATCAATAATCATTCGGATAGTTCGAATAGTAGTTTTCCAGAACAGACGATTCCATCAAAATCATTACCACAATCTGTAATACCATTGGCTGCAGCAGCAATGCAAACGACAACGACAGCCGATGTTAAAGAAACAAGACAAGAAAAGAAAGAACGTAAGACTCGAGAAAAGCCAGCAAAAGCTGAAAAGGATGAAAGAAAACGAAAAAGGAAAAGTAAAGAGGATTCAACAACAGCAACAACAACATCGTCATCAGCATCAGTCACCGAAACATTAAGCCATAAGAGTGCCTCACCGTCTGTTATTGGAACTGGAACTGGAACAGCACATTCAGAACCGCCAGTGAAACAATTAAAAAAAGATGATTTCTATATGAAAAATGGTGAACGATCAAATTCACCATTAGTTACTGGATCATCTACAAATTTATCTCAAATGCAATCTAATTCTAATCAATTAACAACAACACAGACAACAGTTGCATCCTCACCCCGAACGACGACGACGACGACGACGATGACGAATGATTTGAATTCTGGTTTTCGTGCACCATCATCATCATCGTCATCCACATCAAATCTAAATGTTGCTGCTTCTGGTATTGGTAGTGGTGCTGTTACTAATAATCTTGGATCATCGTCAACTATACCACCATCATCTGGTACACAACAACAGCAAAATGATCGAAACAATACATTAACTGTTGATTATATGTCAGAATTACGTGAATTACAACAAAAAATAATGACACTCCAAGATAATAATGATCTGCAGCGTGTCGTTGAAATGATAGCAGCAACTGGTCGTTTCGAAGTTACAAATAAAACATTCGATTTTGATTTATGTGCATTAGATCGTAATACAGTACAGAGATTACAAGATTTTTTTGCAACATCAGTATCATGACATAAATTAGTATGTAATTCATTTACAAGGTAAGTGATAAACAAAATAAAAATTAATAAATAGAAAAATGAATATTATTATGAAGAAATCATAAAGTAAATAATTTTTTAATTTATTACGTAAAACGCATAAAAAAAATATAAAATAATTTTTTTTAAAAAAATTTTTTAGTAAAATATGAATAGAATTTAATTAGTTTCAAATTTATTTTATTTTATTTTATTTTTTTTTGTTTTAAGTGTTTTTGTTTCGATATTTTTATTTAAATTAATTAATAAAAAAGTATATAATGTAATTGTGTATAAAAAATAAAATAAAATAATAAGCGTTAAATATGTAATTGATTCTTGAATTAAAGAAACGTTAAACAAAAATCGAATCTTTTTGATAATAATAATAATACATAATTATTTATCATTTTATCAATGCTATTCTAGTCTTATATGAACATTTTTGTTATATAAAATAAAAAAAAAAAAAAAAATAAAATAAAATAAAAAATAAAAAAGTAAACAAAAATTCCAAATTATGTAATATCATAATTTTTTATGACAAAAAAAAAATATACAATCATTACGAATTTCATACGCTCAAATTGAATGCAAAAACAAAATCAAAAACTTTGAAAAATTTAAAAAAGGAAAAGAAAAACAAAAGATCCTCTAAAATTTTATAGTAAATAGTATATAGTATGAATTTGTAATTTAATCATTTTCGATTTTAAATCGCATTACTGAAAATTTGTGTGTATTTATTTAGTTATCGTTAATAAAATTAATTGAATGTTTTGAATCTAGTTTAATCATAATTTACTATAAAATATGTATTTAGAAAAAAAAAAGAAAAGCAAAGGAAAAAATATTTTTCATAACTTTTACTTACATAACGAATTATTTTAAATTGAAAATTTTCATGATAATTTAGTACTTTTTGTCAAGGTGCGTTCACACAAATGTTGTACTCGTATATACGTCATGTCATGAAATTAGTCGACATGAATATTGAAACAGATTTTAAATGAAGTTCAAATCATTCCAAGCATCGTAAATCTCACAATACATAGGTCATTTTCGGTACCTAATTCAGATTTTTTCTGACTTTTCAGTCAGATCTGACTTGTTTAATACTGATTAAAAAGCATTAAGTGAATTTAATTGAAAAAGTTCTGTCTATTCAGACACTAAAATAACATCAAAGTCAGCTGTTCAATAAAAACTTAACTTATCTAACTTAGTGCTACCTTATATCTGACTTTTCGAACAGCCTTACCATCTTAATGGTAAGATATATCTTAATCTTGTTTACCGAACATGCTAAAATTTAATATCTAACTCAGATATAGTCATTTCATTAAATATCGCCCAAAATTTGGACAAGACCTCCTCCGATTTTGTCTGAAATTTTGATAGTTTGTAGAACTTGTGAAAAATAAAAAACTAATTTTTTAATTTTGCAAAATATTGCGTTTTTCTTGAGTTATGCGTCTTGAAATTTGAAGAAATCAACGTTTCGCGTCATTTTTAAAAATCTATATAAAATCGTGCGATAGTCCTGGAGCAAAAATAAGTATGTCAGTTGAAAGAGGAAGGTTTAAAAAACATATAAAAAATTTTTCAAGAAATCATCGAAGATATTAAAAGTATCTTTTATTTTTAAATATGTATCTCAAAAAATGGAATTTTGATATTTTTCAAATTTTTTTTAAAATAAAGCTTATAGGGTTAGCTTGAAGCTCTGTAAGTTTGAATTTGGGCAAACCATGGGTTCAAACGTGAGGATTTATGATGTTCGCCACGGAATGTGTTTGTATAGCATTTCGAGTATTGTAATATGAAACTACATACACTTTGTACATTATGATCGTAGTGTAGAGCAGTGCAAAGAACAAGAAATCGTTTACCCTAATTTCTAAATTTATTCTCTGCGCACTACAGTTAATTAACAGAACAGCCATTTAAATTGGTTATGCTCCATTATATTTCATAGATGTTTTTCAGTTCGACTCAATTATTTTGGAATTTCAAGATGGAAAGAATATTTTACACTGATCTACTTCGATCTAGGAATCTAGTAATCATTAAACAAACATTTAATTTTAATTATTATTATTATTTAAATCTGTGATCATAAGAATTTTATTTGAAACTTACGTAAATCATGTACACATACACAAATAAAATGCAATTAAAAATATGTAATTGAAGATTTTACTTGTTGCATTATTGTTTTTCAATTTGTGCCTTGTACTATATAATGTATGTACCACATATAAAGTGCATACTAACAAAAAAGACATGAATAAAAATCTAAAAAAATAAAAAAAAAATAAAAAGAACTGAAAACGAACTGAAAAGAAAAATAATTAGAATCACAAGAAACTAAAGATAAAAAATAATATTAATTTATTATTTTACTTTATTCATTTAATAATTTTTATTTATTTTGCGCATGTGCAATAGAAAAAACATACACATATGAATGTAAATGTAATATCATCCATATTTCACACGCAGAGAGACTGTGTACGTATAGATTGTCGAATATAATTATTTTCTTTTTGATGGCAGAAGACAAAAACATTATCTTTTGCAGTTAAAAATAAAAATTATTATGTATATCTGTTTTACTCCCTGTTCCTAGATGTTTTGTAGAATTAAATGGTGTATTATTCATTACCTGTATCCATGAAATAATCACACATCGTATTATATAATGTTATGTATTTATATTTTCTCTTAATTTGTTTTAATTTATTTTATTTAAGGTATTTTATATTATTTTTATTATTAAATTTTATTTTATATTTTTTTTTTTTTGCTCAAAATATAGAAAGAAAAAACAATATAAAAATGAAAAAAGATGAAAATAATGAAAAAAAAAATAATCAAAAAATATATAAAAAACAAACAAACAAACGAAAAACACCAATTTAGAAAAAAAAATGTAATAAATCAATGATGAGACCACAATTTGCCTAAAAAAAAAAGAAAAGAAAATTATCTATGTATGTAATTTCGACTTTTGTTTTTTTTTTTCGTTGTAGAAAAAACAAAAATATGAAAATTTAAAAAAAAAATTATCCTAAATAAAAACAAAAGAAAATAATAAAATATAAAATCCAGTTTTTATCTATTTATTTTATTTTTTTTTTTTTCATTTTTTTGTTTTTCCGATTCATAAAAAATGCAACAAGAAAATCTGATAAATTAAAAAAATAAATAAAAAGTAAATAGCGACAACAATATCAAAAAAAAAACAGAAAAGGATCAAAATAAGATTTAGTGAATTTTTTTTTAAAAAAAAAATATGTTTGTATGAGAAAGTGAAAAAAATATATAAAAAATCAAATAAAACAATGAAAAACACAAAGAAAGAAAAAAACACTGAACAATTTTTAATATTTGCATTCAATTTTAGAAAATAAAATAAAAAATGAAATAATTTTACAAATAAAAATGTAATTTTTTTTTTTAATTTATGATATATATGTATGTAGATGATATGATGTAGGTACACTTTATGTTGTTTTTATTTTTATTTTATCAATTTTTATGTACATAAAATAAAATGAATAATGTGCATAGATGAAAAAGTATAAAAAATATATAAACACATAATACGGTATGCATTACATGTACATATGTAATTGAAATTGGAGACACGAATAATAAATATTGCGTGTTGCGTGACTTTTTTTCGGATGCGCCAAATCAAATTGGGTAGACTGTTGAGTATTGACAGGACACAGGATATTTAACGTGAAATTTAATTACATTTTTTTTTTGATTAGTGTTATCAGTGATTCCACACTGAGATGTTTTGATGGCTAGAAATGTTCTGAACAATGAACACTGTATGGTACAAGTGCTGCTGGGTATTGCTTTCTTTGTTCTATTAAAAAAGGTATCATTTTTCTGGCAAAGTAAAAAATATACAGTCTGTTTGACAAGATCGTCCGCTCTACCTTTCAACGAAAAAGGAATTACCTGAAAAAACGTAGGTACAGGATTAAGTAGAATACCTTGTAGTAAAGCGCGTTATAAAAATTAGCCTCATTAGTTATTCAGTTTTCGTGGTGATAACAAGTTTCTGAAATGAGTGCAAAATACTTAAAACGATTCGAAGCAGTTTTCTTATGTCAGCATCCGAAAGGACCTCAGTGGAGTGCTAAAAAGACAGCAAAATATATTAAAAAGGATGAGTCATTTGTGAGAAAGTGGTGTAAACGTTATACGGAGCATAAAAACGTGGACGATTTTTCTGGAAGGGGTAAAACGAAAACCACATCAAAAAAACAGGACAAAGCTATACTGGAGTTATTTAAGAAAGATCCTCTCATGACATTACGAAAAGCAAAAGAGAAATTGGCTGAAAAGGGTATTAACATATCCGTTTTCACAATTCGACAACGATTGGATGAAAATAATATAAAGATTAGGACCACTCTCAGCAAACCTACTGTCAACGATCCATATGCAAAAACGACTTGACTGGGCTACAGAAAATTTGGGTCGTGATTGGAACAATGTCGTATTCTCCGGTGAATCATCCTTTTGGGCGTTTCAAAGTTCTAAACGTGCATGGTCAGCGAAAGGTGAAAGAGTTGTCGTGAGGACGGTGAAGCACCCGATTAAAGTGCATGTTTGGGGATGCTTCAATACTCGTGGATTCGGTCATTTGATAATTTTTACTGTAAATTTGAATGCACCTAAAATGTTGGATATTTATAAAAAGGGTTTATTGAAGTCAACTGAATCCTGGTTTGGCAGAGAAAATCGATCATGGCAATTACAAGAAGATAACGACCCAAAACACAGAAGTGATCTTTGTCGCACCTGGAAGGAGAAAAATAATATCAATGTGATGGAATGGCCCTCACAAAGTCCTGATGCCAATCCAATTGAAAACGTATGGGGCTTAATGAAAGCCAGGTTAAGAGGAAAATATATAAGAAGTGCGAAGGAATTAAAATCAAGAATTAGGAAAATATGGAAAAATTTAACAACAGACTATGCAGAAAATTTAGTTTTAAGTATGGACAAAAGATGTCAAAGTATTATTGACAATGATGGTGATTTTATATGCTATTAAATGTATTGCGCGATAGATATTGAAATAAATTTTGTTTTAAAAAAAAGTTTTTTTTAGTTTTTTACTTCTTATTAAATTTATAAGGCGGACGCTCTTGTCAAACACACTGTATATATTCAAACAAGAGACAGGATTAGATCAATTTATAACGCTTAGAAGTATTTTGATTTGGAGTTAAATTAATCGAAAGAGTAGAATTCATGCTAAACATTCTGTCATCAGACGAAACTAATTTTTTCGTTTAGCTAGTTTTAGAGTATGCGAGAAGTGTTTTTTTTTTTTCTCTTTTTGTAACCGAATTAATTTCTCGCTATTTTCAATCTTGCATATTTAGTTTTTTGTGTGCAAATAAATTCATTGAATGAAATACATAGATATCATACATATATTATAATGTTTGTTTGTTTACAAATGTAAAAGAATAAATTTATAATCTTACATATATCTTATAAAATGTATGAAAAAAAAAAAAAAAAATAAAATTAAAATTTCAATTTCAAGTTACATTTACAATTTAGCCCAGATATACGTACGAGATTAGATGGTGTATTCACAATTTAGCACAAATTACCGTATATGTTATTATATATAGGAACATTGGTATTGGTACACAAATTTTCAATATAATTTTCCCCCCATCCAGTCAGCGTAAAATTAAAAATCCAATTTAATCTCAATCTCACTCTGAATTAATCTGGGTTTGGCCGAAAAAAAAGGATAGCATTAAAAAATTTTTTAAAGAATATTATGAAAAATCTAATGTAGAACGTAATCTAATCTGATTGAACTGAATTGTAAATGAATCTTTAAACAAAAAATAAAAAAATAATCAGTAAATACAAAAGAAAAAAAAAATTATTTTAATTAATAGAATGAAATACTTACAAAATTGTGCCGTATCAAAAGAGAATTATAAAAAATGAAGACCAGACAAAAACAAAACAAATAAAACAAACAAAACAAAAAACTTAAGAATACAAAATTACCAAAAAAATTAAAAAATGAATAAAAATAATTTTTAAAACGCATCAAAATAATAATTATGAGAAAAATATTATATATATATGTATATACACACACATACTGTATTTAAAAACAATATAAATACTTATATGAAAAAAAAAAAGAAATAATTAAAATAAAATAAAATAATAATTGAATGTAATTAAAATTAAAATATTGTAATAATTTGTAATAATTCTAATCTTTATAAAATATGTATACAGAAATAAACAAAAATAATATATACATATATATTATACATATACATACATACATAAAAAAAATACCACATATTATATATATATAATATAATATATACATATAAAAATATATATGTAGATATTATACATACATTACATAATATAATTAGATATATAATACACAATATTTATATACACTTAACGTACATATACATTAAAAAAAAAAAAATACAAAAAAAAAAAAATTGTACCATATTATTTGTTTGTGATTTTTTTCTTTTTTAATTTATATTTTTTAAGTGTAAAATAAAATAAAAATAAACAATAAAATGAAAAAATTAAAAAAAAAAAAAGAAAAACAAACAGATACATATATAGATAAAAATTTAATTACATTATATGTAGTAATCATACATATAATGTACATGCATGATTGTGTAATTTTTACAAATATGTAGTTACATACTATATGTATATTAAAATGAATTTTATGACAAATTTTATTTTCACTTTTGTGTTGTGTTTTAATTTATAATAAAAATTATCGCTATTATTATTATTATTATATTGTAAATGTATAATAAATAAATATCATTATATTAGTAACTAGTATTTTTAAGTGTCAAATATACAAAAATTAAGCGAAAAGGAAGTAAAACAAAAAAAAAAAATAATTAAAAAAACTAATAAAAATAAAATAAATAATAATAATACACTCAAGAAAAATATATTATTATTATAAAATTTAGAAAATAATTATTATAAATTTATAATTACAATAATTATAAAAAGAAAATATTAAGAAAAAAAAAATAAATTAAAGAAAAAATCAATAATTTAAATAATAATTGTACAAAAAGATTGTTTTTATTTGAAAAAAAAAAAAAAAATGAAAAAACATAATTTCCATTTGCATATTTGTACAGTGTTGTCTAAAAGTTGATTCTTCGAAATATGTATTCAAGAAAAAAAAACATCAGTATTTTTCGAATATCCTGCAGACATTAAAAAAATTTTTTTTTTTAATGATAAATAACAATTCATTTTTAATTAAATTAAAGAACTCAACAATATTCAATATTTCAGTAAGTTCTTGTAGATTATGATTTAAAATATGTATTTAAATTTGTAATGAAATCAAAATCAAAAAAAAAAAAAAGTAGAACGAATGAGATCCAGTTTGCTAGAAAAAAGAGCTTCATAGAAATGCTTAATTAGCCCTTTTTCGAAAATGCAGTTATTTGCATATCATGCAAAATGTTCGAAAAAGCATACATACAAATTTCAGAAATTCAAAAATGCTCGAAGATTGCATACGATCGCAAAAAAGCGTGCATCAGGGCATGTTGTCTGTATTGTATGCAATTCTTGAATTCTACAATCAACTGATGTCATATTGTCATACGGTGACTGTATGAAAGGATGATCGTCACATCTGACTGCATTTTCGAAAAAGGCCAACTTCAATATTACAAAAGTAAAACGATCTGCCTACAATTAGAGAAACATGAATTTCCTCTGCAATGAATCTAACTGAGTTTCGACACTGTCTACAATCCACATTTTAATTTCAAATTCTGTGGATTTCAGTTTCGACGTTACGGTAAAATGAATAGGCTTTTTCGAAAATGCAGGCTGCACTGTGTATTCTTTCGTATCTTAAAAATAGTACTAGAACCTAGAACAGTAATTTGCAGTCTGCGGGAATAAAGCAGAGCTGCAAATGCAATGGTTAAGAGTTTTCACTTCTGACATTTTGCATTTTCGAACGAAAAATTGAATGATAAGTGATAACCAACAATAATAATTATAATATAGAAAAATAATGTGTTCGATGTGTATTGTACAATTTTATTTATTGAAAATATCAATTTTAACCGCAATTTGAATATACTTACTTAAGTAATTTTTCAATATCTTCACTTGAATATGACATTATAAAGAATAAAACTTTTAAAACAAATTAATACAATTAATATAACAAGTTCGAAATCCCAAAATTATTTTTTTATTATTTTAAAAAATTGTTTTTTTTTATTTTATTTTTGTAAAAAATTTATGTACGTACAATGTACAATCTAGCTGTTGTAAAGAATGAAGTGGTAGATAACTTCGACAGTACACTTGTCAGTAGCATATATGCAGCGTTTCAAATCACGCTGCTTATTTGCGTTAAGATCTTTCAGGCCTGTTTTGCATTTTATAGTTTTCGAACGCACTGCATTGCAGTGCAAAACTTATCGAACGCTCTGCTTTTGCAGTTAATAGCTTTCGAACGAACTGCAAAAAAGATCTAACTTAGAACTGAATTTACGAAAAGGCCTAATTTGATTTTGAGTATTTTTGAAGAGAATGAACAGCTAATCTATAAGTGGTATAAATTATATTAAATAATCCCATTACAAGTATAAATTATAACTGAATGTTTCTACAGAAAAATTATCTAAATATGACCAATCTTGTTTTAATAATTTTCTGATAAAAATTCTACATTTAAGTATTTCATTTTCACATTGTCCATATGCCCGTCACATTTATGTACGTACACTTCTGTTCTACTTAACAAATTGGAAAATTGCATTTTGTTGCTTCCACTTAAAGTTTGTAAATTAAAAAAAAAAAATGATTTATTTTTTCAATTGAATTCATAATTTATTTGAATACTTTTTTTTCAGTTGTTTCTTTTACAAATCTTTAACATTCTCTCATAATCAGTTTTCATCGTGAACTTTCGTTAATGTATCAGCATATTGAAATTCTGGACTATTTTCATATTCACACATATCCAATGCAATTTCGCAGCTTTCTTTTACAACTCTTTTATCGTCTGCAATAAATTCATTTAAAATTTTTATACAATCATCTGTAGCAATTGCACCTAATGCTTCAGCACATTCATGTCGAACCATCTCATTTTCATTTGGATCACGTAAATTTTCAGTTAATTTCGGTATACTACATGGATTTTGTAATTGACCAAGTACAAATGCAATTTCATGACGAAATAGAGCACTTTTACAATTAAGGCCTTCAGTTAATGCTAAAACACTTTCATCACATCTCATATTACGTAAACTGAACATAGCTCTATAACGATTAAATAATGTTTCATTTTCATTTAATAGAATCTCTTTCAATTTGTTCACATCCTTTACATCAGTAATTGGTGGTGTTGGATCAACAGATTTATACGGATTATTATCATCATTATTATCGATTTGTTGATTTGATTGTTTTGTTTTATTTGTTAGCCATTTGATACGATCCAATGCAATTTCACATGTTTCTGCAACTTCAATACAAGGATCATTTTTGTATTTTTCTAAAATTTCAATAACTTGTGGATCACCAATTGCACCAAGTGCTTCACCTGATCATTGAAATGGGGTGAACAAAAACAAAATAGAACATTTCAATATATATTATTTTTCCTCATTTTGAAATTAATAAAGTTGAAAAATTTTTCTACAACTTACCTGCTTCATGTCGTACCATTGGTTCCTGATTCTTGTCCTCTAAAACTTTTATTAAAATTGGTATCGCTTTTGAATCTTGCATTTGTCCTAAACAATAAGCTAATTCATGTTTTAGTAATGCCGAATCATCTGTAAAACATTTACTTATGCATTCGATTGAATCAATTCCACCGATATTTCTTAATGTAAATAAAGCACGAAAACGTTCTTTTAATGGCCTTCTATTATCATTTAAAACATTACCGATAGCATGTATTTTACTAGTTTCGATTTGAACCATTTTCAAGAATTTTTTTCTGCTTTTTAATTAGAGAAGCGTTATAAAAATTCAATGCAATTTTAATCAAGAAATTATTTATTATAGATTATGTGTAATAAATTACAGAATTTATAGCTTATGATTTTTTTGTGAATTTCTATTTATTTACATTCCTTCGAGTTCGAAGTGTCATGTGTCATGTACATGTACTTCTACAACTACACGCTTTCAATATTCACCAATGACCATGCTGCTTTTAAAATTTATTGAAAGTAGTAGAGTTAAAGAAAAAGCAAGTAAATTTTTGAAATAAATAATAAATTCAAATTTAAAAAATGGATATTTTTTATGAATAAATAATGAATAATGATAAAATTTTGTTAAAATTCTATGCCATAAATCATCTATATATTCGTCAACAGTTTATATTATACAAAATAAAATCCACAGAATAGTATTAAGTGCATACGTGCAGAATTTATAATATGTTCAATTTCAAATCAGTTCCAAATTCTAATTCGTAATTTGTGGTGATTATCTAAAAATTTGTGGTGAAGAGAAAGATTCGAATTACATATTGTCGTACACAGTAAATCTATATTCATACAGTAGTGACAGTGAGCACGTGTTAGCAAAAATTTCTCATGACCTTTGTTCCGTTTTTCATTCGGCCTTAACGGTTTTGCTAAAAGTCGATAGTAATTAAGAGCCTTTGTACGAAAAAGAGACAAAAAAAATGTAACTGCAACACCAACCGTTTTAAAAAATGTAACATTATTACAGGGTATACTCATTAAAAAAAGTACAAATTTTGTTATTTAAAATTTTTTATCTAAAATGAACAAAATTAATTATAAATGCATTACACTTAAAATATTTTGTTTGCTATCAAATGTTTTTACATTTTTGTTAAATTTCTTAATTATAAAATAAATTCTTACTCTAATATATAGCTTAACAAAATAAACTTTTTTTTGTCTTCAAAATTCTCAGAAATTATATGAATCACCTTATATCTTGATATAATGACGCGTCAGGTAGTCAAAAAAAAAAGTTCCAGATCGCCTTTAAAAATACATTATGAAAAAATGTAAACATCTGCGTATCAGTTTCAATTTTCCTTATGATTTACATTATCTAACTAACCAGTACTAACACAGTGAAAAAGTTCCAGATCGCCTTTAAAAATGCATTGTGAAAAAATCGTAAACATGTACAATATGATTGTATTGCTCACATTTATATATTGTTTTTTATCTTTTCTTCATTACGGCGGTTTATAAGGAAATATGGATTTGAAATAAGTACATTAATTCTGTACTGTTTTTGTAAATTGAATTTTGATTTTTTTTATTATTTTTAAATATTTATGTGGGTTGGTAAATTTAAAAAAAAAAAAAGAGTGTCATATCTTGTTAGTGGTTGATCAGTGTTATCGTATAAGCAAGATGAGTTGAATTAGATTTTAGGATTTTAGAGTAAATTAACAAAATAAGTAAGAATCTAAGAATAAGAAAAAGAAATGCAATGCAAGTAAAAAAAGGAATACTACTGTATATACTTATGGCTTGAACAGAATTGCGACCATCGACCAAAAATTCGCTTGTCAAAATTTTAAAAACCCTTATTCCTTATGTACATGCACAAAATTACGACCATCAACCATAACCGATTTTTGGTCGATGGTCGAAATAGAGCTAATTTCTAATTTTTTGGTTTGGTTGCAGTACTGCCAATATTTTCAATTTTATTTTAGTATGTATCGTATAATGTTGTCTGCCTTGCTTGTCATTTCAATTTTCATTTTTCTTCAACTGTTTACTATTTGAATTTATGTCAGTTTAATTTTAAATATAATTTTTCTGTTTGTGGTATAAATTGAGGAATTTATTTTTAATCTAGTGGAGGAAAATTTTATATATAAATATTATATTATTTTAATTACTTTTACCACTTGATTATGCATAATAAGTTTTTTTTTATAAATATAAAAATTTAATTTAAAATTCTGCATTCTGCTTTCGTTTTCGTTTTTTACATATACATATGTATTTCTCTTTTAGAATTGACATTTCAGAATTTCGCTATGGTCCTAATTGTGTTCAATTTTTTTTTTTTGGTCTTGGCCGACCAATATTTGTTCATGGTCGATGGTCGATGGTCGCAATTATGTTCAAGGCATTATACTAAAGCAACTAAAGTATGTACTTGTTCTTGTAGTACTTGCTAAAATTGTAAAATATCAGTAAAGTAAAATATACAAATTACAAAGTAAAATTGGTCAATTCAATCAAAATCAAATAAAATATTACTTTAATTATTATATTTTTAGTAATTTTTGTGGTTCAAATCATTTATCATTTTTTCTCAGTAATTTTTTTTCTATAATTTAAGGATTATTTGCATGTAAAAAATTAATAAAATTGTTGTTTTAAATTATAATAAAAAGAAAATATCAACAAAAGAATGTTATAAATTGATTTTCATTAAATAATTTTACTTATTATTTACTTTATACATTTTCGTGTACTTGTACATCTTCATATTTGTACTCTATATCTCTATATGTATATATAGCAGATACATTTTTGTATGTATATCATCACTCCCTGAAAAATAATTCATTTTTTGTTAGTTGAGTATAGATAGACACATATCTATAAATAAAAAAATAATAAAGATGTTCGAAACAAGAACAAAAAACGGTATTGGACTGGGTTCATTAGTGAAAACTGTAAAATGTCCTGTGGCTGGAAGATATCCACCATGTCATGTATTGAGCAGATTAGAAGATAGAAAAGCCAAAGCAAGAATTTTAAGGTAGATTCTCTTCTATTATTATTTTTTTTTTTGTTACTGATTAATTTTTTTCATATCTAGAAAATTTAATAGATACAATAATACAAATGGATAATGCATTTTTTTTTTTTTTTATTTTTTAGACAAGAAAGACGACGTAAACCTGATAAACCAGATGATTTTGTTACATACGATGATTCAGAAAGCGATGAGGAAACTCCACAACAGCAAAAAGAAATATTACGGACATCATTCAATTTTGATGACTATCTAAGAAGCAGAGAATCGAATTTGAGAGAAGTAATAAATTTTTTAAATTTATACTTTTACTAATTTTAATTATTTTTAATTTTATTTTTTAAGGAACGAACTATCAGTTTAGATTATACCAGTCGTTACATATTAACGCATGATATGCTTCGTGAAACTCCAATTTCTCTAGGGTATTTAAATAAAGTATTCTGTTCGCAATGGCTTAGTAATAGACAAGTCGTTTTCGGAACAAAATGTAATAAGGTAAAGAATTCAAATGTTTTTTGAAATAAACGAGAAAATTAAATTTTAATTAATTTTTTTTTTTTTTTAATTTTTCTAGTTAATGGTTTACGACGTAAATATGAGACGTGTCGATGCCATACCAACATTATCAAATAATCGTTATAATTATCCAGAGAATCAGAATGGTTTGCATGCAATCGAAATAAATCCAAGTCGTTCATTTCTTGCTACTGGTGCAAGAAATTCAGCTGATATTGCTGTTTATCGTTTACCAACATTAGATCCAATATGTATAGGTGAAAATGGTCATAGAGATTTAATAATGGGTATGTGTTGGTTAGATGATCAATTTTTGGTATCTGGTTCGAAAGATTCAAAAATGTCATTATGGCGAATTAATGAAGATCTAATGGATTTTCCGGATGGTGGAGAAGAAGCATGTCCAACATTTGCAAATATTGCACCGATATGTGTTACAGATTGTCGTGCAGCACAGAGAGTAAGTTTTAAGAGAAAATTATTTTATTATTTATTTCTGTAATAAAATTTTGGTTTTTTTTTTTTTTTTTTTCTTTTTCAGATTCGATCATTATGCTTCAATAAGGAATACAAAGAAATTGCAACATTATCATTAAACGGATACATTCATATATTTAATGCTGAAACATTTAAACAGAAATTATCACGTAAATTACCGAATTGCCAAGATAATGTCAGTATTGCTTATCATAGTGATGGTCTATATGCAGTAGGTTGTCGATCATATACGATTCTTCTTGATGCAAGAACACTACAGGTAAAAATTCAATTTTAAAACCATATGAAGTTTTTTTTTTAATTTGTTCACTTTCATAAAAAATAAATGAATTTTCAATTAAGGCGGTTAAAAAAATCACATCAAGATACAGTGGTTGCGGTATACGATCGACTAGTTTCGAAGGTAATATTTTAACTGTTGGCACCGGATTAGGTATGCTGATGTTCTATGATATAAGAGCTGGAAAATATTTAGAAAGTAGTGTAAATGCATCTAGAACAGTTGTATTAAGAGCAAGTAAAGGTATTGTGGTAAGTAATCAATTTCATTATTTGTTTTTTTTCCAATTAATTTTCAACTCATAAATATGTGTTTTTTTTTTCTCTTGGGAATAGTATCCTGAAGAAGAAATGGACGGCTTTCAACAAGTTAAATATGTTCCAGCTATTTATACTCATTGCTATGATAGCACTGGTATGAGAATATTTGCTGCTGGTGGTCCATTACCAGCAACATTGATCGGAAATTATGCGGGTGTTTGGCAATAGTTTTTTTTTTTTTTTTAATTTTATTTTATAAACTGTTACATAAATATGCAGATTACATATACACACTACTACACCACGTATTATGTATTCATTAGTCGTAAGATACATAGTTATAATGAATTAAAATATTATTTTTTCGTCTTAGCTTTCTTATATATAAAAATAAATCCTTCATTTGAATAATGTATTATGTAAACAATGTCGATAGAAAAAAATGAAAAAAAAAAAAAAATGATTTTTTTTTTTATTAATGTGATGCTATTACAAATATCTAGTTATGTAATGAATTAAATTTTAAGTCGATCGATAAAAATTTATTCTTGAGAAGAAAAACTGAAATCTTTATAATTATTAATGTTGTTGCACAGCATTGAATGCAAACAGAAAACAACATCAAAAATAAAATTTACAATATTTATGACGATAAATGTGAAAAGAAAAAAAAAACTAACTTGAATTTATTTGAAAAATTATTATTTTACACTTTTATTTTTAATAAATAGTATGTGTACTGACTGATTATAATGTTTTAAGCTCATGAAATAAAATAAAATGCATGTTCATTTTAATAATCATATAATTATTGGATATTTTTAATCAATCAAAATCAAAACTGGCCATTTGGTGAACATTTTGAGGAAATTTCAATCGATTTGTGTTGTCTTTCAATAACAGTTAAGACTATCCTCTGTACATTCAAATTAGAAATTAGCAAGTGTTCCAGAAAACCAAATTATCCCAGTACATGATGGGATAAATTTGAAGAAAAAAAAATTCATTTTAAAGAAAACATTTAATTTTATTACAAAAAGAATTTTTTTTTAATTTTTTACAAGTTAATAATATATATTATATGAAAAATTAATTAATTTTAACTTAGAAGAAGAATATAATAAAGAAAATTATGAAAAAAAAAATATTGAGCAAAGCATATTCGTTTATGATAAAGTAATTTTTCTTTTTTTTTTTACTAATTATGCATTTAATGCATTTATTTTTGAAAATTTAAAAAAAATGGCCACTATTAAAAATCACATATACGTACGCAAGCACGCATGTATATAATTTTCAATATATCAATCAATCAATCAAAGAAACATCCACAATCAATCATTATTCACTGCTTTGTTCTGTAGCACTGGTGGTCGTCACTGTCGATGTCACCAGATTATCATTATTCGGATTTTTATACACTGCCCATTTTTCAGATGGATTTTCATTCGGCATTACCCAACCAATTGGGATGCTTGAACCGTAAGATGAGTTTTCTGGCACCAAATATGAATCCCAAGCACGTCTATATTACAAGGAGTAAAATAAAAATTAAAAAAAAAATTATTTAATACTAAAAAAATTCTATTCAATTATTCACCTAATTTCCAGAAAATCTTGTACATTTTCTTCAGCCCTCAATTTAATCATCTCATCATCCTTATACATTCCAAATAAACATTCATTCCATTCATTTTCAACACTTTTAACATTTAATACATTTCGTAAATGTTTCTCTTCAATTTCATATTCATTTAATGCATCCTTCCATACATTTATTAACTGATCAATTTTCAATATGAAATCTTTTTCATGAAAATCTTTTACATCTTTCGATACAGTCATTTTACGTATTCTACGTAATTCTTTTAATGAATTTAACATTTCAATAAAACGTAATGTTTCATATTTTCTTTTCATAATACCAGATAATAGATATTCTGTTTGTGATTTTTGTTCTTCGATTTTTAATTTTTTCATATTTTTATCTTTTTCATTTTTTATCCAATCATCAATTTTTTCATGTAATTTCTGGCGTTTCTTTAAATTTTCTGCTTTCAACTTTTGCCAATGTTTATTACGAATTTTCAAACGTAAACGTTTCTTTTTACGTTTGATTAATTTCTTTTTAATATCATTTTTGATTGTTTGATTTGAAAATTTTTGAAAAAATGCTTCTATATCAGATTTTAATTGATCAGCATTCTCTAAATTCATATTCCATTCGGTATCTGGTTTTGTATTAATTGAATTACGTAGATTTTTTTCAAGATATTGTAAATCATTTAATTTTTTTATAGCGGTAGATAATTCAATTTTAATTTGATGAATTGATAGATTAGTTGATAAAGTAGATGCCATTTTTTTTGTTTTGCAATTGAACTAGACGTTTTTTTTTCAAAATTTCTTCTTTTCTTAATAAAAATAAGTATTAAGGAGTATGCTTGTACAGCGACAATTACTTAAAAGCTATTTTAAGGATAATGTTGTAATAAAAATTCAGTTTTGATTATGTTTTATTTATGTGTTTGTCTTTGTGTGTTTGCTTTTTAAGGTATCATTGATTTTGTATTTTCTATTACTAAAACTGCATCTTCATATTGTTTTGTTTCTTTTAATTCTACCTCATTATCGACAATTTCTTTTAATTCTTCATAGGCTTTTACTAATCTGAAAATAAAAATCGTTAAAAATGTTTAATTAGATTGGAATGCTGATCAAAAGGTAAAAAATATTGAAAATGAATGCTAAATATGTATATAGAAAAAAATAGAAAAAAAAAATTAATGCCATATATGAAAAAATTGAGATAATAAAACTACATTATATATGAACAAAAGCAAAGGTAATTCCTGTGGAAACACAAGACATGAAAATATTCATTGGTAATTGCTTCAATTCGGTCATTAACTTGAAAAGAAAATCCATATTATAAATGAAATCTAAGCCATGAAATAAAATTTCAGTGTCCTTGTGTCCATATATGGCAATAGATTTTACCTCACACATGTCGTTTACCCATTTCATTTCATGTTGTTAGAAAATATGTGAGTAATGTAGATTGATTAGTCACACACAATATACCGCAGTTAATAATAATATCTGATATCATGTAAATGTAATGTGTTTATAATATTGTGGCGTTATGTACAGCCAACAACAGTAACTGTATTCTGTATCTAGCACAAAATCACTTACCTTCTTTGGCAATCTGGTATCATCATAAGACACTCTTGTAATACTTCTTCTTGCTTTTTAATTACATGCTCATCTTGATTTTCTGATTTTATTTTTGTAATACGATTACGTTGTGCTTCAGCTTCTCTTTCGTAAACGATTTTTTCTTTAGCTAAACGTTTTAAAACACCAGTTTTTATTGATAGTTGTCTTAAACGTGGGTCTGCCATTTAAAATTCTTTACACTACTTTTATTACTTTTATTTATTTTCTTTCAATTGAATGTACAAGTACAAGTATGTAATATACAAATGAAAATATTAGAAAAAATTAATTTTTGTCTATAAAGAGCACGCCGGTCACTTCAATTGTCTTTTATTTCTTTTTTATCTTTTTAAGTTTAGAGGTTTAGTTTTTGGCGAATATATTTATGATTTATCTTGTTTGTTTTTACGGTTTTCGTGTTTTCTGGAATTTTATTTATTTGACATTCAATTTAATGCGTTCGTTTCGTTGATCGTTGCTATTTGGAAATTGGAGAGAGACAAAAAAGAGAAAAAAAATGAAATAAAATGATAGTATAACAGTCGGTATAACAGTTTAATCATTGTATTATAAAGGTATTATATGTTATATGAAATATATATTGTTCAATGGTTTAATGTTTAGTTTTATTGATAAAATTAAAATTTTTTAGAATTTAAACTTTTTAAAATTTAGTTTTAATAAATTTTTTTTATATTTTTATTGTGTTCATTTTATGTAAATATGTGCATATTTATCCATTGAAATTTAAAAATATGTAGTGACGAGACACAGAGAAGAAATTTTATCGTAATTTATTTTAAATTTTATTCACCTTCCGGTGAATATTTCAGTCTGGTGATTTTTCCTTTTTTGCAGGTCCACATATTCAATCCACATTTCTCCTTTCACATAATTTTTAAGATTTTGACATTTACAAGTTTACATGTTTTACTTTTCCACTAGAAATTATTGAAGTTAAAATTTGTTTTAATTATAAGTGAAAAATTTAGATTTGTTTATTATTTGCATTTATTTATTTCAATAAATATTAGAAATACGATAAAAATAAATTCAAACTGAAAAATATGTCTTGGATATCAGATTTGGCTGGAAAAGCAGAAAATATTTTGAATAAAATTGATCAAAATGCAGCCAGTGTTTTAAAATCAGAAAATGAAAATGATGATAATAAAGAAGCAAAAACTATAGAAAATTCGATTGTTGAAGGTATACGTAAAAATTTATCATCGAGTTCATTATCATTAACGAAATCATTATCACCGAAAAAATTATTAAAAGAGGCTAATTCTATAGTACAAAAAGCAACGACAACATCATCATCAGCAACGACAACGTCATCAACAGCATCATCGACAACTACGACAACGACAACAACAGCAGTGTCAGTGACTAATGATTCTAGATCAAATGATGATCCACAAAAAACAGAACAAAAATCTGGTTCAAAATTATCATCAAGACGAAGTTCAATTAGTTCAAAAGCAGATACGACGAATACAGTAATTGAATGTGAAGTGGCACAACCATCATCATTATCGTCATCAGTTATGATCGATTCATTCTCATCACTTTCATCGTTATCGGTAAGTGAAAAACAGCAATCTCAACAGCAACAACAACAACAACAACAAATCTATATTAATAATGATTTTGAAAAGGAACTAGTTACATTACGAAATGAATTGAATGATGTTACGCTAGAAAGGAATCAGTTAAAAGATGAAAATCAACAGTTACAAAATGAAATAAAGAATTCAAAAAATTTACTACGTATACAAGAATTAGAAAATTCTAATAGAGACTTAAACGAGGAAAAAAAAATATTAGCCAGTGAATTGAATGAGATGAAATTTAATTGTGAAGATTACATAAAAACTATAACAGAATTTGAAATAAATTTAACGAAAGCTAAAAAAACGATAATGGAATTAAATGAAAAATTAGATTTACAGTCAAAAGAGAATCAAAATAATTTAAATGAATTTGAAAAATATCGAAAAAAAGCTCAAACAACATTACAAATGAAAGATAAATATATAAATGAATTAAAAGATAAATTACAAAATAAAAATCATAATGATACTGATAATAATTTAAATGGTCTAAACGAAATGGGTGGTAATAATTTTGAAAGTGATAATGAAAAAATTCTACAAATGGAAATTTATGAATTAAAACAAGAAAATTCAATATTAAATAATGAATTAAATTCGTTACGTATTCAATTTGATAAATCACAAGAAATAATACAACAATTCGAAATAAAATTCACAGATAATTTAAATGAACAAAAAAGAATCGAAGAATTATTAAAAGATGAATTGAATAGAGAACATCAAAAAATATTGCAGTATGAATCTGATGTGAAAATTTTAAATCAAGAATTATTAAATATACGCGAAGAAATGAATAACGAAAGGCATACATTATCAATAAAATTACATGAAAAAGATAAAGATATAATGAAATTAAAACAGCAGTTATCAAATTTAGCATCGGTAACTGCATTTAGAAATGGTGTAGATGATGATTATGATGATAACAATTATTCTTATCCGGATAATGCTCCAGTTAATGCTTCTGAAGATCGTATAAAATCATTGACACAAACATTAGTAAAAAAGCAAAATGCAATCGAAACCATAACAGCAGAAAGGAATGCTCTAAAATTACAATTGGAAAAAACTGAAGTATGTATAATTTGTGATATTAAAAATTACATAAAATTCTTTCTTTTTTCTTTTTTTTTTTTTTATAGGATAAAATACGTCAAATACTGGCACAAAATCGAGTAAATAATACACAGATTGTAAATATTAACGATACTGATGATGGTAATTTATGGAAAATATATATTTTTTTGTATTAATTTATATTTTATGTTTGATGTTGATTTTATTTTATTTTTTAAAGCAAAAGCTCAATTACCATATTTAATGAGAGAAAATCCATTCGATACGAATGTAACTAGACGAGTTAAACGAGCATATTCATCATTAGATTCAGTTGGTATACGTATCGGTGTGTTTCTACGAAGATATCCATTAGTACGAATTATGGTAATTATGTATGTTGCAATATTACATTTATGGGTAATGTTTGTTTTGTTGTCATCAACACCATCATGATAATTCTTTTAAAGAGGACATTAAATAAAAAAAAATGAAAAATGAAATAAATTTATTCAATTTAACATTATCAGTTACGATAAATCATTTAAAAAATTAAAAAATATGTAATTTATTAAATTATGTAAATGAAACTGTCGATCATAAAGGAAAATTGTGTTTTAATGAATAATTTTTGAAAAAATCGATTTCGAATACATATTATTAGAGATGAAATGAATTCTAATTATTCTACTTCTACTGTGCTGTGTTTATCCATATTCAAGCGAATCAACATCAACAAATTTAAAAATGATAAACTTGTTGAACGTTGATCATTTTTCAATGATTTCGTATTTCTCTTTCTTTCCTACATTAAGGTCGAGTAGTTTTACCACAAAATTATAAAAAAAATGCTGACACTTTGTTCTTATTCTTACAACGTAGATTTGTTTTGTGTATGTCAGTTGTCAGTGTACGTTTTATTTCATTCATATTTCATATTCATAATTTTACGTAAAGTTCCACATAAATTGCATTACACTATACTATACATTCCACCATGTGCTGATTCGGTAAATTTCGTTTATTATCGTAAACAAAACGAAAAATGGCATTTGATTTGAACTGTTAACTGTAATCAGAAATCAGCTGGTGTAAAATAAATTTTCAATTATTTCATTCTCAAAGTTATAATCAGTTATAATAAAATTAGAAAAATTTTCTTCAATTCAAAAATATTAGTTTAAATAAGCAAAATTATCATAAGAATTGGCTACAAATCAACTGTAAATAAAATGGATTTTGATAGTCCAGATGTAGAAAAAGATTTTCCTGGATTATATGCATCTGAATCGGGTGCTGGTAAAAAGAAAGAAGAAAGTGACTGTAAGTTTTCTCACTGAATTCATTTTTACTCTTTAATTAAATTAATTTTGATTTAAAAAACTTTAATTCTTTTTTTTTTCAAATGTATATTACCAATTATATAGTTAGCGATGGTGATCATGAAAAAGTTAGTAAAAAGGAATTATTGATTGGACGTCGTAAAGATAAAAAAGATAAAAAAGATCGTGGATATGCAGCATTAGAAGGTGAAAGTTCACCAGAAGAAGAAATCGAAACAAAGTATGTAATGTATCAGATATGTTAATTTTTTAAAAATTTAAATATTTGATAAATTATTTGAAATCAATATTTTTTTGTTTTTCTCTAGGAGTCCATCAAAATCTACAAAGAAATCAAAAGCATTTAAATTTTCAACATCAAAAAGTAAAGAAAAACGTGAAAAATCCCGTGAAAAAGATAAATTATCTGAAAAGGATTTAAAAGATAAAGATAAAGAATCACATCATCATCATCATGAGACTAAAGAGAAGGAAAAAGATAAGAAAAAGGATAAAGAAAAGAAAGAAAAAGAAAAGAAAGAAAAATCAAAAGATAAAGAAAAAGATAAAAAAGATAAAAAATCAAAACAATCAAGCATTTGTGAAGAAGTTCTAGAATTGGGTGATGTACAGCCAGTGTTCGGTGTATCAGTTAGTTTAGCAACTGAAAGGAGCCGTTGTCATGATGGAGTCGATTTACCATTAGTTATACGTGACTGTATCGATTATTTGCAATTGAATGCATTACATAACGAGCATATCTATAAGGTTGAACCGATTAAAACACGTCTACAACATTTCAAACGTTTATATAATAATCGTGAATCTCAAGGTATCGATGAATTAGATGTTCCGACTGCTTGTGGTCTCTTAAAATTATTTTTAAAGTAAGTGGAAGCCGTATAACGTGTAACACAATTTAGAAAATTTTTATTAATTTCGTTTTTAATTCTATTATGTTTAATATTATTTGATTTTTGTAGAGAATTACCTGAACCAATTTTGACAACAGATTTAATTGCAAAATTTGAAGAAGCTGCATCACATCCAGATGTTACACAACAAGAACAAGAATTATCAGCTCTCTTAGAACAATTACCAAGTTGTAATAAAACCTTATTATCGTGGATATTGTTACATTTCGATTACATTATACAAAATGAAAAATTGAATAAAATGAATGCACAAAGTTTAGCAATGCTATTAAGTCCAACATTACAAATGTCTCATCGTTTATTAGTTACATTATTGTGCCATTGTTCAAATTTATTTCATGATGTTCAATTAATTCGGTAAGTAAATAGGATAAAAATTATTTTTATTTTTTAGTACTTGTGTTATCTTTATAATTTATTAATAATTTGATCAATTTAACAATAAATTCATTTAAAAAAATTTTTTTTGTTAAAACTAAAAAAATTTGTAAAAATTAATAAAAATGAATTATAGAATTATGATAATTTTAGATGTCACTGTAAAAAAAAAATTTTAAATAACAGAGAACAGCTTAAAAATTTATTTAACTTATAATATTAATCGAATACTGAATTCAAATTTAAATTGAAATTGGAACGTAATTTTTTTCATATAGTATGTAGATGTGTCTAAAGAGGAAAAACAAAACAAAAGCAAAAATTAAATAAACAAATGCAAAGCACAAAAAAAAATCATGCTTTTGTGTTCAGCTTTACATAAAATTTCAAAAAAAAAAAAAAATAAATAAATAAATAAAAAAAGAAGAAAATTATTATTGTATCATGATAAAATTTTTGTTTACTTAATTTGTTTAATGTGTACTGTACGCTGTGCGGTATGGTATTATATGGATATACACAGAGATAAGATGGTAATATAATTTATTATGCACGTTTGTCGTCTGTATTTTCATATCGTACCTACAGCTATAAAAATTTTTCAGTATAATATTTCATTTTTTAAAAATTATCATTTGCAGTATAATAATTTATTTAGTAGTGATTTTTATTTATTTATTTCTTTATATTTTCTTTTTGAATTGAATTTCAAAATAAGAAAAAAATCAAAAATAACGAAAATGTCAAAAAAATTTTCAAAATTCTCAAAACTATTTTCAAGATGTTATCCAAAGAAGTAATTAAACATTTTTTGTGTTAAAATTTTCTTAAATAATTTTTGTAATTATGTGCTCTTTATTTTATTATCCATTTCGTTTTTTTTTTCTTTCAATTTATTTACAGATATATTCCGCCGATAACATCAGCAAGTCCAAAATTACCAGAAACTCGTCATGAAATTCAAACAGAATTAAGGAAGCAAGAAAGTTTATTGTCACAAATTCATGCTGAAATGAATGCTGGATTTGTATCGAAGAAACGTGAAGAACAATTATGGGAAGTACAGAGAATTATAACGCAATTAAAACGTAAATTACGAGCATTCGAAAAGAAAACTGATTCAATGCAAAAAAGTATTGAGGATACATTAGAATTAGAACCGGTAACAGCAACAGCACCAACAGCATCATCAGTAATACTTGGAACCGTGGGTGCTGTTGGAGGTAATAATAATAATATTGATGTGCATGTACAGCAACAACAAATCGGAAATTCTAGTAGTAATAATAGTGGTACAATGCTATCGGCAGCCATAAATAGCATGAACAGTAGTCATTATAAAACGAAATCATCATGTTCGGATGATGAATCTATAAAAACTGTAACAATGTTATCAACAGAATCAGCTACAAATACTGAAACGAAAAATACACCACAAGAAACACCAGACATTCCAAAAATTGTGCCAGAAGAGAGTGAATTCGCTGACGATGATTTAGATGGTTGTAGAGGTGGTAGTGGTGATGGTGATAATGATATTGGTGGTGGTATTGTTGGTCGTAGTGCTTATATCAGTGATAATATTGATAATGAAATTAATGAGAATGGTGAAAATCATGATGAAAAACTGTTATCGATTGAAGAATTCAATAAAATTAATTCAGAACATTTGTATATAAATGAATCTGGTTTATTAATGTTACCAGAAACGCATCCAGAATATCTTACATTGATTCGGTTACAGCTAGAGAATCAAGAATTATTACAATGGAAGACACAATTACAGGCTGGAATTAATGCTGAACGTGCAGAAGTTTTGAGATTAAAAAAATTGCTTACTTTAGCTGAACAACAGCAGCAACAGAATAAAAATTCAAATTTGAATAGTGCAGATGGAATCGATACTACAGACTATGAATGTATTGTTGAACATTACTTAAAAGAGAATGCAATATTGGAACATAAAAAGAATTTATTAGCTAGACAAATATTTGAAGAGAATAAAGAATTAATACAATTGCAGGTTGAATTAGCATTACAGGCTTTTAAAATTTTGTAAATTCTTTTTGATAAAAAAAAATATACTGTTATCTATTTATTAATTTATGCAAAACAGTAATTAATTGTTTTTAATTAAAGTTTAATCTTAAAAAAACAGAACAAAACAAAACAGAAAAATATGAACAAAATATGTACTACAGAATCTTATTAATTCATTAATTTTATTAATTTTATTTACTTTAAGTTTTAATTATTGTATCAAAATATAAATTATAAAATTAAATAAATAAATACATAATCAGTAATTATGGATAATTAAAAGTTTTATAAATGATTATCTGTTTTATAGAAAAAATTAAATTGAAACTTTCCTATATCTTTAAACGATTCTAGAATGGGAATCATCTAATAACATGGCCCAACACTAAGCCAGTAATTTATAGATGTTAGGAAAGTCATCTTCATGTAATAGAAAGCAATTTAAAATCAATTAACATCTTACATTCATTATATTTAAATTTAGACTTATCTTCTGTTGTCCGTTGCGGTTTTTAATACTATTGATAGTCTGTAATAATAAATGAACATTTTTTTTCCGTAATGCTAAGATTATTATTTAATTTTTTTTTTCATAATTTTTTTTTATTGCCATCCAAAACACCATTAATGGTTTGTACATATTTTACAACTTACAGGTAGATAAGATACTTTTATAATATTAATGACTATTAAACAAATATTTTATGTACAATACATTAAACACAAACATTAACATACGAGTAGTACATAAAATTGTACAGTACATAATGTGTAAATACATATACATATAAAGGAAAATAAATACAAAATATCTGCAATTTAAATGTTAATCATCATTTACGAAATTCTTACTTCATTACTACATCAAATTTATTATTGTTAAATTTATTTCAATGTTTGCAATCCTTCTAATTATGTAGGTATGTATGATATCCATAATATCCTTCAGTTTTTTTTTCAGTTTTTATTACAATTTATGTAATTTTCTGTGTCATATTTTTTTGTCCTTTTTTTTTCTCTCTCTCACTCTCTCTCTTTTATTAAAACAATTACATATTGGTCGTACAAATATTTACAAATTACATTTACTACTCATTATAAATGTACTTATATTGAGCATATGCATACATACATTTACAGAATTAAAAGTCTCTGATATAATAAAACCAAAAAAAAAAAAAAAAAATAAAATAAAATAAATAAATTAACCATAAAATGAAAAAGGATTTCAATTCATAAAACATGTAAAAAAGTTTTTAGGAGTAACATACGCATACGATATTTTTAATATGCAATTAATATCATATTTCAATTTTTCAAAATTTCAAAATTTCAATTTTGCTTATGTAATATATAAGCACAAACACATGTACTTGTGTACATATAAATATTTAATCGTACATATATAAATTAATGTTTATCAATTAAATCTTTATTACTGACCTATAAGAAGTAATAAAATAATATGAAAATCTGGCATACAAACATACTTATACATATAATTTATGTTTGAACAATTAAACCGATAAAATTATAATATGGTAATGTAAAATATACACACAGACGAAATAAGAATTAAAATGACTATATTTTTGTAGATGATGCTGGAGTTGGAGGCAGTATTTATAATATTTTACGTATATATACGTATGTATACAGGGTGTTTCTTTTCTAAGTACAAATATGTATACCACAATATTTTTCAGACTATTTCATGAAAAAAATTGTACTAGCAAAACTTTGTATCGTCCTTGCTGTCGACGTCAGATGGCGCTGTAAATTCTGAGTTTTAGTATTCTAGCAGCTGATAGAAAACAAAATTACCTTTCTTTTTATATACTACAACAGGTAATTAGGTATTTGGTTCTAAATAAAAAAACATCTTAAAGTCAAATTTTATGGTAAGTTTCTTAAAAAATTTTGGGAAAAAATTAGGGTCCTGAAAAATATTTGCACTACGAAAAAAGTTTTTATTTTTGGAATCGAGGTATAAAAACGTTCTCTTTCAAACAAAGAAAACCCGATCATGATATCTTTATCCGTTATTGAGTTATTAAGGATCAAAGTAGTGAAGAAATGGACAAAAATGTGCCTAAATGAAGTTTGTAAAATTTTTTCATTGCGAAATATTTTTTTTTTTACGTATTTTGGCATTTTTTACCATTTCTGTACTCCTTTGATCCTTAATAACTCAATAACGGATAAAGATATCATATTCTCGTTTTTTTTGTTTGAAAGAAAACATTTTTGTGCTTCGACTACAAAAATAAAAATATTTTTTGTAGTGCAAATATTTTTCAGGAACCCAATTTATACACAAAATTTTTTAAAAAATTCGTCATAAATTTTGACTTCAGAATTTCTTTTTATTTAGAGCCGAATTCCAAAATACTTGTTATAGTATATGAAAAGAAAGGTCATTTAGTTTCCTATTATTCTCTAGAACACTAAATTTTTCAAAGTAGTGTGTACAAAAAGTTACACATGATTTTGTATTTGAAGGTCCAACAAAAAAATCAATTTTTTAACGCCCTCTAGCGTCGAAAATAGGGTCGATACAAAGTATGGCTAGTACAATTTTTTTCATGAAATAGTCTGAAAAATATTGTGGTATACATATTTGTACTTAGAAAAGAAACACCCTGTATATACAAACCAAAATTATTACTATTAATTTAATGATATTTATGTAGCTATATATCTTGTATTGGATTGATTGGATATAATCAATTTTTTTCATTAAGTAACAACATCCTGCAGAGTGTTCATTTATTTTATGTAAAGTAAATATTTAATATTTATTTTTCTTCGTTTGTTATTTTCGCTTTTTCATTACCTTTTTTTATACAGATATCATATTTATAGTTTTTTTTTTTTTTTTTTTTTTTGTAATGACGTGAAGTAATGCAATTTTTTTCGATATTTCATTAATCGAAGGAAATGTGTTGTGTACCCTGGTCTGGTATAAATCATCTTTACCTGCTCCATTTTCACATTCAAAGGTATACAAAAGTTATAATTTTCAGTTTATTATACAATGAATTATATTTTATTAAATTTCCTGTTTTCGTTTCGATTTTATTCAATTAGGAAATTTCAACAGTAACAGGCAATTTTTTTTTTAATGAAAACTTATACTAACTTATTTACGTGCAACATGTTTATATACATACATATATATTCAACTCTATAAGATAATTGAATAAATTTCTTTAAAATTAGTATAGCATAGCTGTCTGTGTGGCATGGCATGAATTAGAATATTTAAATCAACAATAACAACAACAATAATAATAATAAAAAAAACAAGCATAAATAAAATGAACAACAAAAAATATTCATTTCGTCAAATTCAAATTAAGATAAGAAAAATTGATAATAATTTATCTTTGAAATATTTTTAAATTTAAAATTTTAACAATACACACGCACACAAAACTTTTACATACTAAATAAAATTAATTAAAATATAAAATTTTATAAGAAAATTTTTTTCTTTCTCTGTCTCTGCCATGATAAAATAATTTATATTCATAACTTCATAATTTATCAGTTTTTGTTAATCTTTTGCATAAATTTTCGTACATCGGTACATCATGTATATATCTACTTGAGTATATTACCCGTCTACCTATAATTCGTATAAATATAATTACTATGTATATATGAGTAACTCCTGTAAATCTGTAATGTATGTCATGAATGTACGCTAATAAACATAAATTATAAAAGTTCTTACATTATGTTCGTATTATAACTACATAAATATGCATGAATACATTCAAAATATACACGTGTGAAATTCTTATCTTCATAAATGAAAAAAAAATAAAAAACGAATAAATTATTTAAAAAAAAAATGGTTTTTCATATTTCTAACTTTCTCTGCATTTCAGATTGTATTTTATGTACATATTCGTATTTTTATTATTTATTTTGCTTTTCAAATTTAAAAATAAGATAACAAGGATATATTTTTGTTTGTTTTAATACTTATTTATTTATTTATTTATTTTTTTTTTTTGATAATAAATTTGAAAACCTGGAGAAGCATGTAAGTTGTCATTAAAGAGAGTTGGAAGTTTTCTACATATTTTTCTTAGACTATTTTCTTCTAACTAGTACACCGTAGTTGTTATAGGGTGTTTCGTAGAGTAAGTGCGAAAAATCTTCATCGCCCTCTAGCAGCTAAACGGATGAGACTACCCCTCAGTGTAGTAGTAGTACGAAGTTTTGTTTGTTTCGATGAGATCTATCTACTGTTTGCGGGTGTACCACCCGAGGTGGGACATTCTGTATGTATGTATATATTTCCATAGCTAAAAACATTATTTTATTATGAATTATTATTATTCAAAATTTCAATTATTATGAACAGAAAACGTTTTTTCAGTTTTCTCAAAATAGTATATAAAATGGAATAGACACAGTTTTGCAAATGGACGACTCATATATTATATGCCTTTTATTATGTGTAAATTTGGTATCGGATTTCTCGATTAAACGCTCTAGGGTTGAAGTTTCAAAATAAAAATTCAAAAATGACTGCATAAGTGCACATGATGTGTAAACAGCCTCACCCCCGCCCACACCACGACCCACCAGGGCCTTAAAATGTTATTAAGTTGATTTTTTGTGTTTTGTCATGCATAGTATTCGCATTCTACTAAAAGAGAAAAAACCGAATTTTTCTCAGGAATGAAAATACGAGTAAGGTAATACACAACATGATGCGTAAAATACTATTCGTATACTATATTATAGCATACATACTTTACATATATTATTGCTTTAAAAAATCTACTATAAAGGATTCACATGTACTTTTCCTGTAATTTCAGCCCTGTGTGTGTAAATTAAATATGTTTATCATGTTACATTTTTATACTGATAAAATATTTGTATTAATAATCATCCTTTTAAATTTAATAATTTTTTTCACAAAGCATAGTATGTTTTCATATTACATATTACTTTATAATAATTACTTACGAAACGAGTAATACGTGGTAATACTAAAAAATTACAAGCAATTGAAGCAATACATTATGACTTACGATTTCTTATAGAAAACTATGTACATATTATGTGCTATTTAATTGTGCTTTTTTATACCGCAAATATTCTTAATTTTAGTAGAGTGTAAAGTATGTATACTTGTACCTTGTAACTATTTGTATCGAGTGTAAAATGTGTGTAATAACTGGTAAATAGAAAAATTACTCATGTCATTTAAATTGAACAAATAACGAAGTACATACATACATAATTAGAATTGTATTAAAATGAAAAACAAGTGTCTTATTTATGTATTTACATTATTTATTTATACGTAAGGTATGTATGTGTGTATGTTTAATTTAAAATTAAATTTATATTGTAAAAAAGTATAGGAGTTTATAATATGTTTAAATAATGAATTAACATTATAGTTATGTGAACAATATGTAAATCCTTATATGAATTTGAAACATTCTCAAATTATGTTATGTTTATACGTAATTTGTAATTATTTGCTGTTATATGTACAAGAATGTACAATTACAAAAATGTAGAATTATACGAATGTATCATCATGTACATTATTTTATTTATTTTTCTCATTGTTTCAATTTTTTATTCTTCTTCTTCTTCTCTGTGTGTTTGTATGTGTAATAAAATATTATTATGTATACGCATAAAGATTACTTGTTTTACTTTACATACATATACAATATAGTGTTATTATCAAATAATATAATAAAGAAAAATAATGAATGAATTTATATTATTATATCAAATGAAACACTTGTAAAAATTTAACATTTTCTTTTATGTTTCATATTCAATTTTAAAGTAAATGTAGACATCATATTTATGCATACGCGAATATTACGTGCATACATTATTATTATTATTATTATTATTATTATTAGTATTATTATTATCATCATACAATTAACAATATATTATACACATTAAAAATTATTTAAAAACAACACAAAAATTTATTTAATAATGCATGTATGTTAACATGTACATACATATAAAATTACATATTATGTGTCTAAAACAAATATATGTAATTATAGAACATTATTGTTATATTACTCTTTAATTATATGAACATGTGATGTATATACATTATATGTAATGTAATATTCAAACAGAATCTATACGTAAAGGGTGTTTTTACAAAACTGATAGAATTTCAAAATCTAACATACTAAAATTAAATTTTTGACTGAAATTAAAATCTTATTTCGTAAATTAATTCATATGATATTGACATGTGATTCACGACTATTTCTTACAAACTGCATTCAAACAGTAAGTTCAATTTCAATTTTTAATTATTACTTCTACGTGCACAAATTATGGTCGTATATCTTGTATTATTCGAATACTATTGGCTTCAAACGTTTCAAATGATTTCAGTTTGTTATTGATTTATCAGTATAGTCGACTCACTTAACAAACAGTCCTATCAAAATAGGAGGTAATCTAAAAAAAAAATTAAAATTAATAAAAAGTTTTTTGTTTGTTAATTTTTTTTTTTTAAATTTCAAATTCTTTCAGATTTAAGAAGCTATACCCTTTATGCATTGTACATACTCATGTGATGTGTTTTTATTTTGTATACAGATGTTACACAAAGAAGTAAAATATAAAAATTAATGAATTAAAAAATGTCTGTATTATAACATAACATATGACAAGTACATACCCTGCCTAAGGTGTAGACTCGTTACGTATCATGTGTCTATATTTATGTGTAAAATGATTTGTTTATTACATTACTTAGTTTTTGTTAAATTATTGAATTTAATATTTAATACAAAATACAGTCGAACCTAGATTATCTGAGATAACCATATGATTCGGTTCAGTGTGTTAAAAATATTAATAAGAATAAAAATTTCGGTTAATAGATAACATTAGAGTCTAAGATAATCGACGTTTGACTGTATATTGTACAATAATTATTGTATATTGCATATGCGTGTGCTTTGTGTAAAAAGCTACATGTGTGTAGTACATATTATGTAGTATTTAATATTTTTTAAACAATTTTTTATTTGTTTAATATAAATACTTGTACATCCTTTCTTTACAGACATTTGCATATTATGTGCTATGTGTGGGTGATATTACTTATTATGTGTAGGAGGAAAATATGTACATACATTACATATACGTTCATAAAATGTGTGTATAGACTAGACAGAAAAACTAACTTTTACAGGCATTTTAACACGTTAAATGTTCAGTTTTATACATACATACATACATATATTTATTTCATATATTATTCTGTTTTCATTTTTTTTTGTTTTGTTTTGTCTGTTTTATCACATTGTTTAATTTTCTCCCATTTTATATTCTCTTCAATTACAGACAATCAACACTATTAAAATTGTGTACATACATGGTATGGTGCATTCATAATATTATGTACAAAAAATGTAAGAAAAATAAAATAAAGAAGATCGGAGCTTGCTGACATGTATATTACATTTTTAGAACGTACATAGTTCCTTTTGTACAACATGAAAAGTGTTCAAAATTTATTGAAATTTACTTATTTTATTTATTTTTGTTTGAAGTTTTCCTTTTTTTTAAACATTTAAAAATGAGATTTTTTTTAGTTCACCTTAGTATCAAATGTGTAAGACATAATACAAATTTTACAATTTCATGAAAATCTATGAACTGAATTTCCCTTTTTTCAGGAACGATATTACATGAAGGTTGAAGATTAAAGCCTATATTATGCTTAATTTTCAAATTAAATATTTCAGCTAAACTCTTCTTCAACAGCAGAATAGCACTACAGCTCTAGGTGAGCCAGGGCTTTCACCGAAGTGATTTCTTTTCTAGACTTATTACTATCATGCGTGTATCATCAGCTGAACATTACGTATGTATTAACGTACTAATATGCTTCGATTTCCCTTTCAAATAATTTAATGAAAATACATATTTGTATATTATGTGCATAGTGCATACATATGATTCTAATTAGACTATATGTATGTTGTACAATTTACGATGTACATTATATACATAATACTGCACATGCCATTTTATTTTTAATATGTTCTCATTATTATTGTCCTTTTTAGAGTTTGATAAGAGAAGTTATTTATATTCATTATTAAAAGGATCCCAAACAAAAATCCTTGTAAACAAAATAATCGACTGAAAATAATGAAATATATAATGTTCATGTTTATATACATACACTTATCTTTACACATAAATATGCATATAAAAATAAAAAATATTGAACAGATTATTAAACGTTTAATTAAAAAATGTCTAGAAAAATTAAACAGATAGTGAACTTTAAAAATTGAAAAAAATTTTTACTTAAATTTAAATTAAAAAAAAAAATTGCATAACACTAGCATAAAGTCGTATATTTTGTTTTTTAAATAGAAAGCAAAATTTTTTAATAGAAACCACACTTTTGACTTTTAAGATAAAAAATAATAAAAGTACGAAAAAACGAATAAGTCAAAACATTAAATACTGCATAAGTATTCGTCCTTGTATCTACTGTAGGTAGTCTTCTCTTGTCTCCTATGTATTTATAAAAGGAAATTTATGTACAATGTCTATTAATGATTGAATCGAACATAATTCAATTTTTATTTTCTTCAATTGTACCTATACTGAATTTATTTATTTGATACCAACCAAAAATGATTGTCTGCTCGTATACATATATATGTACATTTAAATTTCGGCATTTTTATTTTGAAAGGATACGTAATATCTATTTTGTTGATCAAAATTTCAACTAAATAAATACATCGTACATTGCAAATAATTACTTTGGTTTGGGAGAAACACAAAACAATAAATTTAAAGAAAGTTGCAAACTTTCATGTAGACAATATAAGAGATTCAAAACAGCAATAATTGTAGAAAATTGTATAGTTTATAATGAATACTTGGAAATTTTTATGAGAAATTGAAACACTCAATATTGAAATGACAATCAATTTCATCTGTGATTTGTGAATTCTCAAACTAAATTAGAGGTGCCATTATAATGAATTGTGCATGGTGATTGATAATTTGAACGGATGTTGACTCAACAAAATAATATGAGTACTGCTGTTGTTGGATGATTGCTAATAAATTCTCATATAGGTGCACAAATGTTTCTATTTTTTTTGTGTATATTTTGTATTTGCTTACATCCACACGATATTGATCTTTTGTCGTACATATGTACATATATGTATGTATTATTTTTTTTTTTTTTGACAAAACAATTTTATTTCCTCTGTATTCCTGATGGGTGTAATTGGTGTAATTCTTTTTCTTTTCTTATTGTTATTTGTGGTAATTTCCGTTGCAGTAATTATAACTTGACTTGTGTTTGACAAAGAAAAAAAAAAGATAAAATACTCATTTATACATATATTATAAAAGAATACATGAGTATGTATGTATATATGTGTTTAAATAATCATATTTTTACATATGTACAAATGTTGTGTATATAATATACGTTCGATATAACAATATAACATTTGTATTGTATGAATTTTATTTAAAAATAAATATAGACACGTACATCTATAAATAAATTGTAATCGACAATCCACATAATAATATTATTATTATACTTGTGGAAGCACGTGTAAAAATTATTTTATGACGGTTAGTTTTTTTTTTTTTTTAATTTCATGTAAGAGTGATTTTTTTCTAAGTGCCAATATTGGTATACTATGGTATTCTTTGGACTGTTTTATGAAAAAAATTGTACTAACAAAAATTTTTATCGACCCTATTTTCGACGCTAGATGGCGCTAAAAAAATTGATTTTTCTGTTGGATCTTCAAATACAAAATCATGTGTAACTTTTTGTACACCCTACTTTGAAAAATTTAGTGTTCCAGAGAATAACAGCAAATAAAATTACCTTTCTTTTCATATACTATAACAAATATTTTGAAATTCGGTTCTAAGTAAAAAGATATCCTGAATTCAAAATTCTTGAAGAATTTTTTAAAAAATTTTGAGTATAAATTAGATTCCTGAAAAAAATTTGCACTACGAAAAATATTTTTATTTTTGTAGTCGCAGCATAAAAATGTTTTCTTTCAAACAAAAAAAAACCAGAACATGATATCTTTATCCGTTATTGAGTTATTAAGGATCAAAGGAGTGCAGAAATGGTAAAAAATGCCAAAATACGTAAAAAAAATAATATTTCGCAATGAAAAAATTTTACAAACTTCATTTAGGCACATTTTTGTCCATTTCTTCACTACTTTGATCCTTAATAACTCAATAACGGATAAAGATATCATGCTCTGGTTTTCTTTGTTTGAAAGAGAACGTTCTTATACTTCGATTCCAAAAATAAAAACTTTTTTCGTAGTGCAAATATTTTTCAGGAACCCAATTTATACACAAAATTTTTTAAAAAATTCGTCATACCGAATTCCAAAATACTTGTTATAGTATATGAAAAGAAGGTTCATTTAGTTTCCTATTATTCTCTAGAACACTAAATTTTCCAAAGTAGGGTGTACAAAAAGTTACACATGATTTTAAATTTGAAGGTCCAACAAAAAAATCAATTTTTTAGCGCCCTCTAGCGTCGAAAATAGGGTCAATAGAAATTTTTGTTAGTTCCATTTTTTTTTATAAAACAGTCCAAAGAATACCATAGTACCAATATTGGCACTTAGAAAAAAATCACTCTTACATGAAATTAAAAAAAAAAAAAAACTAACCGTCATAAAATAATTTTTACACGTGCTTCCACAAGTATAATAATAATATTATTATGTGGATTGTCGATTACAATTTATTTATAGATGTACGTGTCTATATTTATTTTTAAATAAAATTCATACAATACAAATGTTATATTGTTATATCGAACGTATATTATATACACAACATTTGTACATATGTAAAAATATGATTATTTAAACACATATATACATACATACTCATGTATTCTCGAAGCGATATGTTTATTGAAAAAAATACTTATTTTACGTATTTTCATGTTATGTACAATTAAAATGATATATTATTTAATATATGAATATACATACATACATATGTGCAGCATATTTATATTCCTAAATATTATACAAAATGATATTTTATGTAGGTACTCCAATGTACTTATAAATGTATATGAGTTGATTTGTTGATTGTATAAATTAAGAAAATATCATAAATATACACATTATTATATTTATGTAGGTGTTTAATATTATTTTATAAGACTTTTATTTATCCTTTCGATGAATGTAGAAAAATAAAAAAAAATGTGAAATCCTTTTTCGGTTACTTTTTAAATATAATACGTAATGTGTATTTTATGCGAATATATGTATGAACGAATTTTTATCCTTGTATAAATATTTTCACATATACTACATATACGTTCATGTAAACGCATAGTTATGTGCCAAAAATATAGGCATAGGTATACTGGTATGAAGTTTAACCATTTTAAGACTGGCAAAAATTTCAAAAAATTTTGAATAACAAGAATTTATATTTAAAAGGATTTATTCTGTTTTGTGTATATTTTTTTTTTATAATATTCATAAGGATATGCAATATAATTTTTAGAAATTAAAATGAATAAGATAAAATTTGAAAATAAAATAAAAACAATTTTTAAAATACATACATATATCTTCTTGTATGATATGATGCATGCAATAGATACATTGAACAAGTAAAAAGGATTAAAGTAAAATATTCTAAAGAAAAACATAATAAAAATCTTACTGTAGTACGAGTACTATACCACATAATACGATGTGCGTAAGTTTATTTAAAGATTAAAAATGAGCAGTAAACAATTGAATTTGAATTTTATGTTAATTGAAAATAAAAGAAAATACTATCATATTAATCGTTCAAATATCTATATAGTTTTCATATATTAACAATTCAAAAGGATCTTAATATAAAAATCATAATATGGTACAATAAGTGTTTTCGATTTGGCATTTTTAAGTACTTGAGAGTACTAAAATGTGTCTAGGATAAATTGTTAAAGCGAACGAGACAAAAATTATTCGTAACTACTTCATAAGTACTTGAAAAAGTTTTCATGAGTAGCAGCAAGTAGCAGCGAGTAGATGGTATAGCACAGACATTTACCTTTTCTACTCGCAAGTACTTGAAATTGCCAAATCGAAAGCACCTAATTTGTTCTTACATATCATATGAGCATACATATGAGATTATAATATTCGATGAATCTTTATTGTGGTTCATAACGGTAGAGAGTTGGGAGAAATTGATGAATTTCTTACGTCATCAGATTCACATTGGAAATTGTATGTATTTATGTATATATGTCGAGAATATACATGGATATTTGAATTCTGCCTTTATTTTAGAATTATAGACGTTTATTATTTATTTTGTTGTTGATAGTTGATAACTTGACATATACGAGTACATAGAATACGTGTATAAACAAAAAGGATTTCATCAGACACGTGTAGATTTTTATGCCAACATATAAGATTGATACATTGGAAAAATTTTTATCAGTTTTACGTCACACTGTGCTTTTTCGAATTCTTTGCTATTATCACACTATAGACTTTAGTGATGGTAAAATTACTAATAAAAAATTTATACAAGTCGTAAGTTTGTTTGAAGCATATTATCTGATTCATTTAGATTTTAGGGGGCTTGAATAGAACGATGGTTGGGTGTCGGTCTTGTGATCTGGAGATCACGGTTCGAATCCCAACCAGCGCGCTGCGCTACTCTCGCCCAAGTTGATCATTGATTTCATCAGCAATGTACACCAGTAACTGATTACTGATGATAAACTGGATGATATATCTGATATAAATTACTGATCGGCGGTGCCATAATGGACTGAGTATCCGCGTGCATTTAATATATACTATACACATTGTATGTATATATGTATATTAAAAAAAAAAACAAAAAAAAAAAAAATATTTCAGGAAAAAAAATTTGTTTCACATAATTGCATTGAATTTGTTGCGGTTTTAGTCCTTCAACAGAAAACCTGGATGAGGATTTTGCTCTAGTCAGTAAATTGGCTGGTTCACTGCTTCTATAGGCTACCTAAATCATATGCTGATATGCCTAAATCAAGAAGATTCTTCAAAATTGTAAAGAGTACGTTATCAGCAAACAGAATCAGACCTCTTCTATGAAGCAAAAATGGTTGAATGAAATTTTTGTTAAGGGTTTATACATTTACATCTTACAAATGTATAAAGTATTAGGGATAGGAATAGGGAGACTTTGTATATCTCATGGAGAAAATTAGATATCATTTCTTTTAGCTTAAGTTAACTATGGTCATATAGCTGGCGTAGGATATTAACAAATGAATGAACGAATTTAATGGATACCACAATTTATATGAGTTGTTAAAATTACTGAGGTTCACATTGAACGAAAAAATTTCTTACATACTTTCTTGTAAATTTGCATAAACATTTTTTGTATGAATATAATTTATGTGTATAATTTTTCTCGCGTATAAACACAATATTTGTTTACACATGTATGTACTTTTTATTTTGCTTTTATTTCAGTTAAATTTATTTCAGTTCATTGCCTCACATTCTTATTTATATGCATAATATTTGTGAAATTGTTGAATTTTTATTTAAATTTCAAATTCAGTGAAAATAAGAAGACTCTAGATAAAAAGAAATTCAAGTGCATATGTAGGTATATTATACGATCTGTATGTGATGTTTTGAAAAGCAAAATGTTACTCCTTGAAAAATTTTCTTACATGTATGTATACATTACTTTCATATGAATTTATTCACATGGATGGTATAATGTATACATATAATGTGTGTATGTTTTGGTTTTCTTCATTGTTTACATTTTATTTTTAAAATCTTTGTAGAAGATTTTCTTTTACATATTTTGACTCTTATGAAAAGTGCAAAAATATAAAAGAATTGAATTTATTCTCTCAATGGAATAAATTTTTGAATTTTTATTTTACGAGTATGTTATGTGACCTGGATATAAGAATTTATACTAAGAAAACTTTAAGCAAAACACATTTTATAAGTGTACAATACCGCATCTTACACATACTTAGTTTACATTACATTATACTCGTATAATATCTATATCTAATGTATACGAATGTATTTAATAATGTACCCACAATATAATATCATAGAATAATGATGTATGTGAAGCTTTATTATTCTATGATAAAATCTATTTACTCATTTCTTGTACCACACCATTGAAAGAATGGAAAAAGGATATATTTTTTTTGTTTTATTTATATTTTTATTTTTCATTTTTTATTTTTAAATTTTTTTCCTTCGTTTTCGTTTCAAGGCTTCTATTATTCATGTGCAATGAAAATTTTCTATAATCTTGTTTAAAGTCAAAGTCAACAATAATATAGGAGATACACATCCGACCTATTCCTGTAAATGAATATATACACAAAGTCGTCTTAGTGTATACGTATAAAAATCTGATGAATATTTTATATGAATATATATACTTACATATGTGTATGTATTAAATATGAACATGTACAGACATAATATAATTCACTCACCCACCGCATACATATGTACTATACTTATCATATGAATGTTTATACATATTCGTTACATTGGCATTTTTTTTTTGTTGTTACTACCGATATTTGAATACGTGAAAATATTCCAAAACGCATTAATGTATGTACGTACATATGTACGTATGATTATTTACGTGAAAATTTTTGAAACTTGTGTACATATTTATATGTATTTACATATTATAATAATTGAAAATATAATATATATGACGTTAATGCATATTCTTAAATGCACAGAAAAACACACCATACATATGTATGCATATTATATATTAGTTAAGTAAATATTTGCATGTATATATGTATATTTCACATTTTTATAACACTGATACATACTCGTACATTTTGTATCAAGAGAATGGTATTATTCTTTTATATGTTGAATCTCTTGAGATCCTTTTAATGTTATGCATCTCTATACGATTTAAAATTTTTTACTGTGATCTTTTTTAAAATAAAATAAAATAAAATATTTTCAGTTAGTAATATTAGCAGTATTTAAGAAGATAAGAATCAGAATCATTAAAGGGTATGTACATGAACATATGTATAGATAAAAACCAAAAACAGGAAGAAAAACAAAATTAAAAAAATAAAAACGAATATCAAATTCTTATACCTATATGATCTGTATATAGCAATTTCAGTTTTAAATTTTAAAAAAACAGACAGGATGAATATATGAACAAGTATATGTAAGTAAATTTATATAATCGTAAACAATTTAGCAAAATAGATAAAAGAAATTTGTTCGAATTGAATTTTATTTAAAATTCCAATAATTTATAAATTTATACAGCTGTATAAATAGTAGTTGTGTGGTATAGTGTAGAATTGATAAAATGAAATAAGAATAAAACTTTTCAAATAAAAAACAAATTTATTACTTTTAATTGAATTTTCTCAATAAAAACACAATATAAAAACAAAACATATAACAAATATTACGAAGAAGAAATAATTGTATTTGGATAATTAGTTTTTTTTCCCCATTGATTTATATATTCAATATTCAAATACTCGTATAATAAAATAGAAAATAATTAAATGAGAAAAACATTTTTTTTTTTTAAAATAAAGTTTAAAGTAAAACTTTTTACATTCAAAAATACTTCTTGGAAAATGATGAAAAATTTTTAATTTCATTTGAATGGTGGAGTGAATGAATTAAACTTTTATGATTTCTTGAGACAGAAGAATTTCATATTAAAATGCTTTATTCTTACTATTAAATTGTAGTATAGTGTACAGAACACCATTAATTGCGTAACTTTTTTTTTTTTAAATTATTTTATTTTTATACATTTTTAATTAATTGTATAAAAGAATTTAAAAAAAATCAATATTCAATTTATATTCGCAATTATTTGTGTATTAAATCGAATGAATATTGATAAAGAAATATTTATCAAGGAAGCTAGTTGGTTATTAATTGATTCAATAGTTGACACACAGACAGATTCTGTGTGTATTATATAGTGTAACAGGTATAAGTTTATGTCTGTGATCAGTTTAGGTTCAGGATAGTTTGTTCAGTTTATCTAGAAAGTTTATTGTGATGTTATTAATGATAACTTACGTTTTCAAGTACGATAATATTTAATTATTGAATAGCTGAATTGTTCATTCTATAATAATACGTGGTAAAGGTAAGTAATAAAAACTGATATAAGGTAAGAGAAAAATTTATTTTTATAATCAAATATAATCAAAGGTTGATTTCGGACTACTTTAATTTCAACTTTAACTTTAATTGTGAACTTTATAATCAAATTTGACTTCATCTAATAATTACGATTATGTTACTTAGAAATGAATTTGGAAATATACCATTGACAGACATGACATATTACAAATTTACATCTCATTCATATTCAATTTTTTCATATGTCCTTTCGTTATACCTACAATATGCTACAATCTTATCAATATTTTACAAAGCTTAATTTATTTATTACTTATTATTTACAAAGCGTTAATGATTAAAAACTTATTAAAATTCGTAATTAGCTTTGTAAAATATTGATAAGATTGTAGGTATAACGAAAGGACATATGAAAAAATTGAATATGAATGAGATAAAAGTAGAATTCATGACTTGGAAAAAGTATTTACTGTAAAAATGACTATGGAAAAGTATTTTTTATTAGTTTATAGAGAGAATATAAAAAAATAAATATAAAAAAGAAAAAAAAAAAGAAATATAAAAAATATAAAAGAATATAAAACAATATGGATAGAGGAATTGTTTTTTGCGCTCCTATATATTTTTTGTAATCAATTATGCCTATTTTTTGTGATAGTTAATTTTCGAAAGTTTTTTTTTTGTCAATTCGAACATGCATATTATACGTACATACGCAACTATAATATGTATCTGCTGATGTATAAACTTATATGTGTAATAGTAATATACATAGTTGATAAATTCTACATAAATAATAATAAATATACATGCATACATACATAAATATTCACATATATACGAATAATATAATAATATAAAAGTTTTCCTTCTCTCATCAATTTCGAATTACACTTTTGTTTTCCAATGAAAATTTTTATTCGTATATATGTACATATATGAAATGATACATAATTTTAAGTGTATAATGTACAATATATAGGTAGTCCTTTTTTTCATATAATTTTTATATTTTTGTTTATTATTATTATTATTATTATTATTATTTTTGTTTCTTTTTGTTTTTGGCTTTGTATATACATGCACACAGCACACTGTATGTATATAATTATGTATTTCTTCGAATAATATAACACGCAATATTTTTTTTCTTAACGATTTCTTGTATACATTTTATTTATTTATTTATTTAAAAAAGTTTTTTAGTTAGTAACTAAAAAAAAAAACAAAATAAAACAAAATAGAAAAGAAAAACAAAGTTAAGAAAAACTTATATACGTGACCAGAATACAATTCAGTATTTAACATTTAATAAATACTTTGCGATTGCTATCTGCCTATTCTTATTTTTATTATTATTATTACTTATTATTATTTTATATTTTTAAGTATGTATGTTTACTTAATAATATTGTTTAAGAAAAAAGAAAGTCCTTGTTTAGTTTAATTTTATTTATTTAATTGAATTATTATTAAACATTTAAATGAATTCACAGTTCACACATATCCAAATACACGCATAAACCTGCACGTAGGTGTATATGTTGTGGATATGGTAGATAAACAGAAGAAAAATGTAAAAAAAAAATAAATAAGAAAGAAATTCGATTAAAAAAAATACACTTACACTTTTTTTAAACTTTTGGAAAAAGAAATGATTATTATTTTTTTTTCAATGAATTTTGTGTATATTTTTATTTTGGTATAGCTACATACAGGCGGATATTTAAATTTTGTAAATTTCAAAAACATTTAATTAAAATGTAAATAAGAGTATATTGTGTACATGTTAAATTTGCGTATACCACAAGTGCACATACAATAATTTCTTTTTAGTATAATATTATATATACATACTTACAGGGAAAAGTAATTGTAAACATTTTTTCATGTAAATGTGTTTAATTTTTTATTAAATTTCATTTAAAGGTGAAGAGTAATAAATTGGCGCAGTATTCAAGAAAATTGCTATTTAATATTAATGTTGATTTATTGAATTAAATTTTCTTTTTCATTTTTTTTCAAATAATATACAGTAGTAGTTGTGGTAGTGGTAGTAATATTACTACGTCTAGTATACTTATTTAATATTGATCACTTCGTAATTGAAAAAAAAAAAATACAATTTTTGAGTACAAAAGATGAGTAAAAAAAATGAGAAAAAGAATACAAAAAATCAGTTTCAGAAAAACTTAATTCAAAAAAAAAAAGATCCCTACATAGTATACATTTGCTAGATAACGGTAACGGATAACACAATAACGGATTTTCAGATTAAGTGATTGGCATCACTCGAAAAAAAAATGAAAAAAAAAAAAAATAAAATTCAAAAATGACTACAGAAGTACAGATGATGTGTGAAATACTACTCGTAGCACTGTCGTCGCGTATACTATAGGTAGGTATACTGTTACTGCTATAGTTGCTGACCTTTATTGCTACTGAGTATGTATAAAGGAAAGGAGCAAGTATAAAATGTTGTTAGTTAATTTTATGTGTTCGGTATGTACATTATTCGAAATTCTACTAAAAGAGAAAATTCTACTTTTTTTTGAAGAAAGAAGGTCTTGGGCTTTTCGATTTGGTAATTAGATTTCAGATGGCGCTGCGATTCTACAGCCTGTACTTTTCTGAAAAAAGTGGCAAAAAATGACTAAACTCTGACTTTAAAACACAATAACTATTGACAAAAAAAACGTAGAGAAGCATGTGAGGTATCATTAGAGAGTGGGTTGAGTTTTCTACAGATTTTTCTTAGACTAATTTCTTCTAACTATCACACCGCAGTTGTTATAGGGTGTTTCGTAGAATAAGTGCAAAAAATCTTTATCGCCCTCTAGCAGCCGAACGGTTGAGATTATTTTCCCTCTGTAGTACAATTTTTTGTTTGTCTCGATAAGACCTATCTACTGTTTGCAGACTGGCCATTCTATAGGAAGTACACCCTGTATAAGTTGCAAAAATATTGCATAAAAATGCAAATATTTATTTCCCCCCTGTAAAGGTTTCTGATTTTGAATAATATAAAAAAACAAAAACTTTAAAAGAAAAACCATAAAAATTGGAGCTGTTTCTGAGGACTTCCTGGAGAAAACCTTCGTTGACTCCACTATATCTATATACAATATTCGCAATTCGCCTTCTATTAAGAGAAAAAATCAACTTTTTCTCAGGAATGAAAATACGAGTATATAGCTATACAACATGATGCGTAACTATTCGTACTATAGTAGTGTTGGTAGTGTATACTATATATATATACATATATGTAAACATATATTATGTTCATGTATTATTGCTTCAAGAAATTTACTATAAAGGATAATAAGTATATTATATAATATATATTTATATTTTATTTTTGAAACTGTATATAAATATAAATATTTTTGTTTTTCAGATAAACATGGTTGAATGGTTGAAGGTTTTTTTCCTTTATAATAAAATATTTTTACATAAATAATATTTTAAGAAATAATAACAATGGAAAATTTATAAAATTAATGAAAAATCAAAATTGGGTTCTTTTTTGTGAAGTAAATATAAACAGAGAGAAAATAGAGAAAAAAAAATTATCAATATAATATAAAAAAAATAAAATAAAAATAAAGTAGAACAAGATAATAAATCCTAGTAGTACATTTTATATATTATTCGTATAAGAAAGAATATAAAAGCTTCAATGAAAAATTATCATAATTTTCATTTTATTAAACACAACATTTCATTGTAGAATTCTTTTTATCGAATTGAATATGGTAAATGAAACTATAAATATTTGATTTTTTGATTGAAAATAATTTACTCAGGTATATGTAAGCTCGTATATTATATATAGGTGAATAAATTTAAAATTAAAGGTAACCTTAGGCTATGCTATATAGTACATAAGTGTATACTTTACAATCGTATATAAACTTGAGATTTATTTATATTTCATTTTACCTTTTTACACCTTAAATTAATGTGTTTGAAATTTTTATTTTCCCATATTATTTTAATATTAAATCGATATTTATTTACATATATTTATATATATTTTTTGTTCTATGAAAAGAACGTTTAGCTATATATCTTTTTCTGTAACCTATATATTTTAAATAAAAAATATTTTTATATTCTGTATTGTATATTGTATATACCTATCGATTAAAAATTTGAAGATATCCTTAATGTATGTAAATGTAAATTTTTTCTTTTATCTTCTTGTTCATGATGTTACTATTACAGCTCACAACTGACAGCCTTTTGCCACATAATTTACGTCTGTAATATAATTTCTATTTACTATTCCAATTACGATACAACATCAAAAAAAAAAAAAAATTTTAATTTCGCCATAATTTATTAATAATACACGCAGCAAATTTATTTATACGGTTTCATTTTTGATTTGATTTTAAACTCAATTTACTACTTTCATCTTTTACAATTTGTTATGCGTTTAAAAAAAGTGAAACTGTGTGATTCTGACACGGTCATACAGTCGCACGATCACACAATTTGTGCGACCCATAGAGAATAAATATTTATTAATTTTCTACATAAAAATATATGTTTAAAAATTTTCGAATTTTTATATTTTTATTGGCGAGAAAAAAAAAAACAAATATAAAATTTAATTTATTAAACGTATAAAGTGGTAGTGGTGGTAGAGTAAAGAAAAATTATATAAAAAATATTAGATAAAATTTTAGGTCACGTAATTAAATTTTTTTTTAACTATAAAGAACACTTTATTTCAATTGTTTTTCTTTTCTTTATTTATTTAGTTTTTTGTACTTAACAGAAAATAGAAAAATCATGAAAAATAGATGAACTACGTTTTACAATTTTACGTGTTAAACTTGATAAAAGTCCTTGTTTATTGTTTAATGATAAAGTTTTGGAATTTTGAGGTTTTGATTTATTATCAAAATGGAACAAAACATAGTAAAAAATGATACAGAGATTTTAAAAAATACTATAGAAAATAAGGTGAAACACACATACACACACAAAATGTGTTTTACACTTTCTTATTAGTTAATAGGGTCAAATATGAAATAATGATATTGTATATGTATAGTTAAACTATCACGTCGTGTGAATGGTGAGCTATATTATAATACAATGAAAATTAATCAAGGCTAAGGTAGAAAATATACAAAAAAAAAAAAATCTTTCCAGATTATGTACATGAGCGTCGTTTTATTATGTTTTTGCATTATCAAAGTTCAAAATTTATTTACAGTTATATCACTTCTGATATGGATAAATCAAATTATAAAAGGTGGTAAAAATATAAAATAATTTGTATGAAGGATAAAAAAAAATATGAATGAATATATCGTTCTGAAGGATATAATATCGTACCTATTCTATATGTTTCAAAACACAAATTTTTTTATGTTGAAAAATTGTTTTTTATTATTTTGTATTGTTGAACTTTGAAATTTTTCTTGATTATTATATGAAAAATCTTTTTTTCTATTTTTCTCTATATTTTATTTAATCATATACACATATATAGATAAAGAACACATAAATTTCTATGAAAAATAATAGATTTAATTTTTGTTTTTTTTTTTTTTTTTTGATTATGATTTAAAATCTAAATATACATAGGTTAAATCCCAGTATGGCAGTACAAGATATACAGCATACGGTATTTATTGTACGAGAAAACTGAAAAATATCTTTATTTATTAATATAATATGCATATGTACATACATGTTTGTATATAAGTAATTTAACCTATTTATATGTATATTTTCACACTCCATATCATGATTATGATAAAGTTTTTGCAAAAACTTTAAAAAAAAAAACATTTTAAATGAAATGTATTTATAAAATATTTAAATAATTTGTTTCCAGTTTATTTATTTTCTAATGTGATATCTAAACATTACATCTGTGATGTGTACTTGTAGACATCGTAAACATTTACAGATGTATAAGCATGTGTGTATCACAAAATCATTTACCTAATGTGTATAAGTACATGATTATACCCAATTCATAGTATTCGTATACGTATCGTAATACACACAATTTAAAATGTGTGTATATTCTTAAAAGTTTTTTATTGTTTTCTATTTATTTTGTTTGTTTTTTTTTTTTTTTGTTTTCTATTTAAATTTTAAATAAACTGAAAAATAGTTATAAAGTTTAAAAATGAAATGGATTTGGTTTATTTAAAAAGTTTTTGAAAAAAAAAAAAGATAAACAGAAAAAAGTATAAACAGATAAAAGTTTAAGTATAATAATGTTTGAAAGATTACTTACTTATGTTGGTATAAATTCAATATTTGTTATGTACATGTGTATGTATTTTTGCATTTGTGAATTTTGTAAATGTTCACCTACATTATATATTTTTGCATTATTATATATTGATAATCGAAAAATGCAGTAAAATTTGTATAATTTTGTCATTGTCAGGTATTTGTTTTTCCTCAACGATTGAAGGGATGACAGAATGTTTAAAAAAATTTTAGAAGAAAAACAGAAAATTGAATATTTTAACAAGAGTAAATTGAAGATATTTCGAAACAAAGCTTCTGTACTGATATACATAATTGAAAAACTTTTAGGAATGTGTAGAAAATGATGAGAAAATTTCAAATTATATCTTGTCAATTATTATACTACTGACATACTATATATAGAGTGTAAATAAAATAAATAAACCTCGATTTATTGAACAGATTTTATTTGATCGAATTTAAAATGTTAATTTGATTATAGAGTTACATTGATTGCATGAACATGAATAGTTTCAGTAACAAGATACCACACATTTATCTATTCCATTCAAATCATAAATAACGAAATTCTACTGTATTTATTTAATAGAAAATATTAATTAATTAATATGTAAATATATTAAATCGGTCTTTTCTACATTATTTATTTATTCAATTTTTTTTAGAAATTATATTGTTTGCAGTTTTTTTTTTCATTATTTTTAATTTTCATTTTTTTTGTCTATCACATAAATTGAATAAATATGTAGTGTAAAAACTATAAACACTCACACACACACACATGTAGTTACAAATAAATCAAATGTGAATATTATGTACATTACCACTCATATGTATTTAAGAAATAATTTAATTCAAATTTGTTTACATATTATATCATAAAATATATACACAATACATCCACATATCATAATATATATATATACATATATATATGTATATATGTATATGTATATATATGTGTTTACTTACCACATATGTGATTGTAGTGTAATTATAAAGGTACATAATCTGAATGTGGACATAATGTACATATACATATGTGTAAATTTATTAATTTATTTTATCGATATTTGTGAAAAGTTTAAAGTAAGCAATATTTGATGTTTCATATAGGTTAAGGTAGATACATATTTTCAAATAATCACAATTGAGATAAATTTAGATAATTGTACTAATGAAGCATCTAATAATCTAAATGTATCAGTGGCAGATTTTCAAATAAGCAACCCTCAGGCATTACTCGAAGTTTCAAAATTAAAATTCAAAAATGACTACAGTACAATTTGTAGAATAGTACACGTTCTATCGTAGCGTATACTGTGTAGAGTGTAGGTACTGTTTTAAATAATGATTTCCGTAGCTTCTGAGTATGCATAGAGCAGAGAAGCAAGTGTAAGATGTTGTGTTTTGTTATGTGCAATATTCGCATTCTACTACGAGAGAAAATCAACTTTTTATCAAGAATGAAAATGCACGGCAACATGAGATGAGATTCATCCTTGCCTTTACTACGTGCAGTACCAGTACCTAATACACACATGAAAATAAGAAGAAAAACTACTATTTGCGTATCTTTCTACTTTTATGTATTTCTACTTCTATTTAAACTTTTCTTTTTACATCTTAAATACCCAAGACTACAATGTTTACAAATAAAAATGTAGGTCAACACATTTATCGGTTTTTCTTGTTTACACGATCATTTAGTCTTGAGTATTTGAGATATAAGTAGAAAGAAAAGTAGAAATATACGCGAATAAAAGTTTCTCTTCTCCTTTTCTTGTTTAGTAGTACTCCACTGCTCCTGCCTGAGTATGTATGTATAAGTATAAGGTAGAGCAGCAAGTATAAAACGTTGTTAGTTGATTTTTCGTGTTTGTCATATGCAATATTCGCATTCCACCGAGAATGAAAATCAACTGAAATTCACACATGTATATTTTCACATTACAAGCATATTATGTAAGTATACGTACATACTTACATATAATGTTTAAATGCGTTTGTATTTAAACAAACATTTTTAGTACTGCTGATACTTAAGCTTATTTAATCAACGTACATATTTAAAGATCAAATAATAGAATCTGAAACTCTATGTATGTATGTTCTATGAATATAAATATTTACAAATGATTACTTTTACATTATAAACATTACATGTGCACATGTATATATAACAATTTCGATTATACATATAAAAATAAGAAATTTTTGTTAAAACATATTTTTATTTTCTCAAATGATAATTTCATTTAGTATAAGTAAGAACAACTTTGATCTTATATTCTTATACATATATATATATATATATATATATATATATATATATTCACATGTATCTACACAGACATTTAATTATTTATGTACACAATATAACTATAATCACTAATTATAGAAAATGACGACAAAATATACTAATTTGGATTTTGTATCTACTACGACTACGAATATACATACTTACCTTACAGATAATAATAAATCGTTTATTTTGTTACTATATCTACTAATTCCATTTTAATACAACATTACATAAAATGTAAATAGCGGTTGTAGCGATATAGTGTGGTATATGATATAGATAGTAGTGTAATCGGTGATGATTTGTAATTTTTTGTTTAGTATTACGACGCCACGATTATTATTGTTACATATTTCATAATTTATGATATAACGTTCATCTTAAGGAAACACAAAAATAATATGTATATCTGAAAGTGAAACTAAAGAGAAAAAAAAACCAAATAAATCAGAAAATCAAAAATTCGTAAATAATTAATTATATTTGAGATACAATAAAATACTCGTACAGCGTACACACATATGTACACGTGCATAATTTGATACAAATTATATAAATATACTCATATGTGTACATATACATAATCGTATAAGTTTGTGAATGTAAAAATCCTTTTACATGTACATAGTTTCATTAAGACGAGAACGTTTAATTGGTTTTATTGTATGATAAATTAATTCTAATAGAAAATAAATTTGATTGTAATGTTGTTTTCCACTTACATACGTATTTACATGTATACATTGTGTATATAACTATACCATACTATTAATGAAATTTCTAATAATTATGAATAAAATTGAACTAATAAAGTCTATTAATTTTTGATTTATTTTCATTTTTTTCTGGGTGTATAGTGCTGGTAGTTTGTTTTTCATAAGTTTTGTTATTAATTAACGAACACATATAGTATGTATAGTGAGTGATAAATAGATTAAAGATTCAAATTCAAATTATTAATTGCATTCGGTGTATACATAAAAAAAAACAATATATATATATAAATATAAACACATGAAAAATATATTTTATTAGTACTTTCATACATACTTACATATACATGTGCACATGTATCCTGAAATTGTACAATAATTAATTAATTGAAAATATTTATTAATGATGTTTTTTGTATGTATTGTTAAAAGTTTATTGACTTCTCAATGATACTATGAGTTCTCAGTGAAAATACTATTTTTTTTTTATTTTTATGATTTTTGATATATTGATGATAATGCTTAATGTGTTTTAATGGCAAGGAACAGGCAATTAACTTCCAGTACAATTTTTTTTAAAAAAATGTTTGTAACTCAGTTTATGAAAAGAAATAAATTGAAATTAATTATTATTAAAAGTTAATAAATATTTTATATGAAAATAAATTAAAAAAAAAAATATATTTCTGGCCACATATAATGTGATATAGTTAAATACTTGATTTACACTATCATTTTCAGTGTTTTGTTTTCGTTGAACAGTAATCTCCGTCAAACTATAAACAAAAAAGATATCTTCCTCACACGATGTTATTATTAAAAATCTTTTAATTTTATAATTCATTTCGATACAAATCGGAGTTGTATTGTGTCACGAACGTCCATTACTTCCAGTATACTATGGAGAATAGTGTGAAATAAGCCTTACATATTGTTATTTCTAACACAGATCAATGAACTTGGAGAAAATCTAATTTGCATTAATATATGCTCGTTCATTGAATATGGAATAATCATTAATTTTCTATTAAAAAATATCCTGTCATTAAGCGTGTTTACATTTTTTACTTAATTTTATTTTTTTCAATATTCGGCCTCAAAAAATTGAGAAATCTATTGGTTTGTGAATTTGAACTCGAATCGCTCTACATGCGTAGGTAGAGGTGGTACGTGTTTTTTATAAATAAAAAAAAATTTTCTATTTAATTAAAATATTTCTCTTGACATACAGTATATGTACTTGCGTGCGCTTTGAACCATATCTTTTGCATCACCAACATAAAGTTGTACTAACCAAAAATGTGTTCAAAATGTTTAGTCAACTTATTTTTTTGAAGTTTGAAGTTATTGTCATTTTTTTTTTATTGATATACGACGATTATGAAAAATTACCATTTTTCACATTATTCAAATTGATTTTTCTTCAAAAACTTACCATCAAACTACTTATTCGCAATCTATTTCTTATTTTTTCCTTTTTTGTGTTGTGATTTTTGATTTATGAAATTTAACTTTGAACTTACAGATTTTTTTTTTGGTAATTCTCAAATTACTTATATTCCTATAGATATGAATGTTATATATCAAATCTATTTTATTATATACTCATACATGTCGAGATAATACCATAGAAAAAATAGACATTTTTTTCATTAATTTTATTTTTATACATTTACGAGTACTAAATGCGCATACATCAACCATGCTCGCGTACATTAAAATATTTACATTTAAAATGAAATGTAAAAAAACCCATAAATTATTCTGTAAATTTATTACCGTGAATATGTTTTTTATTTTTGTGCCATCAGATAAAATATTTTGACATCTATGTAATTTTTAATATTTTTTTTTTCAAGTACAAATAGTAGATTATTGCGGCCCGGCCCCATCTACCATGTTATTTTAGTAGTGTACTGTGCACATTACGAAATTGTTTTAAAGTAAAATTTTTTCTATTTTTTATTTTTGTTAAATCGATGGATGTTTTTAGAATAATATTGAGAAAAAAATACATTTTTCATTATTACAACTTGATTGCATGAACGCAAAAGATTACAGGATATGAAATGAGTTTTCGATGTGCTTTGTAATATACGACAGAGGAGTATATAATGTCTATAATTGCTACAATGCAACTTTAAAAAAAATTTTTTATGATGATGATGCTTCAGATTTTAATATGTGTAGAATTGTTCTGTTCTCTGGTTTTTTTTTGTCTCTGACAAAAATAAAAGGACAATTATGATAATATTGAGTTCATAATGAAAAAATTCAAATTAAAGATAATCATTAGCATTTTTGAATAATAATAAAAGGGAAGAAAAAAATAACAGTAGCTGAAATTCCTAATTTAGGAAATATCACATAGTCAGCAATTAATTAATTTCTTTTTTATGTAGTACATTTGTTTATTTTTCTTTTTCAAATGTTCTTTTTATTCATGAACATGAAAAAATGAAAAATTAAATGGATGTCACACCTAACTTAACTTTTTGGCATTACGAAATTTTCGTTAATCTTCTTTTTGTTTTTCTGAGAAAATTACAAAATGTTCAATGTTAAATTTATTTGTGTCGTGTATATTACATTTAAAAAGGATGTTCAATGGTTCAAATATAATAGATAAAATAATTATTCATGTTAGATGATATTATGTGGTAATAGTTATAAATTTTATGAAATAATTATAATTGTCACGAATGGAGAGACATAAGTTAATTTGCTAATTAATTAATTAGAAAAAAATAATTTTTTTTCGTATATTTGAAGGATGCTAGAATATTGAATGAGATTTAACTCAGAAAAAAGTTATATTTATTTAAAAATTTTGTTTTGATAATTTATTTAACAAAAGAAAAATTAAAGAGATTTATACATATCATGAATACTTTTATGTCGTAAATAAATTACATTCTCCTTGATATATTTTCTAGCTAGATTAGAAACATATCTAAATTTAATTATCTTAGATTCAACTTATCATAAAAAAAAAACAAACGACATCAAATTTTATAGGAAAAATAACGATCCTTTTTATATTTTTTTCCTTTGAATCATGTAGTTAAATTTTCAAATAGTTCATACTGTACGCTTATAATAAATATTGTTGCCTGTGTGAGTTAATAAACATACTTAATTTTATTTTATATAACATCCTGCTATATATTTCTTCTATGATTTGGAATTAATTTAAGTAAATACGTCATCATAATTATTTATTTTTCTTTACTTTTTATTTACATTTTTATTACGTATATTATATATACTTTTTATTGGTTCATTATTATCAATACAATACACTTTATGTATGTATGCATAGTTAATTTTTGTTATTTTTTTTCGAAAAAAAAAAATACATATTTTCGCTATAACCTTGATATACATTATATACATTCATGCATAATAATATGGATAGATATATATCATGTATGTAAGAGACGCACACGGAAATATCATATTTATTTTGATTCTAAATTGTCCACTTATCATAATTAATCTAACTAATCATTATAAGTTTCTTAATGAAAATAATAAAAACGAATAATAACAAAGATAAAATATAGAAAAAAAAGTGAAAATATAGAAATAAAAACAAGCAGGAGAAAAATACATTTTTTGTTATTTACTTAATGAAGAACGAAAATATACTTTGGATATCTAAGTTTAAATATTATATGTAATAATGGGAGGAGTAGAAAAAGAAAGGCATGTTAATGAAAGCTATTAAAGTAAGAAAAATGAAAATAAAAGGAAAGAAAAAATAAATAATTGAAAGTTGCATAGGCAGAAAATAGTCTTTTTGTCATGATGTCATCATCATGATCATCTTCATACCTTTAGTATGTGTTATGTATAAGAAGAAAATACTATGAAAGAGATTTAATTCAATTGATATTTTGTTGGCACATGTTTTCCATTTTATTTTCTTTTTTTGCTTCTATAATCATTCCAAATAAATACTACCCCACCATACTGTATATTAATATGGTTATATGTAGAAACGATAGTAATGGATGCAGAAAACGAAGGAGAACAAAAATTATATGTGAAAATTTCTCCCAATCTATATGGAACTGTTGATGTTGCATTTGCATCCATCTAAGTATTCAATGTAATTATGGATTAAATCATCAAAAAGTGATTTAAAAAAAAGAAAAATGAAAGAAAAGGAAAGGAAAGCAGAATAAAAAAGAAATGTATGCTTATAATCATGAGAAAGATATAAATGAATAAAGAAATTATAAATGATCAATACTAATATGTTTATGTATTTGTGTAAAATGTCTTAGAATACCTATAAACAGGAAGAGATTCTTCTTATTCAATTACCATTTAAAAAAGTTTTATAAAAAAAAGTAAAGAAATTTTTGTATGTGATTGATCGTTTTTTAGTACAATTTTGTTCATATTTGGAAAATATGAGTGTTTGCAGCGCATTGCATATATTTACATAATTCTTTAGGTAATTAAAATTTGTTCCACCTTTAAAAAGAATCGCATAGATAAATACTAATTTGTCAAGTAATAAGAAAACCACAAAATTTATTCTTATTATAGTTATAGTTATATAAACTCAGTTATTTGCTTAAACACTGTAAAAGAAAATTAATTTTCACCATACTCAATTTCATATTAGATTTATTATTCTATATTATGATTATTTTTATTATTTTTTTTTTTTGCAGGATTTATTGTATTATTTATTCACTCACAAAATAAAAAAATAAAATATTGTAATTTAAAGTAATCTTATAGGTAATGTACATTTAACACTGACATCCTAATATACCAGCAAATGTATTTAAATTGATAAATAAATAAATAAAAATAAATAAAGAAAAAAATATCTATTCAATGAAAGGCTTTCATAATAAAGGGATGCTGAAAAACTATACTATTACAGCGTATCTTTCTACTTTTTTTCTAGCTCTAAAATACTCAAGATAAAATACTCAAGAGTTAAATGACCATGTTTGTTTACAAATGAAAATGTAGTTCAGAATATTTATCGGTTTTTCTTGTTTACACGGATCTAGTTTCAATCTGAAATTCTTCTTCTTCGTACACACCCGCTACAGTATGTAGTTCATAGTTTAAACAAGAAAAAAAAAAAAGAGAAACAAACTACTATTCGGTTATTTTTCTACTTTTCTTTCGAGTTCTCTTTATATTTCTCTTCCACTTCTCTTTTCATTTGCAAACAAGGTAATTGAAATTGAACTCTAGAGTGTTTTGAGAAATAGGAAAACAAATAGAAAGATACGCAAATAATAGTTTTTTTTTCTAGTTTTCTTTTGTAAATTATGCACTGCTTCGTAGTAGGCAAGTATGGAGAAGAAATTTAGATTCTTGCAACTTGCAAAGCATATGAGTAATAAATTCGATATTTTTTATTTTGTATCGTTGTACATTAATTCATCGGCTTATTTGATTCGAATTGAACCAATCGTATCAATAAAAAGCCATACTGATTGAAAGTTGCTTACAAAACATAATGATTGATCTAATTAAAATATAGGTAGCTGTGTGTTAATATCATTTTAGTATTTTATAGTCATATAGAGAGATCATACACTTTTCAATTTGTAAACCACACATACTTTCTTTATATACGAATATTTATTAATTTATTATGCGAATATTGAGAAAATGTTTTAAGAGAGTATATTTTTTACTGTGATTTATAAAATTATTTTTCTAAATGACTTTCATTCTGTCCTTATTCGCGCCCTCGAAATTTGACGCCAAGTTTTAGTGAACGATTTCAACCTATAAAAAAACCAGGTATCCATACATAATCATATTATATACGATATGTATTTTATTTTGTACGTATAAGAATGTATGTAATATAAAAAAAAAACAATTTATTTTTTGTTTTTAGTTTTTTCATTTTTCTTACATTTTGCCTCGATTCACATATGTATGTTCATATATATATGTATACTGTAGTGCTGACCTGGTATGATTTAAATCATCATTGGAATCTACTATATATTAAACAAAAACAATCATTCTCCTTATAATAATCGAAAGAATTTACACAAGCGTTCATCAAATTCCTTTATATCCTTGTTCCTGGATAAGAAAATTAAATTAGTGTGGTATAATGTGTTTTTGGAATAAAAAGTGAAAGTTAAAAAAAAATATACATTTATATAAATATACTCGTATGTACACACATAACTAACTGTATACATACATACATACATACATACAGTACGAATGGAACTGAGGTAAAAAAATAATAATAGCAATAAAACTTTTGAATGGAATTAAATATACGGATATTCCATTCGAAATTACACATTCAGAATTGGAAAGAATATTGTGGAGTGGAGGTGTATAATATATAATATTGCACTTATGTAAATACATACTGTTTCTTATATATATATTTTTTTGTTATTTTGTGATGTTATACTGTTGCTGTTGCTACTGTTGCCTATTTAGCTTATACAAACAAACATAATATTCCATTCGACATTCTGTGTACAGTACATAAATTCTGTGTGCTGTACTGTGTGTACGTTCGTAAATATGACGCCGGCGCATTATAATCGGCTGGAAAATTGTACTAAAAAATTTTCGGAATTTTCTTATATTTTTCTAAGTATTCAATGTCGGTTTTCATGTTATATTATCTTCGTTTTGCATTCATATGTATATAACACACTCAAAGAAATTGTATAGATCTAGACTTACAAATATGAATATGTATGTATGTGTGTATGTATTTGTGTTAGATTTTTTCGTAGTATTTGTATATATTTATCTTATATTTGTACCGTATATTGTTGTATGTAACAGAAAAATAAAATCCCATTCAAATATCTTTATATAGAATCGAATGAAATTCGTTTTCAATTTTTTAGTTTTCATTCAGTTATCTATATTTAATCACAAAGTGTGTACACACGATATCTCTAATTGAATTCATTCAATTTCGCAACAATATCGTTAGATCATGTTAGACGAAATAAATTCTTATTGTTAAATATTTCATATGCAGTGGTATCTATATATACCTAATGAAAGTAGACTTTAGAAAAAAAGGATATATTACATAGATATTTTTATATATGACTAGATGTGTTAATATTATACATAGGTACGAGAAAATATTTATAAAATGTTGTGCATAAAATAAAAGATTCAGTTATTTTTTAGTTTTCTTTTGTTTTTTCAATAAAAAACATTTTCAAAAAAAAAACAAACGAAAATACGAACAAAAATGATATAGAACTGCACACTTATCTCAACTCTATATGTACATATGTTGGAAGTTTTTTCTTCATTTTATTTATTCAGTTTTTCATTATTGAAAATTATCCTTTTTTGTTGTTATACTGATATACTGCAAGTACTGATGTATTGTATGCATACATACAATGTGTGTATGGTCATTTTGATAATAAAGAAGAAAATTAGTTTCATTCAACAACAACTAATCAAAATTCAGTATACCTATGTACGTTGATTAGTTAGGTGCTTATTTACCATATTATCGGATATAATTTTCAGTATTCTTTTATGTGTTACATTGAAAAACAAATACTTGAAAATATTAAAATATTTTTTTTTATAAATTTATTGTAAAGAGTAATCGATAAAAGAATAAAGTTAATTAGTTTGTTAAATGAAAAAAAAATTTTTTGTTTGTTTTTTAAATTTTAAAATAACGAAAATTGATTGTGATATGATAGAGTTGAAATAAATTTTATTTTTTAAATAGATAAACTTAAATTAATCCAAATACTATATGAATAAATAATCCTTTTAATTTTCTATGAAATATAAAAGTGTTAGAAAATTTAATTAAAATTTTTCATATTAATTTTTACCTCAATAATTCGGTTGATTTTTTCTTTTTTTTTCTTAAACTTTAAATTTATTTATTTTTCTGATGTTTGTGTAATTAACCAATATTTATGATTATATATACACATATGTATGTACATATGTCTGTACGTATAAGTGAATGAGTTGAAAGAGGTAATTCATAAACCATACACAAATTACGATCAATAAATGTGAAAATGTAAAAATATGGAAACATTTGGCAACTATATAATTATATTTTTAGATTGATCAAAATTTTGTGTATAAGTCTAACATATAACAAAAGATTGCAATCATTATAATATATTTTTTTGTATACTTTTTTTCATCGTCTTCAAATCCAATTTTTGAAGAAAAAAAAAATAATATTAAAAAAATAATTCTTTTATTGATGTGCAAACTATTAAAAAAACCTATTAACTATAACGTATGATACATAAATGCATTTGTAGACTCATATTATTTTATATTTATTGTTATTACTTTTTATTTTTTTGTGGAAAATTTATTCACGTTTAATTAGCAAAATAAAAAAAAAAAAAGCAACAAATCATTACTACGTAAATATTTTCAAACTACAATATAAACAGAACTATGTATATACTCGTATAGTAATAGATAGTTGATTGTTGAGAAAATTTGAATTGAATTTTGCGGTTACACGAGTAAATCGTATTTATGTATATGTGTACTCATACAAAAATAAATTGATGCAGAATTGGTGGATGTGATTTTATATTATTTATTGATATATTTTTGTATATAGAGTAACGTGTAAGTGTATACAACACTAGCAGCACTATATAGGTGATAAAATAATTGAAAAATATTAAAACTGAGAATAGAAAATAAAAATATGATTAATAATTGTGTAAATTATGTTGGTACATATGTGTTTTGATGAAAAATAAAAGTGATGCACATATTTTGGTATTTTACATTTACCCCCAAAATTAAAGAAAAATTTCCAAACAAACAAATTCAATAAATTGATAACATAAAGTATTTTCAAGTTTAAATTTAGAGAAAAAAAAAAACGTTAATTAAAAAAGTGTAGAATTAAAATAAAATAATATTTAATTAATTGACGTTATTTAAATAATGAAATTAAAGTAGAATCTGGAAAAATAAAATCCAATTGAGTGCTATATAATTTCATTGATCATATTAATTAATTTGTATCTTTAGAAGTACGAGTATATATAGGAAAAAATTTAAAAATTACAATAAATAAATATAGTATATGAGTGTAATATAATTATTGTGTTAATATTGACATTAAATTTAACATAACAACAGTATGTGTATAAAAGTATAACAACAGTACGTGTATGATTTATGTACATATATATATTTATGTACATATGTATATATATAGAACGTTGAAAAAAATATTTTGTTGTAAATAATTTATTGTTGTTGATAGTTATTTGGTGTAAATATATCTAAAAAATAAAATAAAATAAAAATACATAAGTATGTAAATAATGCACATATTGGGTTGGTTGGGTTTTTTTTTTAAATTCGAGAAGTACATATTTACATTATGAATGTAAATATTTTTTTAAAGTAATAAGATGATGAATAATAAGTGAAATAAATTATAACATAAAAACTTAAACATATGTATTTGTAAAATGAATGTTGTTCTTCTTTGCAAAATTTAAAGTCACGCATAATAAATATCTGCTGAACATAATTGTTTCTGAAGCGCATTTAAATTTGTAGGTATGTATGTATGTATGTATATAAAAATGTAATTGCATATTATAATATTTGAATTTAATATTTTAATTCTTGAAATTTACATATATAGTTCATTTTATTTTATTATTATTTTTGAAAATTAATAAAATATGTTGTTAGCTATTTATTATTGTAATTATTGTAAAAATACTTATTTTTTTCTTCAGAATTTATATATTCATACTACATGCGTTCATTTTGAATATATATGTATATATGTACGAGTATGTAATAGTTTTAAATCGATTTTAATTAATATTTGTAATCCATATAATGGCAATATAATGTGCAGTCATCATCACATCATATGAGCTCGTAGGTATGTAAAAATCTTTGACTCTGTGCAATATTAAAAATTTTGTTATGATTAAATTGGACGGAAGCCAATAGTAGAAATTATTATTAAAAGAATAAAATTTAAACATACTGATCATTTTATTGCATTGATTGATTGATAAATTCGTATATGTAATATATGTACGTCCCTGTTTTATTGATTTAATTACGAAAATTCAAAAATCTCTCATAATTTAAATAAAAAATTAAGAGATAAATATTCATTACAGAGTAAAATTACAAATTTGAAAATGATTATTATTATCTATCACCTTACGAGCACCAATGATTTTTAAATATCAAAAAATTTAAATTTTAGTACGTTAAAAAATTTAATAAATTTGTGTTTTTTTTTTTTTTTCTCAATATAATGTTTAGAAATTAATGTATCACGTCATTTGGTAATATGTATCATTTAAAAAACATTTTAAATCCGATCAAGTAATCGAATCACTAACAATTTCAATTTCAATTTAATGTATCTAAAACGGTAAAGGTCAGACGATGTAAGAATATTTATACGGTATACGAGCACGACAAGCACTTGTTACGTACTCATATTTTTGGTATGCATACAAAATAAGTAACATAACATCCACATATTTTTATTTTATCACAAATTTACAAGAAAAATATTCTAACTATCCAATATAGTAAAAAGGATATATTTAATTATTTTTTCATCAAAGTAGATTTCCGGTCAAAGAATGTTATAAAAAGAGAAGAAAAACATTTAAAATATATATAAAAACTGTACAAAACCATAACCATTACCATCAGCATCTGATTCTCTATCAACACCATAACCATCAACAGCAGCAATAACGAAGAAAAACCAACTTTCATTTTATATCGTGAATGTATGATTTATATTCAAGAAATGATTTTATGAAACCTAAAACGGATATGTAAAGGATCGTCAATATTTTTTGTGTTTGTTGATATGTCTTTCAATTTATCTGTTTATATGTTGGTTATATCATAGACTAGATAGTTATATAATAGTTATATGTTATATGATATGTCATCAGAATATATAACAGGAAATATAAGATAAAGCGTGCAGAGAACAAGAAAATATTCGATATATTTTCTCATAAAAAAATATTTTCATCTCCTTATCTTGAATCGAAAATAAATAAAAAAAAGAAATATAAAAAATCAAAACAACAAAACAAAAAAGTAGGGATATAGTGTTAAATACATGAGAAAAATGAATATATGAGAATTGAAAAAATTGTTTTTATATACGTTTGTGATTTTATGGATTTTCAAATTGAATTCAAAAGATATGAAATTTTCAAAGTAAATTTTGTTAGTACAGTAGATGATTTACCAATAGGATGTACATATATAGCATATGTAAAGTACATTATTATGTATTTATGTATTACTGCACAGAGCTTAGCAATAAAGGCTTAGCAATAAACATATTTTTATTGATTAATCCAAAAAAAAATTTTTTTTTTTTTTTGCTTCTCAAAATATGTAAAAAAATATATTTTTGAGGTTTTTCTTATGAAATACTCGTAAAATTTTGTGATTGTATACAAATATTTTACTATTGCTAGGTAAAAAATTGGAAAAAAAATATTAAATTCATTTCACGCAGATATCACAAAACTGTGAGAAGTTTCAAGAAATAATAATATTTAAAAGTTGATAAAGAAAAATTGAAAAAAATCGATGTAGAGAAAATTGTTCTTAATCCTAAAAATCAAAGAGCAGATAAAAAAAAAGTGAAAATACAGATTCATACTTTGGAATATACTACAGTCATTCAGTTGTTTGATTTACGAGTAACTTTTCTGAAGGTATTTGGCTCATTTTAGGCTGTTCTGTTGTACTCTATGCAACAAAAAAAAAAAAAAAATGTATGAAAAATATGTAACTTGAGTAGAATTATAAACAGATAAATTCTGATCTAAAAATATCATATTTTCGATGTTTTATAAAATGATCTAAAATTTTTGATTAATATCCTATACCTTTGAACCTTGTATGCATGTATGATAATTACAAAGTGAAACGTGTTGAAATCAATCAGCACTTCATAAATAAATAAAATTCAAAGAGTATAGAAATGAATATTCGATAAAGATATACACATACGTATTATAAATTTGATTACAATGTGTATCAATTTTCATGGAAAAAAAATCCCCTATGGTAAAATCAAATTTCAAATAATACCTACCTGTACCTGTATCTAATTTTTAATCAGTATGATCATATTAAATCACACATTGCCTGCTACACGAATTATTATGATGGATGAAAGGAACACTGACATTTTTTTCGTAGCAAAAAGTCAAAAAAAATGAAATTAATATTGAAAATATGTATCATTTTTTTTTTTTTAAATATAAAACGTAAAACGTAAAAAATTGTGTAGGTATTCAAATTTCAAATCATAAAATTTTAAAATAATATTTACATTTCCTTTTTTTACACTGTATGTATGTTTTTGATAATTTTTATTCATATTTTAAAAAATCGCAGTTTATGACTCATAAAAATATTAAAATAAATTTAATGATCAAAAATATGATATGCTCGTTTATAATTTAAAGTAGGTACTTACATATTAATATCATTATTATTCCATATAATCATTATCATATTCCGGATAAATTGCTAATTAGTACAATTATGGTATACCAACGTAATATGAGAATATAAAAATATACACATACAAGAGATGTATTCTTGTACATAAAATGTGTTACATACATATGTACGCAGTATGTAATAATATAAAATTTTTTTTAAAATTAATTATTTCAAAAAATTACAAAATAACAGATAAAACAATTTTTTTTAAATAAAAGATGAAATAAAAAAATTTTTTTTTATTCATATTTTTTTTTGTCAGATATGTATGATGAATTAAATTTCCTTTTATGTTTTATTATAATGAATTTATTATCTTTAAATATAAATTATGTGTCACATTTATTTCATACATATATATTTTTAAAATTGAAATGAATTGAATTTCATTATTTTCAGCAAAAATTTTACATTCCATAAAGCCTAATAATTAGAAGTAATTACCATTTATTATATAGTATGTATGTATATATTTTTTTTTTCATATTTTTCAATTTTTTGATGTGAAATTATTTTAATTTTTACGTTTTAGTTTCTTCATTAAACAGAGAAATAAAAATAATGAAAACCTCTGTACACAAATTTCAAAAGAAAATTTTTCTTTCTTCTTGAATTTTTACATTTCAAAATAATTTCGACTTTTTATTATAATAATTTCACAAGATTCCTATGAAATATGTAAAATACGTATCATTTTCGTCATGAAAATAAGTAAATACTTAGCATTAAGAATTTATTTATGAGTATATTCTTTCATCTATAGAATTAAGCATGTAATATTGAGAAGTTTTTGAGGTTACTTTAATAAAAATCAATTATTATTATTATCAATGTTATTTTAATTAACACATTTTACAATTTTAAAATTTCAAGGTTAATTTTCTTATGAATATTATTTTTTAATTTTATATTCAATACCTACACATAAAATTAAAATAAATATTATTAATTCTATTACATGTAAATTATTTAAAATCGTATCTCGTACAGTATTAAATGGAATTACTAGTTATACCTATTTAATTTGTATATGTAATATTAAAAATTTATAAAATTTACTTAGAATTGAAATTTTTTATTATAAAATTATTTTCAGGGAATTCATAAAAGATGGTTAAATTAATCCAGTGAATTAAGAAAAGTTAAGAGAATCATGAGATTTTAGTATTTATTTGTAAATGTAGGAGGATGTATTAATGATGGTAGGTTGTATGTAGTATAGGTGATGAGGACAAAAAAAATCTCTTGGGATGTGTATCATATTTAAGTAGCTATATTAGAATTATATTAGTTTTTCAACAGAATTATGTACAAGGAAAAAAAGTTAATTCGTTATACATAGAAATTATATTTGGTTCTGGTCTATAATTATAACAATATAACTCATGAATGATGTATTATTCTCAGAATAAGTATACATAAAATAGTAAATTTTATTTAAAATTTGATAGAAAATTAAAATACATATTTCATATAAAAAGGATAAAAAAAAACGTAGTACGAAATTAAATTTTTCATCTTTGTACTACATAGACTTTTCTGATTTTATCTTTATGTTAAATACGAAACCAATTATAACCATGGGATTAGTGAATTTTATACTTGGAAATCAGAACTTAACTCAGTTTCATTATAATTATGTAGTACAAAAAAAAAAAATAGTTTTTGAATCAATATTTTAACTTTTTCATCCGACTATGAGTCAAACTACTCACTACTACACATTGCACACCACATTACAGAGTAGTAATGTTCACTCAGTCCTAGGATCAGACTATACAGTTCTTTTGATTATATCAGAGTATAAATTTTCATTTGAAATTTGTTGATAAAAACGTTTGTATGTTTTTGTGTACATTGCAATTAATTAAACAAATGCAGAAAATTTTTCATGTCGTCTATAAGTTATACAGGTAAAAGAAAATACAGCACGCTATTAATGCATGATATTTTACAATCGCAAAATGTACATATACACACAAATAATGTGTCATAGAAAGATTTAAAAGAAAAAAACAATAAATTCAAAACAAGGAATGGTATGTATGTACATTCCAATATTTTTTATATATGAATTTCAAATGGACATCATTCATGATAAGTAATATTGTATTTTTCCAATTAAAAATACGAAATGGTGTACTACCATATTAACGATTGCAGCAATACAATACTACACTTTTTACTATTTTCCTTTTCACAAGAACAAGTTTTATTTTGCGATAACCTAGCTAGATTATGAATTATGAATTACTAGGAGTACATAAAAAACAATCTGTTCACTCACTTTAGTCTATGTATGATATATGAATGAATGTAACGTGGTATAGTAATCGTACATACATATTTCTTCGAACAACCTACTTTTTTAATTAAATAATTTTCTTGTATTTTATACGAGTATTTACATTTCTTATTATTGTATACATACATGAATACATAATGTCTACCAGGTATATAAGTACATGTGAATTAATAATATAGAAGAATCCTTTTTATGTCATTTCTAATTAGTCAATTTTTAATTAGTCTTGGTTTTCTTGTAATATAATTATTGTTATTATTATTATTATTTTATAATACATATTATGTAACTTCCTTTAAAGAAAGTATTCATTTAAATTGCACAGGTATTTTTGTTCATACACACATATAAACATAAAATAAAAATAATTATGAATATTTATGAATAAAAAGAATAATGAAAATAAATTAATATATTTCATATACTTATTATTTAACAATAATTAAATTTATAGATTTTTTCATGTTTCATATACCCGTACATAATTATTCAAATTTTATTCTTTCTTTTAACTCCACTCCTTTTTTCCTTTATTAGTATTTTTTTTAATTTCATTTCAAAAACAGAGAATATAATATTTTTTTTTAATAATTTAATTACATCACATACGAGTATATACGTTTTCAAATAGATTATTTAATTTATTTTTGGTACGTGAAATTGAAATTTTTCTCTTTCTTTTCCATAATAATTAATTTATGTATTTTGATTCGATTATTTTTAAATTTTTTTTTCAATATGCACAGTAAACTCACACCTTACACCTTAATTACCTAAATTTTATCATTATGTATGTACATACATGCACCTTTATCTACAGTGACTCAAAAAATCTGTCAGAAAAATTATCAATGTAATAGAAGACACAATGACAGTGAATACTTAACAGTTCATGCAGTAAATGTTGTTATACTTAGATTTTCTTTCATTTTATTTATACTAGGTCTCTAGGTAAAAGGAAATACATAAACACATGAAATGGATAAAATTCATAATGAAGAATAAAAATTGTTAAAGTGTTTGTGTGAAGTGCTATTCAATTAAATGTGAAAAAATTTTATCAATAATTTTGTTTACAGTTTAATAGCGTAGTCTATGGTTTTAACTACAGCAATTATATGTAAGATAATTTATTTTATCATTAAATTTATTTCAGTTAATTTTACTTATTCATCAATCACATTACCTTCTTTTTATTGTTATATAGTAATTTCAAAAGAAATAAATTTTATAGCTGAAAAAAAAATGAAATATGAACTTTAAATGGAAAATAAAATTAATTTTAAAAGGAAACAAAAAGAAAATATTATTTATTTTATTTATTTATTTAAAATTAAAGATAGAAATGTCTAAAACTATGCTTAATTTTAAGCCAACGCCTGCAAGGCCATTACAGGCTTCTTAAATTTACGTAAATTCTATCCGACACCTAAGCTATATCTAATCTATAGTCTAATCTAGCTTAATCTACCAGTCACCTTACAATTTAGTCCTTAAAAGCTGGTCAAATTATTTTTAAATAAGTTTTAATTCTGTTTATGTTTTTTTTTTTTTTTTTGAGCAAGCAGATTGCTCGTCTTTTCAGATTTGGAATTTGGGATGTTTGATTAATGCATTTGAGGATAGGGAAGCTTCCTTGTTGGTTGGCGTCAGTATTAGTTTGTTATTGTTGACCAGTCCGTTTGCCCTGTAAATGTTTAGTGTTTTTTGGCAGTCCTGCCTGAAGTATATGTCTGGCTGTCAGGATCTGTCCAGGACAGTGTGAGCATTCGGGAGCGGGATTATTTTGAAATAGGTGTCTCCTAGCATAGTCAGAAAATGTCCTAATCTTAGCCTAGTTATAGGGACAACCTAGGGTTCTGCGAGAATATGGTAATATTGGGGTTTGATTTTCTGGATTGAAATGGGACAAGAGGAATTGTTCCGATTTTTTAATGGCATCAATATAATTAATGCGCATTAATTTTTGACACCACTCTCTAGCAGACGTAAAGTCTGGTGGCGTCAACAGTGGCACCGGTGACTGGCAAGTTAATTTTGCTTTCCTATCGGCACTTTCATTACCTTTGATGCCTCAGTGTCCTGGGCACCAAATTAACTAGATCCGTTGATTTTTATCAAGAGCATTTTTAATGGCAAGAATTATTGGTGTGCAGCTGATAGGGTTAGCCATTGCTCTTATCACAGATAAGGAGTCTGATAGAATCAGTTGGCTGATTGAGATCAGGCGCTATCATACACACTTCCATTACCGCACAGGCCTCCGCTGTGAAGATAGCAATCGATTCTGGTAAAAGATTTCTACTCAGAAGTGAGCCCTTATCGTCTACAACAGCAAAGCCTTTACTACCTGCAATTGTAGATGCATCTGTGTAAATTTTTTTATGTAAGGCGAATTCCTCAAGAAGGAAAAGTAGTGCAGTTACGGTCTGTTGTTTGCTAAATGTTACTAATTGATATCCACTGAGGGGTGTGCGATGCGAAGGTGTTTGGATTGTAGGAATGTTTCGGATTAGGATGTTTGGAGTTATTTTGCACGATTGGATTAAGGATGATCTGCTGCATCTAGATGAAGCAGGAGCTTTAGAGACTTTATATTAAAACTGGCAATTATGTTGTAATAGCTATTGACTGCGGATAATGAAACTTACAAATTTCCTATTGCTTATAATTAATTCATAAATTGTGTATCATAATAACACCCATTTACTTATATAATTTATTAATGACTCACACCTATAAATATAGATGCGTGTAAAATGAAAATTTAATGTTGGCGTGTAAAAATAATCATTAAAATTAATTTTAAAAAAAAAATATACATATATATTATATACAATTTATTTCATAATACATAATACTAAAGTAAAACTTTATTTCTATTTATAATCCAGTCATAGAAAGAAAAAAAAAAAAAACACAAACACGTTTACACGTTTATAGAAAAATATTTTTAATAATAGAAGCAAAACTTAATAATAGGATATTAGAGTGTTAGAATTTTGTTTTTATTTTTGTCATTAAACGATTCCTGCTGAAAAAAAGAAAGAAATAACTTATTATTATTATTATTATATTTTTGTTTATTTTACAAGCTTAAATGTTTAGAAAAATAATCGATTAATCCAATAAAAATGACCTCATGGCAAATATTATTTGCTTGTTATACACACAAAATGATATATACGAGTACATATGTATATACATATATTTAATTTATTTTATATAGTAGAGCGGTATTATAAACGTGTAAATTTAATATGGTTATATAAACGCATGTAAGGATAATTTTTGATAAATATAACAATGTAGTTTTTTTTTGTTTTATTTTATTTTGTTATCCTTTTTTTATCTATTTATTTATTTTTTCTAAATGATTTGTTTTGTTTTTCTATATACTCGTATATACATAAGTTGTACATCATTTAATCATATGTCTTTTTTTGATTCTCTTAAATACCTAATATATTATACTATCCTACTATTAGGATAGTAATATATATTAGGTATTATGTTTGGTTTTAGTTATTTTCAGTTCTTATTTCATTTTCAAAAATGATGTATTTTATACTCACGTGTAATATAATTAATTAATGATGGTAAGTATATACTCCGTGTATGTAGAGGTTAGGTATCATATTATGTTATGTTATGGTACATATTTGTACAATTTAAATATTTTACCATTGATAAAAGGACAAATGAAAACTATGATATTTGCAGATTTATAATTGTACTCGTACCCTCTTAATTACAATTCATTATCCTTCTAGTAGTTACTACTTTTTTATTACGTCACTTTACACCATATAATATATAATATATGTAAAAAATTTCGTAATATGTTCTCATATGTATAGATAAAAAGTTTTTAAAAGGTAAATATGTATATAAATACATAAATGTATATGAATGTAACTATAACAAATGTATATGTATGAAAATAGTTATATGATTTACATTACCTATATAGTTTTATATATATAATATCATAATAATTATTATCATACGTGATTTAAATCCTTAAAAGGTACAATCCTGTCTGTATACAATGAAGAAAAATTTATAACGAAAATAAGAACAAATGAAAAAGATAATTTCATGAATTTCGTAGATTATTTGTGATTTAACATTTACATTACAAAATCATGTACATGCATATCTACAGATGAATATACGTGAAAATGTGCTAACAATTAAATTATTTGAGAAAAAATGAATATGATATATGATTTATATATGGAGTGTTTATTATATGACAATATTTTTCAAGGATTTATAATTCTCTAGTGATTTGTTAACAAAAATTGATAACAAATTCGTATGTTTATACTACTATATACAATCATATGTAGTCTTAAATACTTATGTATGTACATATTACATGTATAACGTACACAGATTCAAATGTATTTCATCATAATGTCCTTAAATGATATAAGTTAGAAGGCATTTATCTTATAAATAAATTTGTTGCGTCTGTCTGTATGTATGTATGTATGTATGTTCCGGGTAATCTCGAAAACGGCTGAACCAATCTTAATGGAATTTCTTTTAACTGAAAGAGCAATTCCTCCCACAAATAATAGGCTACTTTTTTTTCCAAAATTTATTATTTAAAACAATAAAAATTTGATTTAAACAGATGAAGGTCTGAAAAAAATCTATAAAATGTATGAAAATCTTTTTCTTCTAAATGAACTGATAATCGTATACTATTTTCAGAAATCGAAGTCAGTATTGTGCTTATGGAAATAGTTACCCGATGAGGTTCTGATAACTTCACATATAATATTTTGTAGGAATTTCTGAATAATATATCTCTGTCAACCCAGAAGAAGGTACTTTTTAAAATATGTTAACAGGATGTTCCAAATTGTGCATAAATAAATTTATAATTTTGTTCACAAATAATTCTTAAAAGGGAGATTCTGTACAAATTTCACATTCCTGTAAATTTATATTTGATAAAAAAGTAGCATTATTTGAAAATATCATAAAAATGTTCGGTTTTTAAGACAAATTTTAATTTTTGTTTGCTGATTTTTTCATTTCTAATAATGAATCACCCTGTTTTTTTTTGGGAAAAAGAAATACACCAACCCCTTTGATGTTGCCTATCACACAGCGTGAAGGCAACTGATTTAATCAGTTAACACCATTTTGGTTATATGAAAAATAAAAAACCGAACTATAAAATATGAAGTCGTTGCGCAGCCGATGTTCACTCAAAGTATAAAATGTTGATCGATTCGTGTCAGCGGGAAGATGGGCATAAAAGAAAATGATGATAATTCAGGGTTGCCGTAGCTACTGGGAGTTTTGATTAAATTTATAAAAAAAATATGAATTTATGATTAAACCATATTCAGTATTTTTAATTTTATTTATAAAATTATGTGTTCAGTATCAATTTGATATTAAATTTTGTATACATACGTACATACATTCATTTTCATATTTGTTTATTTGTCCATTTTCTTCTATTTTGTTCCCTTTATGTACTTGTTAATGATTTCTTTACGTTACCGTTACATTCTGAATTTTATTTTTTGTTTTGTCTTTTCTTAGAATAAGAAAGAAAATTATTTACAATGCAAATTGCTATCATATTATTCAAATCAGCTTGTTATTATATTTTATTTTGTAAAGAAATGAACATATTTCATAAAATTTCCCAAAATGTCACAAAATTACCTGTTTTTTTCTAAAATCTAAAAAAAAAGTTGTTTGCAAACTGCAGCCCTTCATAATTTACAATTTAAAATATTTCCCTCGGATTTAAATTGAGATCTGATCACCCCACACACGAGACAGATTTATACAAACGCAATATGAAAGAATATAGAACAGCATGCCTATCTTGCCTGTACTGACTTCGATTTCTGAAAATAGTATAGGGCTTGAATAGCTTGACGGTTGTGTGTCGGTCTTGCGATCTTTGAGATCACGGTTCGAACCCCAGCCAGCGCACTACAGGAAATCTAAATCTATGTAAAAAAAAACGTAATACATAGAAGAAAATGTGTCAGTGATATGAAGTTGTTGTTATGTGTTTTGGTGAGTGTAAACACCTGCATATTTTTTCATAAATACTTAAATTGGTCATAAAATATGAATTTGCTGAATTAATAATTTGTTTATTTTATTTTTTTTTTTAACATAATGATAATACAGTTTTTTTTTAAATTGTTTTTTGGGTAAAATCACTTATATCCGCTGAATTGAGTTCTGTCCGTACTTTCAATTTAAGTGTAAAATAGAATAATATTTGCCTATGGTACATATGTATATCTATAGTAATAATGTCTAGTCAATGGGTACGATATCAATGGTACTACTAGCGTACTTGCATGTCGCAATATATAATCAATATATGTATGTATATCAATAGCTATCAATAACCTCATTTCTACTATTTACTGTCTCTTCCTATTTGTTTTATACCTCTCACAGTATGTAGTGCAGAGCAAGTATAAAGGAAAAATGAATTTTTCGTATGAATGAAAATACAAGAACGTATGGTATATGGATATGAGTAGATATCTATTATCTATTATTAGTATCTACTCTAAGATATATCATGTATATTTAATATAATAGATTGTAAAAGCCTTTAGTTACTACTTTTGTCTTTAATTTTTTCAAATTTATTTTTCACAAAAGTTTTAAAATTAAAATTCTCATATTTAAAACTTTTTTATTCGAAAAATAAATGAAAAACAGCATTATAAATCCGTAGTTATAATAAATCATACTGAGAAAAAAGAAAATTATTATAAAAAATAATACAGAAAAGTAGATATATATAAATTTATACGATTTTCAAATATGTGATGCACAAAACATATAATATATTCAAAATAATGTATGTTTAGTATGTATGTAGATATGTACATGTATGTACATAAATGTTTTTAAATATATGCAAAAATAATCGTATATATGTTGCCAATACATATACATATAGAGAAAAACCAAGAAAATGAATGAAAGTTTTATAATGTGGTATTTTGTTTTTGAATACGGTACTATGCAAAAAAAAGGAAAATTAAACAAAAAAAGAGGAAAGAAAAACATTAAGAATATAAAAATAATTTGAAACGAATACATGATATATGATATTTTATGAGTAACAGATACATAGAAAAGATATATACATATATTTTTTTTTTGATTATGATTTTATGGAACATTAAATTTTTCACATTTAAAATGGTGAGGAGAAAAAATTTTATGTAATATACAAGATAAAAAGATTTTAATGTATGTATACGAATTGAAGAAATAATGGAAAAGGAAGAAGAAGAAGAAGAAAATGAAAAAATAAATGAAATTTATTATTCATGGAAAGAAATTTAGAATGACATTTTACTTACATACTCGTATATGCACAATGTACGAAATTATTTATGTTTTTAATTTTAAAAGTTTTCTGCTGTTTTATGACTGCGGTTTCCGAAATTGAATATTAAAGCAATATACAACCGTTATTAGCTCAGATTTATATATGTAGTTTTAATTTAATCGATTTATGTTAATAACAATTGATAATGGCTATTCTTATTATACGTTGAAATGATTATAAACTGACTGATCGAAAAATACTAAAAATTATTGTCAGAATGTTGTTGTCGATTTGTTTCTGCTAAAACTGTATCAGTGTCAAATCTAATAAGATGTGTATGTGTATGGTGTATGCATATTATCTACACATACACACAATTCAATTTATACAAATTTAACAAAAATGAATTCCTGAATCTGTAAATAAATGCACAGAATTTTATTGAAATTAATTTATTTGATTTCAATTTTAAATGCTTTCACTTTACTTATTTCCCATATGCATTTACACATTCATTACTCGTTCTTATTTATTATTTTTCTGTAAATTAAATCAGTCATGTCATATATGTATGTACATAGTTAAAAATTTAAATTTAAGTTAATACATTCGTGTGTAGATAGATATAAATATGTACATTCTGTACACGTACCACACATGAGTATTTATACTTCGACTTTGGGATTAATCTTCAGATTGTAATTAATACGATTAAAAAATTTCATTAAGAAATTTTATTAAAAACCAAAAAATAATGAGAAAAAAAAAATACAAAATATACAAAAATTTGAATTCATAAGATACTCGCACATGTAGATTTTAGTTTTTCTTATATTTTATTTTTGTGTACTCGAATTTCCATTGAAACTTAAGAATATTTTTATTTTGAACACAATTTTATGTACACATATATGTAGTAATATCTGGGAGGCTAGAAAAAAATTTTTTTTTATTATACAAAATGAAAGGTAGAAAAATATGCATGTAAAATAAAAAGCATAAAAATATGTAGATGAGTCTGAAATTAATGAATAAAAAAAAAATTAACAAGCCTAGAGGTGTAATAAAAGAATTACTTTTAAAAATATGTACGTATTATAGAACATGCATAATATGATGTAGACTGTAGAGGTTCAAATATTTTTTTTAATTCTTGCCATTCATAGGTATTTGCATGAAATTTGTATAGAGTATATGAGTGAAAATTCTAAATATCTATATACAGTTTGTGTTATTATATTTAGTATATATACATATCTATTATATTTATGAGTATGTATGTTTGCGTGTATGTGTATGCAATTTTATTCTTATTAAAAATATAATGTTTTGAATGAGATTGCCAAAGATTAAACCTTAATTATTATAAGTCATGGTAATGTAATAATTAAATTTGAAAATAAAAATATTCATGGTATTTATTCATTTAAAAAAAAAAATATTTTGTAGATATTTGTGTGTATTTATGTATTGTATATATTTTCTTTTTTATTCTTTTTGATAAACATTTTTTATCCTGTAATTTATATTCAAATCTTATATAGGTACCTTCATAAAAGTATAATTTTGCATATTTATTTGGAGAATTTTTCCTTTTTTAATTTAAATTGTTTTTACAAAATTATTCTTTTTATTATAAGCTCAGATTTAATTTTTAAATTTTTAATTTTAATATGTGATTTTTAGAGTTTCACGGATCGAAAAGAGAATGAATAAAAAAAACATTATCAATTAATTAAAAGAATTATAATTAAAAAAATAAAATATTGCAATTTGAATACATATTTAAAAATTCAGTCTCCTTTTGGTTCGTTATCTAGTTTATAGTCATGTAAATTGATAATGCAATGATATTTATTCTTGTGTAATTTTTACATTATATTCCTTGTGTAATTTCAAAAAATATTAAATTATAATTTTTTCTTTCATTTATTTTACATAAGTATATTTATTATTTATGTTGTTTATTTGAAATTTACTATCTTATTTATCATAAAATAAAATATGTATAAAAGAATTTTGATTTATTTTACAAAATAATGATGAGAGTGATCACAGTCATAGACTGCACTTGATAATCATTCGATTACACGTGTGCTGTTAAAAAATAATTTAATTAAATTAAAAAATTGTGGTTTTTGAGTTTTACATTTTAATTTTATCAATTAAAAAATTCCAACAAATAATTGAATTTTCGTGGTAATTATGTGTAAGCACAATGTATGTATGTGTACATTATCAACGAATACATTGGTTTTAATTTGAAATGATAAATTTTAATTTAAAAAAATGACGAATAAAAATGTTACATGTACATATTTACCAATATATGTACATATATTTATGTAAATTGATACAGTATGTAGATGATTCTGTTTATTAATAAAAATATTAAAATCAATTAAAATAAGTTATTGAATAACCTAATTGCTACTTCCTACTGTCTTTTCCTTTTTCTCGTATGCTTGTTATGGTGTGTAATGCAGAACAAGTATAAAAAGAAAATATATTGCTCTACTACTTACTGTCTCTTCCTGTTTCTCAACTCATTTTCTTCCTTTGGTGTTTAGTGTAAAGGAAGTATTTCTAGTTGAAAATGGAATGAAACGTGAAATGAATGAAAATACGAGTGTGTGCGGTATGGTACAAAAAAGATTATTTAAAATTTATGCGATTGTAATTTGTGATGTATGCAATTTATATTCGAACAAAAGAAAAAGAAAAAAAATGTAAAAACACACGAAAAAAATGTAGGTTCTGCAGTTAAACAGAGTTTTTGTTTAAATTAAAAGTTTACGAGTATTGTATTCAAATTTATCCAGAGATATTTTTTATCCTTGTATTATGGCATCCTGTAAACATAAATAACATATATAGGATAGGCTTATATATGTTTTTAAAATTATCTTGATTTGACTTGACATTCTGAAAGATGGATTATATGATTATATTGTATTCATTTTTACTCTGTGAAATTATTGTAGTTTTTGGAATTTTATTTTTATTCATTTCACATATTATTTTTCTATTTTTTTTCTCGTAATATTGTATGTCCGATAAAAATAAAATTAATAAAATTTTGTATCATTCAGACATCGTGAGAGAGATAATACCTTTTCGTTTGTCACCTATCCAAGTACTTGAAAGGCATTTATGACCAATCAAGTATATTTATAATATTAAATATTCTGGCAACCATACATGTTAGCAGATCATTTCTTTTTTTGTTTTGAATATATACTATCATATCTGTCTTCAGTTATACCATAGTGTATAAATCATTAAATAGTGAATGCACAGAGAGTCAACTAATACATTCATGATTTCCTCTCTGATAAATTCAAAAAAATCCCTTTTAGTTAGAAGTACACGCTATAATGACCGTCCCTTTAATGTAAATTTCTTATAAATGTGGATGAGAAAACACTATTGTACTAAAATTTTGTTTATATGATTACTCATGTTATTTTAATACATACACAATTTTTTATAAACGCGTTTTAAATTTGGAACCTCAATGTGCGCTTGTATTTGTTCTTAAATTTTTAATCATATACAGTAGCCCGAAAAAGTATTCGCCTCTAACACATTTCATGAATTAAGTGTCATAGTTATAAAAATCAATCATTATTATTTTTTTATTATTCTTTATTTTGTTTTCGATGTATCAAAACATAAAAACGCAACAAAATTCCTTTATATAACAAAATAAAAAAAATCATTTTCATATTTCATATTACTATTTTAATGAAATACAGTTTGAACACCATGTTGCGTATTATGTATTATATATTACTTGTTTTTTGCTTCATGCTATAATTTTTATGGTTGATTTAAATTCGAGTAATTAGTACAGGCATTGTAATTTGGTAAGGGTTTTAAAAAAGTACTATTTTTGTATAATTGAAAAAGAAAAACTTTGCAAACCATGGCCCGTAAATCAAAAGGAACAACTGTTAAAAATAAGAATAATGAGAAAAATAATAATTGATTTTTATAACTATGACTTACAGCTACTTAAATTACAATTCATGAAATGTGTCTGAAACGAATACTTTTCCGGGATACTGTATGACTAATCGTGTACCAAGTATAAACACGTTTTAGAATATACGGAAATTTCCGTTTGGAACCTCATTTTGAGATTGTAGTAGTAAACAAAATCTAATCATTTCTAGTACAGGGTGAACTACAATCTATTTGTGAAAAGTGTAATAGACTCAATATTAAATGAATAAATTCTTCAATGATTGATCTTAACCGCTGGTTAAGTTTTAATGCATTGAAGATAATATGAACTATATTTAAATAAAAGTAGAAATGTGTTATTCTGAATTTCAAGGAATTCGGTAATTATTGATATAAACCATCGCGTTTAGTTTAATAATGGAGAAAAACACAAGTATGTTATAGATTGAGACAAAGGGCCATAAATGAGTGGCGACGATGATAATAAGAATGAATTCAGAAGAAAAGTAATAAACGAAATGTATATGACATTCAGAGGCGGAATTATGTTCTGTCGTCTAAATGTTTATGACACTATGGGTTATTGCTAGGATAAGGAATTCAGTAAGATGAAAGGATAAGTAGAAAAAGGTACCGACAATGTTAAATGATGATTTGCAAAATATCTTCAAATTGTTTAAGTTAGGATCGATCAAAGAAATGCACAGGTGGTGCGATAAATATATGAAATACCAGGAAATCCCGCCTGGTTGGAATATGGTTTAAAAGGATAAAAATATTGAGGTATATATATCCTTCTCGCGATCACGGGACATAGGCAATATGAATGAGTGAATAGAATGAATGACTAACAAAATAAATGCGAGGTGTGATGTTGAATATTTTGTTATGGCAGTGCAGACAGAAATTGAATTTGAACGAGTAAGGTTCTAATCTTAGTATATATATCAGAGTTAGTGTAAATAATTTGTAATTTGTTGTTTTTTTGGTTGCCGTAAATGTCCATTGGGCGTGATCGCGAGTCGAATACAAGAAGTTATTTTAATTTATTTTTTTTTTGTGGTTATAATTAAGAAGGACAGTTAAATTTATTTTAGTGGTTTTATAAAAGTGAATTGTTGAGATATTGTAATAAGTGAATATTATCGTATATAATTTATATTTAAAATCAATTATAAAAATTTAATTATTTAAAAAAAAATTAATTATACTAATTACACCCTGTGTTTTATTTTTATTTGTAAATATTTGTTTTCCATTTCTTTTCTGACAATATTCAAATTGTTTCTATCACCTTTTAGCATTTTCATAAAAATTTGAGAAAAACACTTTAAAAATTATTTTCAAAGAGAGGAAGCCACGCCATGTGCACCTACTATGTAAGAATATAATTCTTTATTATATACTATGAGTTATACACACCCGCCGCTCAGATCTCTTTTTAATTGCATATTCGAATAACTGATTACACATCATCACATCGTATATACGTAAAACAAATATGAATGAGTCCTATTGAGTGAGTTACAGAAAAAAGAAAACACATAAAAATTCTCACATTTTACACAATATTTACTGTTAAATTCCTTTTAAAGTCGACCATAAAAAAATTTATGTTCTATTTTATATTTTATTAGCTCTTGTTTTTAATTTTAAATTTATTTTATATACTTACTTGCATCTTAACCTAGATATTTTTTTTTTCATGCATTTTCCATTATTATGTCTGCATATTATATGAACATATGTGCGGCATGGCATATATGTATAAAAATAAAGTTAATTTCCTCTTTAATGACATTTACACTTCACTAACTGGGTATAGTTTTCATACATGACATCATATAAATATGTAGGTACTTACACAATGCAATATTTTTTAATATACCAACCATGTGCACATAATGTGTGCACTTATTTATTGTACAAATGTAGTATTTATGTATGATAAGAACAAAATGCCCACACATTTATGCTGTGTAATGTTACGTAAACTACATCTACATAAATGTATACACACATTAAATATATACAGTAACATGAAGTCATGCATTTGTATGCTTTGCACTAAACATTATAAATTTCTAATAAAAGAAAATTTTCTATTTTATGACGGTAATTACCAACAGAAGAAATTGAAGCACAAGAAAAATAAAAGAAAAATTGCACAATATGTAGCAATTCCTGACAGGTGAATTTTTTCATAATCACAATAAACGTTCAACAAACAAACCATATAACCATTCATAACTAAACCAACTAACCAAGTAACTATTGTTTGATTATGTCGGTAAATTACATGTACTATGCATATAGTAGAATGTGATGTAAGTACTATGTGGTGTTTTTTATATCTTACCTTTATACATGCACCTGCTCCTCTTTTTGAAACAAAACAAAGCATACATAAAGGAAAATAGATGTTTGAATATTTTTCTTATGACCTTTTTTTGCCTTGAAAAAGTTAATTTATCACATGTTCTATATACTTGTACACATCCGTTTATATGTCTTTTAGAAAAGTGCATACATACCATTTTGTTTGTAATAAATTTTTTCTTATTTCTAAAACTTTTTAGCACATTTTAACACTTTGTGTATAGTCTTTCAACAATTCAAAGATGAATGAAATATCATTATTTTCTTTTAACCATCGAATCAATATGGTTGGAACATCATGGTAGAATATAAATAAATATTTAATGTACTTTATGCGATGCACACATTACACATGTATTACAATATATGTACATATGTATATCAATTTTCTAACATTTTCCCAGTAGTATTTTTGGCATCAATTCTGAAACTGGGGCATAAAGATTGCATAAGTACTTCTCATAGGAGACACAGAACAATCACAAACTTTCTGCATTACCAATAAACCGGCTGAAGTAATGATTAACAGGAAGTTGCAAAAAGTAATTACAAAATTTATGAAAATCATAAAAAAAGTAGACTTTTTTATTAATATTTCTTACAGAACTAACTGAAGATTTTTTTAGTTTTTTGTAAACACAGCAAAAAAAATAAAATTTTTTAAATTGAAAAACTAAAATTTGTTTTCATTAATGTTTTATGAAAATGTGAAAAATAACTCTAGAATGTTTAAAAAATAACCATGTTCTTGAAAAGAAAAAAAAAATTGTATTTTAAATACATAAAGTGCAAATATTAATGTTTTGCATAGTAAATTACTATTTCCCATAGGGCAAAATATTTTATTCCGAATTTGAATTTAATACAGCTGCGAAGAAGTTTATAAAGTTAATTATAAATATAAAAAAAAGTAATTGCAATTCCTTTCTGTCTTGAGTTTTTACAACTTTAATATTTTATTACATCTAATGCATATACTGTTGAAAGCAGCACTACTTATTATAGTTCTTGATTTAGTTCCGTAGGGAAGTATTCCCAATTTCCACTTTTGGAATTGTATACTTGTACCCTTGTATTGTACTATGTATGCACTATGTAAGCATTTTGATTTTGTAGCAGGAGAAAAAAAAATGTTTATTAACTTGAATTGTATTTCTTACCTTATTTTATTAATGCAAGTACCTTTTTTATAATGCAATTTCACTTGAATTTTTAAAGAGCATATCATACAATTTTTACATAAAAATCTATATACGAATATATGCATATGTATAGAAATAAACCTTCTCATATACATACATAGAAGAAAAATGTATATAAATAAAAAGAAGCTAAAAAAGATAAACTAAAAAATTCTACTTTACTCTATTGATGATGAGCAAATACATGTTTTATAATTTAATCTTTATGTACAATATTATTATTATGTCAATATATGTATTTCATTTTAATTTTTAATGTGAACATTTTTTGAATTTAAAAAAGAAAAAAAAATTTGAAAATATTAAAATGAAAATATGTAAAGAAGAAAATTAAAAAATAAAATTTAAAAGAAGAACTAATGAAAGTAATATGAAAAAATAATTTATATAATAAGAGAAAAATCTTCTTCTGATATCCTTTTATTCATTTTAGCTGCAAAAGTCAAAAATATTTTGATAACTTTGTCCTTTTTATTACACTGCACAGTATGTACGGATTATACAATTTCTATAGCTGTATTTGATTGTACATTCATACATTAGTAGAAATGTAAGTGGGAGAATCTATAATGTTGTATGTTTCACAACAAATGTAATTAATTATGGAACTTTTAAATAATATTTGTAACAAAATTAATTAAAACAACAAAAATTCTTTATAAAATTTATTTTTTTTCTCATTTTTTTCGTTTGCTTGTTATTCTGTATTATCTAACTATCAACTAATCGAATATGTGAATGATTTTATTTTTTTTTTATTACGACATTAAATAAAATAAAAGTTAAATAAAATGTTTATTAAAGCAAAATTTTCCTTATATTTTTTTTCTTCAAAAATATTATGTATACATAACTTTGTAGTTTGTAGGTTAACAGCCATCTGTATACCTATCTGAGTTTATTTTTTGTTTGCAGAAACATATGGTTTTTATTGTATTATCTAGTTTAAATTTATACAAATAATAAAAGAAAAGTTTATCTTTCGTTTACATTAGTAATTTTTATTATTCCACAGACCACATATCACACATACACCTACCTGAATAAATACCACATATAATATATCTTTTTAAATCTAATGTGAAATTATATACAAATAAATGATGTTAAAAATTAATGCTATATGCATATATTGTTCTTTTCAATGTTAAATGGTTTTTATAGAAGATCCTTTTTGTATTATATTGAACAGAAATTTATAAAATACTCGTATAAAATCAAATGATATAGTATGAGTATGTATATACACGTACGTATAGTAAAAGATATGGTAAAAGATGTTAAAAGTTTCTAAAGAATAAAATAAAATTTCCTAAGAAAAACACAAGAAAAGAAAATATTAAGGATTTGTTTGCATAGTAAATGTATACTCATATACGTATACATATCTACGCATTTGTATATTATTTGTATTGATGATATTTTATATTATTTATAGTTACAGATTACAAAAATACACATGTATATTTGTATGTACATATTAAAGCTTGAGATGGCTTGAGGGCAAAGATAATATAGTTCTTCGTCTCAATAGATGTTCTTTTTAGTGTAAGTGGTAATTTTTCCAAAAACGACACACTTACATATATGATAAAGATCGAAAAAGCTTTATCAAAATCAAAAAAGTTTTTCAAAATTTTTCGAATTGCTTTTAGTTATGTACCCTGTACACAATTATAATGATTTCAATAAATGTGTCTGACAGTCTGTGATATAATGGAATTGTTTTTGTAAATCGAGTTATCAAAACTAATTGTGTAGACGGACCATAGTGTTTCGAATTTGTTCTCATTTATTTTAAATATTTGCTCTCACAAATGAAATGAACACCTGTCAATGTTTTGCAGCACTAAACAATACACAATGCTATTTAAAATGTACATTTAATTCATATGATATTCCACACATATAAGTGTTATTTATATGTATTTGTATATTTTGAGTATTGAAAATAGAATAAATGAATATCATTGGCTGGAACATATAAATATAAATTTGAACATTTTTGAGAGATTTTGATCATATATATTTATTCTCCATGTATGTTTTATGCTCGTGCATACGGATATATAAGGATCCATATTGAATTGAAGACGATCTCGTACACATACATACATAAAGCATATAACATGAATAAACAAGTTTGATATAACCAAAGACCGATATATAAAATATATTATACCATGGTATATTATATTGGTCTTTGGTATAACATTGAATGCGATGTAAAAACTAATTCTAATACATACATAATAGACATGACATAGTAGACATTAATAACAACATGCTGCTTGCTTATGCAGAATAGATAATAGTAAATACTATATGCAATGAATGTGCTGTTTATGCGATATACATGATTGTATGTAATATGTATACATCGTTTATATGGTATTTTGTATACATACATACAAGTGTAATTATAAAAATAGATTGTTCAATGATGTATATCGGGATCTATAATGTATATAGTATCAATGACCTTTCTTAACATATTTCTTTATGAAAATATTTGTGTGTAATGTTAAATATGAACCTTTTTGTTATTCATAGATATATGAATACAGTATTTGGTAATTACATATACACTTTCGCTATCAGCTGGTTTTTTACTCATAAAAAATTGAAAAGTCAACCTTTTTGCTTTTTTTTCAACTTTGGTTTGATTTCGGATTTATGAATAGAATATAATAGTGGCTGTTTGATGCGTGGAGTGGTGTGGGGGGTGGTGGGTGGTGATTACTCATGAGTAATTTTTCATTAGTAAGATTGAAAAATTTTATAGAATGAAAAATAAAATATAAATGAAAAAAAGAGAATTTTGGCAGGTGGGTGCGGGGATGCTAAAAGAGTATGAAAAGTGCTGTATAATTAGCGTCATTCGTTAACACTGATCAACATTTTTGAACTGAATTAAACTGATTTTTTCATATGCTCTTTTAACTATCTACCCACACTCTCCTACGCATCAAACTTTAACTATTATACTTTTTTCATAAATCCGAAGTTTAATGGAACATTTTGAGACTAGAATCATGAAGATTCATATATTTTTCGATTTTTAATGTTTAAAGAAAACTAGCTGACAGCGAAAGTTTATAATTACCGAATATTTATCAATTACACTGCAATCTGATGGTTTTCCTCTGAAAAGAATTAAATAACAATTTTGATAGGTAACAGGCCTCAAGCAAATATCCTTTTAAGATACCACAATATCTATATTTGAAGAATATATCATTCATTTACTACGTTACCACTATTATAAGTGCAAAATCCACTTTGATCGTGATCAAAATTTTTCTTCTGCTTTGCTATGAGTTTCTTAGATATTTTTATACATAATTTGCATATTAATATTATACTTTATAAATCATATATAGTAATATATTTAATTTTAAAATTTTTAAATTTGAAAACCGTCTTCCAACTATAGTTAAACTAAAACTGGATGTACAGTATTGTTCACAACTACTTTTACACGGCATTTAATTTCTAATCAATTAATAATTGGAAATGCATCCTCGAAACATTATAAATCCATAAATTTGTTTAGTGTATACATATATAATTATAATAATAAATAATTAAATATAATATCAACTATTAAAATATTAAAATATTGTATAATTTCAACTGTATTAAAAGACGATTGATAATTCATCGCTTTTTTGTCCGAATTCATTAGGTTCATTTAAGTTCAAAACAAAGTTACATATATTTTATAGAAAAAACAGAATTAAAAATACATGCAATTTTAAAACTGTTGTTCAAAAAAAATGCTGTATAAAAATATTTATGACTAATAGTGCTAATACTAAATGTCAGAGGCTATTCAAATTTCTGATAATATATTCTAAAGTATAGGCAGGTCAGATTTACTTCCTATTTTTTGCCAACTTAATGACCGCACCATGCAGAACTGACCAGTTCTTGCACTTTTTAAATGAATGGTTTAAGTTTTAAAATTTGGTTTAAGAATGATATTAAATAGTTGAGCTATCAATTTAATAGAAATGTTAAAATATAAAGGCAAATTTTGAATTCAAAAATCAAATAAGCAATTATAATTTACTATACGTAAACCTATTCCACGTTATTTTCAAACATAATTTTTTGAATCACTACTGAAGATATTTTGATATATTCATGAAGATTCATGACATATTGTTTATTATATATACCTATATATATATATAATATTTTTCAACCTACAAATGATTATCAATTTTCATTGAATCTAATTAAATGTTCATCAGCGCTAGTATTTAGAATGTTTTGAATATATACTTTATACCACACACAAAAAACATCAACGAAATAAAATTTAAAAATTTTGAAATAAATATTTTTAAGCTTTCTGTTTTTAAAAAATATTGTAAATAATTTAAAATTCATTATCCTCAAGATTTAGGAACTAGATCTAGTTAGAAAAAAAATTGACTCAGTCTATAAAAAAATTTGGTAATTCACAAAACACCTGATTTTTAAATTTCTATATTATGATCATAAATCAGAATAATACTTTATTTTTTTAGAAGTCCTAAGGCCCAAACATTAAAAAAGTTATTCTTTCAAAATTTCAAGAAGAAATTCAATTCACGAGATATGATAATATATAATCGTATCTTGCATTCATAAGTCAATGAACTCAAAAACATAACAAAATAAAACCATAATATATCCATATGTATACATATATTATGTATAATCAAAGATACTATATACTATCACAGATAAGTGTATCTGATCTGTGATACTATGTAAAAACATATTTATATGTATTTATATAGTATCTCTGGTATAATGCTACAGCAATTATAATGTATGCATACGTAAAAACCTCTGTTGCCAAATATTCTACAATGCTACATCAGAAAATAATGTAAACCTATACAAGTAATACATATAATCAAAGACCATATAAATGTATAGAGTACAGTACAAATGCTACAGCAATTATAATGTATGCATACGTAAAAACATCTGTTGCCAAATATTCTACAATCCTACATCAGAAAATAATGTAAACCTATACAAGTAATATTTATAATCAAAGACCATATAAATGTATAGACCAGAGTACAGTACAAATGCTACAGTAATTATAATGTATGCATAGGCATACGTAAAAACCTCTGTTGCTAAATATTCTACAATCCTACATCAGAAAATAATGTAAACCTATACAGGTAATACATATAACCAAAGACCATATAAATGTATATATTTATATGGTCTTTGATATAAATACAATTCTATATATGTATTTCAATTAGAAGTAGTAGTAGTAATTTATGTCAGATCATATAGCACGCGACAAGGCATATTAACATAACAACACATACATACATATATAAAAATACATGAAATATGAAATACCTCCTTTCTCAAGTCATTCATATATTAAATACGACGATCAACTCAATACAATAAAAAAAAAATTTGAAACAGCCCTATTGTCAATTGTTGTATTCTAAAGCATTTGCGTACAAAATATCCATTTATTTTTACTTATTCAAGTATAATATCATATCAAGGGTGCGTTCATAAACGTTACTATAGTTAACTATAGTTATCATTTGTCGTTCGAAATGGTGGTGGCATAGTAAAACATAACTACCAACATGAATTTTTAGCGTAGCTAGAGAGCATGGTTAACGATAGTAACGATAGTAAGCCTTTAAGTGGTAATGATATTCACAATAAAAAATCGTTTGTCATTTAATTTTTTGTTGTGAATTGTGAAAATTTCAATTTAATTTATTTGAAATTAATTAATTTCGTTTTAAACTTCATTTGTAAAAAATAATTAATTTTTGACAAACAAAAAATATAAAAATTATAATATGTAAACATTTTTTAAACTTGACTTGACAGCTGAATGATAATTTATTGCTACTACTTCTACTATGGTAAAAATGGCGTTCAAAAACCACTTGAAGTTAACATAACTATGGCTGTAGTATAACATAACTTTGCTTAAACTATACTACACCATGACTATGGTTAAAGTAATGTTCATGAACGCACCCCAAATAAGTGATGGTACCACTCAAAACCATATAAAATTTAGTAAACCAGTCATGCAACTCACAAACTAATTCTTCTATATAAATATTCTTAATTTTCTCTCATATTTACATCCCTCCTGAATTATAAACTTTCGCTCTTTTTCGATATTGTTTCGAAAAACTTTTTCGATCTTTATTTTTGGCAAACATACAAACATTTAAATAAAAAAAATGAAATGGTTCATCTAGTAGGACTGTATTATCTTTGCTTGAGGGTTTTAAAAGTATACATTCTGGATTAATTTTTAGCATACAGAAAGAAAAAAATATATCATACATAGTATGTATGTATATGTGTTTTTTATTATATAAAACTGTATTTATGTATGTATACATTTGGTATTTGATATGAAATAACATATGTGAAAATACGTTAATATAAATACGTTAATATACGTTATAGGTGATATTTACATACATATACAGGGTGATTCGTAATAAAGTGTTCCAACATATTCCAATCGATTCCTTGAAATGTTGTGATCAGCGTTTACGATTAGGCATTTTTCTGAAAAATCCCATTTTCACCCTTTTTTTAAGAGTACACATTTTTTCGTCTGAGCAGGGAGGTGAGATCATATAAAACGTTATAACTTCTGTTCAAAACAAGACAGGATGACAAATAAGGTTTAGATAAAAAGTATGTAAGTATTATGAGATTTCCAACAGTATCTCCTTCTTATAATGGAAATTTTTAAGAAAAAGTATGAAAAGCTAATTTGTTTAACAAAATTTTTTAAAATTTCAAGTTTGAACACTTGAACGCTTATATCTGCCACATTTTGCAATTGATCGGGACATGTAAGATACTGTTGGATATATTGTTTTGAACAGAAGTTACTACGTTTTATATGATCTCACCTCCCTGCATAGAAGAAAAAATTTCAACCCTTAAAAAGGAGTGAAGGATGAATTTTTTGGAAAAATATGATTTATCACTGATCACAACACATCAAGGAATCTATATTGGTATATGTTGGAACACTTTATTACGAATCACCCTGTATATTTTTGGAAAGTATATTTGAATATATCCCTTAAGAATAAAAGACATAAGAAAAAAAAAATATAATCCTATTTATGTACATATAAATACATAAGAATCGTAAAGCTCTTGAAATACTTATTTATAATCATATAATGTACATACATATTTAATGTCGTAATTGTATACTTTTGCTTATTTTCGTGTATTTGTACATAAAATGGATTTAACCAATTTAACGTACTGTAATGATATGTATACATTTTGTTGAAATAATATATACGAACTTATTCATACATAATTTTCCTAATGACAATATCAGACTTTTATACTGAATAAGATTCCTGCATTTGTTACACAAAACATAATTTTAAATAACTTTCATTATTATCTTATCATCATATTATTATTATTATTTGATATGTTTTTGTTTTATTGTTCTATTCGAAAGATACAGAGCTATATAATTGAATTGTTATAGGGTTATATAATGGTTGTTATAGTTTAATACATTCCATATTATACATATATAAAATGCATGCACATTATGTATATGTATATGAATACATACTAATACTCATGGGATCAGATGTAAACACCTAGCATTTGTAACATAACCATACTCTTATAATGTGATGTGATACATTCATATTTTATATTTATTATGTAATAATTATTAATATGTGTGTATTATGTATTATTTAAAATTATATTATATTTTTTTTTTTCGAAATTTTCTATATAGGTATGTATTATTCTTGTCCTTATTAATAATGTATCAAGATAGTTACATATTTTTTTTATGTATCTACATACAAATTATACATACATTATGTGTTTACATAATTCACATGCCATTTTTAAAAGTTTATTACCCTCCATTTTATTTCATTTTCCATTACACATTAATTTTTATATCTTAGTTGTGCTAAAAATACATTTTATACATTTTTAATAATTTCAAATGAAATATTTTCAGTACTTGTATACATATATGGAATATAAATATCTACACGTCTATATTTATTTTTATTTATTATGAAAGAAGAGGTCATATAAATTGTTTCCCTTTTGCCACCACCATGACTTGGCAAGGGCCTTTTGACGATGATGTATCAACACGTGAATTTGTTTTTTCATACAAGTAAATATGTAACGTATTTTTTACATGTCTTTTTCAAATTTAAATTAAGAATTTATTATTGAAATAAATTTAACATCATGATCATATACATACATTATAAATAATTTCTAAATAAATGCATACTTACGTTACGTTCATGTAATTCACATTATAATAAATCATTTTATTATGATTAAAATGAAAATAAATTTTATAGTCTGATTCTTAGAGACAAAAACGGATAAAAATAGTACATAATGCCAATATTTTTTTTATTTTCAATCAATTCTATGCATGCACATACAATAAAAAAAAATATTATTTTACTAAATTTATGAATAAGAGTGTTTGTAATAAAAAAGTTATTGGAATCATTCAATCATAACTGATCATTTTTATATGAATAAATATATACGGAGTAAATATTACTTAGAAATTAAAAGGAAAGAAATATTAAAAAATAAATATATATAAACATCATAATAAATTTGATAATAAATACGATATACTCGTACATTAAATTTCAATGTACAAATAAAATAAAATCATTCATTGTTATTGAATGATTGGTACCCAATTGTTATTTCTTTGCAATTTACGTACTATCTTATATCATATTGATTTTCTATCTATTAATTCATTAATTTTTAATTTTCTATAATTGTTATGTTTGACCTGATTTTGAATTTCTCGGAATTATTTTGATATCACTAACTGATATGGTGGGTAATATTATGTGTACACTTATGTATATGAATGCGTTACATCATTTATTTGTATTCTTATGTGAACATTTTTTTTTTGTTATTTTTATATATACATATGTACACGTTATATAAATAGGTTTCTATTATAGTTAAATTATAATTTGTGACCTTTATTGTGATATTGATACATTTAAAATCACTGTACTCACATTTTCGTCATGCAGGCATATAAATAATTAATTTGATTTTTCGATTTTATGGATATTTCAATCATAAAATTTCATTCAATATATTGTGCTTACTCTTATAAAGAGCTTATAAAATTTCAATTATAGATTATATTCCTTGCTATACAATAAATACATCACAAATTTGATAGTTTTTAATTAAATATTTACCATTCTACTGCTACTACTACTCATACATAGAATACCTATATACCAGTGCCAATTATAGTACGTTGAATTGCTGAAAGGATGTAGTTATTTTTAAGAATTTAATTAAGTATTTGATAAATATTTAAATTAAATAATTATTTTTATTATCCCTATTTATGATATAGTTACATGTATTTAAAATACACTATCTTGTATTCTATTGTGTATATTATCATATGCAATTTTTTATACCATTTTCTTATTATTTATATTTCATTTTTTATTGTTTTTCCTTAGAATTATTTTCTATACCATATAATTAGATTATTTTGAAATTAACTTATTCTACTATAACAAAAAATATTTTATATACTAATATGAGTGCTCTATACATAATAATGTGAATATTATGTACGAGTACCTACAAAAACAGAAATTAATCCGATTTTATTCAATTAAATTTCGTTAGATATAAACCCTTGATTTTACTCTTTTTTCCATCCAACATACATTCGTAGATACATACGTTATATACATATGTATGTATTTGATATGAATACATTACATATTAAAATCGATATACTATTTCCACTTCATGTCCTTAGCATACTTGTTGAATCGTCATTCAACATTTTTTATCTGAAAAGGAAAAAGAAAAATAAAAGTTATTAAAAGTAAAAATAATTATTAATAATAATAAATAAATAAATTAGTAACACAAAACCATAAACAAATACACAAACAGAACAACACAAAAGTAAACAAACAACATAACCAAAAAACACAAAAATATACATAATCACAAAACTATTTACAATCACAACACAAAATAAATAGAAATATCCACAGTACACAAAACACATGAACAAATACATATAAAATATAATCAATTTAACACATATCACAAAACACTAATCACAAAAATAATAATTATTACAAATTAAAAAAAGAACATTTAAATAAAAACATTCACAACATCACAAACTTAACTATCATAATAATTTTTGACAACACAACACAATCATGACACAACAATATGGTAAACAAAACGTCACTTACATATTACCAACTGTTCCAATTAAACGAATGATCATTGTCAAATAGAAGCTGAATTACCAGTTCCAGTAGAGTTATTCACAATCATCAAAATTATCAATCGATTTACCAAACTCAAATTTAAATAAAACAGTTTTGTAAAAAGGATGAAATGATGAGACAAATATAAAGATAATTTCACCAACGGAGAAAAGGAAAATTCTAGAACCGTGAAATTTTTGTATATAAAGGATTGCAGATCGCAGAAGAATTTGTCTTTTTGCGATTATCTGTGTATAATATCGTATTGAGATTGAAGCAGAGAAAACAAATAGACCAAAAACCATTGGACGTATTGAGTCCTCAAAAATCTAGCGTATTGAGCTAGTACATAGGGAACTTAGGAATTTCTGTAAAAAACTTACAATTTTTTACAGAATTTAGGGAAAAATTAGGAAAAAACTTAGAAATTTTTTCTTGGAAAAAATTTCTAATAAATCGCCGAAATAAAAAAAAATACTTAGAAATTTTTAAGGAAAATTTCTAAGCAACGCTGCTTTGGACTTAGAAAATTTTTGCATTAAAATTTTCTAATAAACAAAAAAAATACTTAGAAATTTTAAAGAAAATTTCTAATCAACGCTGCTTTGGACTTAGAAAATTTTTACATTAAAATTTTCTAATAAACAGAAAAATACTTAGAAATTTTTTCATCAACATTGCTGTTTGAACATAGAAAAATTTATTTAAATTTTTCTATTGCCGAGACAATTCGAATCTAAGTAATTGCAATCAGCAGAATTGAAGTTTCTTCATAGAAATTTTTATCGTCGTACTACTATAGAGTTGAACAGTGATTTACCGACGGTAAATATCATTAACATCACCGGAACTATCCTTCAGCGCCATCTACATCAAAATTTAAAAAAAACATCGATATTTTTGATAATTCATCATCATTTTGAGCTAAGACACAAACTATTAATTGTCATTATCATTCTATGTAAATTAGTAAATTTTATTTTTTAATTATTGCATATTTTCATCATCATTTTGAGCTAAGACACAAACTATTAATTGTCATTATCATTCTATGTAAATTAGTAAATTTTATTTTTTAATTATTGCATATTTTTTTGAATTTATTAATTAAATTTTGAACAAAATTAATTTCCGGAAATTTTTTAAACTGAATATTTGAATTGAATTAGTAAATTTTAAATTGTAAACTTAAATTAACAAATTTAGAATTTGAATGATTTGAATTAATTTTCCAATTAAATTTAATTAAATTAAACAATTTGAAATAATTTGCCTAAAATCAATTTTGTAATTTAGTTTAAGATTTTTTGAATTGTTAGTTTTTAAGACATTATTTTTTTTTTAATAAATTTTATAACGAATTGTAAAAAAATTGTGTTTTTATTCTATATAAAATTTTATGAATTAGCACCTTTTCATTTTTAATGTTAATCTTTTAAGGGGATTTAACATTTGGTCCTTCGAGCCGGATATAAATAAAAACACAATTTTTATTAAAACATTAGTTCAAAATTAGAAACATTTTTTATTTACAATACAACATTTTAAGTTTTGAAATCAATTTGTAAAAAAAAATGGATAACATACAAAATTTAATCAAATTGCAAAAAAATTTAGAGAAAGAATTAGGTAGCGTTACTATTAGAATAAAAAAGAATCTAAATGAAGATCAACCGGTAAATGTCTACGAACGTAGAATTCAAAAGTTGAATGAACTAACTGATAAGTTCAAAGATAATCATTATTTAATATGTCAAGCAGAAGATTGCAATAGTACAACTGAATATCTTGATCAGAATAAGTATGATCAATTTGAAGAAACATGTTTCAATTTAATTACTGAGCTACACCAAAAAATTAATTCGTTAAACAAAGCTGGTAACGCATCCAATGACGATTCTACACATATCACAACACTCGTATCTCCACAAAAATCTAAAATAAGGTTACCTCCTATATCTCTACCTAAATTCGATGGCACATACAAATCTTGGCGTTCATTTAAAGACTTATATACCAATCTAATACACGATAATAAGGAGATTTCGGAGGTTGAAAAATTACATTACTTAAAGTCTTGTGTTTCTGGTGAGGCTGCAAGAATTATTAAACCGTTTGAAGTTATCGGAATAAACTATCATAAAGTTTGGCAAACTTTAGAAAAAAGGTTTAACAATAATAGGGTGTTAATCAACGCGCAATTAGAAAAATTGTGTAAACCCAGTCTAGCAAAATCTGAAAACGCTCAATATATGAAGGACGTTCTTAACAACACTGAAGAAATTCTTCATGAATTGAAAACATTGAAAGTTAATACCGAAAATTGGGATCCAATCATCGTTTATCTCACACTACAAAAATTACCACCAGAAACTCGAGAGCTTTGGGAAGTAAAACAAAGTGAGAAAATTGAGGTAGCTACATTTAAAGAATTAGTAGAATTTTTAGAAGCACGTTTTAGAGTATTAGAAGCTATACACACTTCAAGTGAAACCAAGATTTCTTCAAATCAAAATATTAAGGGTACCAATCAGGGTACACATTGTCCAAAGTGTAAGTCTGATCATAGACTTTGCCATTGTATGAAATTCAAGTCATTATCAGAAGTAGAAAGAAAAAATTTCATTATCAAAAATAATTTATGTACAAACTGCCTTGAACCAGGTCATAGATTCATCAACTGCACAAGCAACAGTTCATGCAAGAAGTGTATGAAAAAGCACCACACTTTGTTACATGATAGTTTTTCGGCGAATTCATCAGCGACAAATCAGACTTCTGTTCAACTACATGAAAAAGAAGATTCACTCAAGAATTTCTTTTCAACTAATGTTAATGAAACTTTGCTAGCAACAGCACAAGTAAAAATACGAGACGGTAAGGGTCAGCTACAAAATCTAAGGGCTCTGATCGACTCAGGGTCTCAAGCTACATGTATCACCACCGCGGCGACAAAACGTTTGAAGCTCTCTCATTCACGAACTAATCAGCTTATTAGTGGACTCAACCAGAGCAGTGCCACTAGAGCCAAATCACAGACCGAATTCACGTTGGAATCGGTAAATGGAAATTACAAGCAGAGAGTCAAAGCGCTAGTGGTAAACAGTATCACTAGCCAATTACCTCCACAACACATTGAAACATCAGGTTTCAATCATATAAGAAATTTGAAGCTAGCTGATCCTGACTATGCTATTCCAGGAAATATAGACTTGCTACTAGGAGCAGAAGTATATGCTAGTATTATTCAAGACGGAATAATACGATCAAAACACCTAGATAAACCAATAGCATTGAAAACAGAATTGGGTTGGATTGTGATGGGCAACACAGGGCGTGTCACACAATCAACAAACGTATTCATGTTACACACACATGAACCACAAACTCTTAACAAACAACTACAACAATTTGTAAAACAGAATATTCAACATAAAAAAGCAGCAAGCATTAGCAAAATGCTTCAAAGATTCCCTATTCCTTGGGAAAGGGTTAAAACAATGAAGAAATCATACCGATACAGGGTGGATGATAAGACGGTCATTCGTTTCACACACTGGAACACGAATGAAATTATTGTGAAAATACCGCCAAAAATTCGACAATGGTACAATTATAAACAATATAAATTAAAATCAAAACAAAGCATTAACAAATCGAAAGGTGAATTTTGTGAATAGAAAAATAAGGAAAACTAAAATGATTCAAAATGATATTCATTTATTACATAAATAAAAATTAAAATAACAAATTATTACAATACATTAAATTATAAGTTTATTTTTGCGCGTTCGGGGAGGATGTTGAATCGTCATTCAACATTTTTTATCTGAAAAGGAAAAAGAAAAATAAAAGTTATTAAAAGTAAAAATAATTATTAATAATAATAAATAAATAAATTAGTAACACAAAACCATAAACAAATACACAAACAGAACAACACAAAAGTAAACAAACAACATAACCAAAAAACACAAAAATATACATAATCACAAAACTATTTACAATCACAACACAAAATAAATAGAAATATCCACAGTACACAAAACACATGAACAAATACATATAAAATATAATCAATTTAACACATATCACAAAACACTAATCACAAAAATAATAATTATTACAAATTAAAAAAAGAACATTTAAATAAAAACATTCACAACATCACAAACTTAACTATCATAATAATTTTTGACAACACAACACAATCATGACACAACAATATGGTAAACAAAACGTCACTTACATATTACCAACTGTTCCAATTAAACGAATGATCATTGTCAAATAGAAGCTGAATTACCAGTTCCAGTAGAGTTATTCACAATCATCAAAATTATCAATCGATTTACCAAACTCAAATTTAAATAAAACAGTTTTGTAAAAAGGATGAAATGATGAGACAAATATAAAGATAATTTCACCAACGGAGAAAAGGAAAATTCTAGAACCGTGAAATTTTTGTATATAAAGGATTGCAGATCGCAGAAGAATTTGTCTTTTTGCGATTATCTGTGTATAATATCGTATTGAGATTGAAGCAGAGAAAACAAATAGACCAAAAACCATTGGACGTATTGAGTCCTCAAAAATCTAGCGTATTGAGCTAGTACATAGGGAACTTAGGAATTTCTGTAAAAAACTTACAATTTTTTACAGAATTTAGGGAAAAATTAGGAAAAAACTTAGAAATTTTTTCTTGGAAAAAATTTCTAATAAATCGCCGAAATAAAAAAAAATACTTAGAAATTTTTAAGGAAAATTTCTAAGCAACGCTGCTTTGGACTTAGAAAATTTTTGCATTAAAATTTTCTAATAAACAAAAAAAATACTTAGAAATTTTAAAGAAAATTTCTAATCAACGCTGCTTTGGACTTAGAAAATTTTTACATTAAAATTTTCTAATAAACAGAAAAATACTTAGAAATTTTTTCATCAACATTGCTGTTTGAACATAGAAAAATTTATTTAAATTTTTCTATTGCCGAGACAATTCGAATCTAAGTAATTGCAATCAGCAGAATTGAAGTTTCTTCATAGAAATTTTTATCGTCGTACTACTATAGAGTTGAACAGTGATTTACCGACGGTAAATATCATTAACATCACCGGAACTATCCTTCAGCGCCATCTACATCAAAATTTAAAAAAAACATCGATATTTTTGATAATTCATCATCATTTTGAGCTAAGACATAAACTATTAATTGTCATTATCATTCTATGTAAATTAGTAAATTTTATTTTTTAATTATTGCATATTTTCATCATCATTTTGAGCTAAGACACAAACTATTAATTGTCATTATCATTCTATGTAAATTAGTAAATTTTATTTTTTAATTATTGCATATTTTTTTGAATTTATTAATTAAATTTTGAACAAAATTAATTTCCGGAAATTTTTTAAACTGAATATTTGAATTGAATTAGTAAATTTTAAATTGTAAACTTAAATTAACAAATTTAGAATTTGAATGATTTGAATTAATTTTCCAATTAAATTTAATTAAATTAAACAATTTGAAATAATTTGCCTAAAATCAATTTTGTAATTTAGTTTAAGATTTTTTGAATTGTTAGTTTTTAAGACATTATTTTTTTTTTAATAAATTTTATAACGAATTGTAAAAAAATTGTGTTTTTATTCTATATAAAATTTTATGAATTAGCACCTTTTCATTTTTAATGTTAATCTTTTAAGGGGATTTAACAATACTCGTATACGAAAATAATATATTTGATGAAAATTTCAAATAAATTTGTTTTTTCTGTTTTTTTTTTTTTTGGTTCGTTGTTATTTTTTTAGGATATTTTTATCATTACTTAACACAATTAATATTCAAATAAAGTTTTAATAAATATACACTATTATTATTTTACAAAAGAGATATAAGAAACATACGTATAAGCAAAATGAAAGGATGTGAATTACATGAAATATAAGATGAAAATCTACTTAAAAGAGTATGCAGTTTTTTTTTTTTTGTAAAGCACTTCAACGTAAGTACATAAATGTACAAGGTACGAGTATACATTTTATTTAAAATAACATAAAGAAGTATTGTCGATGGAAATTTTGCAACCAGCAATAAATTCATTTTTGAAAATGCAGCAAAACAAGCGCAAGGATAAATAATAAATTTTTCATTTTAACATCGAAATTTCGAGTGAAATTTTATTTTATTTTTCTACAAATGTATGTATTTATATGCTCGTATGTATATGAGAATTTGCAATGACTTTAGGTGAGAAATGAGACATTTTATTAAACTGGCATAAATACACTGTAGGATAGGATGAATATGTATATCTACTAATGATTGTATATGATGAGTTACGGACGGGTAAATGTATTACCCGTATATATATATTATTGGTTTTTGTATGCGGTTGTTGATAGTATGTAGGAAGTATAAGGAAGCAGATTAAAATAAAAATAATAGTACTATGCGAATATACATATTTTTAAAAAATAGTTTTAAAATTTTATTGAGTGTATATTTTTAGATTTTATTTCATTTTTGTTTATTTTTTGAGTGATACTATTTTAAAGTTGAGAATAAAATTTGCTGTGTTGAAAAATAAAAATATTCCCACTATAATAAAAAATAAAAATAAATAGAAAATAACATAAAAAAATTGTGAAATATATTTTTTTTTAAAGTAGAGAAAATAATAAATAAATTCTGTTGTAGTTGTGTATAAAAAATGAATGGTAATTTTAACGCATCAATTATTTTTTTTTTATTTTCGGAAATGTGAATTAAGTGTAGTATGATACTTGCACAATGTATAATAATCGTAACTATGTGCATAATACATATGTTATTATTTATTTGTACATGAATATAATACGAGTATATCCTTTTGGTGATTTTTGTATTTGATTCAAAACAAAAAAAAAACAAGAAAAAATTAAAACTGCAATTTGTCATTATTTTTTGTTTCTTTCGTTCTTCAATTCAATTTGTTGGCAGCATTATTACAATTTCCCAAATCTCGTTTCTGTTTTTTTTTTCGTGTGTGTGCGTGTGGGTGTGTGTGTATTATTATGATTATTATTGCTATTCATTTATATATGAATATATTTCTGATTTGACATAATTTGTCTATTATTTCATTTGTACACGAATTGTAAAAAATACTTATTTTGAATGAAATAAAATTTTATTTATAGAATGTATACGAGTATGTTATGTTATACATACCTACATAGTATATGCGTAATGATTTGTTTATTATTATTATTATTATCATTATTATTATTATTATTTATTTTCTGTATAATGATGAATATTATGAGGAATATTATGTATGTATATTATGAATATGATTTTATAAAGAGTAGAAATTTTATAAATTCGTCTTTTTAATGAATGAATTCATTAAAATATTTCTATATAATGTACTTACGTTCTTATTGAATTCAATTTCATTTGAATAAGAAGACACAAAACAAACATAAATATTTATACAAGGAATTGAAAATTTATGATAAAAATTTTTCGAGAGGGCGATGTTTTTTATATCCATGCACCTATAATATGTACATGAATTATTAAAATTCACATGCGTATTTATTAAATAAAATTGATTTTTTATTTTTGTTCATAGCATATATGTAGTACATATATGTATACGTACCTGAATATATACTGTATGCATATTTTTATTTTGCTAAAATAGAAAAAAAATTATATTTTATTTTTGTTGTTGTCGATTTTAAATTGAAAAAGGAAATCTCATAAATTGAATAAATTATTACATGTGTGTGTAAATATGTATGTACGAGTATCTACATATACCATATATTTGATTAATGTATTTTATTTGATTTATTTGAAATATACACAATTATGTAAATAGTATATTCATATATATGATGAACGTGTATGTATGTACGTTATTTAACAAAATTTACTTATGTATATGTACATAGTATCTATTATTTGTGATTTATAATGTAATAAAAATAACTACGTTTATCCCGTACATATAATGTACAGGGTATTTTCAATAAGTCTATCACGTATAATGTACGATAAATGATTACTTTAGTGATTCGTGTGATATGATGTTGAAAAAATTACAGAATGAACATTTTCAGATTTACATTTGGTTGATAAGATTTCAAGCGGAATGATATGTATACTAAAAATTTCGTTTAAAGTGTATCTACTGTATATACGAATGTATGTTAATCAACTTTTTTTTTTATAGTATTAAGTACTTGAAGGTTATTTAGATTATTCACAACATTACCTTTATTTAGTTCTGTTAGTAGTATCCTAGTATATACATTACATCCTATGTATATCCTGCTGTCGGAAACAGTCTGTATACTTGATTGCATGTATACGAATATATTCTGGAAGCATCTAAATAGAGATAAATGTATTTTATATGTTTTGTTATTGATTTATTTTATTGGAATTGAAATTTTTATAGATTCACTTACAATATAAAATCGAATTCATATACATTTATGCACATACTTCAGACGCAAGGAAAATGTAAAACAAAACAACAAAAAAATGAATTTTTTTTTTTTTTGGTTTTAATAAGAATAAAATCACGTGTACGAGTAAAAAATTTTTTTATTGTGACATTTATTTTTAGATGAATAAATTTCATCTATAACATATTTACATACAATGGTATGTAAATAAATATTTTCCATAAATATGATATTACTTGTTCTCGTTCTTATGTACATATGTAAAAAAAAAAATTGACATTTTAAATTTTTAATTTTAAGATATTGTTCAATTTCATATGAACGTTATAACGCAAAAATACATACATATGTTATTTACTCTGTTTGCCGTCACTGAGTCATATGTTTGGATTACTTAATTTATACATTGTCGTACAATTATATATAAAATTGTACAATGCATTGTGTTTTGTATTGTGTGCATTTATGCAGATATTGTATTATAAAAATAAAATTAAAATGTAGGACGCAAAATATGTGCATAAAAATGGTTATACATAAAATTATTTTTATGAAACAAATGAGTTCATCTATCATCGCAACATACTGCAGTAGCTTAGTAACAAAAATGAACAGAGAGGATAAACAAATTTTTGTAATATTTTTCTAAAAATATTTATTTATGATAGAGAATTAAATACATTGTATCTATATATTTAGAAGAATCTCAGTTGATATGTATAATTTAGATGTAAGTGCACTGTAGTGTATACGTATACCTCCTGTGGTAAAAAGGATGAAAATAATTTTCTGCAGATGAAAACTTTTTAAATTATTAAATAATATAATATCCGAAGACATACATGTATACACATACGAATTAAACTAAAAGATACAGATTTGGTAGTTTTGAAATGAAATTGAAATCTGATAACTATAACTTGTTTTTAAAGTTAATTCAACAATGAATTTCGCTTCATTTTCGTTTAATGTAAAACTATTTTATGAGATAGAAGAAACATTTTACAAGCATTTACTTACATGTAATTTTTTTGTTTTATAAAAAGTCAAAATGTACATGCAGTATTTTTAAGGGTTTTTTTTTTTAAACTAATTTAATTAAATAAACTTTATAAAAATATGCAAATATGTATGTACACGTGAATATGATACAGTGATAGATATTAAATTTGTTTTACAATAAGTTTTTATTTGTTTTTATTTCTCTGTAATTTGATGGGGTATGTGACTTGATTTTGATTATTTTCATAAGAAAAAATTGGAAAATAATTTAAAAGAATTAAATGATTTCCACAGAAATAATTATAAGCTATCCAAAAATTAAAAAGGATTCAAATTTCAATATTTGATTGAATCTTTAAATTAAATTTCATACATATCCTTCTTTGGATCGTATCATACAAAATAATATTGCAGAAAAATAAAAAATGAATCAATTCTAGTATCGATGACTGTATTTATGTATGTAAAATAGATGATGTAAATCGAAAAAAAAATGTTGCTTGCAACATTATACGTAAAAAATATTTTCGGATTCAAAAGTTATTCAAATATGTCGTATACATGGGTTGGTCACGAAATCCAGTAAGACAAATTCCAGAAGCGACAAAATCCAGAATGACAAAATTCAGAAACGACATAATCCAGAAACGACAAAAACCAGAAACGGCAAAATCCAGAAACGACAAAATCCAGAAACGACAAAATCCAGAAACGACAAAATCTAGAAACGGCAAAATTCAGAAAAAATCTAGAAAAAAATCCAGAAAAAAAACTAATTGGCAGTTGGCAGGCCAGGCCAACTAATTTTTTCTGGATTTTTTTCTAGATTTTTTTTCTGGAGTTTTTTCTTGATTTTTTTCTGGAATTTTTTCTGAATTTTGTCGTTTCTAGATTTTTTCGTTTCTGGATTTTGTCGTTTCTGGATTTTGTCGTTTCCGGTTTTTCTCGTTTCTGGATTTTGTCGCTTCTGGATTTTGACTTTCTGGATTTTGTGTGGAACCCCGTATACATAACTATGTACATACTAAAATGCAATGTTCAAAAGTGTGTTTGAATGGATAAAATTTTGTTTACATTTGAAATAAAATAAAATGAATGCCTAACAATTACGATTTTAACACAGATTAATATGTACACATGTATGTATTTATTTACGTACATACATTAAGTATCTTTTACATACTGTAGTTAAATACTTATATAAATAAATACATAATTAAAAAAATTTATCACAAATGGTAAGATAAAAATGCATAAAAATAGTAAAAAAACTCTTTACAAATTCATATAAGCATGATAAATTAAATCGAAAAATTTGATTCTTAAAAATATGAAAATGTTTTAAAAAAATGTATGTGTAGTTTAGAAGAGAAATTTATTATTTTTTATTAGAAATAAATAAAAATTATCCAAATGAATGTACGAACATTATGTACATGTATACGTAGTTGAAATTAATTTGATGTTATTTTATACCTCATAAACTAAATAGTTGTTAGGAAATTTTTTTTGGAATATGGATATAGACATTCGCAAAGCACTTGACCCATAAAATATGTATGCGTGTTCTATTTTTTATTATGCAATAAAAATATTTCGATATTTGTATTCGTACAGTATGGTATTGGTATACATTAGATGCATTTATTAAAAAATTAAAAAAAAAATATATAGTGTGGTAAGAGTTAGACACATACTTAATTACATTATTATTTGTCACGTTATAATTAGAGCGTTATATAATATCGAATATTCAATTTAAAGAATTCATTAAATTTTTCAGCTTTTTGAGGATTCATTTAAATTTAATTAGGATAAAAGAAGAAGATATATAATTATATACATTGTTTTTATTTTGAAAATGGTGTGTGTATAATTTTGTTGTTCAACGTACTCCCCATAATATTAAATTATATAAATTATTCTGAAATGAATTGTTTGTCATAATTAAAATTCAATTATTGTGGACAAAAACACGCACTCACAAAAAAAGGAATGTTTTCCCTAAAAAAAAAAATAATAAAGATGAAGAAAACAATTATAATTAAGTTATTAAAATTAATCATTTCAATTTATTAAATTCATATGTGAAGTAAAAAAAAAATTAATTTATTAATTACGTACATATTTATACATATAAAGACCTCCAATGTACAAATATTTATTGTCAATATAAAATAAAGAACATAAAAATGAAAATAAAACAGGATTATAGGATATCAGGATTTAAATGTTTGTTGGCATACGGATTGCCATTATTTCTTGTACATTTTTATTTTCAAATTCTGTTTCAAATTATTTTCTGTGTTCATTATTATTTTTCAAGGATATTAGAACTTGAGAATGTGTATATATTAAAAGGAACAGTAAGAAAGCATAAAAAATTTATTCGTTTATTTTTCACGCATTCCCGCTTCTCATAGCATTCCTTTTTAAGGATATTTTTTTCCATCAGATATAAAATTGATTTGATTAAAATCTTTACCACCCATAATGTTCTGTTCATTAAGATCCTTTCACATCGTAATTTGTTTGATGTTTCTTAGCTTGTATATAATACAAAGTCAAAAATCAAATTCATTTTGTAGATGTATAACTTTTGACGATAATTTATTATATGCTTATGCTACCTTATGATTATTATGTAATTATTTGTTTAGACCTGGTACTCAGTTCCCGTGAAATTTTTCGCTTGCAATTTCATATATAATTCTACAAGCTAAAAATTGTGGAAGGAAACGTGTGTAGAGTACGTAGAGTTTTGAAATTTTTTGAAAAAAAAATCACGGAGGCTATGAAATTAAATTAATTAAAAATAAATAAATAAATATTTATTAGTTAAAATATATGACTTGTCAATATTTCGCTTGCCTTTTATATGCTTGACCATATAAAATGATTGTGAAAAATGAGTTCCACAACTCTCCACTATTAAGTTCCACCGAAATAATTTAGTTTGGAAGTGAGTACCAGTAAGCGAAATTTGAAACTAAAAATTTAGCTAACAATTTAGCGACATTTTTTTTACATAGGTTTTATATGGAGAAAATCCGAAATCTTACACTATTTCGTGATCTATAGCAAACTTTGTATTGAAAGCAAGCAAATTAATAACATAATGTCAGCTAAAATATTATAAAAATAAATTTAATCAAATTACTTTAGCATTTAATGTCAGAATGGCATATACAATAGTAATATACACCGTATACAATGGGTTTCAGCATTGTAAATTTTTACAAGCAGTGTAAATAAAAATTACATAGAACATGTTTACAATAGGTATAGGATTGTACGAGTTTACATCGTTTACAATGATACAAGACCAAGCCATGAATACCCTTAGTGTTTTTTGTTTTATTTTGTACTGAATTTTTAGCAGTTCATGATACTTTCTGTCTCATACTTGGTGAACATTCAATTTTTTTTTTATTTTTTGTGACTTGACATATTTGTTTATTCAAAGGTTTTTATTTTGTGACTTTTCAATTATTGTTTTCCGGAAACATTTTTTTTTAAAATGTGACATGAAATTGGATTACATAAGAATTTTGTATTAAAAAATGTGCCTTTCATTTCTAATTAAGGCATGTACATAATATGTATCTACTTATTTTGTTTAAAAAAATAGACACATTTCCAAAAGTTTCTATTCTTTCCTTATTCAAATTTTACGAAAAAAAAAAACGGTTACCTTTTTTTCCTTTTTTTTTTAAACCGTAGTGGTTTATTCCTTTCACCTTTTGTTATTTTTACAATGACAATGACAATGACAGTGACATTTTTTATTATAATTTTTTTTTTTGTGTTAAGTGTATGTTGCGTACTTATACTACCTACTACAAACATATATCTACATATATAATGTACATATAAATATGTAAATTTGATTATCATTTTAAAAAATGTCGTTTTAGTTATATGGTTATATGTAGCTAGCTTGTAACGAAATATTCACGAATGAATGTTACATTTTCTTTTCTCCCTAAATTCTTTTTTTTTTTTTTTTTTTTTTTTTTTTGTATAAACCAAATAAACAAATTTATGAACCTATTTATTTGCCAAGAAAAGTTAAAATGTATTTTTGAAATAGAAAAAATATGATAATAGTGTTTGTCGGGTTAAAAAGATTATGAACATGAAAAGTACAAATTTAAGACATTTTTGACAAATTTAAAATGAAAAGTATTCGTAATAGATGGCATTAAAAGGCAACATACTATATACTACCACTACTACATACCTTAAAATATTATAATACAATACACAATACGAATAATTTGTCAATTTTGTTATTAGATGCATCAAGTTTTTTTTATATATACCTACATATGTTCATACAAGATTCTGTACAGAAAAAAATCTTTTCAATCTTCAAAATTAAGTAGAAAATAACTTTAAAAAAAAAATTATTTTGGAAATTATTTACATAAAATTTATTATGGACGACATCGCATTATAGTACATACATATTTGAATATTATTTGACACGTGTGTGAATGCGAATATGTACGAATTTTATTCATATTAAAAGCAAAATTTTAAATTAAAATTGCTTACTCATGTTAAGTGAAGGAAATAAAATTCTTGAATGAAATTCTTTAAAAAAAACAAAATTATAATTGAATAAAATTTTACGAAGATTCAGTATACAATTTTTAAATATTTCATATACATATTTATGTATGTGTATTTGATGTGTATACATACACATTTTAGTTAAACATACTCGTAAAGATAAACATCTACACTTATTTTTATACTTTTCTTTAAAATGTAGAAGACTTATCACATTTTACATTCTAATAATCGCATCAAAACATTCGAATATATTCAAGAAAATTATTCATTCCATTATTTAGATTGTTTATTGAAAGAATTTATCATTTCAATGAGGATTTTAAAATATCTACATTATACATAAATATATACATACTTGAAATTTTAAACATAAAAAATTCATTCAGAATTATCATGATACATTTAAATACCAGATAACATATACAGACATATAGAGTGATATCAGAGAGAGAGAGAATAAAAAAATGTTAAATTTTCAATTTGAAAATTCTATAAAACTAAATGATAAACAAAAGGATAAATGATGAAAGCGAATATTTTTTTTAGTTTTTCATTTCACAGCATGTACACAAATTTAAACGTATATTTATTCTACGTATGTATATACACATATGTACACACATGTATGATTATTTTTTAAAATTAATTTTATTTATTTTATTTTTGTAAATATTTTACGCATTCTTTTATCTACTTATTATTTTTTTTTTTTTTTCAAAAGACAAATATAAAGCGTTTTTCTTTATTCGATAATCTTTTAATCGATTTTCATCTTTTCAATATCCTCTTTATTCATCTCAACATTTTTTTTTTTTTTTTGTATTCTATATTTATTTTTGTTGTCAATAAAACACTTTACATACTGTACGTAGAATGTTAAAATGTCTATAAGAAAAATGAGAAAAATGATATTAATACCGCCTAAAAATTAAATTAACTGAAAATGTGAGAAGGCAAAAAAATGCTTTAACAAAAGTAATAAATTTAATTTAGTTATCTAAAAAATATTGTCAGATTTTTGGTCTATTAAATCAATGAATTATTGAAGCAATTTTTATAAAACGACATATTTGGGTTAATAAGAAAACAGCATCATATAACGTACCGTTTATATACATACATATGTAGCATCAAAAATAACATTACAAATTACCAAAAATTTGAACCGATATGAAAGAGTATAAAGTAATAAGAGGAATATAAGATATTCGTATATTTATAATGCAGTATACATGTTCATTCACAATTATCAGTATACATCCATATACAAATATATATCCTTAGATTCACACTTCACAGTAACGACTAGTATATCACACTAATACATCCTCATAGAAAAACGTTTAATTCAACATTTTGTTGTGTTTGTGTTCTAGTATTTCTTTGTTTTATCTTTTATTTTTATACACATGCATACCCAATTCATTTATTTCATTGAGTAATTTTGACAAATATGTATTTATTTATTTCTTCTACTTTATCTCATGGTATTGTTCTATTTAATGTATACTTACTTAGATACACATTCATTTTGTATTAAAATTTGATCATAAATGAACACATAATAAATTTATTACATTGTAAAATTAATTGAAATAAAACCGCATATTAAATCATACGTTATATTATACATTTTTATGATTATATTAGGGTAATTATAATTTATAAGATATATATTTACTATAGTTATAAATTAACATATCATTATACAATACCGTATAATGCGGCGTGGGTAGAAATTGGTATGTATATATGTGTATACTTATGTAAACAGGTCAATTATAATCAAAGTATATGTATACGTATTACGCACGAGTAAATAAATACGTATGCGTGTGCATATAGATTCTGAGAAATTTTAAACTTTTTCAATTAACCTAAATTCCAATTATTGATCTAATTTACTCTGATAAATAAATTTGTAATGATTTATGCTTGAATTGTGGTTTGACTTTTATGTAATTTTTTACCTTGTACTCGTCTACCCAAAATTGATTGATTCAACGAATTTAAGAGAATTTCAAAATTGTGGTATACCCAGGCACATGTATGTAGTTCCATTATTATATTATATAGTTGTTGTCTTGTTAAGATTACCACAAAATCAATTTTAATTTAATTTTTAATTTACTAATTAATTACAATCGAAAATTTGAATTTATACCAAAATATTTATATGTATACATGGATATGGATTTGTTATATAAATTAACTTGTCAAAATTTTAATTGAAAATTAATTTTTTCTTTAAGAAATTCAATCAGTAGTTATATAACTTACATATAATATGTAACGTCCACATGTCTTAGAAACATTTTAATTTTCTATTGTTCTTCAGAATAAATTAGTTTTTTCAGTCATACATAATCAGGTGTAGCAGAATAATCTTTGTATCCTATCGTAAGTGTAATAATTATCCCTTAATTTTATTTCAATTTCAATTAGTAAATGGATTATGTAATTATATTCTGTCTATATACATACTGAATGTATAAATTTTAAAATTTATCTGAAATGAAAATTAATATCTGAAATTGGAAGACAATGTACAAAGGAATCCAAAGATATACAAATTTTATCAATATGTAGTTGTTCTGAATTTGCATATTTATTTTTATTTAACTAATGATACAAAAACAATATATTCATTAAAAAAGGATAATGAATGAGATTAAATATTGATTAAATGTTTAATGTAAAATGTTTTTGTTGAAAACAAACAAATTTCTAATTTAAAAAAAAAAGAAGACAAAAAACTTATTGATATAATAATTTCAATTAATTATAATCATGAATAATTGAAGGTTAAAAAAATATCCATGAAGTATTTTTCCTTATTTTATAATCCGGAATACTAGGGATTCTGAATTTTTTAGGGATTTCTGTTATTAATTTATCATATAATCGTACAAATGTAAAACCATAAAAGTGATTGTTTTTGGTTTTTCGTATAAATTTTGATTATAGAGGTGAACATAAATTAATATAAATGGTTATTGTATATACATAGTACATATGTTAATATAAAATGGTAAAAATACTATTATTAACCAAATAAATAACGAAAATAATTACTTGAAAACATTTTGAAACAACAACACGATGTAAAAGACTGACGATGAATACAACAATAATTATCTGAACTAATTAATGGTTTGTTGAAGGATATAACTGTTTATATATCAACATATGCATAAATATATGTATATATACATAGCATGAGCATCATATAGTGGGCCCTATTATGAGTGTCGATAGTATCGACTATCGACAAAATTAAGACGAGACGAGACGATGTAAATTTTGTATTATGTAAATCGATCGCATCGACAATAAGATATTGCCATATCAAATTTTGTTTTCATTCAGTTTTATAATGTAATTTCTATAAAAGTTGTCAAATATTTCGATATAGAAATTTATAATTCATTTTTTTTTTTCAATTTTGAATAAATATTTAATTAATTTTTGTAATTTTTAATAAATATTTGATTAATTTAAATATTTTGTAGCTAAGTGAGAAAATACATATAAAACATATTTATTTAATAATGACTTTTTTGGATAAAAGAAGAGCATTAAGAGATGCGTTCATTTTTTTTTTCAAACAACTCAAATACCATTTTTGGTAATTTTTCTTTAATTAATTAAATTAAACTTAAATACATTGAGCAGAATAATTAAATACACCTTATATTATATACAAAGCATACATAAAATGTCAAATCACCATAGACTACTATATACCCGTCGATTAGTTTTAGCTGTTGTGTCGATATTCTCGCCTCAAATCGACACTCATAATACAAAATTTGAGTCGAGGCGATAGTCGATGACGAGACGATATTATCGACACTCATAATAGGGCCCAATTTTTGATAAAATCTGTTAAAATAAACATTTTGATGCAGCTAATCTCTGTTAGTAGATATTATCGAAATTGGTTTTGGTATGATTTCTAAAATACTACTTGTAGTACCGACTACCGTAGTAGCGCATACTATAGGTATTGTTATGTTATGTTATAATTATAACATAGATTACACAGTTATAGTAAATTATTTCACTGCTCGAGAGTACGTATAAAATCTTATTGTACATTATGTACAATATTCGCAATTCTACTCAGAGAGAAAATCAACTTTGTCTCAAGAATTAAAGTGTAAAAATATTTATTAATATACAATTTATAGGCAAATGCAACACACACGCATCACATTAACAATAATGTGTAAAAGTTTTATTTATTCATCCTTGATATGGATTTTACTATGTATGATCACAGATAAGGTACGATGTACTTATATTGCCTATGCTATGAATATAATAAAAATGTGTTGAATATTTTGCAAAATTAAATTTTATTTATTTATTTTTAATTCATTCAGATTACATTTTATATGCACAAATATGTACTTATACTCTACTCGTACAAATGAGAATAGTGCAAAATAATTACTAAATATAATTTGAGGATTATTTAGAGCTAATTTATTTTAAATGTAATATGAGAGTTTTATGATCTTTAATATCAAATATTTCGAAGGTCTATATGATAGTGATTGTGGTATATGATAAATTCAACTTAAAATAATTTTGAAATTGAATACGAAAAAGGATAAATTGTGCATGTTATATGTTTAGAATTTATATATGTACATAAATATAATATTGTTATTTGATAAAAATAATAATAATATAATATTTTACATAATTGATGGATTATGATGAATAATGAATAAATAATTAATTGAGAATAAATTATAAAACAAACGTTCTTTTTTATTTATTTTTAACATTATAATTCTAATTATTATATTATATACTTTCTAAATAAAATAGGGGATATTGTACATATACGAGTAGGTATAGTGATTTTATTTTTTAAAATGAAAAATGAAAAATATGAAAATTTATTCCGAAATTCCAATCTTGCATTTCTCTTATGGGTTTTATACACCCACATTATATGTAGAAATCGTAAAATAAAATTTCTATTAAGAAATATACAGTTGTATCAAAAATATATGAACATTTTTATTATTAAAAGTAAAGGAAAAAGGCTCATAACTGACTATAAAAAACACCCATAAAACATACACATAAATTTTTGAATTTTAATATACACACAGTAATATTACATTTCACGTTGCATTAATAATATATCTATATGTACACATTTACATATACACATGAATTCGTATATATGAGTATAAAAATAAAAGGATAAACGAAAAACAAACCTCAAGACTCAAAATGAATGAAATCATCATAATTTATGAATTTTTCAACACGTACATTTACATAGATATATTAATTATACTTTTATAAAGGATTTAAAGATAATTTGCATTCAAAAAAATAGAAAGGAACAGAATATACTAGAACGTATAGAACATTAAACGAATTATTAAATCGAAAATTTTCAATTTTTTAGGCATTTTTGGATGTAAATTTTTCGTTATATCCTCATATAATTAGATCGAAAAAAAAAACAATATAATGAATAATAATAATTATAATTTATATTATTTTTTTTTGAAAAAGGATACAGCAAAAAATTGTTGCAAATTCTTGTCATATTAAAAGTCAAATTTTAACGTACGTGTATATATACAATAAAATATATGTAATATATATATACGAGTACGTTTGGAGTACGTATATGCAGGAATACGATCGTATAATCTCACGTGTATATATGTAACTACTTATATAGACATATCCACAGGCATATAATTTTATGCATTATAAACACGTGTAACTTAAAGTATTGCGTGTTAAATTACGATAAATGGAAAAATAAATATTGAAAAAAAAAGAAAAAAAAACAACATAAAATGAAATAATTCCTGTAGTTTAGAAGAATTTGATACATGGTTTTTTTATTATTTTGTTAAAATAATTATTTATATTCTCTAACTTACTTATTTCCTCAATTGCTGTAATAAATTTAATCAAACAAAAAGTGAAAGTTTGAAAATCACAAGCTGCTGACAAGATAAATACCACCAAAGATTTGGAGACCAAGTATTTTAGAGGATGGGCATTCATTAAATTTTGTATTTCATCGTATAAACAAAAAAAATTAATTCAAATTTAGTAAATATGTGGTGTATATAGATGTGATAATAATCAGCTGACAATCCTGACACTACTTGTATATTTGAGAAAAAAGTCATTTTTTTCATCATTAATGTAAGTATATTCAGATTTTAAATTACATGAGAAAATATTCATATTTTTCTGCTTTAAAATATTTTTAGAAAAAAAGGATAAATTATTTTTTAAATAATCACGTACTACCTTAAATACACAGAATGAAAATTATAATAACAAAAGAAAATTAAATTTAAAAATAAATTAAATTAATTATATACATTTTCACATGACCTGTATATGAATTCTATTTTAAATGAAATTAAAAGTATTTTTATTAAATTTTAAAGTTTTATTTTATGTGTACTACGTTCAGCCCCTGCTTCTACATATACATACATTATATATTATTTACATAAAAATTTTCTTGAAACAAAATTGAAAAAAAAATCTTTTATAAATGATATATAACAATTCTCAGAGGTATATACCCGAGGCATCATATCTGTACGAATGGAAATCTACATATTATATGCACATTATTGTTTGTACATTTTATGACAAATATAAAATACAATTATGTAAATTTATCTAGGCATGTATGAATATGTAACAATATAAAATACCACTGCATGCATATTCAAAAGGAAAAGTTTTCATACAACATGTTAGAGATAATAATTATTGATTAATTATTGCTTTTATGTACGTATATAAATTTAAAATTCATGAACATATACATAAATATACATGTACATACACGTGGCAATGTGTATATATGAATGAAGTATATTCTACATATGATTAATAACTTTAATATGATTTTAAACTGTTATACCAATAGCATATTACATTTGGTTCGATGGCTCGGTATCTGATAGGTGAGATGTTATATGAACTTATACGTGCAATTATTGTATCTCTTACGTGTAAAAGGTGAAATCATGAAGTTTCTTTTATCAGTCATTTGTTTTATTTTACATCCGTTCGTGTATTTATACATGTGTATTCAGTATGTAAATACAGGTATTATACGTGTATTATGTATGTATGTACGTATGTACATTATGTACCTTAATACTATAGCTTGTATGCTTGTAGGTAAATAATTTTCAATTTAAAACTATATGAATAGCTCTTTTCTTGTTCTAATACTACTACTACTACTAAATCTACACATATACTTACAAAATATGTATAAAAATATATTTTACAGGCAATATTAAATCATGATATAGTATTATGGAAGAAAAATAAAAGCAAATAAATTTACTTTTAGATAAAAATATATTTGTTAGTTTAGATGAAATATAGTTATATACGAGTATGTAAAGTTTATGTTTAATGGGATAGGTACATACAAATTCTTATAATTAATTTAATTTAGGTTCTGTTTTACAGATGTTAGTTCATAAATCTATATGAGCGTCCTGTCGTATACACGTTATTTCTCTCTGAGTTCATAGATACAATTTAAAATAAAGAAATAAATAATCGTATGATGTATGCATTTACTTGTACATATATGGGTACAATACATACAATGTAGAAGAAGTGCATTTGTTATTCGTTATAGGCTTATAGGTAAGACATACGTATATGCTTTGAATGTATGTGTGTAATTTTAATTAAAAAAATTTTAGTCACAAAATAGAAAACATATGCTAGAGACACATGTTATACAGCCGATTCTTATACAAGGGAACTACACATTTATATTCGTACTGTTGTAATCCATAGATAATTATCCTTTTATATGTTTGATATTATTGTTTCAAAAATGAAAGGAGTATAGAAATACATAGTTTTAGACATGAGGAAAGTTGAAAGATATTTTTTTTATAAATGTGTTTATCCTACAATATACGAGTATGTACACATATTTTTATAAAGATAAAATTAAATATCTTCTTTTATTTCTTTTCAATAATATGGTATATGAGTGTATATTTATATATACGTCCACGTGATCTGGATTAATAATAATCAAAAGAACCAAATTGTAATTGCCATTAAATGTTATTTTAAAAATCATTCGATTTTATATACAGAATGAATGTGAGAAATGATTGAATATAACATACAGATTCATTTTTATCTGATACTTTTTCGCCTGCATTATATAGAATAATTTCAAATCTCATTAGATTCTACGTGATTTTTATCATACCTAATACTTAATTTTAAAATTAGTCGCATTAGTTTCTTTTTTCATTAAATAAAGCAAAATTAGATACTATCAACTATATTACAAGTAAACACAAATTTTTAAAAAAATTTCATAAATCCCAGATTTATTCGGTTGAAAAGATTCAACAGAAAAAAAAAAACGTAGTCTGTATTAATTTGGAATTGGAAAAAAAAATCGGTAAAATAAAGAAGATATATAAATGAATTTGTACATCCAATATTCTACTTATTCTACTTAAATAATACGATGGTTCTTGCTTTCAGTTATTTTTTCTCATTTTGTTCGAGAACATAGACGAAATTGAAAATAAGAGAAAATTATTAAATAAATATCATCATATAATGTTGCAAATAAAATAATGATTTTTTGATGTATAAGACACTACCGTCTTACGTCCTACCATACTTCTAGCGTACTTGTATATCGTACTATATTTCAATATCTTCATTTTTACTACTTCCTGTCTCTTCTTGTTTCTCGTATACTTTTTGTAATGTTTAGTGCTGAGCAAGTATAGAAAGAAAATAAACTGTTTTCATTCCTACTATTTACCTATTTACTATATCTCTTTCTGTTTTCTGTATGCTTATTATTGTGTGTAATGCAGAGCAATTATAGAAAGAAAATAAATTTTTCTCATATAGAGAATATGAGTGCATGGTGTACAAACTCCTACTAGCGTACTCGCATGCCGTACTATATTTCAATTTTAATATCCACATTTCTCCTACTTTCTGTTTTTTCTTTTTTCTCGTATATTTCTTATGGTGTGTAGTTCAGAGCATGTTAGAAAAGAAAAATATTTTTTCTCCTGAATGAAAATACGAGTTCATGGCATTGTAAATCGAGTAGGTATGGTGTAATAGAATTTGTTCAAAACATTTTATACCTTTATATTGCTTGTCGAGCAACAGTCGACATAATGGCGTTTCTTTCTAATATAATATGCATGTAAAACATGTAACGTAACTGTAATACTATAGTATTATAATATATTTATGTATGTGTGGATGCATACACTTAATACTTGTATATGTATATATTTATTGAATATGTACACATGATGGTTACAATAATATCCTTCACATATATACGTATAAGCTATTTATTATTTTCATATGCAATATGTTTACCAGTACATACATAAAATGATGCATCATCATATATTTTATGTGTAAGTATAAATTATTTATGGATATAATAAGGATAATGGAATTTAAAATATGATTATATAAATATACATAATGTTATATTCCTGTTTATTATTATTATTATTATTAAATGCATTTTACATGTACAAGAGAAGTAATATGTATGCAAGTGGAAACATTATCAGTATGAGTATAGGAATATACATGGTTGTAAAATATGTATAGATTTTCTATAATACATAATAAAATATGTATTTAAAATGATTTCTTCTTTAAGAACTTATTCCAAATCTACATACATATGTAGTAGGGTATAGTAGTAGTTAACCACCAAACATGTACACATTTATACGAAAGTTTGTGTAAATGTATAAATAAAATTCATATTGAATACTTGTACAATGAATAATGCAGATATTACTGAGTATTATTTGATATGAAAGAATGAATTTGTAGGTGTAATTATTCTCATGTTTTGTTTTCTATTATTTTCTCTTTCTGTTATCTTGTTCCAAATCCCTTGGTATTATATAAGAAAGATTTATGAAAATTTTTTAAATATATATGGAAAATATTTCCATAGATGAAATGTACTTGAAATAATAATTTTCTGAATTTATAGTTTTTGAGAAGATGAAAATCTATGTAGCTAGTATTATGTTTTTGGGAATTGCAATAATAATGCCTGAATAATTTCAAAATGTTTAACATATTTCCAGAAGATATATAGTGTTATTATTTTCAATTAGAAGAAATTAATTTTTTTTTGTATTAAATTATGTAGGAAACTTAGTGAATGTGTGTGTAAATAAAATGTATATACATATATGTATATTGTTGATGTATGTATGTATATACACTTCAGATATATAAAGACGAAATTTATAAATTAACTTTTGAAATAAATATACATGCATATACCATTCAAAGATCTCTAGTAAAGTATATGTACATAATATGAACTCTGGATTTTAGAAAATATTCTAGAAATTTAGAAAATTTTATTTGGTATTCATATTACAATCATAAAGTTGTTTTGAGTTGAGCAATAATACAAAGAGTATACATATGAAAATAAAGGTATGGCACTAAGTTCTCTAACACTTAGAGTATATTTACAATTGTTGAATTTCCGTAAAAATATAAAAAGCTCTAAATGATTAATGATTGCCTCGTGGTATAAATTATTTTAACCAAGTTTAATTATTTGTTCAAGTTCAATAATGAATTTTTTTTTTTAAATTTAATTATTTTCAAACTTTATTATCTAAATTATTTTCCTTATTAAATTCTTTAAGTTTATATTGATTTATACGTTTGACACACATACATAGTTACATCGAAATACACCATAATAATAATAAACTTTTTAAAACCAAAGTCATTTGTCAATCAATTTAATTACCTATTCTATAATTTTTCATACACATATACACTTATTTGTACATAAAAATAATTTATATTATTTAGTAGAATATTTTGTTAGATTTGCTGTTTTGTTATTTTAAATACTTATTTGTCATTGAAAATTTTATATGTTTGAATGTTAATTAAAAGAGTTTTGAAAATTTTTTCTTTGAAATTAATATTTTATATATAACAACAAATTTTTTGATATAATAGCAAAAACGTGCTGATTAGATGATAATATACGATCAAATATTACACAAAAAATACATTGTATCTGAGCTTAAATTTTATAGAAGTGAAAATTTGAAAAATTATAATCAACTCTTATTCAAAGATATGTATACAATATAAATTTTAAATTTTTTGCTTTTATTAAAATCTATGTATACGATACTTTTCTATGTACTCGTATATGTTAGGATACTGTTGTATCCTATTTGGTTCAATTTCATTTATATAAAATATTCATATAGATACTCATATATGTGTTATAATATTATTAAGGACTAAATAAATGCAAACAAAACATAATGTTCATAATTTATTTCTAAGTATTAATATATTTTATGAAAATTTTAAAGTTTTATTATTGTATAATTTATAAAGTAATGTAATTAATATGAAAGATGGCGTACTATACACTTGTAGAAGACAGAATTGAACAACATGCACATGTGCTATTATTACCCGTAAAGTAAATTTTCAAAAATAACAAATTTTAATATGATATGTATGTACATATATTTATACAAAATATTATAATAAATTCATTCATTAAAATGAACTTTTCTATTTAAGTTTTCTCTTTAAGTTTATATTCAATATTTTTTTATTTTGTGCTCTGTTATGTAGTGCAATTTTATAAATTTTTCTATATTGTAAATAAAAAAATAAAAAGTAGGGGTATTAAATGTAATTGAGTATTGAATGTGTATAGAGGAAAATGGTGGCAAATGGAAAGGTTCACTTTAAAACGCATAGATATATACTATATCATCATACTTATCATCATCATCAAAAGCATTGCAGTTCTAGATATGACTTTCGCCAAAGTGTTTTCTAGACTTATGTATTACTATAATATTTGTATCTACTGTATAACGTGGATTGTGAATCCACTGAATTATCAGTAGAGAAATAAACTCTTTTTATATGTTAGGGATAAGGCTTAGGCTGATCGATTATTAGAATAATGTAATGCTCTAATAATTCTCTGTGTTACTTGTTCTTGTTCTCTTGTCAATAATTAGACTACTCATCAGCATTTGTAAGTGTGGACTTAATTCTACTCCTATAACCATTAAAAAAATACATATTATGTTTTCGACATGAAATTTTGTATTTCGTGTGAAGTGAAACACCTTATAAATAATACTGACAGGAATGTTTTGCCTAACTTTCTTCCAGATATGCATTTACATACATATGTACATGTGTACACTGCTTGAATTACAGTGTAGAATATGTTAGACAAATAAACAGATTACTTTACACATTATTATATATTTGCTTTTATCACAAACTATATATTCTGTCTTTTTGTAATATTTGTTGTCTATTCTATTTAGCAACATAAGTTTAAATACTTTTGTATTGTACACTACATACATATAATGTATAGACTAAATTAAATCGAATGAAAATATCTTTTCATACCACATATACATTATATGTACAAAGTTGTACAAGTACAAGTAAAGTTGTACTTACATATAATACTGCAATGATTTTTTTTTTTTTTTCAATTTTTCAATTTTCTCTTTTGTATAAATATTTTTTTCTAATGCAAATTTAGTTTTTTCTGTTGTTTATTTTGTGGTTTTTTTTTCTTTATGTATTACATATACAGTAGGTAGATATATGCATATGTATATGCATTACACACACATATTTTAATTGAAAAATACAACTAACAACTTTATTTTTTTTTGCTTTTAATTAAATATTACTTCTCTAGCATTTAACTAGAAACAAAAAGAAAATAAAAGGTTTTAAAATTTTTTTTAATCATTTTTTTCATAACTTGCAGCTTACAGTCAATCTTATAAATGTTAAGACATTTGAAATTATTTTAATTTTTCAGAATATTAATTTCAAGTTATACGAGTTATATAAAAGCAATATTTTTAAACGAAATTATATTTATGATTTGCTACTTTTCTTGGCAATAATTTTAAAAATATTTTCATGAAAAACATACCCATATACGTATACGAGCACATATATTATGTTATATGTGATTAATGAAGTGTAAAATATGAAAATTTCCAAACGATTAAATTCAGACATACAAAGTAGACGTTAATTTTAATTACAAAAAAAAAAAAAAAAAAAAAAACACAAAAACGTAAGTCAACTGAAAAGTGTAAATAAAAAAACTAAAGAAGATTTTGTCTTTCTGCTATCTACTGCGATTAAAAATTTTTGTTATGTTTTGTAAGTATAATTTTTGATTTATGTGTACGAAATTTTGTTTTTCAGATACGAATACGAGTACCTTGTTAACGAGCATATAAGTAGTTTAATTTTACAAAAGATTCTATTTCTATGTGATTTATTACATGATTTAAAGATTTTACAAAAAATAATACTTACAAAATATTACATTTGTTTTTATTTGTCAGAATATTTATGAGTTCAACTGTAAAACGTTGTTTTAAGATTTGAGAATTTAACGAAAAATTTTTTGAAAATAAAAAAAAAAAACAAACGTAAGACCATAAAATGTTTATTATAAACTTTTTAAAATACATAAATAACATTTAAACAACAACAATAACATTAAAAGCTAACAAAAAAACAAAGTGAAATGTTTAATATTATTTTATAACAAAATAGAGGTATATAGTACATCGTATTCTCGTGTACACTGTACACCGTACCTCCCACATAACATTATTAGGATATAAATTAAAATTAGTCTTTGTATTGAATGAAAAAATTAAAATGAAAAATAATTTGTAACGTGAATTATTGCGTACTAGCAATACTATATACATACTACACCTTATAGATAACACTTAAATTCTCATTTTTCCAACAAACAGGACAAGGTAAATAATTTAAGAACATTTTGTTGTTGTTGTTATTGTTGTTTGTATTTTACTCGAGGGTAGTTGTTTGGAAGATATGTGTTTACTTTCTTGTAAATATTAGATCCTTGAAATTGCTCTTATGTGATTTCATTTCAAAATAATTCTCTTATATGTGCTTATTCTGATTTAAATAGAACACTATACTACATGTATTTTTATTGTTAATTTGCATGAAAAAAAAAATCTAATCTAAAAATTTTTATTTATAATTTACATGAATACAGTACAGTGCATAGAATAATTTGTTGTGTATAGTGCATATTTATTACATTAATTGTTATAAATTACTAAATTGGCAGTTATAAGGATACATTTTTTCGAATTAAGCACATATAACATCTAATTGTTTTATAAACTAGACACCAACATGGAATCATTAGTTTTAACAGTTAAAAAATAAATGAGGAAAAAATATGAATTTGTGTATTATTCTTTATGCGATAGAATCATAAAATGTCATAGAATATACAAAATTTTTGTTCATAAAATATATTGACGATATTCATACATATATCTTAACGTACAGTAAAACACAAGTAGATATTTAAACGTATTTTACTCCGTTTACAAAATGCTAATTGATTACGTTAAGTGAATACAGCTTTATTATATGTATGGATGGTGTATGTAAGAGCTTGTGTAAATATAATACTCGTAACATGAATGAAGGAACAAAATAAATAAAATATAAAAGTGTTTTTTATTTTTTTTTGGATATTAATTAAAATTTCATTTTAATCAATTATGTAAGTACTTAGATAAGCATTATTATTTGTCAATTAAATTACATAATCAATTTCATGAAGTTACGTTAAAAGTCTGTAATGGCCTTGAAGCCGTAGACCTAAATTTAAGTATACCTTTAGGTATCTCTAAGAAGAGATAAATAAACAAATGATTAAATAAATAATTAAATAAATGTATATATATTTATATCTAGATGTAAATTTAAGTATACAAGTAGCTATTGTTGAATATATTTCATCTACATATTATATAAATAAATATGGTGTACGCTTTACATTGCACATTGTACATAGTGATGACGATGAAAATTATCATACACAAATATTTTTAAATTTTATTTCACTTTTATTAAAATTTATTTATTTCAATTCGATAGATAGATAAAATGAACATTAAAAACTTGTACTGTAATAAATAGCATATTGTAAATTAAATAAAAATTATAATGAATAAAAATAATCGTAATGAAGCATACTCATATGATAATTTAGAATGAGAATTAATTTAAATTTTTATTTTTCATGAATTCTTAATAATTCAATTAAAATATTATATACATACTTTTAAATTTATTAGTTCCTATGTACTTTATATACATAAGTATATGCTTTGATATGATTACTTATTTATTTGAAAAATGAAATTTCTCTAGATGATATGCTCAAAATTTTTGTATGTGTAGGTGTAATGTATGTATTGTTTTGTATGTTGAAATATTTATCAATGCCAATTTAAAATTTCTTATGTACATATATTGTATGTTATGTATGTGGTATTTTATTAAAAAAAAACACGAAACTATTTATCAAAATTCTAAATAAAACACTTTAATTCAAAAAATAATTCAAAAAATTTTACAATATTTGCAATATTTTATAACACTATTACAAAACTCAACTACTTAAATTCTAATTAGCAACTTTCTTCTTCAACGGCAACGTAAAAAGTGAAGTTCTTTTTTTTATAGAAATTTCTACATAATTTATTTTATCATTATACCTCTAAAATTAGACCTAACGGTAAGTATGAATGAATTACATTTTTATGTTATATATTAATATTTTTATCATAATAAATTTGGAAAAAATAACTAAATCTAATGGTAAGTATATAATACAATTGTGTTGCGTACATTTTAACTACCTGCTTTAAAACAGTAAGTAATCTATTTTTGTAAGTTAGGGAAAATTCAAATAATTAATTAATACAAATTTCTCACATTCGGCCATCCTAAAGTTAGTATTTAACCCAGTTGATTTCAGTTTTCATTGCCAGTGTTTTCATTCTTATCATTAACTTGGTCAGCTGTTTCATCATCATTGTCTTCTTCGTATTCGCTGCGTATGTCGTCATCGAATATTTCACATTCATCAGCAATTTCATCTTCATTCCAGGGCTTCATCCTATCTGCACTGCAATCTGTGGATATTGGACCTTCATGTTCACCTTCTTTTTGCACTTTATACCGATCAAAACCTTTTATGGTTACAACGCGATAAGGGCCCAAGAATTTAGGACGTATTTTTAAGCCGGTACCGTATTGTACTCTTTCTATCGCAACTTTTTCTCCCACCTTGTATTTTCTCGCTTCTTTTCTTTTCTTATTATACTGCTGCTTGTTCTCCTGCTGAATCTTCTGTATGTCTATTTTAGCCTGTTGACGATGTTGCTCTCTATTATCAACGAAATTTTTCACGTATTCTTCCTCTATGACCTCTTTAACTCTCAGATCTTGCTTGGTCTTCATTTTTATTCCCACTAGTAGCTCGAATGGTGTCATCTTTATGGCTCGTTGGTAAGTACTATTCAAAATCTGTTGCAGTGGTTTAACGTAAGTAAACCATTTTTCAGTATCATCAAGTGAAAGCTTCGTTAACGCACTGATTACTGTAGAATGTAGACGTTCAATTTGTCCATTTCCTCGTGGTACTCCAGCGGTGATGCAGTAGTGTTTTATTTCTCTTTGTGCACAATAGTCCTTAAACTGATTTGATATAAATGCACCTCCTCGATCAGATATGATCACCCTAGGATACCCAAATGATTCTGCAACAACCTCTATTTTCTGAACCACTTCTTCGGCATTTAATGTCTTTGTAGGAAAAAGCCAGCAATACTTGGTGAATGCATCGATAATCGCAAATATGTATCGATATCCTTTTTTCGTATCCTGCATCGGTCCAAGATGATCGATATGAAATGTGTCTAATGGATATTCATTCTTTGGGATTGGATGTAATAAACATTCCTTTTTACCAATTTTTCTTTCAGCTAATATGCATCTTACACACCCCGCAATATATTTTTTAATCCGCTGTTGTAAATCCGGTATATAAAATTCTTGTTCAATAATGTCTTTCATCTTTTGGAAGTGAAAATGCCCCTTTTCATGTACATCTTTGATTATTCTATTCTTCATTATATCTGGAACTACAAAAAGATTAGTATTATTTACATTTTTACAAAGAATACCATGGCTCATCGTATAATCTCCATAAGACCCTTCTTTCAGTATCTGGATGATTGCTCGTATTCGTTCGTCTTGTTCCTGTGCTTCTGCTAACTTTTTAAGAAGTTATTGCTGCTATTAATACACATTACAACAGGACATCTACTTAACGCATCCACGTGACTCATTTTTGTTCCTGCACGATGTTCTATGGTGTAGTCGAATTCTTCTAGCAGTAAGGCCCACCTCGCTACTCTTGTTGCCAGGTCTTTCTTTTTCATGGTGCATTCGAACGCTTTACAGTCCGTCACAAGTTTGAACTTCTGTCCTAATAGGTAAACTCTGAATTTTTTTAACGCTTCTACGACGGCTAACACTTCTAGCTCATAGCTTGTAAAATTTTTTTCAGCTTCGTTAGTCTTCCTGCTCATGTAGTACACTGGGTGTAGTGTGTTGTCGTTGGCGTCTTTTTGTAGCAGCACGGCTCCGTAACCTTCTCTCGATGCGTCGGTGTGGAGTTCTGTTGTAGCTCCATACTGGAAGATCTTCAGCACTGGTCGCGAAGCGAGTGCGTTCTTTAAATAATTGATGGCATTCAACTGTTGTTCTTCGATTTGAAAACGAGTATTCTTCTTCATTAAATCTGTAAGCGGACGAGCTCGTACGGCAAAGTCTGGTATAAATTTTCTGAAATAATTGGCTAGCCCTAAGAAACTTTGGAGCTGTTTTGGTGTGGACGGAATCGGAAATTGCAGCACTGCCTTCGTCTTTGATTTTGAGGGAAGTACAGATCCAGCCTGTATACTGTGTCCTAAGTACTCAACTTCAGTCTGTAAAAATTGGCATTTCTTCCATTTTATTTTTAGTCCATTTCGTTCGGCAACTCTGAGTACATGTTCCAGTCGGTTAAGTCCCTCTTCAACAGTATCGGATGGTATGATAATATCGTCGATGTAAACTACAATGATATTATTATTTATTAGTTCTTTGAAAACAAAATTTACGTATTTTTGAAAAACACTCGGTGAATTGCAGAGACCAAAAGGTGCTCTATTGAATTCATACTGGCCATCTTGTGTTACAAAGGAAGTATATTTCCTGCTATTTTCATCGATGGAAACATGGAAGAATCCATTCTCTAAGTCCAAGGTTGTAAAGTATTTTGCACCTTGAAGCTTGTCAATTTGATCTTCAATGTTTGGCAATGGGTATCTTTCCTTGTATATCTTTTTATTTATTGCCCGATAATCGACACAGAGACGGTATGATCCATCTTTTTTCTTGACCAACAATACCTGACTAGCATAATCTGAGGTACTTTCTCGTATGACGCCGTCCTTCAGCCATTCATCTACCTGATCAGCTATGATTTTTCTTTCTGGTAAAGGAAACCTTCTAGGTGTACGGTAGACTGGTTCATCATCTATTGTCACTATTTATGTTAACGTCTGCGTGTCTCAATAGACTCATACCTAAAATAAAATCTGGTTTCATATAACTAGACTTTATTAAATGAATTTCAACATCATTAAAGGTCTCGTTATCTATTTTTATGCAAGCCCTGCAACATCCTTTAGTAATGACATTAGCACCTAATCCTGAAACATTAATACAATTATATTTTGAAAAATACTTAGGTTTAATAAGCGATAGATATTCTTCTTTTATGGCACATATTTCACTGCCAGTATCAACTAAAGCAGTAATAGAAACTTCGTTGACTTTAATTGTCAGTTGCATTTCATTTTTCGTGATTACATGACTCGATGATGAACTCTTTGTTAGCCTGGGACAATCTGGACGTTTATGACCAAAATTATTGCAGTTAAAACATTTTGGTCCCTTCTCTTTCTGAGGGCAAGAACGAATTTCATGGTCACGTGCACCACAGCTAAAACAGTATTTAACACACGGCACTTTTCCATTCATGACAATCGTTTTCGACTCGTTGGTTTCATTAATCTTACCGGCATTTTGTTTAACACTGTCTTTTTTAATTTTTTCGTAAATTAGAAGTTTTTCTTTTAGTTCGTCTATAGTTTTGGCGCTATACAATATCACTTTATTTTGTGCCGTATCACTAATTCCACTAATAATATAAGAAATAATTGATGATTCATCGATTTCTATCTGCGAGGCCAATCCGATCATTTTATATAAATATTCACGATAAGACTCATCTGTTCTTTTCTTTCTTTCTCTTAATTTTTTATGAACGTCCGCGGAGTTTAGCTTAGGGAAAAATTCTTTATACAACGCGTTTTTTAAATCTTGATACGTCACCGGTTTAACTTCGCACTCTACATATAATTTAGCAGAGCCTAACAATAACCGTTTGCAAAAGATATATTTTTCTAGTTCACTCCATTTAAAAATATTCGCATATTTTTCAAATTCCTGAATCCATAATTTCACACTTAATGTTTCATCACCGGAAAATTTACGAAAAATTCCTTCGAAATCGGAGAAGGAAATTTTTGCACACGTTTCATGTTGTACCGTATCGAAAATTCTCGAGGAACTTCCACGTGGTTCTATTTCAAATTCTACAGTAGATTGTTTTCTTCTTCGACCGGCCATTATATAATTAAATAAAACACCAGTACTAATTTATTTAAAAGTTTATTCAAAATTTAAAATTTCGTGTAAAAGATCTTACCAGTCCAACGACCTTGATTTACCCGTATTTTGTTCTTCGACTCACCTTCAGCAACTCGATTTTGAAACAATATTTAGTTCAATATTTTATATAAAAAAAATTCACCTTATCTTTATACACATATGCTCATTCTATAGTATGTTCAGTTCCCGGACGAGCCCCCAAAATTGTGGTATTTTATTAAAAAAAAACACGAAACTATTTATCAAAATTCTAAATAAAACACTTTAATTCAAAAAATAATTCAAAAAATTTTACAATATTTGCAATATTTTATAACACTATTACAAAACTCAACTACTTAAATTCTAATTAGCAACTTTCTTCTTCAACGGCAACGTAAAAAGTGAAGTTCTTTTTTTTATAGAAATTTCTACATAATTTATTTTATCATTATACCTCTAAAATTAGACCTAACGGTAAGTATGAATGAATTACATTTTTATGTTATATATTAATATTTTTATCATAATAAATTTGGAAAAAATAACTAAATCTAATGGTAAGTATATAATACAATTGTGTTGCGTACATTTTAACTACCTGCTTTAAAACAGTAAGTAATCTATTTTTGTAAGTTAGGGAAAATTCAAATAATTAATTAATACAAATTTCTCACATGTATGTAGTTATGCAGATACCAAATAATAATGTACTCACTTACATTTGTATTTCTTAAAATTTAAATTTGCCATAATATGATATGTTATATATAATAGAAAATTTTATTGAATTTTCTACAGAATTTTAAATAAATAGTAATGGCACGGGAATGACATTTAGTTATCAAAAATAATATATATAAATATAAATTTGAATAATATTTTTTAACTTAATTATATTCTATGTTTGCATATTTCTGATTGACTTTTCAATTATTGTTGAAGAAAATTATTTTCATTTTATTATGAATTTATGTTCAAATCTGATATATCTATGTATTCGATATTTAACATTAATCTGAGAATGTCTGTAGTATATGTGTCAAGTATGACATAACATTAAAATATTATCAAGTATAATATTAAAATATTTATTTGTCTACTACAATAAATTTCATTTTTACATTTCCTAATTTTGTTAGCCTTCCGCTTTTTCCCTTCTCCTTTCGAAATATAGCAACTCGATATTTTATGTGTAATGTGAAAATAATTTTGACTATTACTGTTCATATTTTTATGTATGAAGTCAATTACAAAATTTCAAAAGATTACACATGAGTATTGACAATTATACATACATATATGAGTAAAGATATTTTTCATTTTATAACTATTTGTATAGAATAGACAAAAATAGTTTTTATACAGAGAAATACAGATGGATTATTTTTTGAAATTCACACAAAAGGAATGAAAACTAAAAAACAAATATCTATAAAAATAAAAATAAAGAAACAAATACAATATAAATATTTTATGTAATTATGTATATCTTTAAAATACAATTTCCTACCAGAATAATGTCAGATAAAATACATAAAATGTAAATAATAATTGAATTTTTGTTATATTATGATATGAAACCAGGATAATACTGTACAATGTTTCTTATAATTGAGATGTATAAGTAATATGTAAAAAGTTAAAAGTTAAAAAAACAATTACAAGAAAAAAATCCTAAATTTAATTCAAATCTAAAAAGGAAATAATATAAAAAATGACAATAAAGAGAATGAAAAATATATGTATGTTGCAAACATTAAATATACTCGCATACAAATACAATTACAACAAAAAGAAATATATATTTTTATGATAATATATAATATGAGTATGAAAACAAAGATAAGACATACATAAAATTGAATAAGGAAAAATTCATTCAAACACTTATATGTTTATTAAGTAAAAATTTATCACAAATTGCATAAAAACATAAAACATTTTCATTTTAAAAATAAAAAATTTACTTTGAGACAAATAAACTTGTTCCTTTTAGTCCTGTTGAATATTTATAAGAATTGTTATATAAGCGAAAAATTAATAAAAAACTTTCCAAAATATACGTAAGTAAATGGTATGTACTATGCATGTGTACGTATTTGTGTGCATAAATCTCTACTTAGTTTCGTTTTAAATTTATTTTTCTATTTGTTTGCCTATAAATTAAGAAAATTGTTTTCTAATTTCATTTTTGTTAGTTCTTTTTCTTTTATTTGACCTTTTTCTTGTTATTTGTATTTGGGTTAAAAGAAAAATATATTCCTCATAATTAATTCTGAAATTTTCATAAAATCTAATTTTGATCTTTATTTCATTTCGAAATTCTTCAAAAATATTAACAAAACTTCAAAATAAAATGAAATTTTTTTTAACAAAAAAAAAAAAGGGAAGATTATCTGAAAAGAATTTTTATTTTTACATTAAAAATAAAAATAAAAAAAACACAGAAGGAAAACAAGATGAAGAAAAAATATGTTTTTTCTTTTTAATTTATTGGAGTAGCATGATGTTTCAAACAAAGTTTCGAATTATTTTTTTTTTCATTTCATTTTTACTTTTTGTATTTTGTTAGATCTTATTTGCTTTGTTTATGTATTATACATTTTGGTCAAAATTATATATTTCATTTAGACATTTCATTAATGCATGAATACAAAAAACTGTTAAATTGTCGATATTACTGTTATTTATTATTATTGTTATTTGTTTTTAAAAAAAATTGACTTAGTTAAGTTATGGTTAAGTTTTTATTTAATTTAAAGGTTTTATGTAATTTTACAGACATATAATTATATATTTAGAAATTACATTTACTTATATGCGTATATAACAAATTATTATTTTTCAATTACGAAAAAATTGAAATTGCGTGAATTTATTTTTTAATGGTTGAAATATTATTAATTACAGGTAGTAGTGGATTTTCCAATTAAGTCTAATAGGCATCATTCGAAGTTTCAAAATGATAATTTAAAAATGACTACACATGATGTATATAATAGTGTTATGACATATGCTATAGGCACAGAGACAAATATAGTTTATTAGGTCTGTGCTATAGGTATTGTTGTAGGGGGAGAGAAAGTATAAAATGTTGTTACTTGATTTTTTGTATTTGTTATATATTTATATACAATATTCACAATTCTTGGAAGAGAAAATTAACTTTTTCTGAAGAATGGAAATACGAATACACAGAAGAACAGTAGCAAGTAGAGGAGTAGAAGAGGAAGTATAAAATGTTGTTTGTTGATTTTCCTTATTTATTATTCTACTGAGAGAGAAAATCAACTTTTTTTCAAGAATTAAAAAGTAAAAATATTTATTTATGTACAAGTTATAGGCAAATGCAAATATACACACATCACATTAATAATAATTTTGCAAGAGTTTTATTTATCCATCCTTGATATGAGTTCAGTATATGATGATTATACATGCCTATATATTGCCCAAACTATATGCGTAAATCCAGCCCTTTTCACAGGATAACAAAAATAAATATTTTTCTATTTTTCTAAAATTAATAGAAAAATATTTATTTTAATTTTTTCTAACGAACATAAGTATTAATTATTTTATTAATTTGTTATTTAATTTTTTTTTAATTTCAGATCTATTATTGTGGTAGTAATTGTTAGTAATTTATACAAAAAATTAGTCTGATTGGAATAATTTGGAGTTTATTGAAATTCATTATCATGTCGAATTAACGAACGGTCATAATACAGATGTAAACATAAATATATTGACGATCAGGTACTTAATTTTATAATTTTTTTAAATTTAAATACATATACTGTACTGAAATAAAAAAAAAATTATTAAAATCCATATTTAATAAAGAAAGTAGTAGTACCTAATACTTTTGTGAGTGACTTTACGTATGCTCGTATAGACACGAATGTAACAATAAATAATATTTTTGTTAATAATTCATGGAGAAAATATGTATATCTACAAGATGAAATGTTGTGTCCTTGTATGATGATGATATTGTTTTTTCGATATCTTATGCTATTGTGTTATTATATTATTACGGTTTTATGCACAACACCGATCGTATCATTAGTACTTTAATAAAATACTTTAATATATCATTCATAGATATGTACATATATGTAATCTGCGATAACATGCATACATAATGAATGATCTGAGAATATTTCCTGTATAAAGGAATAAAATGAATATAAAATATTTAAAAAAAAATATGTAATAAAATTGTGAAATGAAATATGTAGATAGAAATAAAAATATTGAAATATATTTCCTGTTACATGCATGAATGAATAAACTGAAAATTTAATGAAATATAAATACGAAATTAATTTACAAGTTTATTTTTAGTGAAAAAGTTTTGTTAATTTTATTCATTACTTAAAGCAATGCTATTATTAATTTCCGTCGAAAATGGCGGAAATACTTAAATAAGAATTATTGATTAAAATTTCATCAGAACAAAAAACCAAAAAAATTGAATAATAAAAATAATAAATTAATAGATTTTAATTTTTTATAAAAGAGGATATAATAATAAAATGTATTTAAATCAGATATTCCGCATTCAGTGCTATAAAGATTTTTTTTCTGCTTCGTTTTTCGATAAAAGATAATTGTTGAAAATATAATAATGGCCCATTATATGAAATTTTGTATGTTTAATGGCTCATTCAAATGATTAAAATAAATATAAAAAATTTGGGAATCGCATGTCCAAAATATGTAGATATTTATATTCTATTTATTTATTTATTTTCCTCTTTTGTGATAAGAAGATATAGAAAAAAAATATTCATAATGAAATTATTTTACATTAGGGATTAATTTGAAGAATAATTACATGCATATCGTATTATTTTTCCATTTATTTATTATATGAATATCTAAACATTAATCTATAGTTTGTTGTTTAGTCATTAAATTTAGCGAATAATAAATTTTCATTTTTTCCCATGCTACTAATTAAATTTTTGAAAAAAAAAAATACATATTTGAAGAGAGATTAAAAATGAAATAAAAAGTGAAACGAAACGTAATCAAATAAACAAGAAACGAAGAAGCGAAACAAATAAACAAAAATAAATCAAAACGAAACTGTATGTAAAAATCTAATTGGATTGGTATTATTAAAATCCATCATTTTTTTTTAAATAAGTTTTTATATTCGTTTGAATAACTTATAAGGGGAGGACCAAGAAAAGAAATATTGAAAAGGCTGAACTTTCGAATTGAGGCCGCCAGCTTTTGAAACGAAACCTTCCAAAAAAAATACTTTGGAAAGTCCTCTTTAACATGGTACATATGTATTATTATTGGTTTTTATTATTAAAATTGACATGTTTTAGAAAAACCGTTATTTCTCCGTATCAGGATCTTGGATTGGATTTGTAATATACCATTTTAAAGAGAACTTTCTGCTCTATTTGTCGCAGTTTATTTCAATTATTTGTCATTAATCCAATTAAAGTGAATTGGAATCCAATTCATTATCGGAAGGTTTCGTTTCAAAAGCTGGCGGTCCCAATTCGGAAATTTTCCCATTGAAAATCCGATATTTTTCCAAGCAAATTCCTAGGCGCAAGTGATGAAAAATGTTTTTTTAAAATCTTTTAAAATCTTTTTTTAATCTAAAGTGGAATGTGGAGTTGATTTGAATCAGAAGAATTTATCAGAAATTAAACAATAACGAATATATTGCAAGTTCACTAGGTACGTAATATTTTTCAATACTCAATACTTACTTATTTTCATTTTTATCAATTTAATATCAAAAAAATTATACGCATGTGTATATGTTTATCAATATTTTGTATAAAAATTGATTAAATTTCCCTTTCATTTCTTTTTTTCCCCTTTTAATATTCTGAATTTCTACGAGAGATAATAAATAATTGAAAAGAAAATATGGACTTAGTAAAAAAGATTATATATTTTTACAAGAATTACAAAATGAAATTTCATCATGAGAAAATATTTTTATTTTTTTTTGTTCTCAGAAAAGTAAATATCAGTGTAAACGTAAATTACGATTTATCTAAGACATTCAAAATACTTCACAACATCTAAAAAAACATTCGAAAGAATAATAGAAAGTGATATGTTGTCCATGTCCATTGTAACACATCTGCAGATAGTATTTGAATTTGATTTAATTATTTAAATGGAAGATGGAAGAAATATTTTTCATACCAGGACCACATTAAAATTATGTCTATTCTGTTATTTTTAATCATGAAATAAAAATCGGATGTTTTTTAACTATGTCTTTTATTTAAATTTAAAAAATTTTCTACAACATACCTTTACATATTCGAACTCGAAATTTGTTGTATCAATGTAGTTTTAGTTAATGTCCATAAAAAGTCTTTTTTCTTCACAAATTTTGATTATAATGTACAATATATGCTACAAAAATTCACAGCATGCTTTCCTCATATGTACATACGAGTATGTTGCTTTCTGTAACTTTTCTTACTTATTCTTTATTAAATTTTTCCAATTACATTTAATCGAAATATAATGTTTTTTTTTTTTCAAATTCATAATAATATTTTCACCATCTATTTGTGGAGTATTAAAAGTGATTTTTCCTAATATTTGAGCAACAAATATATACATATGTATACACAAATATTGCAAATATTGTACTAATTGTAGGGTGATGTGATTAGAAATTAAAAAATTTTCATATTTCAAAAGAAAATAATAATTTTCTGCAACATTTTATAGGTTATAACTTTTGAAGATTCAAATCTTAGAAATATTTGGAATAGAGGAAAGGCTATTAAATTCAATACATTCTCGTGATTGTATGGTTATGAATTCTCATGGATTACGTCCACCAGATGAACTCGATTTGGTCATCTTTTCAAGGTTAGTCGAAAGAAAAAAATTCTCCCAAATTCATGATCATGAATGCTCATTAATGGTTTTGTGAAAAAAAAATTGATAAAAGTGTTTCTGCTTCTAGTACTTTTACAGCTTCTGCATTGTATAGAAATGTTAATTTTTTTCTTCTTGTCTTCTTTAAAATAGAATTCATTACTATCCCTTTCATATTTTTCATTTAATTTCAAAATAGTTACCCTATATTTATCTCTAATTTTTTTTGCTGATTTCATTAATATCAAAAGTTATAATAAAATTATACTTATGTGCTTTGAAGTTATATCTCTGAATATTTTTTATATGTGTGTGTAGTATATGAATAGATGTTGATGTATATACATATATTGGTATACTATAAATGTGTTGACTATTTGCAAAAGTGTGTCTATTGCATTTTATATTATTTTGAGAAAACCAAAAGAATGTTTTTCATTCATAATAATAGAGCGTTATGTTTTTAGGTGGAAATATATACAGGGTGTCCCCCCTCGGGTGGTACACCCGCAAATAGTAAATAGGTCTCATCGAGTCATCGGTCAATCGTTAAGCCGCTAGAGGGCGATTTAGATTTTTCGTACTGACTCTACGAAGCACCCTATAACAATTACGGTGTACTAGCTAGTAGAAAGTAGTCTAAAAAAATCTGTAGGAAACTTCCCCCTCTCTTTAATGACACCTTACATGTTTCTCCATAGGTTCTTTCTTTCAAGAGTTATTGTGTTTCAAAGTCAGTACTTAGTGATTTTTTGCCATTTTTTCAGAGAAAATAAAGGTTGTGGAAGTAAAGCGCGCCCTAAATTAATATCTAATTACATAAGCAAGAAGCCCAAGATACCCGCTTCATTTTCGCCTTTTACAGTAAAGGTCCTTGTACTGTAGTACGATTTTTTATTTGTCTTTATGAGACACATCTACTGTTTGCGGTTATACCTGTACTGCTACAATTTTAAATGGCTTAGAAGTGAAAATCGAAATTACTATAACATGCACTTATAAAAAACAAGAAAAACTTCAGAAATTGACATTAAAACAAATTTTTTGAAAATGGAATAGACACACTTTTGCAAATAGTCACCACAAGTGTATGTGTATGCCATAATTCTAGTACATGTTATGATTCTTATCCTAAATATTTTTCTCTCATTTATTTCTCATTCTTTACCATTCATCGTCTATAGTAAAAATAAATAACGATTAAATAAAATTACTTATGTATTTTATCCAAATGATAAAATTAAAAAAATAAGAATGAAATAATTAAAAACACACACCACAAATAAAATTTAAGGATTATATCAACATGAAATGATAAAAAATACAAATAAAAATATAAAAATTAATTTCAAATTCCATAATATTGATCATATTTTTTGTCGATAAAGCAAAATCTAATAAATTAAAAAATAAATAAATAAATGAGAAATAAATTTAAAAATATCACAGATGTATACATCGCAATATAACATAAATTGATGTAGTCTTGTCTGATGTTACAAAGTTTGTATGATATTGATTTGTTATAGAAGTGACTTGATGTAATTGACTCAAATATCCATGAATATGCTACATGATGAATGTTTGTGATTACGTCTTTTGCGGTTTGTTAAAAATATCAATCAATTTATTTTTTATCGCAGTAATATTCGCATAGTCCTTCAATGAGATCAGATTGATCCAAATAGATTTATGAGCCAGTGCCGAGAATGAATAAAAGTGAAGATCTGATCATACCCGGTTCTTCTATAGGTTGAAATGATTCACTAAATCCGGGCGCCAAATTTCGAGACTGCGAATAAGGACATAATGATATTCACAGATACGTTTTCAGAAAAATAGTTTTACTAATCACAGTAAAAGAAATGTTCTATGTGATAAATTTTTCTAAAACTTTTCGCAAGGTTAACTAAGTATGAAGAAAAAATTTATTGTTCAGGATTTAAAAATATTGCTTAAAATGTCATTTTTCCATAACTATAATTATAAAATGATATACACACACATTTACACATATTTTATTACATAATTATAAGCTGTATGACTTGGTATGGTTGGTATATACTTTCAATTTCAATAAAGTGAACCATTAAATTTAATGTATAATGTACAAACACAAATCATTTTCAATTTGACATTCTTCTCCTACTACAGTGTATTACGTAGTTTGAACAAGAAAATAAGAAGAGAAGCTACTATTCGTGTATCTTTCTATTTCTGGTTCTCCTTTTCTACTTTTCAAATTGTTCAAGAGTTCAATGACCATGTTTGTTTACAAATGAAAATATAGGTCAAAACATTTATCAGTTTCTCTTATTTATTTTTCCTTAAAAAAGGAAAGGAGAAGATTTTCAAGTACTTTTCGCGTATCATTTTACTTTTTTTCTATTGATCTCCATACATTTAAAATTCTCGAAAGCTGAATGATTATGTTCGTTTACAAATGATAATAATAGAAGAGTAGAAATAAAAGTAGAAATATACTACATGAATATTTGTTATTATTCTCCTTTTCCTCTTCAAGTTATATACTGTTCTAGGCGTGTACAATTTCAAATTGAAACTAGATCCTCGTAAACAAAAAAAAAACCGATATATGTTATGAACTAATATTATCATTTATAAACAAACATGGTAATTAAACTCTTAAGTATTTGAGATGTAGAAAGAGAAGTATAAAATGAAGTGGAAGGATACGCGGATATTAGTTTCTCTTCTTATTTTCTTGTGAATATTAGGTAGGTACTGCTCTGTAGTAGGCGACTACGGAGAGAAAGGCGTCTATTATTCTCTCTCTTGAGTGACCTGAAAAAGTTGTATTTTTTTTCGCTAAAGAAACTTAGAAATTGGAATTTTGTATACTATTGCAACAAAACAAATCAACATAAAATTGAAAATAGGAAAATTTTAATCTATAGGGCGAACAATTTAAAAATGAAAAATAGCGCCCAAGACGTTAGAACCGGCGCTGGATCTTATCTAGTAATCTGGAAAAAATTACATTATAACATTATGAAATAAATCAAATATTTTCGGGATATTATATTGTAATTATCAGCCCTGTCGGAATACCGAATCCATCATGTTACTCGTACATGATACATATAAATGAAGTTCGAAGAAATGAAAATGTTTTTGTATTTTATATTTTAATTAGGTTGAATTTGCATTGTTTTGTTATTTAAATTTATTTATTCATTAATATTTTTTCCTCTTGTTCTTATACGTAATACATTTTCGTGGTATTCATTCATTATTTTTGTAAATACTTACATTTTTTGTCATTTCAATTTACCTTAATTATCTACATGTTATGTTTTGATATAAATTTTGTTATATTTGAAAAAAATAATAAATCATTAGACCAATTCATAAGAATATTATTATGATGACATTGCTGTTGTTCCTGTTGATGACAGAATGTAATGCGTTCAAACAGCTCTTTTTTTTATTCTTTTAATGGGTATTTACATAATTTTTTTTATGAAAACTGAATGTAGAAATATTGAATGTAGAATTTTTTATGAAAAATAAAATTTTTGTATTTATTTGTGAATGTATTAGATACAAAATTATTGTATGCATGTCAAGTTCATTTTCAGTGAAATAAAATATAATGACAGTGTAATAAAATCTAACATTTATTTGAACTTATAAATTCATATGAATACATTTTGATTTCAATTTTTTTTGTATTCCGTTTTAATTCGAAGAATCGTAATAACAAGCAGTATAATTGACTTTTTTTTTATCATTTTAATCATTTACTCATTTTTAGTAAAATAAAATATAGTGAATCACTGCAATCTTCACATTATTTTTAATTTCAAATTAAACTTTTTAATTTCAAATAGTTAGCATACCTAGCATTTTCATGTTATTTTTTCATTATTCAAATTCAACATAACTAATTAAAATAAATTTTTTTATCATTATTGCAAGTTTCTATTTTAAATAATATTTCATACCATGTACTAGGATGAATGATGAAAATTTGTTTTATGTGCTTCTTTGTTAACTTAATGATAAGAACAGAAAAAGTACAAATTGAGTAATATTCACATGTACAAGTATTTACATAATATCGATGTGGATGTCCTGCTTATATTATGTACATAATTATTATGTGTAAAAAAAACACATAAGTATGAAAATGTAAAAGTACAATGTACATAAAAATGTAATGCATATAACTATGTATGTGGGTATTATGCAGTCATGAATACGTAAATATTATGTATGTAAATGTTATAATTTTTATTAAATGAATATTAAAATGCAAAATGTATAAATATAATATATGCATATAACAAAGTTCAGGTAAATTTAATTAATTAAACAAATTAATACAAATTTGTTGGGCCAATTGAGCTGGAAAAAAAAAGAATAAATAATACTCTGTATATAATTATAGTATCATAAAGATAACGTAATAACGATTACATATTCATCTATACAAAGGTGAATTTCCCGATTAAAGCGTCACACAAAGTTTCAAAATAAAAATTTAAAGATGAGTACACATGTGTATTATACTATGCGTAGTACTATCGATAGGTACTGTTATAGTCAATGACCTCTACTGTTTGAGATGAGAGTATTTGTAAAGGGGAGGAACAAGTATAAAATGTTGTTAGTTGATTTTCCGTGTTTTGTCATGTACAATATTCGCCGCATATTCTACTGAGAGAGAAAATCAACTTTTCTAAGAAGGAAAATACATACACGTGATGGGTAGAATACTACATATTTGTATTATCATGGCGTATACTGTATACTACAAGTATGTACATATTATTATAGAGGAGCGAGTATAAAATGTTGTTAGTCGATTTTCCGTGTTTCTTTTGTAAAATATTTGTAATTCTACCGAGAGAAAAAATCAAACTTTTAACTCTTAGGAAAGTTTTATCTGGTTTTGTCAGTCATAAAGACTGAGTATCAATTATATAGTACCAAATTATGTGAAACGTATTTGTTGTCTGAATTCAAGTTAACATGTATAAATGAAAATTTTTTTTTTTTTTTTATGTACATATATACATACAATGTATATAGTATATTTTTAAGTGCACACGGATACTTAGTCCATTATTGCACCGCCGATCAGTAATTCTGTCAGATATATCATCCAGTTTATCATCAGTAATCAGTAACTGGTGTACATTGCTGATGGGAAATCAATGATCAACTTGGACGAGAGTAGCGCAGCGCGCTGGTTGGGATTCGAACCGTGATCTCCAGATCACAAGACCGACACCACAACCATCGAGCTATTTAAGCCCCGTATAAATGAAATTGGTAGAAAACATTTTGTTGTTGTTGAATGATGTGGTTATTATTCAGAAAATTCAAGATATATACATAAGTAAGATAATCTATTTCATATGATAAAGTTTTAGAACAGAAATATAGAGAAAATGAAGATATGCTTATCTGATAGTACAGTACAATGTTTTTAAGTTGATGAAATTCTTTTTAATTAACTAAAATTATTTTCACAATATTCACACAGGCAAATAATTTTACGAAGATAAAGAACCAATGAAACGTTATGACATGTTAAAGTTATAGTTATAGATGGAAAAAAATTAATAAACTTGAAAAACTAGGTCATTTTATAAGCTTTTTCTTATAATTTTTTTTGTGCTATAAGTAGTTCCAAATACGATGATATTGGTATGAATTATTTTATCTAGTATTTTCATTCCTAGCGCCTTTTACTTAACTTTTCGTTTTTATCATATTCTCGAGATCTGCATACATAACAGCATAAACACTTATTCCATGGAACTTATATCCATATTTTCTGGACATAAATAAAAAAAACAACTAATGAATGAGTTTTAAGAGAAAAAAAAAATGTTGTTCAAAATTAAATTTTTTTACAATTACATACGAGTATTAATAAAAAAAGCAAAATAAAATTCGATTTTAACACCAGATAGAAAACACTTCTAAACACTAAACACTTCTTAGAAACTAACAGCTATAGCTATTCATTCTACATCTTCTGAGAGGTATCATTTATTATGGGAAAAAAGGTTAAAGAAAATTAATCATTTCGCTTAGTTTTAACTTTTTTTTTTTAAATACAAATAAATACATTCATGCATATAGTTACTAAAAAAACCGAATGTAATTGATTCCGTTTTATTTTTAAAAGTTCACATTACATTCTCATTTTTCATCTACATATACTCAAATGAAGAAAAAATTGAGCAGACATGTTGAGAATTTTAATGAAATGTTCACCGTCATTACTTTCTTTTCAATTGTTTTTTTTTTTTTTTTTTTTTTTTTATTTAGAACATAAAATCACTGAAATTAGAGCAATTGAGTAGAAAAATAAAAGAAAAAAAAATATTATATATTGAAACTAAAAATGAAGTTCACGCTTCGATACATTTTGCTACAGTGGATTTCATTTCTAATTTTTCGATCAGATCCTTATAAGGACATATGAAATGAAATATTTTTCTTTTTTTTTTTTTCAAATACACAGAAAAGGAATTTTTGCTTTGTGGAATTTAAAATTCTTGAAAAATTATCCTTTTCAAAAATGTGATTCTTTCAAAAAGAATTTTCAAATTTTAGAAACTTTTTGCTAAGAAACTTTTTGCATACATGTATGTCTTTGAGTTGTAGGGTTGTATAGTTTCAGTGGCTTTATATTTATTTTGCACATTTCACATGTCGAATTGCTTATGCATATATGTGAACGAAATATAGAGAAAAGATTTTATGAAATTTATGAAATTCTATGAAATTTTTATCTCATTTTATGCATAAAATGTTTTGTTAAATATTCAAAAAAAATTTTTTATTATTCCTTCTATTGAAATTTGAGCAGAGAGATAAAGTTTCTTGTTGTGAATATTGATTTTTATGTATTTTTACATTATAATTGAATAAAGGTGCGCTGGAATAATTATGAGTTTTTTTCTTTTGTTTTTTAAATTTTACATTATAATTTTTGTAAATTTTTTTGTAAATTTCTTACATCACAGACTTAAGATAAACACAGAACGTGCTTGTTTGTTAAATTAAATTAATTTTTTACACGCTTAATAATTTAATTTTATTAATAAATTTGAATTATGTAAAGCGATATGTACTACATAAAATATTTAAATAAACAAGAAATTCTTTAATAATTGATTTCCCTAATTAGCTGCATACGACATACGATCATGTACAGTAAGTAATTTTATGTAAAAGTAATAAAAATTATAATTATATTATAAACAAACGTAAAAGTTTTGCGTTCGTACTACATATATGGAAATGGTGTCTAAAAATACAAAACTTTTCATATTAATTTCGATTAAAAGAATTTTCAAAAAAAAATTATTTTCATTCTTACATATTTACGTAACTAACAATAAACAAGAATTTGAACAAGTAATTTGTAATTAAATTTGAATTATTGTAGGACGAAAAAAATACAGCGAAATATTAAAAAAAAAAAAAAAAAAAATTAAACGTTAGACTTTTATTTAATTATTTCATAATTTTACATACGCGAGTAGGTTTCTTGTAAATTTTCTTTTTTTTTATTTATATAATTTTTTATAAAATAATATTTTTTTATTTAATTTTTGAACACGTTCCAATTTTTTGCTGATGCTGTTTCACATGCTAATTTTTATTTTGAAATTTTGATATAATTTTTAATAAATATTTTATTTTCTTATCTTCCTTTATATACATAGTTGTTATACATTTTCATGATTCACAATTATTTAATTTTATTGTTCAATTTTTCACAAAATTAGTGTATAACATGGAAACATTGTGTTTCATGTTATAGCATAAAATTAAATTTTATTCATTGCCAAAAAATAAGAAAAACATGACAAAATTTAATTATTTTTTTTTTCTTAATTAGCAAAAACATTTATTTAGATCCATATTCACAGAAACATTTTTAATTAAGAATATGAGAAGGTACCTGTACGAGTATATGTATGTGTATCAATTGGGTATGGTTTCAAATTAAAATTTGAACATTTTTAAGGAAAATCATTATATGAATGCATATATGCGCATATGTTATTAATCATTTGATTTGATGGATGGATTAATGGTAATTTGAGCAATAATTAAATTTTAGAATAAAAGAAAAATATTTGATTATCATTTTATGTAACAGGTGTATTAACGGAATAAATGTGATTCTAAATTCTGATTTATTTTTTATTTGGAAACGGTTATATGAACATATTTTCATATATTTCTTTTTAATTATCGTTTAAAAGTTTTGTCATTTTGATTGAACAAAATTTGTATAATTTCTTGACGAATTTGACAAATACGTAGATATTAACTGACAGAAAGTAAAAAATTCTATTCTTAATCAAATTTTTTAAATAAATATTTTTTTAATTAGTAAAAATATATATGTATGTATATGTAAAAATAACATGTAATATACATATGTACACACAATACGTTCTCTACAGAAAATTTTATTTCAAAATTAAAGAAATTATCAATAACCTTTCGAATGTAGTATTGTACAGATGTTAGTTCTACCATGTTATTCTAGACGAATATTTTACACGAAAAGTCAATTATGTATCTACACACACGGATACTATGTGATATTCATATTTGTACATGTTTAAAAATTTTATTACACGACAATAGAGAAAAACAAAATAATAAAATATAATAATGAGAATTTGTTAAAAGTTCATAAACACTAAAAATAAAATCATTAGAAAAATGAAATAAAATAAAAATGAAAAATATTCTAACAAATAAATTGAAGATAAGCACAAAAAATTTATGTTAATGCGATTTATATTATTATATGAATGTGTGTATACAAGATGAGTACACAATAATGAATATAAATACATTTATGTACATATAGGATACTCATACATAGATGTACGAGTATACATACGCCCTATATGCATTTAATATAATCATATTGTGACATTATGGAATTCATTTATTTATTTGACCTTCTTGAATTTCATCAGTTCATATGTATGATAAACAGAGAGTCCAGAGAGAGAAGATAACGTATTCGTTTTTACAGCTGGAAGAATTAAATTTTGTTCGTAAAATAAAAGGATGTTGACTTTTAATTGTGTTTATGTGTAGAATATGCATGCATTTGAACATACAAAAAAGTACATTGATGTATATTGTGCACGGCACATAATACAAGGAATTTTAATAATAAACGAAAAAATGTCCAAATAATTTTTTTAAAGAAAAAAAAAATTTCACTGAATGAAAGATATGTACCTAGTTTTAAATTTGAATTAATATGATATTTTAGTACATATATGAGATGAGTATATTTTTTCAGAAAAATGAATAATTAGGGCTGAGTTCTAAAATGCATCGATGCGGTTTAAATTCAAGGTAAATAGTTTCCAATTGTTTAAAATAAAAACGGTTACACTGTCATAAGTTTCGAAATGCATTGTGAATGTATTTTTTACTCATCATTTAAGCAAACATTGCATTTTATTATACAATCACAATCACTTCCTAACTTCGTTTCAAAATGTCAAATTTAAAATTATGCGTTTTTGATACAATGGGTCACAAATAGGTGCGTTCAGTTCCACGCAGCGATGTAAAATTTTCCATCGCTGCGATAATTTCTCTTACTGAACGACTTCGCTGCATAGTCGCTACTTTGCAGCGATGAAAATATTTTGCAGCTGAAAAAAAGTTCGCTTTAAAATTCATCGTAAACAAATTTTAATATGTTTGAAAGATGAATTTATTGGTTGAAAAGTTAATACATATTTATTAGTAAGGTGAAGGTGTATAATTTTTTATTATGAGACTGATGAAATTACTTTTCATTTTGATGGTTTTAAAATGCTCATAATTCCAAGTTTCTCAGGAATTCAGAGAGCAAAAAATAAAAAATAATTTCTTTGCATTAATATCAACTTACTTACTTACTATCAACTGTTCACAGCGGATTACGCTGTACACAGTTCAGTAAATTGTATATAGCGATTATCTAAAGATCGCTGCTTTTTCATCGCTGACTTGCATCGCTGCAATGAACAAAACGCACACAATGTAATAATGATACGCATCGTATTTGCATCAATACGGCAATACTATACCGCATTGATGCTTATTTTTTACATTTTAGAACTCAGCCCATGTACATATCACCAAAAATCATATAGTATACAAGATATCTTATGCCATACAAAATTATTTATATGGAAAAAATATGAAAAAATAAATTTCAATATCAGTTACCCAAGCTTTAAAATGAAGTTGGAATTGCATGGCGCTCAACTTGAAGTTTTCGCGTTTGAACGCTCTGCTATAGGTTGCATCAAGTTGCATGAATGTTTGAATAAGACTGATAAGACGTACGAACGTACAACTTTTATACAGTCAATAATTCAAATATGTATATGCATTGATATTACCAAAAATTCTATACCACATGATTTATATCACATATTAATGCACATACATTTCAGTTTCATGTGCATTGAAAAGATAAATTTCCATTTCAATTGAATTACAAACATGTACATATGAAAATATGTAATGTGATACGATTCAATTTAAGTAAGCTTTCAGCTAACATTTTTTCGATGGAATTTACTTTTTTGTAAGTATGTTTTGTGAAGCAAAGTGATTCAATTCAAACTATACCCTATAGTAGTGGTAGTGGTAATATATACTAAAAATGTTGAACACTATACACTAAATGCATTTTATATTCTGGTATTGATTTTCATATATGTATTTTCATTCACATACGGTTTTCCAGTAATTTTTTAATTGTATGTAGAACAAAAGATTCAAAGATAACAATTCCCATGAACATTACATCCAGTAATTTTTTAATTGTATGTAGAACAAAAGATTCAAAGATAACAATTCCCATGAACATTACATCACAAACATAATAGCATGATATCTTTCTGTAGTAGAATTTCTTATAAATTTCTAAGAAATGCATAAATATTTGTGATTCAATAAATCAAAAATATCCATAAAAATGAAAAATATTTACGTACGTTCGATGTATACATGTTAAAAACAAATACACCAACCAAATAGACTCATTTTTCAAAATGAAATGTTATAATAAAAAAATGAATGGTTTTTTTATATAAGATAAAATTATCTTTTAGAATCATTGCAAAAATTTGTTTATGTTATGGTAAAATAGTTTTCTTGAATAAACTTCTTATTTCTTTTTAAGATTAAATTTATAAAAAAATATCTATACGTACATTATTATTGTGTAAAATGTAAATATTTTAACATAAAAGCAGGATTATATAAAATATTTGAATGTAAGTAGTAAGTTTTATGTAGAGTAAATAAATAACAAATATAATAATAATAAGATGCTTGAGAAGAAATTATTATGAATGTATGCATTTGAATAAAAGCAAAAAAATTTTTTTTCTCTACAAGAAATTGAGATAAATTCATTTTATTTTCATATTTTTTATAATATCAAATTACATGAATAAAAACAGAAAAATTTCATTTAACTATGAATTTAATTTTCTTTATCCTTAGGTTCTATATTATTATACAAAGAAATTACTGTTTATAGTTTCTTGTTTGTTATTTTAAAATAAAATTTAAAAAATCATTATACGTATTTGTACATAAACGTGTATCTACACGTAATATTCGTAATCCATATTACATTTTCATCAGCTTCACAGATAATGAAAATGAATGAAAAAATTTTTATCTATGTTCTTATATTACACGTAAAATATAAACTTGTATAAAAAAGAATAAAATTCAAGATTAAGGTAAAAATAAGATAAAAATAAAAATAAAAAAATAAATAAAAAAAATTATATTTGATAAATGAAGATTGAGAATTAAGTTCAAGGTTTAAATTCTATAAGTAGTTGAGGCTTAATTTTGTCATGCATTATTCTATAATTGTCATGAGTTGATGATGATGATTGTTAAAGAGAGAATGAAATTGTAAATCAAAATCGAAAAAAAAAACAAATATAATTCTTACTGATAAATACAAGAAAAGTTAAATACGATTATGTACACATTCATGAATAAATTCATTTCTTTTTCTCATAATTTTTTTTTCTTATTTTATCTTATGTACGTTTTTGTATTTTTGTCTTTCATTGTAAATGTGATTCTAAACTACTATGAATAAAATTTTCCTGAATTTAAAAAACAAGGTAAATGTATGGTAAATGCATAAATAATACAGTTTGAAAATATTTCTCTATGAGATCTGAAAATCAGTATTATCTGTGGTAAAATTACAGCTATCCAAACTAATCAAAATATTTCATTCTGATCAGGATACAATATTGCTTATCTCTCTAAATCACTATTTCGAACTGATATGTTGCTAAGACCAAGCTAAAACTGAAAATACACTGAATAAATGCGTGTACTTACTCGTGCATTTCAATTAAATGAATGAATCTGACTGGATATGGATTCTTTTATTCACAGTAAAATGTTTACAAACATGCAAACAAAGTATATGATGCTGATATGATGATGCTAAGCTAACATTACAAACAACGTTACATTTAATCAATTTAATTCTCATTGAGAAAATAATAATAATTTATTCATTTGCTCTCACACTTTCTTTTTATTTGCTTTTGCATGTCAAAATTCAGATTAAACCGTCGTTTATTTTTGTTGATGTTTTCGTTGTAGTCTACGTGTCTAGTCTACGTTTATTTATTTTTCTATTGAATTGTTAATGTATAAAAAGTGTGTAAAAATCAAAAGAAAGGAGAAGAAAAAAAAATAAAATAAAATAAATTTCATTCATCGATGGCGTTTATTTGTTTAGGATTTTTCCGTTGTTATTCTCAACAAAATATTTGTATGATTTTGTACATATTAATCTTATTCTGTATATGTACCTGTTATTGATATTTTATAGCATAACTGATTGCTAAAAATATGTCTTATTTCACTTGGATATACATATCATATTTTTTTTGCTGTAATTTCACTTACGAAGAAAAAAAAAATTGTACCTCCATATAAGAAAATAATGTGTACTTAAATATAAAAAATGTTATATTGGCATTGAAAAATTGTTTGAACGTGTTCGAATTTAACAAAAATACAATATACATATGTGTATAAAAAAATTGTGCCAAAAATAGAAATAAGAAAATAAAAATATTCTTTTGGAAAGAAAATAAAAATAAATAATTCCCCATAACCCAAAGTTATATTATGAATGAGTTATGCGTAACCATACACACGTATATAAATGAATTGTAAGCGTTTAATATACACTTAGATACGTATGGAATATTGAAAAACTTAAGAATCATTTTATACACCATGTTTTTTTTTAATGTACACTAATCTGCCGTCACACACGTAAAAGTTACTAAATTTATATGAACATGTGTACCAGAGTGTATACCTAATACCGCCATTACCTTTATAGGTGTGAATGTATTTTAATTAGATTTGTCGAATGGTATAAAAGCCACACGTTATCTTGGATCCTAAAAGCATATTTGGATACAGGACTATACGTAGATATTTATGTGGCTGAGTCCCAAAATATGTATAGTAGTGTGATATAATGTTATGGACGGGTTAAAGAAATTTGAAAATAAAAAAAAAATGAAGAAAAAAAAAAGGTTACACTGCTGCGGATTAAACAAAATGTAGCACAAGAATCTTACTTTTACACAGACACACATTCATTTTTGTCTAATTTGTTTTGGATTAATTAATGCATTACAGTAGTATGTTTTTCAATGTTATACTTTATATTAGTTATGATTGGAAAGAAATGAATGAATATATTTGGAGGTGTTCAATGAACTTTTAGCCGATTTCAGTATGTAATCAGATCTAATATTTAGATATTGTAGTATGTATATCTTTAAGCATCTAATGTGTATAATGAAAGAAAAAAAAAAGAAAACGAAGAACACGAAAAAGAAGAAAAACACAGAGACAAGTTACACAAATAACATTTTTCGAAATGAAAAAATCTAAAATAATAAAATCAAAAAAAAAAAAAAACAAAAAAAAAATACACCAAGAAATTTTACTAACATTTTGGAATTCATTTTTCGATTATCCTCTTTTACCGTAAACATATTTTTATTTTTATCTTCAACATTTATATGTAGGATGTGTAGATTTTGTATAGATATGTGTGTATAAATGTGTAAAATTTCAAGAGCAAACAGATGATAAAAATACAATATCGATTTGTCGGACTATTCCAGAAATTTTCTAAATATATATTTATTGATAAATGTGCATGTACATAATGTAAGAAAACACTAAGAAACATACTCGTACGTAATGTGTTAAATATTAAAGAGACACTATAAATTTGTACATTATAACGTTGACAATTTTACTTGAATTAAATGCATCATATACGTGCTCGTATATAGTCATAAATATAATAATGGTCGTGTGCGAATTCATACATTTTCTTACTTTTTCCTTTGGTACTTTTTCAGGTGTTCGAATTCAATTTATGCAATTTACGTCAACTTTAAGTAGACAGGAAGCTATTATCAAAATTTGTTTTCAAAAATTGTCGTTTTAATTTTACTATTTATAAAATTCAATATTTTATTCTTTTTAAAATTATTATTCTTTAATGAAAATTCAATATTTACCATTTTTTTGTCTTCCATTTTGCCTTTTTTATATTTCTTGAAATTTTTCACACATAATTTTTTTCAATTTTTAGCGTTTTAATTTGAATAGTTGAGATAAACACCTTTATCAATGAACAAAACAAAGTAATCAACTGTCAAGCACAAGTCTACTATTTTTCTTACTTTTAGGACTGTCATATAAAAAGTAAGAAAATTTCTCAGTTCGCCCACAGCCAATATGTGATGTGCCTGCTTAATGTTTTTATTTTATTTTTTTTATTTTTTATAATATATGTACATATATACATAAATGTATATAGTATATATTAAGTGCACGCGGATATTCAGTCCATAGCACCGCCGATCAGTAATTTTTATGTCAGATATACATTATTATCCAGTTTATCATCAGTAATCAGTTACTGGTGTACATTGCTGATGGGAAAAATTATTGATCGACTTGGGCAAGAGTAGTGCGCTGGCTGGGGTTCGAACCGTGATCTCAAAGATCGCAAGACCGACACACAACCCATCGAGCTATTCAAGCCCCGGCCTGCTTAATGTATATTATATGAACATTTTAACTATGTATGTACATATACATACATGTAATCATGTGTGTGCGTCATCGAATTATTTTATTTTATTTATTTATTTATTTTTATTTTTACTTGATTTTGCTTTTGTTTTGTTATGCAATGTGTGCTTTGTGCTTTACATAAAATATTCCTTTTGGGAAAATTAAAAATTGGTTGATTATGGCAAAATAAAAAAAAGGCAAAAAAAATATGCTGTTACTAAATAATAAAATATACTATTATAAATAATTATTGTACATTCAAAGATTATTATGTCAGATTTTATTATTTCATCATAAAAAAAGAAAATAAAAAAACGTGATTACCTGTAGTATGCTTAATTTTTTTATGTATATACGTTTTCCTTTATTTTTATTTATTTTTTTAATGGCACAAGAGAAAATGGAATTTTTTTTTCAACATAAAATAAAATAAAAAACATAAAATTAGATAAAACAAATATTTTTTTTGGTATAAATTTTTTAAATATTTATTTTTCTTTAAAGAAAAATTAATTGTACACCACAACAGAAAGAAACAAATTTGTTGGCAAGCGTATTTCTATATTTCTTTCCATAAAAGTTCAACACATCCGAAATAGAAAAAGATTAAGCAAAATACATTTTTTTTTCTTTCAAGTTCAACTTTGTAATGCTCATACGTATATGTAATGTACACTTTTATATACTCGTATCTCGTACGTTGTTCATAATATCTGAGTTGAAAAAGGAAATTTTTTATAAATATTTCATGTAATGTAATGTTTGAAATGCAGAGACTGGTGGTACATATATACTTAGTTCTTGTAATCAGGCTGTATGCGTGTGTTTCAAAAAATTAATGAAAAAAAAATATTCTTTTTGGCGAGGTTTTTTTCATTTTAAATTTTTGTTTGTTGCTTTGTTTATAAAAATATTCGAAAAAATAAATTATAAAGTTTTGAAGAGAAATTAAAATCATGAAAAATTTTCAATTTTCAATATCTCTTTATTTCTGTGTAATAATATGTGTATTAAAAGGAGTTTAAAGGAAAACAAGGGAAAAAAAAAAATGATAACTTGATGGCCATATTAAATCCTCAGAGTATATTTTCAGGGCAATTGATTGATGATGAAAATTGAATGAAAAAATGTTTGAATTACATTCACATACACACACACGTCTTGTAAATATTTTTGTTGTGTAAATACGTATCATACAATATGATATTAGATATAGACAGTTCACGGTAGATAATAATCCATCTTGTATATTTATAGTTAAATGTCGTAAATATTGTCTAAAGAGCAGAAGAGAATGAAGAAGAAAAACGTAAAAATAAACCAAAATTAAATTTTTTGTAGCTTAAATATGTAGTTGGATGTGTATAATTGACTGATTAGTATATATTTCATGTCATATCAAACGAATGTAAGCAAAAGAAAAAAATGAAATAATCCTGATACAGATCCTGTAATATGCAATTTTTTTTTTTTTTTTTTTTTTGAATGGAAAATAAAATTTTGCTCGAAATAAAATATTTCAGAACTAATACACGTGGAATTTAGAATATCTACATAATATGTTGTTTGGTTAATTGAACAATTGACGTACATTCCTCTGACAATATATGGTCAAACTTTTTCAAATTAAAGCCTCTGCTCAATCTCCTTCACCTAAGTTTCATATACAAGTATATAAGTATACAGATTATTTGTACATTTATAAATGATATTTGTTCACGATTATCGTGGTAAATATTAAAAAATTACAATTTTTATTTCAAATACACGTGCATTATGGTTAATATTCATCAAACATTTTCAAATAAAAATATTGATATTCATTTATATTCCATTCTCGTAATAATCTGGCTAAAAAACTATTTAAATTGTCAATCATAAACTTTGTAAGTACATATATCTAAATGAAAATGTATATGCATGTAATTTATAATAAATCGTTTAATATAAATTTATTTTAAAAATTGTCTATACATACATCAAATCTAATTAATTATTTATACAGATAAATTTGACACAATAATTTTCATATTTTTATTGATGTTCAAACATTGGACGTAGTACTAGTACTTACATGTACATATTTTGGACAAATATGTATTTAAATTTTTGAAAATTTTTTCGAAAATCAATTTGTTTTTATCGGAAATTGAAAATATAAGCAATGAAATATTATATATATCATTTATTATTTACGTTCAAATTGATGTTGAATTTTTTTTGTTTTGTTTTAAATTTATGTTTTTATAAAGTTTTTTTTTTTTTTTTGAAAAATTATGGGTCATCTATCAAATAAGTTTACAGATTATTCCATTATGTAGCTATTGCAGGTTATAAATTATACTCTGTACTATGAACCGATTTGAGCACATACGATCCCCAGGCATCAATATGAATGTTTATCTAATCGAAAAAAAGAAAGATTTTTTTGATCGTTAGTTATGTTCTTACATATACTCGTAAAAATGGTGTACAAGTTTAATTTGATAAATTGATTTAATCAGTTTTCCATATAGAAGTATTTACAATCGTCTACTAGTATCTGAGAATGTACAATATTCTAGGAAAAATGAATGAAAATTCAGTATACAATACATATGTAATTTAGTAAATTGAATCTTGGATTGATACAATCTAGATTTCATCGTTTTATTATGTTAAAATGATGTGATAATATTTGGAATTTAATAGACAGAGACTGTATAATTATTAGAGATTATTTTTATGTTTTTAAAGAAATTCAAGAAGTCTCTTACCATATTATCCAAGCAGGTAATAAAATCCCTTGAGGATACGTAGGAATTTATTATGAATTTAATAGAAAAATATTCGAAAATAATTTACACAGGTTTTTGTTTCTGTTAAGATATAAGTAGATCATTCATTGCTCTCAATACAGTTTTTTTAAAGCTTCTAATGAATGTGTCTGTAGGTTATTAAGGGGGTACGAGTGTATATTATAAAAATAATAGGCAAACTTTATATCAACACACGAGCCATAAAATATCTACGTATACATCATGATGTTACGACTTACATATTCTACACATACATGTACGAGTATGTGTGGGTTGTAGTAGTTTCATTAATCAAAATTTTTATCGAAATTTCATTTAATGTAATTTGCTAACATTTTTCACATATCTAAATTCGAGTTCATAAGATTCGATAGAAGGTTAGTAACAAAGCAAAGACAATCAAAGTCATTTCAAAAATATTTCTTGATTCGAAATCATTGAATTTAAACGAACAAATATTTCTTAATAGAATTTAATATTTTTTAATAATCTAAAAAGGAGTATGAAACACATAAAAAGACTAATACAATTTCTTTTTACTGAGAAATAAAAATTTATATATGATTAGAGTCTGTAATTATTTATAAATTTACACACTTGTGCAAGTATAATTCTATAAATAATGATGTATACAACATATTAGTGAAGATGTAGTGTGTAGTATTTAAAGCGTATGTTATGTATGACATTTATTACATCTGTCACTTTTTTTCGATACATTTTTCTTTTGTTTTTATAATTTTGAATTAATAATTATTTTTTTCAATGTATGTATATCTCTTCACATTTTCACACATGTACATATGTAAGTTCACATTTTTGAGGATATAAAGATAAAATTTGACAGTTTCTTAAAAATTTATAATAAATTATAAATGTATGTAGTACATGTGTATAAAATATAGATTTCAGGAGTATTTTGAATATATTCCTTTCATTATACATATATAATGTACATTTTATATTATGTAGTTGAATGTTGAGTGAATATCATCATTTAAGACAGATCATATTTAGTATAGATTTTTATTTTATTTTCATGTTGCTATATGACTTTGCGTTTTCATTTTATCAAATTGTATGTAGATGGTCTTATTACGTACGTGTGCATGTTAAGTGCTACCCATTCATTTTTCTTTTTATTTTATCTAAATATTTTCTTTATTCTGAATACGTTACATATTCATTTATAAAATTTGATGTGAAAAAGATAAAAAGTAAAAAAAAAGTATGTAAGTATAGTATATCATAAATAATTTTTCTTAAACTTACTTTCATTGTCTTCCGCGTTTTTATTGAATGAAATTTGATATTACATTATTATGTAAGTGTTTTGAAAGCGAATAATAGAAAATATTTTTATACAATATTTAAGGATTTTATACATGTAAAAAGTATGTACCTACTACATTACCTATTAAAGAATGTATCATAACAAAGGTACACAAAAAAGAAAAACAAAAGCATACAAATTTCACATGCGAAAATTACATGATATCCCGAATAATACATTCATGAAGAACAGAAGATTGTAAAACATTATTATTTTTAAATTCTACACATCATACAGTCCTTCAATATGAGTACATATTTATAGAATTCAGTAATATAGGAGCTATTATTATAAATATAGTTAGTTGGTTTTCCGTGTTTGTTGTATACAACATTCGCATATTTTTACTGAGAGAGAAAATCAACCTTTTCTGTAGAATGAAAATAATACGAGAACATAATAGGAGAAGAATAAAAAGCAGAAGATTAGACGAGCAAGGAGCAAGTATAAAATGTTGTTAGTTGATTTTCTGTGTTTGCTATGTGTAATATTAGTAATTCTATTGATAGAGAAAATCAACTTTTTCTGACGAAAGAAAATACAAGTACACGTGATGTGTGAAATACTACTCGTACTAGAATAGCTTATAAATGTACCATAAGTACAGTATTGTAAAATTAATTTTTTAAACTCAATAAAAATTTTTTTACGAATTTTTTATCTACATTATTACATTATATTTTCATTTGTTTTTTCATCTTACAGATAATAACAGTTCCGTAAATAAATTTCTTTTAATATTTGCAATGGCTGCAAATCAAATAAATGATACAGATTTCGATTCAAAATTTTTCAATTATAAAGATCATCATGACAGAGAAATAACGTATTCAAATTATTTTAATCGAAATATATCAACAGTTAATAATTATAATAATACATCAGATAGTATATATTATGTAGGATCAGGAAATTTAACTGAAAATTTATTGATACCATTACTATTGTCATCATCATTATCGTCATCGTCATCTTCGTCGTCCTTATCGTCAATAACAACAACAACAGCAGCAACAATAACATCAACTTTAGCATCAGCAGCAGCTACTGCATTCGGTACAAGGAAAACAATAAAGTCACCATCAATATTTTTACCATCATTATCTTCATCATTGTCATCATTAACATCATCAGTTATTGATGATATCGATAAAAATTTAACATTATCTGAATATGGTAGTACAATAACATCAACATCAATATTGACAACTAGTAATAGAAATTTAAATGAACTACAAGAACATCATAATCAGCATCAACAGGAAAAATTTAATTACACTGAAAATGAAATATTATCTCATTTATATGAAGAACTATTTAGTTGGCAAGGCATATGTTTAGTAATGGTATTCTGTGCATTTATTGTAATCACAATAATTGGTAATACATTAGTTATATTAGCGGTAATAACGACCAGACGATTAAGAACTGTAACAAATTGTTTTGTAATGAGTTTAGCTGTTGCTGATCTTTTAGTTGGTATATTTGTTATGCCACCAGCTGTTGCTGTACATTTAATAGGTAAGTTTTGTGTACCCTATATGTATAGTAAACATTAATATTATGAATTTAATTTCTTTTTTACAATAAATTCTATAAACTGAAGTTTTACATGTTACACCTTAAGATTAGGATTCGAGATATCTGCTATCTTGTGCACCACATATCTCCGAATTTCCTTAACCGATTTCAATGAAATTTGAAACATATACATAGATACTTTGAAAGGAATTGTAGTGCATAATGGAGCATTTTTTTTAAATGTTCTTGTATCCTTTTTACAGGGTTCAAAGTTGTCAAAATTGCGATTTTTCGGCTTCCAAATGCACCTCGTACAGCAAACACTGATTGACCAATTTCTTTGAAAATTTGAATATAGGTAACCTGAAGGATATTGTGATGCTTGAATAGAGTACATTTTTGATTGTAGGTCCTGAAATTTAGTTATAGTTCTTAAAAAAGGAGAGGGTTTTTTTTTTTGAAAAATCGTTCAATTTTGACTTCTATTTTCATACATTAAATCTTCATATATCTATACATATATGATTTTGGTATCAAAATAAAGTTTGGAATTTTCTGAAGTGTTTAAGTGTGAAAGAAAATATAAAAATCTTTGTTATATTTCTATTTTTATTAACAAAATAAAATTATGTTTTTCTTCATCAAAATATTCAAAAATCCATTTTTATTAGCACCTGAAAGTTATGCAAAAGCATTTTTTAAAATTTTTGTATGTAAAATCGTTGTTGTTGTTTTCAAAATTTTTCAAAGTCGAATCCTAACTCTTAACATATAAACATTATTTTTATGTACGAGTATACATATTTACCTAAACACATGGAGATAATTATAGGCCAAAATGTTTTCTCATAATGACAATTTTCGTTTATTTCCTTTAAAAATTTATATAACATGTTACACATGCATAAATGTGTTCATAAATGTATGTATGATGTTTTGTATTTTTGATAATAATCAAAATAAATTCTTGTTAAAATTCTTATAATAAAACCAAATAAGTTATAATAAGAACAATGTATACGATGATTGTACATACTTCGTACTGTACTGTGCTTACCTAAAAGTTAATATTTAAATTCACTTTCCTAGTTACCACAACAATGAACTTATTAAATGAACACAAGAATGATATAAAAAAAGGAACATAAAAAGGAATACAAAAAAATATGACTGTACGAGTGTAATTACTAATCTTATTTTTGTATTTTGTATTAAAGTATCAAATAAAAAAAAGTTACATATTTTCTTACATTTTATATTATACTGATTATACCAAAAGGCATTTCATTATTTACTTGTAGTAACTCGTATGTACAGAAAAATCGTGTGTTATTCGAAAATCAACCAAAAATATAAAAATGAAAAAACAAAAAATTATACATATAGCTAGTACATGGAAAAATTTTGTTGAAATATTAAAATGAAAAATTCATCATTAACAATATACGGAAGTTCATTTGTTTTACAACTTTTAAATATTTTTTGCCTTATATGAATATGAATATGTATACATTCATATGTGTGTATGCGATTATTACATGAACATTGAAATTACTGTTTTTGTTATTTACGAGAATATTTTCGTTTCGTATTTAGGTTTTTTGTTTATTATTTTACTTTTAAGAAGTATGAAAAACAAAAATGAAATATATCATGATTCCCCTTGTGTATGTGTGAAGGTAAATAATTCCTATGTGTTCACATGTACATGTACAATAATTGTACATAAACGTAACAACATAAGAATATTAATTTTATATTTTTTGTATTTATTCAATATTTTTAATCTTTTATTTCCTTAATCCTCCACCATTTGTTTTTTTTTTTTTTTCATTTCATGGTTTACAAAATTTAAAAAGGTAAAATTTTTTCACTCTGATATGAATTTATTTGCGTAAAATAAATAAAAATGGCGTATTTGTATTTCAGTAATGTATACATAGTAAAGTGTATGTATAAATGTGTATTTCTTTATTGCCATATAACTATGCAACACGTTCTCTAATCAAAATTTTCAATTTTATTAAACTCTTTATATTCGTGTACTAGATCATATTTGCTCTCTGTTGGTGTTTGTTTTGTTTTTGTTTTGTTTTTGTTGTTTTTTTGAATTGAACATATGTACATATGTACATACTTATTCTAAGTTATTCTTATATTTGTACCGTTGCGTTCAGTTTCAATTTGTTTTTCTCGGGAGTAAATATTTAAATTTTTAAAATTAATTTTTTTACAAAGCAAACCAAACAAAATACAAAGATGTTGTGGTGATATTCAAGATAAAAAAAAAGTATAAAAAACAAGTAAAAATAATTTTAACAAACCTCCACAGTTTTGTCCTTCGTTAAAAAAATGATTGCTTAATTTTTATTTTAAATTCAAATTGGAAAAAACGTTATATTGAATTAATTAATTTTAATTAATTTCAAAATGTTAATAATAATTTTATACTCAAATTAAAATTTCCTTGAAATTAATTTAATTCGAATATTAATTAACTAATTAAAAATACCAAAACTAAAAGAATTTACATAGTTACAAAATTTTTAAATCAATAATTTTGAATACTTTACTCACATTACATAAGTAATACATATACTTATATATAATAATTCTCATACAAGTAGGTAGAGGGATCATAAAGTGTGGTGAATCACATACCTTACATTCAAGTTGTTCGATAATTCATGTTTGTATTCACAATAATGTTCACACAAATGCAAAGAAAATACAACATTTGTAATTACAATCGAAAAGGTTTCTATAGTTTGAATGCTATTATTATAAATAAGAATCACATTTTATACAAAAATAATATTTTTTGATAATTATTATTATTATTTTTTTTTATATGCAATCGATAAAAAAATCGATACCCAGTGATATAAACGATATTCTCAATACATACCACATTTAACGATCGAATATTGATCGATCGATCGTCGACACTCGCAATAGACACCAATTACGGAGTCTGTGCATAATTACTAGGATATATTTGCGTAGTGTAAATATTTGGTGATGAGTATATGTACATACATATATACATATATAATATTGCGTTATTATTATATGCGTATTGCATATAAGTATTTAGTATATATTTATATGTGTGCATTGCATATGTATATTCACAACTAACATGAACGAACATAAGTAATTTGAAAAAAAAAAAAAAATAATATGAAAAGCGGAAGAAATTAGCTACAAAAATCCGATTTCATTCAACGTGTAAGCAAGCGTTCGGTAAGCATTTTTCGCTTACATAAGTACATACATATTTATTATTTTTTAATTTTTAGATTCTGTGTAATTTGTAAACTTTTTGAGTGTTAATTAATTGGAATAGTTTTCAAAACTTTTGTTTTTCTCATTTTTTGTTTTCGTCTTTTTTGTTTTTGTTCTATGTACAAGTATATCCTGAAAATAATTAAAATAATTTTCTAATATATGTATGTACTTGTATAAATCCTAGGATAGTTATTACATGGATAACATAAGTAGATACTTGCACACAATTGAAATAAAATACTAGGGTGTAAAGTACATAAATTTATTAAAAAAATATTTTTAATTTAATTAAATTCGACCATGTGATAGAAAATTACAGTGTAAGTATGTCAGATTTTTGTGTTTAGAAAAAAAGTAATTCAAATAATTATAAGTTTCCAAGTATTTGAAATTGATGCTTCACAAATAGAGCAAACATTTTGCACAATAGAAAAAAAAAACATTGATTATAATTACATAAAAAATAAAATAATGGGCGCGTTCAGTTCCATGCAGCGATGCAAGTCAGCGATGAAAATGCAGCGATGTTTAGATAATCGCTGTATACAATTTACTGAACTGTTTACAGCGGAAAAACCCGCTGCAAACAGTTGATAAGTTGGCTTTGATGTTGTTCCAACATTAAATATGTCAAAATTTGTTTACGATGACTTTTAAAGCGAATTTTTTTTCAGCTGCAAAATATAAAAGTAGCGATTATGCAGCGAAACCTTTCAGTAAGAGAAATTATTGCAGCGATGGAAAATTTTACATCGCTGCGTGGAACTGAACGCACCCAATAATTAAATTGTTTTAAATTGTCAGTTTAGTTTTTGGAATTCAATTCAATGGAATCTTCGATCGATAATTAAAAAACTCAACATTCATTGACATATGTACGAAACTATCTCGTTTATATCTGAAGCTGTGTGTTGCCGTGTTGACTGATACCTCTGATAAACCGGATCAAGGATCATTTATAGCAATTTAAATATATGGATTGAACATCGATATTTTAACATCAATATATTAAATCTAAATTAAAATTAAGTACTAATTAAGTACAGAATTATCTACAAATCTATATGTACATTATGTATTAAGAAAAATTAATTTTTCAAGTTGATCCTTATGTATATTCAGGGATATATGGAATAAAATAATACTAGCTAAGATTTGCTATAAGATCTTGTGTGTGCGTTTTTTTTTTTTTTGTAAATAAATTAATTCTTTCTATCTAATGTTGTTAAAAGCATTAAAAAGTCGTAAAAATTCATCAACTTTATACTCTGTTTATTTAAAAAAAAATGCGAAATAAAATACAAATAATGTTAAAAGAATTAATATAATCGTATTTCAAAAATAAGAAAATACAAATATAAAAACGACGAAAATTTATTAATATATAAATTTCTGTTCTCTCTGTATTCAGCTACCTTTCTTTATTCAACAAATTCATGCTCAAATTGTGAAGGCTAAAATTTTGCCTTGAGCTGTAGTGTTGTAGCACCATATAAAGCGCTATATCGGTAAGTCTGTATAGAATAAATCATTGTGCGTAGTCAGTATGTGTATACATAATACATTAAGTACATTATTTACAAATGAATTAATTATAGAAGGAAAAAAAAAGAATTTAAAAAAGAGAAAAAAACAATTTAAGAAAAAGAATAATAAACGAAACAATAAGAAACAAGGTAACAAAGTATAAGAAATTATTTTTCTAACAGAGATTTTATATATAAATCCCAATAAATTATAATTATAAAATTTAAATTGTCTTTATGCGTCCTTATATTTGTACGCGTATATTTATAGTCTATGGCAAATACGTATGCATGTATAATTTGTGAAATGTACACAGCATGCTCAGAAAAATGAATTTCATATTTTAAATCTTTTTGTAACAATTCGAAATAATTACCCTTCATTTGGAATCTTAATAATTTCCTTGATAATTTTAAATTTTTATATTTTATTCGAAATTTCGAAAAATTATCATCAATGAATTTGAGGTGCATTAAATCAATCTGCATTGCTGTTGCTCTATTCAAACTATTATAAAAAACAAACAATAATCTCTTATGAATCTCTATCATAACAACACTCCAATTCATTAAATTTGAAGTCAAGTTTTATAGCAGAACATAACAAAATTTTTCCAATCTGCCATTTCTCAAATATCTCAGTTATTTAGTCTTAATTTCAGAAATAAATTTCAATTGATAAAAATCGAAAACTCTAAGAATTTTCAAATCGTTTCAGTAGGTACCCACATCTTATATTTAAAGTGAAAAGGGAAAAAAAAATATAAATATATAATTTTCTTTTCTGATTTTCTTTCATAATAATGCTAATACCATAACATGTAGTTGTGTAAGAATAAAAAAATTTAAATACGTAAATTCTTGTTAATCCATCGAACAAGAACAACAATAATTTTAATAGAATTCCATGTACATAATACATTCTCCTCTTTTATCAAATTTTTATTTTTGAAATTGTTTCTTCTTTCACTGTAATTTTGTATTTTTTAATTTGTTATTAACGAAGTTCTTATAGCAATATGTGCAAAATATATTCTTTTTTACTGCAGGGATACAGGATAAATTACATTTGTGTGTAATAGAACTTATTTTGTGTACAAATTGTTTTTTATTATTAGTTATCCTTATGTAGAACGAATCGAAAAATTGTCTGCATAAAAATGAAATGGAAAAAAAAAATATTTTCCAAAAATTCCATCATCAGGAATGCAAATTTTGTAAAAACAAAATGAATTTAAGATGATTCTATAATTCATTTTATGAAATAATTTCCTATAATATTAAAGAATGTTTACATATTTGTATTTGTGTACATAAATGAGGTATAATCTTATTTTCTGTAATATACAGTATGTATCTATAATAAAGTATATCATAACCATCATAACGTATAATATTCATTTTTAAAAATTCATAAGTAGTTACGTATAAAAATAAAATGTTTATACGTAAATGTAGATGAAAAAAACATTTATGTATATATATGTAATTAGAAACTGTATTCCTTTAGTACTTCTATTCAAAATAAAATAAGATTTTTATATCAACTACTTAACAGTATATCCACATGTGTATGTATACATATGTATGAACATAATTTTTTCTCTTATATAAATTTTTGTGTTCATTTATACGACTTCACTTTCACGATTAGAAGATTATTATCTTTCCTTCGAAACAAAATGAAAAATTTTTCGTAGTAATTTTGTTTCGTTTTAGATGGTTTTTGGTTTTTGGCTTATTAAAAATCAAAAGATTTTTCGATTTTATTATATTTTATTATATCGTTTTTGTTTTCATTTTCCATATTTTGTTATTATTATTATTATTTTTTATTTTTTGTTTTTGTTGTGTACATAATATCTAATGACTGTGTGGCTTTTTAAAAAATTTCATACGCATATTACATTTCGTGTGTGTGTGTGTGTGTGTGTGTGCGTGTGTATAACATACTCGTATAACATAAAATTTAATGATTAAAATGAATCCTCTTGTTGGTGGTTTTATGAAACGCTAAAATACGCTATTCTATTTGTATACATACATATGTATAAGTAAATACATATACATAAAGAAAATAATAATTATTGTACGTATACGAAATAATGAAAACAAATAATATTACATAAATAATAATAATAAAAATAAAAGAAATTTTTCATACATTATAAATAAGTACTTATATGCATTATAATATCTGAGATAAAAAAATGATGAGTATGAAAATTATATTACATATTTATTATTATTATTTTATGGAAACAATTAAATGAAATTTAATAGAATTAAAAGTCATAAAATATCATACGGTTTATGATTGTTCGGCAATTAAATTGATATTCGCATACAGTGCATTTATACATTGCACACATACTCGAATGAAATGTATACACATATTTAGTATGGGTGAATTCTGAAAGTCGATAATGTCGATAGTATCGAAAGTCGATATTTGATACGTGATTGGTATTTAAATTTTGAATATTCAAATACATATAAAGGGGGCCATAAACATACGATGTGTCTGAATATACTCTGTTTGAGTATTTGATATGTAGAAAGAGAAGTATAAAATAAAAGTAGAAAAAAAGTAGAAATAAACGCGAATAGTAGTTTCTCTTCGTCTCCTCCTTTTCTTGTTTAAATTATGTACTGCACTGTATTAGGCGAGTACAGAAAAAATTGTAAGCAAACATGAATAATAAATAGTAAATTTTCAACCTAGATAGTGAAAAGTTTAGAAGTGCACCGGACGCCCAAGAGGCTAAAAACGGCGCTGTATGCACTACCTCACTGACAAATGCAATAATACTCCATTTTTATACTCAAAAATATACATATATTTTTTCACACATTTAAAATTTTAAAAATTCATTAAATTCAAAAATTTTTGTGTATTCCAGAATGATTTTCTGATGTTTACAGATTGTACACATCATACAACTCTTTGCATTAATTTCATAGATACGATTATATACCGAAAAATTAAGGGACGACGACGAACATTTTTTTCCGTTTTAAATGAAAAGTATAAGATGTGTATGTGTACAAATACAAATTGAATTAAAAAATGAACGAAAATAATTGAAGAAAAATTTAATTCAGCACATATGTACCTTAAACTATGTATACACAGAAATGAATCAATCTAATTATTTATTCAATTACTTATTTTATTTTATTTTATGATTTTTTTTTTTTTTGTCAAAGAAAGAGAAAAACAATTTGTTTGAGAAAAAATCATTAAAATTGTAATTAATTTATATGCAGTTACAAAAAAATTTTTAAAATACGACAAATAAAACAACAAAAAGATTTTGCATAAAAATTATTTCAATTAAAATTAATCCTTTTCGAAAAGAAAATAATTTTTAATGGTGGTGGTGATAGTATTTGTGAACAGATGATAGCAATTTAAATGATTGCATTTTTTTTTTGTCTTTTTAAGCAATGAAATACAAAAGAATGATGGACATAAAATAATTAATCGCATGAATGTGTGCAATTGTATTTGTATGCATCCACATTTACATATTCCTTTTTGGAAAAAAACGTTATCTCGTCCCTGATTTCTGTTTCATTTATGCTTCGTTGCCTTGCAATACGATTATTGCATTCTTCATAATTAATTCTCGGAAAAATCTAATAATAAAAATTCATCAGTTTAATAAATTATTGTATACGATTACTGTAATGCATGAGTATTTACATTTTTTATCGGTTGTATCCCTTAGCATACACATAAGTAAAATTACTTTGGACGTGTAATAATGCAATATAGTCCTGTAACATCTGCATATATAATATATATATACATATGTATATGTATACTAATATTTGCACTTATCTATACGAAACGACAAGTGAAAAATACTTAAAAGAAATGTAGAAAAATGTAATTCACCAAAATGACTACTTTGTATCTGCATATGTACGATAGTACACTTATGTACGTGTACGTATCTGTATTGAATAGTGAAAATGAATAAAATATGTATGTTAAGTTAAGAATGATAATGTATGTATTGATACTGTACTCTTAAGCTGGTACTGTATTATTCTTAATTCGCCTCCTCTGGAACGTAACGTACGTTAAATTGATTAAACGAAAATCTATACAAAATGTTTCGAAAGGATGTGAATTTGTATAAGTAGATACGATGGAAAATTTCATTTTTTTTTCCCATTAATAAAAAAAAAAACAAAACGAAATTTGGTTCGATTGATTTACATGTATGTAGAGAGAGAAGTTTGAGCACTTTTCTCTAGAATTCATTTATAATTCATGATGATATCAATTAAAATTCAGAATAATTTGTAGTATTTATGTTTCTTTTATTGTGTATAACAGAAATGAATGTTAAAAAATTATAAGAATTTGAATATTGAAAAACATTTGAACAAACATTTTGAACAAACACCTGTTATTTAAATGAAATTTATTCAATGAATGAAAATGAGTTATACAAAGAAAATTTAATTATTTATTGAAACAAATCAAAGAAAAGAAAATTAAAAGTAAATAAAAGATTTTCCTTTAAGTACTTGAGTACTTCATTTTTTAAATAAATTTAATTTTTCATTTCATATTGTTTTTTATGCTGAAACTATTCACATCTTGTTTCTCTTTCGTATTTCTTTTACCAACTAAAGTAACAAGAAACTTAAGAAACATAAAAATGAAAATCTTGAACTTTTGTTTTCTATTTGAAAAAAGTTTGTGTGTACACGCAATATGTAAACTTTTATTTCTGGTTGCTTATGTTATCGGCAACACTTACCACTTTCTTGTTATAAGATGGTAGATATATGAATATACGAGGAATGAGAAAAGAAAAATTTGAGTTTTCTCATTGAAAAGTTTTTTAACTTTTTTAACTTTTGCAAAAAAAAAAGTTGAATATACAGAAAATTTATTCTTAACATAAAAAAGTGTGGGAGGAGTAAAGTACACTCTATAGAGTGTTCTAATTACCTTGAGTGTAAGGTTTGTTGTAAATTTCGTTCTCATTCCAGTCCTGTTCGAAACGAAATGAAATTTGAAACAAACAGTTGTGATTATAAATCATTTCTAGTCAATGCTCATTATTAATTTACATAATGTTTCAATTTAGTAATTTTGTTGAGTTTTAGCATTTTTAAGGACATTCTTTGTAGCAACGTGGCACTGTCTATTTTTTCAGTTATTAAAGTTTTTGGTTTTTTTTTTTTTTGAGATTTGTTTTTTTTTTTAAAATATGTCAAAATTGTCAACTCATACACCATTTATTTGAATGTCCTTACTGTATTCTATAAATTTTGTTCTATTTTCCGAAAGTACAATATAAATGTTTTTTTTTCTTGTATTTTCAATTTTGATCAATAAATATAATCCTTATTGTCAGCACAAATAAATCAATACATAAAAGCAATGTCATCGTCCAAATAATACACCAACATCGTATATAAAATTCATATAAGTCTGTATCAACAAAACCCATAATATTTGATGTATCATATTTACTACTCCTACACGCATACATCTAAGAAGAAGAATCTAATCGATAAATAAATGTGTGTATTTATGTCATCGCATGTGTCATGCTTTCATTTATGATGATTTTCCATTTATAATGATTATTTAAGATAAACAATTACAAATTTAATAATATAGTGTAAATTTATATTTATTTTTGTTTTGATTCAAATCAAAATCTGTCTAAAGGATCAAAAGGATGTATGAAAATATGTAAATAATACACTCTTATATGTAAATATTGCTCTAGATAAGAATACACGTGTACAATGTAAAATTATGTGTTCTTTTGATATGAGATGATGTTGATCTTAGCGACACATTGCATAAAATTATTAGCAATTATGATATATGTACCTATTTAAATTCAAAAGTTGTTATTAATCTCTACATCAACAAATGACAACGCAATAATTAACAAAAATAATTAGTTCATAAATCGATGGTTTTGATTTCATTTCGTGTGTTTTTTAATTTTAATTTAAATTTGCATAAAATTTTTTAATATTCAATTTTGCACAATGCTTATTTATTATCATGTCAGAAATGAATCAACAAATGATGATGTACATAATCTGAAATCTATGTGCCTGTAATTTTATTTGTGTAATATTGTCTCATACAATGCTTCTATTGTTGATGAGAATTATTCAATGATAAATGAACAAAATCTAACATTTAACAAAAAAATTTATTTAGTATGTAATTATACGATGATGAAATATTTTCGATTATATTAATATTATGATTTTTCATTCAATAAAACTTATGGTATGTAGACCAACATGCTACAGTCTTACGTTTCCAATACTCTAAGAGAATTTCAAAAACACAAAAGATAATTTATTGCCCTAAAAAATTACCCAATTTGAAATGTAAGCAAACATCGTTTTCATAAATATTATCCTCTTTTTTTTACTTCATTTTATGATAAATGGATAATAGCTTGGATTCTTATATACGAGTATTGCTTTTCATCATTCTTTTTTACTTTTTTTTTTTGATTTTGTACAACAGAATACAATACGAACAAATAATAATTAAATTCGAAAATTCTGTATAGTAACATAATGATAAGCCTATACAATACATACATATTTCTCACTATACGAATATTATTTATAATTATCCTTATTGATTAACTCTGTTAAATCTCAAAAATTATTTATAATGATACACAAATTAACAAAATGAAGGATATGGTAGAAATCTTAGAAATGATATATAGTATTTAGCAGCCATCAAAAGTTAAAGTTAAAATTTAATTATTAAATATAAACAAGCGAAATGAACAAGGAAAAAGGATTTAAAATATTTAGTTCAACAACAACAAACAAAAAATTGTTTTTTTTTTATACTATGTTAATGTTATTTTTAAAGTTAATACAATTATTAACTGTAGTATGTATAATGTGCGTGCGTGTATATTTATGTGTTTTTAACTTCATGACACTTTAAGAAGCGTATAATAATCTATGCAGCATTAGTATTAAATGGTAATATATATTCATAAATATAGCATGTATAAGATCAAGATATTCGTATAAAAATTAATTTACGGTTTTATGAAAATTTTATAAATTAAAAGCTTATGAGATGTTTATGATAAAATTTATTAGCATATACGAGAGTAGATTACTACATGACGATAGCATAGTTGTACTATATACATAGGATTTTAAGAGGCATTATAGTTTTACCAATTTACCTGTTTCTTAAACTGTTTCCAAAAGGATTTAAGATTTAAATGACATTTATACTAATCTATGGATATTATTACATACAGGATTTGTTAAATTTTGTATAAAAACATTAAATGAATTTATATTTTCTTATTATTAAATTTTTTAAGATCATACAAATTTATGTTCAATTATAAAGTGTAGCATCAATTCGTTTTTTTTTTTGTATGTATATAGCCTACCTTCACGCACATGGCGTAGCGAATTTTATTATATTACACCTTAGATACCATATACACACGTATACTCGTTTCATACATAACATGTACAGTCAATACTCACTAAATATTTTATTTAGGATAATTTTTAATCCTTTATGATATTTTACTTATTTTTTCTTTTAAATTCGAATAAAACATATTTTCTTCCTACACACGTTCAATATACAAATTTACACACACATACACACTGCGCTCACTATACTTTCAAATTGTACGGCTATAGAAATGAAAGAAAAAAAAATAATTTTCAAGTAGAACATTACACATGCGAACGAGTATATAAGTGTGTAAATCTAGCGATATGTATGTTGTATGTTAATGAAATGAACATCTATAAAATGAACAGAAATAATAAACGCACATGTATACACGTGGATAAATAATAATATACAATACACGGAAAATTATGTTATCAATTATTCTTTTCTTTTTTTCATTCGTTTCTATATTCCATAAATATTTTTATCTTGTGAAATAATAATAACGTATTTGAAATGTATAGTAGTATAGTATTACATAAAGAAAAAAGAAAAAATATAAAGAAAAATAATAATAATTTTTTCTCGTATGTACCTACATATAGTATGTGGTTTAATAAATTCCATATAATGAAAGTGTTATACACAGACAACGTATGTAATTTAGTTATTCTATAATACAATAATTTCTTAATAATGATAGACAGAACTAATTTGCACAAAATAAGTAAATATATCTTCATATAATTTTTGTTTTATTTATTTATATTTATAACGACTAAGTATTTGCATGTGTAAATGTGTACATATCAATGTAAATATATATTTTTACGTTTTGCACGCATCAGATTTCATAAATAAATATTAAGATTTACAAATTTACAAATTAAATATGAAAAAAAAAAAAATAATAAAGAATACAAGATACGAATATTGTACTTCAATTTATTTATTTATTTATTATTTTAACTATATTCGAGCATATTATGTATACATATGAGTAGAAAGACATACATATACGTGTACATTACACATGTTATACAAAATACGATTTGTTGTATTTTTTTTTTTATTTTGTACATAAATAAAATCAAAATGAATGCATATGAATAGAAAATTGTATAAAAAAATTTATAAAATCGATTTTTTCCTCGCAATTTTATTTCGATTTCATTTAATTCAAATCATCATGAAGTTAATTGAAATAAACGTACGTACACTACGCACATATGCAGGTGTGTGTAATTTAAGATCGATTTTTAGCTGCAAGAATGTACAAAGTAAAAAAGTAAAATAAATACTCGTAATAATAAAAAGGCCCACAAAGACTACACACTGAATATATGTTTAGGTATCATTACTTTCTGTGCTATATAATGATAACATCAGGTGAAGTTTTTTGAATGAGAACAAAATATTTCAAAAATTCTGCATTCATTACCTGCCTTTTATTTTGCACACATCTACACGTTTGACACATTGACACAATTTTTTTTTTCATTTCAAAATATATATCGTGAACAATTTATATGAAAAACTTATTGAAAATTTCTATTTTCTGATACAAAATTTGTTTCATTTTCAATTTTTGGTTGATACGAAATAATGAAAATATGACTGAATAGAATAGGTGTGCTTATAATTTTGAGTTTCATTTTATTTTTCTTTATCTGTCTATACTCTTATACTTTGTTTCAGATCTCTATACATACTTTCTTTGTTTTCGATATAATAATAACGAAAATAAAATTGAAGGGAGTGTAAGTTAATTGTAATGAAGTTTTCGAAATTTCCAACCTTATTTCTTCTATGCTTTGAGTGTTTTTCAAATAAAATCATCTCAATATTACAAATAATACGTGAATGCATTAAGTGGAAAAGTACATATCCTATTATTTTTTAATTTCAAATAATTTAAAAAGTTTCAATTCTAATTTTAAACTTTTATCCTAAAATCCTATAAAGAAAATGTTCGTAATATAAATGTAAACGAATTTAATTGTAATGAACATGAAAAATGTGTTTCTTGAATAATATTGTATAATACTTGGAATTAAGTATGAGATGAGGTATGAGTATAGAATTTATTTATGAAACGAAAATCAAAAAAAATTTTTTTTCAAATTAATTTCAGTAAAACGTAAAAAATAAATAAAAGATTTAATAAAAATTTCAAAATATTTACTTAATAATTTATTGAACTTTTTGACATATTCTAATATCTTGTTAAAGAACAAAATAAGTAAATTTTGAAGATATAGAGATATTATACAGGAAATTATATATGTACTTATACGAGTAAGTGTGAATGTGAATTTTAACAGATTTATTGAAAAGTTTATTTTAAAATATTTTTCGTTGTCAAAACAATAAAATTGCAAAAAACTTTCTTTGTATTTGTATTGATATATGATATTGTATTTATTTGATTTCAATATAATATATGTATTTTCAAATATCAAATACTTCTTGTCTACTTGAAAATTTCATATAAATTATTTATTAAATGTTTTAAAGTTTTGAAAAAAATTAAAATGAATTTCTTGAAAAATATGTATATTTATTTTTTTTTTCAGGATCATGGCAATTAGGATGGGTACTCTGTGATATTTGGATATCCCTTGATGTTCTGTTGTGTACCGCATCAATACTTAGTTTGTGTGCAATTAGTGTTGACAGGTATGAAGTTACTTATAATTTAATTAATTTTTATAAAAAAAATATTTCCAAGAATTCAATCATCATCATCATAATCAGTGTCGCTACAGCCCTTTCCGAGCATTGACCTCTAATAGAAGCTTTCTCCATTCTTCCCAGTTTCATACTCTAATTCTCCACTATTCTCATCAACTTTATACCTAGAATTCTATATCCATTCATAAATAAGTTATATAATACGAGTATTAATTATTCTTTGGATTATTATTCACTAGAGAATTAAGATTTTATTAAGTTGTTATTATTATTCGGATTAAAAATTGATGTTCAAATTTTAAAAAAACGACATTAAACACATCTCTATAGTAACATCATTTAGATTGAAATATTTTGATTAAGTGAATTTCTAACAAAATTTCATCATATCCATATCCTTTTCAAAAGCTAAATATATATTTGCGTTTCATCTTATAAATAAATTTGTTGCGTCTGTCTGTCTGTCTGTCTGTATGTATGTATGTTCCGGGTAATCTCGAAAACGGCTGAACCAATCTTGATGGAATTTTTTTTATTTTAAAGAGTGATTCCTCCCACAAATAATAGGCTACTTTTTTTCCAAAATTTATCATTTAAAACAATAAAAATTTGATTTAAACAGATGAAGGTCTGAAAAAAATCTATAAAATGTATGAAAAGCTTTTTCTTCTACATGAACTGATAATCGTGGTTGATCGTGGTAATTGAATTACAAACTCGATAGAAATGACGTAATAACATAAAGCTTTACAAAGAGCTTCTTCGCTCGGGCCTTCATTATTCTCTTATTCTGTACATCGTGGTTTGTTTTATTGCTCTATGACAATGCGGACGAAGTCGCAGGCACACACTAGTTTCATATAAATTTAGTAAATATAAATTTAATATCCTTTCATTAGAACATGTATATAAATTATGCACAAATATATTATTTGAAAAAAAAAAATTTTTTTTTTTTATTTATATTAAATTTCATTCATTTTAACATATTATTCACAGATATTTAGCTGTAACACAACCACTCACGTATTCTAGGAAGAGAAGATCAAAGCGTTTAGCACTCATAATGATTTTAGTTGTATGGTTTTTAGCTTTAGCGATAACATGTCCACCAATTTTAGGATGGTAAGTAAAACGATATTTAAATTAATTCTTTTTACAGTTTTTTTTTTAATTTGAATTCAGAATTTTCACTACCCGTTATCAATTTGGATTCTCTATAAAAATGGAATCAAATTCTTTTGTATGTAGTTAGTATTGTGTGTATATATTGATGAGTATCCTTTTTTTTTTAGATTCGCATGATTTGCTTTTTATTAATTTTATAAATATTTATTGTTTATTTTTGGTTTTTGATGATGATTTCTGCAACAAAAATAGAATTTATTTGAAATCACTAGTAATTAATTACACGGACGTTACACAAAACGTTAAAAAAATATTATACTTACATGGAAAAATGAAAATCAATACAGAACAAAAGCAAAAAAGGATGAATAATGAAAATTTACTAAAAATATAATATCATGGTTTTTTTTGTGAACTGTGTTTCTATGATTTTCTAATTAAATTGCGTGTACGCATAAAAGACAAAAAACAATATTTTATTTGCGATATTAGTTTTATTTTATTTATTTTTTTTTGAGTTTTTCATTTAATAGCTGCACAAATATTTACCACACCGCACGTTTACGAAATTTTTTCTGAATTACAAACATATTAACGTACGAGTGTATGTACTACAATACGTATGTTATTTTTTCTTTTTTCATATTGCTAAAAATAATTTCAGTTTATCACGAAATTTAGTAATCAACAAAATAAAAACAATTCTCATGTAATATTCTTTGACAATTCTTCTTCAAGTCTTTGCTCTGTTTTATTCGATTTTTTGTTTTGACTTTTGACTTTCAGTTTGCATTGTATTCCTCATTGCATTCCACTTATGTTTATCATATCATATCACCATCTTAGTTGGTTTTAAGTTTATCACAAAATGAAATTTTAGGAATGGTTGCGCAAAAATGAACAAAATGTATACATTTCTTTAAAAAATTATTTCTAAACGTGTTAGGTTTTTTTTTTTCAATTTTTTGACAATTGGACAACAGACAAAAGACAGAACATAAAATTCTTGGTAATATTTTATGTAATCGATAAAGGATAAATACATCAACACAACATATTTTATTCGTACTCTTTTCGACCATACAATTCGATTAAGGATGAAAAATAAATTAAAATAAATCTTTATCCTATACATATAGAAAATAGAAAATGTAAAACATTTCATCAGGATAAAAATTGTGATCAAAGTTCATAAAAGTTTAAAGAAAGAATGTGAATGGTAACAAGATATTTCTTTTGAAAATTTGTAAATTTATTTTATTTTGGATTCTTTCCTGTCGTTTTGGATTTCACAAATTTAACATTTTCTGATGATAAATAAAAAAATGACAACAAAAAAAAATTGAAACCAAAAATAAAAATCTAAAATTCTGAAACTAAGTTCTCGAATGTGAAAACTTTAGGAATTATTTATTTATTATTTATGCCTTTTTCAGCATTATTTTTATTGTTTGTTATTATTTTGAAATATGTGGACAACAGTAAATATCTCTGTATGTAAATTTATCTTTAGGTTCAATAGAATTTATGTGTCGCATATCAACAAATATAAAATATATTTTAATTCCTATATATTTTCAACATACTGTACGTATACATTTCTATAAATTCTTCCTACACATGCATGAACAATTTGAACGAATATAAAACATAAATCCGTTTTTCGAAAATTTTCATCCATTTTTTCTATACAAACTTTTTACTTATTTCTATATTCGATTATTTGAGGACTATTTTTTTATTTTATTTCTATGTCATTTAAAATCTATGTGTTATTTACTACAGTAATTCTATATATAAAATTTTTTTTTTGAATTTGATTTTAAAAATTATCATCATCATTATCATCTGGAGAGTAGGGTATGTGTGGGTCTTGCTTGGTTTGCTGCACAGTATGTTGCCATCTATCAGTTTCGTATCTCAATTTTTGTAGATAGCATCCTGAGCAGACTGTGCAGATTTGTGTCCATTTAACTGGAATTATAAACTTTTGTATGATGTCGAATTGTCTATAAATGCAGTCCGATTGTGTAACTCAAACAGTGCGACACTGTTAATTGCTGTTCACAATAATTAGCTAGCTAAAAATAATGAAATTTTATAATAGTGCTTTTGAATTCATTCAAAAAGTATCTGACTTCATTTTAATATTAAAGGAATTTATTAACAAATTTGTAAAATATGCAAATCTTATTTGGGCTATTCATTTCAGTTTAATTTGTTTAATTAAATTCAGTAAAAATTTAAATATGAAATTGATAAGCAATGAAATTTTGAAATTTTTAATTTAATTTACATACATTGAATTTGTTTTCAAGTTCAATAATCCAGCTCTGAATTATGTATATTAAAATAATGGATATTGATTATGAATGTGCTAAAATAAGAGGATTATAATTTTTAATTTAATTACAACGTTCCTTAATAATCGAATTCAAATCATCAGACATACGAAAATTCTATAAAGAATCAGATATTTTCTATTATTATATTATTTAAAATTGTTCTCTTTAAAATACACATAAATTTTTATTATATATGTATATACTCGTATATCTAAGTATGTTTATGTATAAAACGTGACTTTTAACATGCAAACTTTTACATGATTAGTAATGAAATTGGAATGTTCACATAGCTATTTATTTTCTTCATAGTTCAGTTAATATTTAGAGTTCTACATTTACAAATGGTAAATTTGTCAAAATAAAATAAAATTAAATGGAAAATGAACAGATATGTATGTACATTGTAAATTTCAAAAGTAGCATAGTAAATATAGAACAGCACTATAAGTTCATAGAAATGTTTTCTTGTTTTAAAGTTTACAAGTATAAATGTACACATGTTTCATTTATTGCATGAGTATGTTTGACTTTTTACTTAATTTACAATCTGTAAATGTTATCACAATAAAAGAATGTAAAACCATATGTAATATAGAATTTAGAAACTTTAACTACCAAATACCAAGAGTATAAATACAAGTACATATGTACATTGTATATATCAGTCTTTTTCATAGATATCTGTTTATTTTTTGCTATAGTATATTTCAAATATGAAGAAATAAATTTAGTAGAAGCAAAAACATCAATTAGACAAACAGTGGATTGTCATAAAAAGGGTAAACATCATAAGGTGTTACGCTAGTAGTATATCTTATTACCATTAGCTCGTATTTTCATTTTCTTTTTATATTCGTTCTTCACAACAGATCATAACAAGTAAACGAGAAACAGGAAGAGACAATAAGTAGTAGATCACAAGAGATATACAAGAAAAAGGAAGAAACAACGAGTAGTAACAATATACGTATTTGCTCTAAACTATATACCACAAGAATTATACAAGAAAAAGGAAGAGACAATAAAGGTACGATCACACATCGCTACTTTTGCTGCGCTACTTTCAAGGTTGCAGCTGCAAAAATAGCGTTTTTACTCACACATAGTAGTTGCAACCTGCTACTTTGGCTGCATGCAACCTTACAGCTGCAACTTTTAAGGAAAAAGTTGCAAAGCTGTTCACACATATCAACTTTCATGCTGCGTTGTTTTTGCTGCGCAACTTCTTAAAATTTCAAAATTATAATTTTAAAAAAATTTATTTTGACGATGTTTCTAGCAGCAAGTTGTTTAGTTGTTTTATTAAACAAAAAAAACACAAAAAAGCGAAGAAAATGTTGTGTGAAGCCATTGATTAAAAATAGAGAGCATAGTGGAGCTAAATAATTTGGTACGTGAATTACGATTCGGTGATGAAAATGTGTACAAAAATTTTCTAATAGTATCTCATCAAGATGAACTTCTAGGTTTGATTACTCCACGCATAAAAAAACAAAATACATGAATGAGAAAAGATATAACATCAACTGAACAAAGACAGTTGCAGGTGCTAACACTACAAAAGTTTCAGCTGAAAATATATTTTTTTTTGCAGCGGTTGCAACTTGTTAAACAGCTGTTCACACATCGCAGTTTTTAAGGTTGCAAGTAGCGCTAGCAACCAAGCTGCAAGTGCAGTTTTTCATACTTCAAAGTAATTCACATATTGCTACTTTTGACCTTCGCAGTTTTTTTGGTTGCACAACAAGAAAAATAGCGATGTGTGATCGTACCTTTAGTTAGCTAGTTAACTAGCCAGTTAAGTTAGTATATTGCGATATTAATATATATATATACATATATATTATATATATATTAATTATATATATATATATTATATATTGATATTCGAAGACGATGAAACGATGAAACGATGAAACGAAAAGATACGATATAAAATTGCTATTATGTAACTTCATCGTTTCGAATATTAAGTGGTACATAGTGGTACAATTTAAATCCCTTATAAAAACGAAGCTTTAATGTTTAATTCATACAATTTCCAGTTTTGCTGTAAGAAAAAAGGGTTCGATGTCATTTCTATTATTTTGTTGATGTTTTGAAATATCATTTTTAATAATAATTTCCATTTTTTTAAAAAAATTAATTCAATATTAATATTCACAAATATTAGTAATATGCTTTAAATAAAAAAAATTCTATTAAAAACCAAAAAAAAAAATAAATTTATATGTAAACGATGAACGAAATGCTATCGACTGAGTAGACGATGAAAATCGTTTGAAATTGGAACGTTTCGAATATCATGATCGCGTTTTTAACAAGACGATACGAAACGTTTCGTCTTCGAATATCATGATAAGGCAACTAGCAACCAAGCTGCAAGTGCAGTTTTTCATACTTCAAAGCAATTCACACATTACTACTCTTAAACTTCGCAGTTTTTTTGGTTGCACAACAAGAAAAGTAGCGATGTGTGATCGAACCTTAAGTAAGTAGTATCAATGAGATTATTGTATCTAACTGTAGTATGAGTACGCTAGTAGCACGTAGCACGTAATTACCTTGTGCTGGTATTTTCATTTTCTTTTTATTCTCGCCCTTCACAACAACAATATATACAATATATTGTATTCTATACGATAAACGGAAAGAGACAATAAGGGGTAGCAATGAGGTTGTTTGCAGCTTACTACAATACGATATACAAATGAGTACGCTAGTAGTATTTTACATATCATACACTTCTCAGAAATGTCTTGAAATTAAATTAAATTCCAATTTGAAAAAATTTTAAATAAAGGACACAAATTTTGGATCATACCAATAATTTGAAACCATAAGCTGATTTTAAAATGAATAGTACTCCAGTTTAGCTGTGATTTTTATCGAACATTTTTCATTTTCGCAAACTAAGTATATGGCCACTATATTAAGTGAACATATGTGATGTTAAGATTATTTTTATCTTCTAAAATGGATTTGGAGAATAAATAAGAATTAAATTAATTTAACATCTAAAATATGTACTTGTGAATGATATTACACACACTCGGTCAGTACAGTAAGTATATGTATACATATATGTATATGTGAATAAAAATGAACTTAAGTCATATCAAGTCATATCCTATGATTTATTACGGTTATCCTTTTTCGGTTTTATCACACTTAAGATTTAATTCACATGTAGTACAATAAAAATGTATTTTTTTTCATTCTGTTCTTCATATTTTGAAAGATAACATATGTATGCATATTTTTTGTTTATCGTATCCTATACGTGGACGAATGTAATTTTTTTCATTACATAAAACATAAATGTGTGTAAATATAAGGATATACATATACATATGTAAATGTTGAATAAAGTATGTACATATGTATGTATACATTGCAAAAAAGTAGAATGCAAAATTTTCAATTACTTTTTATGTTTCATATATAATTTATAAAGGATGAATAGCAGATAATCGTATTCATATGTATGTATATGCGTACATATATTTCATGAATTTATTAAGTGATATAATGAAAATGAAGATTGTTATCATTTTACATAAAAAGTTTTTACATACGAATATTTGCTCTGTTGTATATGTTACACAATAAAGAAAGGACTTTTCTATGAAAATTTCAACTAAAATATAAAATAAACGATTATTTGAAATATGATAAGTTCAATGAAAAGAATTTATTTCATTTTTTTTTTTTTAAATTCATGTGGTTAGATATCTAATTTCATTCATTTTATATGCCTAAAATTTGATTAATTTTTTTAAATCTTTTTAAAAATGTCGAAAAAATGTTATCATAAAATCCCTTAAAATACATCATTCTCATACTCATACATGAAAAAAATAAACCTAAATTTAAGAATGAACTTTCAAAAATTCTTTTTAAATGGATATGTTTATAAATACCAATACAATGAAAACTTTTTCTAAATGATTCTGCTACTTTAAAAAACAAATAATCATTGAATGAAATAATAAAAAAGAGAAGGAATGAGCAGAAATTTTCAATTGATCTTGAATTTCTATATGAAAAGAAAAAAAAAATTAGAAAGTTTCGTAAGCCCCTATAAGAGCATTATAAGTATGTAATATAGAAGGAAAATACTCGAATATTAGTAGCTTATGTTGTATTTTGCTGAAATTGTATTCTAAAAGTTTCAAGCTAATTCTAAAAACTGAACCAATAATTAAATTTTATTTTCACTTGTAAATTGTTTTCCTGTTTCGAAACAAATTTATATCGGTAATAATTGTTGTGTGTGTAGTATTTATTTGTACGTATTGAAGTTGAGTATCAATTTTATTTCAATCTATTTTTTTCTGTTGTTGAAAAGTTTTGAGTGGTGATTTTTTGATTTTATTCATCTTTTAAAAATTTAATATTAGTATAAATTGTGGTAGTCAATATTCTATGAAAATTGCATTTTGTAAAATGGAAACAATATATTTCCATCTATCCTTCATAATGTCATTTTTCTTAAAAATGTTTCTCTATTTTTTTTTTATGAAATTTCAATAGGTATGAGCCAGGAAGACGTGAAGAAGTAATGGAATGTCGATATAATCAAAATGAAGGATATGTTATATTCTCAGCAATGGGTTCATTCTTTATACCGATGTCTGTTATGATTTATGTATACGCTAGAATATCATGCGTAGTTGCATCACGTCATGATAAAATGGCTGATATTGGAGTTCATAATAACGTAAGGAATAATTTGTGTTTTTTTTTGTTTTTTTTCAATAGAAAGGAATGTCAAACTTTGATTGAGGTTTTAGTTTTATTTTTCTAACTAAAATAAAATTCTTACTCATGATAAATATGTGTTGTGTAATTTTATTTTCAGAAATTTAAACGTTATCCACATGATGAAACTGAAAATGAACAAGATTGTTCCGAACAGGATAGCACAGGAATTTGTAATAAAAAATTGAATGCTGGACGAACATTATCGAATCAGACGATCATTAAAGATCTTCAGGATACAATTATAGAAGATAACGAAATAGCAAGACAATGTAAAAATGGTAGTTACGAATTGGTGACAACGTCAACATCATCTCGAACGCCATCATTCAAAAGAACACCATCACTGAATGCAAAATATTCATCAGTTGTAATCACGACTGGTGCTAGTGGTGGTGGTGTTAGCATTGGTACAAATGTTAATAGTGCCAATACTGGTAATGGTAGTAGTTTAAATCTTAGTTCTGAACATTGGACATTCGGTAATCGTCAACATAGTATTCGACATCATCTTCATCACAATAATCATCATAATCATAACCATCATCATCACCATAATCATCATCATCATCTACATACAACATCAATATGTAATAATGATAAATATAATAGTAGTGGTACGACAACAACAGTTATTCGTAACACTCGTGTACATCAGAAATCACTAACGAATCGTATCACATCATTGAAACGTGAAAATAAAACAACACAAACTTTGAGTATTGTTGTTGGTGGTTTTATAGCATGTTGGCTACCATTTTTTATTTACTACCTCATGACACCATTTTTAACTGAAGAATCAGTTAATCCAGCATTGGGAAAATTTTTAACATGGCTCGGTTGGTTTAATAGTGCAATTAATCCATTCATTTATGCATTTTATAGTGTTGATTTTCGTGCTGCATTCTGGAGATTAACATTAAAAAGATTCATAAAGAATTCACAAAAAGTCCAATTTCCAAATACGATGTCGATGCGTCGGTAATGGATTTTAATGTTTAACAAATAATAAATTAGCCTTTTAAAAAAAATGTGAAAAAAGAAAATAAATTTATCAAAATGAATTAAGAAGATAAAGAACAAAAATATTTTTAATCCAGTCTAAAATAAAATCAGAGTGATATTTTAACAAGAACATATGTATACAGAACAATTTAAACAAAGAAGAAGAAAAAATTAAAATGAAAAAAAATTTTTTTTTTCAGTAATTTATTTTTTAATTTAATTGGATGATTAAATCGAGAATAAGTAGATACTTATTTTTATATTTATATTTTTAATAGTATACATACTCGTATATTTCGAAAAACGAAAATAACAATGATATTCCTTCACTGAATAAAGGATGAATGATTATTATGTAATTTGTTATAGTAGTAAGTATCTTTACTCTTCCATATCAATCTTTTTTTATTGTCGAATTGTTTCTTTAGCCACATATAAGTATTTAATTTGATTTGACATTGAATTCATGATCTATTTAGAATGATACGTACATATATATCTTCTTCCTGTAAAGCAAGAAAATAAAAGCTCTTTCATCTTCAATTTCTAATTAATTCAGAATTTCTAAAAATATTGATATGAAATTATTTTTTGTATAGAAAAGGAGTACATCCAAGTATGTACTTACATAACTTTATATTTCTTTCTTTGGTTTATTTTCCATTTTTTCATACCTAAAAAAAAGTTTTTAAATACACATACAAGTTTTTTATGTATATAGGTAAGAAAAAAATGTATTATCGTGATTACCGTAGAATGTGCGCTTACATTCGAAATAATCAAAAAAAAAAAAAAAATAATTCTATTTCCAGACATAATATGAACTTTATGTAATCTGTGAGTGTATGATAAAACTGAAAATAGTTTGGTATACTTATATATTATGTGGATTCATTTATATAATTATGTATATAATTGAAAACAACATAAAGCGTATTGCAAATATATACAAGTTTTTCAGTGATTTTAGTTCTTTAATGTTACAAAAAATTATCTAAAAATTAAATTTTAAAATGCAACAAGAAACAAGAAAAGTTTATCCACTTTATATAAATATGTACTTCGTCACTCTTCTTGTATTATTAATTTTTATTTCATTTCCTTTTTCTTTTTAACTCATTTTCTTTAATGTAATTATCTTTCAAAAATTTTTGCTTTTTTTAATTTTTTATTTACAACAAATTATTTTCGTGTATATTCACTTATAAATTTAATATGTTTAAAAATTATTTTTAATTAAATTTTTCATTTTCTCTTTTCCTAAAAAAAAAATAACAATAAAAGCATGAAATTTTGTCAAGTGAATATTTCTCAATGATAAATTTAATAGATTCATGAGATATTTTTCAATACTGCTTTTATTACATAAATTTCTCTTTTACGATTTTCATTTAAAAACATTTCAGAATTTTAGATTACATGATTATTTATTATTCATTTTAAATTTAATAATCCCGCATACTTATTTCTATACTCTGAAACATTATCCTTGAATCATTTACATACTTACTCGTATCTTATAAATTTTAATATGAAACTCGTATACACATACATGGTGCTGGATGGTGCTGGTGTTAGAGGTAGGTAGGTGTGGTTCTGGTTAGGTGGTTGTGCATGTAGTGTAAAATTGAATGAATTAAAACACAGAAAAAAAAAATAAAATTTCAATATATTGACATATGGTAATTTGTTCAAAGATTTATTTTATGGAAAAATTTGAAATTTATTTTTTTGAAAAATCAAGAAAAAATAAATCAAAAATCAAGAAATCATATACATACGAGTACTTATGTACCGTCATAAGAAAAATTATTTTCATATTCATTTTTCGTATAATCGCGTAATAAACAAAATGAAAAGAAACTTTTCCAAGATTTTATTTAATGCATTTTAAAGTTTTTCTTTCAATTTCACTTCGAGAATCGAAATTGTGTGTAAGATGAAATTTTCATTTTGTTTCATTTCATTCTCATTTTATTTTTCATTCATTTTATTCACTCTCATTTCTTTTTTTTTTTGGAATTACTTTAATATGCTGTCAAATTGTCAAATTACACATTCTATTGTGTACATGATGATGTTCATATTTAAGTTGAAATAATAATTTTTAAATTGTTGAATAAAATTTTGCAATAAAAAAGCAAAACTGTTATAAAAAACACGAAAAAAAAAAAAATTCATTAAAGTTTCAACTACTACGAGTTACATTTAAAAAACTTTTTAAAACTTTTTATATTTCCTATTCAGTGGAGTATGAACAAGTTAAAAGTTACATACATATTTTCGCGTTATATAAAATGTACATAATGTACGAAATATATGTGTAACACAAGAAAATATTCAAATTTACTACAGTAAAAGTATATAAAATGAAACAATTTATGATACGTTCATATAGGATATGTTTGATTTATATCTGTATCTACACTTGTTTCAATGAAAAGCAAATGAAAGAAATAATATTAGATTTTCCAAAAATTTTTTTTCTACAATTTATTTATTTTGTTTGAGGAAATGAATACAAATATAAAATTTCCCAATATAATTACAACTAAAACAAAAATATTTATGATAAAATTTTTGAAAAAAAAGCAAAATTAATGAAATTTGACTAGAAATTACGTATGTATTTTAGAAAAATAAAAAATTATTTATTCGATAAATATTTAAAATAAATAAATTATTGTATATGTACATATACGGGGGGAATTAACGCTAACAGATAATTAAAATGAATTTTAAAGTGTATTTCTATGTGTAATAACAAAAAAAATAAATAAATATGTACATAATATTTATTGTAAATATGTATATTAATAAAGTACATAATGACGAATAAGATCCTTACTAGAAATTAAGAAAAAAAAAAATGAATAAGTAGAGAATTTAAAAAAAAAAATTAATTTTAACGATTATTTCATTCAAATATAAAATTTGCAGTTTTATTTTATTTCATTTCATGAAAAATTTTTTAAATCATTATTTCTGGAAAATTGCAATAAATGTACTCATGTGAAGTAATATTTCAGGATATCAATTTACCTTCTAACAAAAAATGAATGATTGATATAATTTGTAAGCTTGTTATTTTCAATTTAGATTTTATCATATTTTTAAAACATGAAGATATCGCCAACAGAATGTAATACCATTGACACATTTACAAGTAAACTTTTGCATATGTCAATTGTGATGTGGTTATTTTTTTTTTATTTTTTTAGATAAATGAGGTTACTAAAGGTTACTAAACTCAGTAATTAGTTATCTTACAAATTCATATTTAACTGCGAGTTAAAATAAATTTTTCGGCCTGAATGCTGAATACATCTGCATGGTATAACCAGTTAATATGATAATAATTATAATAAGTGTGATCAAATACTTAAGTGATTAATCACTGCCTAATCCACATTGTCAATAAATTACATACTTTATAATATCGATAAAAATTTGGTATATATGTATGTGCCATGTGTCAATGATACAACAGGCAAGCCAATTCATCGCAATAATTTTAATTTTGAATTCAAGTGAATCTAATCAACTAAACTGTTCAAAATAAAGTTAAACTAATTATTTAATTGGTATTAGTTCATTAGTTCAAAGTGTAGTCATGAAGTCTAAGATAAATTCGGTCGGTTCAAATCAAATTTTGTAATTTTATCAATGATTTTTATTTTTATTTTTTTTTTTAATTATTCGTGGTATGAAGTTAATTATGATTTGACATATTTTGAAGATTAAAATTGAACAGAAGCACTGATGAAATGAATTAATTAAATTTTAATTTTTAATATGAAATTATTTTTTGACCTAAATAAAATCCAAAAATTTGTTTTCTATTACTCGGTGAAATTATTGAAATTCAAAAAATTCAACAATTTGTACAAAAATCACTTCATACGTTCAAGTATGAATGTCTCAATTTATTTATGTATGAATACTATATACAGATACACCATAAATTCAATGTGTAAAATAAATTATTTTTATAAACGTATCTATGTATAATGTCCGTACATAGATTACTAAAATAAAAACAAACACATAGGTCGTTATATACATTATGTAATATGTGGAATATGTATGCACGTTTTAGTAGTAACCACATCACCATAAATTTACCAAAAATTCTATTATTTTTCATTATTATTTAATTGGTTCAGGATAATGGTAATGATGAGGCAAAAGCATCGCCACACAGAGATTACATGAGGTATGGTATTTGGAATAGTGGTTGCGAAAACTGAAACGTACGAGCTCTTTCATAAGTGTGAACTACTGAAAATACTGCATGTTCATAATATTCACATAAATCGTTGGATAAAAAAAAATTTAATGACATCTTACATGTACGTATATATATTATATGTTGTGTATATAATAATATATTCGAAAATTTATTATTTTCATATTTATAATTCATAAGCATGCACACAATAAAATTTTTGTGTTGAGAATCCAGACTGATATGAATGCGTTTATGTACTAATATTACTTTTATGTACATTTACTATACACTACATTTACACGTGTACGTGTGTATTTGTATAAAATATTTAGGATAAAAAAAACTAATATTTGAATTTAGAAATTAATCGATATATGTACAATGTATTAAGAATATTTATGTACATGCATGAATTAATAAATTTGCATATACATATTATATAAAAAACATGCACATGTATGTTTAATATTATGCATATGACCGTATATAATGTATACATTATATGATAATGGGCTTAAAATTATTAAATAAGATTAAATAATTAAAAGAATATAATTAAATTGAACAAAAAAAAATTCATTTAGAAAGGATTTAAACAAATAAAATGTTATTGTAAAAAATTCAAATATGTATGTACATATTAGCAGGTACTGTATAATGAATAAGTATGATCGTGTATGATGTAATTAAATATTTTATATATTGTAATTCATTTTAATATGAACAAATATATAGAATAGAAAACATTTATTTATGTTTAAAATTTTTGAATTTCGCTAATTATTTACATATATTTATTTTTACGTAATTACATATGTGCGCATATTGTGTTTACATTCAATTTATATATACCATATACATACTCGTAAGTAACTACGTGTGTTTATTTGAGTGCATTTATTTTGATTTTATTCAAAACATATAAAATAAAACGAAATGATTATGTTAAAAATAAGAAGGATCAAAAAAAAATTTTTTTTAAATTAAACGCATTATGTACAATATGCATCATACATATGTATATATGTATGTATATGTCCATTTGTAACATTTTACATGTATAATTATGTAATATTTATAATAGTGATTATACAAATTTGAAAATAATAAAAATGTTTTAATTCTACATAGAAAGGTACATACATGTGTATATATTACATATGTATGTACATAGTCTATATCTATAAAATATTTAATAAAATATATCTAGATTGTATAAGTTAAAAAATAAAAAAAAAAAATAAAAAACAAAAAATGCAAAAATAACAAAAATAATTAAAATAAAACATAAATTCCATATTAAATACATAAATAAAGTTATAAATGCAAAAAAAAATAAATTGTTGTGTTTCTTTTAAACAGAAATAAATACCGTCTGGATAGATGTTTGATCAAAAAATTTGATTCTTCCCCAATTACGGACATTTTATCAGAAGTTCTCATTGAATAATTTTCACAGTAATATTGCCTCTATTTTCAGTATAATTATTATACTGGTAGCTTAACATAATTTTATTACGGTGATTTTGAGTATTAATTACTTAATATTATTACTTGTCTAGAGAAGCTTTTAAACTTTTAAACATTCTATCCTCGGTAGATTACTAGCAAATTTATTCTCGCTATCTTTAAAATTCATCGTATAAAACTTTCATTTTTATTGAAGACTAGTGTGTGCCTGCGACTTCGTCCGCATTGTCATAGAGCAATAAAACAAACCACGATGTACAGAATAAGAGAATAATGAAAGCCCGAGCGAAGAAGCTCTTTGTAAAGCTTTATGTTATTACGTCATTTCTATCGAGTTTGTAATTCAATTACCACGATCAACCACGATTATCAGTTCATTTAGAAGAAAAAGCTTTTCATACATTTTATAGATTTTTTTCAGACCTTCATCTGTTTAAATCAAATTTTTATTGTTTTAAATAATAAATTTTGGAAAAAAAAGTAGCCTATTATTTGTGGGAGAAATTGCTCTTTCAGATAAAAAAAATTCCATTAAGATTGGTTCAGCCGTTTTCGAGATTACCCGGAACATACATACATACATACATTCATACAGACAGACGCAACAAATTTATTTATAAGATTATCTGCCTTATCATGATATTCGAAGACGAAACGTTTCGTATCGTCTTGTTGAAAACGCGATCATGATATTCGAAACGTTCCAATTTCAAACGATTTTCATCGTCTACTCAGTCGATAGCATTTTGTTCATCGTTTACATATAAATTTATTTTTTTTTTTGGTTTTTAATAGAATTTTTTTTATTTAAAGCATATTACTAATATTTGTGAATATTAATATTAAATTAATTTTTTTAAAAAAATGGAAATTATTATTAAAAATGATATTTCAAAACATCAACAAAATAATAGAAATGACATCGAACCCTTTTTTCTTACAACAAAATTGGAAATTGTATGAATTAAACATTAAAGCTTCGTTTTTATAAGGGATTTATATTGTACCACTATAATGTACCACTTAATATTCGAAACGATGAAGGTTCATAATAGCAATTTTATATCGTATCGTTTCGTTTCATCGTTTCATCGTTTCATCGTCTTCGAATATCATGATAAGGCGGTATCTCTATGCTCATAATCTCATTGAAACTCTCATCCAAAAAATCTTAAAATAAAAATCCTTTTTTATCATTATGAAAATGAATTATTAATTTAAAATTCATGTAATATTCTCTATATTTTTGGGAATTATTATTAATTATAGCTAAAATCCAAAATAAAATTATGAACTCTTATATATACAAAATTCAACGTTACAATATAAGAACTATACGCGTTATATACACACTACAGCACAAGAATGTTACAGATGAAAAATTTTCAACTATTTCAAATGGTGGGAACAATAATTAAGCATGAAATCAACTGGAATGCTGAAACTGTAAGATGAATATAAAATGATTTCGATTATATATTATTTCAAATTTATATTAAATACATTAAGTATATGTACATATTTGGTTAAGGTTACTTTGAAATTAATAATTTTGTTCACGTTTTTTTTAGAAAAAACAATCTTTTTTTATTATATAATAAAACCATTAAAAATGTTTTTATACGTTTTCAAAATTTTAATTATGTTTAGGACTTTTTTGTTTTTTGAGAAATTTACAAAAATTTAAAAAGTTTATTTTGATTATTTTTTTCTTTATTTTTTGTATAATTTAATTTTAACTAAACTGAAAATTTTCTGAACATTAAATACTGTATGCTGTATGTAGGTACATAAAAAATATTTAAAGCATACCGTCAATTTGGTATTATATCATTTATTTTTATTTTTTTATTTTTTGGAATTACTTTATAGATTATTATAGAAATGAAATTTATTTGGAATTACAAATAGCAGGTAGGTATGAATGAAGGATGACACGAATAATTTTGAGTTTTAATTTTAATCGAAAAATTTAAATTAAATTCAACACTCAATTAAACAGATGAATAATTTTAAGAAATTCTTGAAATTTTATGTCAATATATGTACTACTTATGTACGTATAGTATATCTGAAATCATGTTTTTCTTGTCAAATTTATTAAAAATTTCAAAAAAAATTACCAGACAATCAAAATACTCCATAAACAGTATATGAGTACTGTATAATAATCAACAATTTATTTTTTTTTTATTTAATACTTACCTTCAAATTGAATATGTAAATAACGCAACCGAATTCTGATATGCAGACTGATAAAAATAACATTATAAGGTTAGTATGAAAATAATTACAACTCGCTATAGACTCTAGACGGTAGATGCATCAAAATTTAACTAAAATCTTACACGCAAAAAATAGTTACTTTAAAGCAGTAATATAATGATGAATTAACTGTCAAAAATGTTAACTCATTAATTCGTAAGTAAATGTCAATATTTTTTAACTATGATACATTTACATAGACATGCGATGGTTTTCCCCCAAAAAAATAAATAACAATTTGTGTAGGTATTAGGACCCAAGCTACGAGAAAAGTATTAAAAAAATTCCATCACGTCCATTTCCTGAGAAAAGGATATACACATTTGAACCCTTCCGCAGATAATTTATAGCGATTTAATACTTTATAAAAATTGGGTATTTTATAAAAATTACATGTTTCTATTTATCACAACTTTATTAAATTATTCTTTTTTTTACAATATTACCGACTGCTATACGAGATGAGTACAAACTGTATATGAGTTAAAAGATGATAAAAATAACTGCTTACTAATTATGACCTGACTCTCTAATTTACACATTTTCTTTGTTTTTACATTAAAAGTATCAAATCTCTGTTATCACTATTTAATTTCTATTTTTGAAACATTAATTGTTTACAATACATACATAATATTGAATTATCATATTCATTTACAGTGTATTGCAAACCAAGTTGCCTACAAATTGATTCTAAATAACTCGGTAACGAGTCATATCCAATCGACCTCGGAATTTTAGGGTCAAGAATAAAAAAAAAATGTACCTAGTGCATTTTTTCTCAGGAATCTAATTTTTTCTCAAAATTTTTCAAAAAATTTACCATAAATTTTGACTTCAGGATCTCTTTTTGTTTAGAACAGAATTCCAAATTACTTGTTATAGCACATCAAAAGAAATTTAATTTTGTTCTCTACGGCCATTTCTTGGAGAACATTAAATTTTGCTACGTAGATTGTATGATAAGTTACACGTGATTTTTTATTGGAAGAAAGGAAGAATCTTGCTTGATAATTTCAAAAAAATGTGTTGCAATGTGAATATAAAAATGCATATTTTCTACATTCGCATATTAGTTTCTTTCCTGAAAAACTTGGTGCAGTTAGTGAAGAACATCGAGAGTGATATCACCAGAATATTAAAATCATAGAGTTGAGTTATCAGATGGCTCACTATTGATGGTATGAAAAGGATGAACCGTATCGCAGTTACAGTACAGAAAGAATGAAAAGAAGTTTTGAAGAAAGCAGTCAGAAGATAAGTCTTCATAATTTATCTAGTTTTTTAGCCTTTAGTTTATTAGCAGAACTAATGCCGTTCATTTTGTACCTAAACATTCAATTTTAATTATTATTGTATTTTTACATTTCAATTTTTCATAAAAACTCTTAAAAAATGGTTAGTAATTCTGTAAATATGAATATCCTTGATAAAAAAATAACAAAAATGTGGTTTAATTCAGAATATCTAAACAAATAAAAAAAATGCATAATTATACTTGAAGGGGAAGAAAAAAGATAAATTTCGCAGGCTTGTGTTATTTTCGCCATTTTCAGTTTCAAATATGTCAATTAAATTCATCTCATCTTATACCATCATAGACATTTACAAAGACGTTTACAAAGTTTTGGTGTGAAGTTCTAAATTCTAAATAAATTACAAAATTCTATTTGAAGAATAAATTTTTCAAATGAAAAAAGGACAAAAATGGGAATGTAATTGTTTAGGTATACGGTATATAGTAAGTGGTAATTAAATTTTATAGAAAACAAAAAAATTAAAATAAAATTTAAATAAAAATTTTTGTACAATTTTTCAAATGAATTTTTCTTATCTAAAGCATTTTTTATTATTTATACACTCTAGAATAATGTTGAATTTTAATTTTAATGTTAAAAATAAATTGATTGATTCGAATATTCGAAAAAAAAAAACAACAAGAAAAACAAGATAAATTTTGATTAAAAAAATATAAAAAATACTTTTCTCTTTTTCGTTAATTTTATTTTGTCTGATATGTAAAAAAAAAGGAAGAGTAATTTGTATTTTCTTTTCCTGTTTGCTTTTTTGTTGTTGTTTTCATTTTTTATTTTGTACATTTCATTTAGATACTCATAAAAATTCATTTGTATAATGTCGTATTTGTTACGAAATAAACATTTTAAACATAAATGTAGTATAGTGCTTTTTTAAAAACACCATACAAATAAGCTAAGTATATTTCTAAATTATTATTGATTGTATTTTTATTTATTTTTCTTTCATTTGTATCGGTGCCATTTTTATATATTGTACGCCATCATTTTTTTAATCGTATTATCTATACATATAGAGTACATTATATCGAGTTCGAAATTATTATAAACTTTATGTATATAAGATCATTAATTACTGTATAATTTTGTTAATTTTTTTTTTTTTATTTTTTTTTTATTTTTGTATTAACTTAATTCATTTATAATAATGTATAGGTACACATAAATATACGACATACATATACGAGCACATATGTGGTGCATGCATGCATGCTGTTAATAATTATTTTTAATAATTTCATATTAATTATACGATATTTATGCATGCACATTAACATTATGTATGTCAGCATAAAATTGTATACTACATATATATATGTATGTATATGATCTAATTTAAATTTATTTCATTATTTTTTTGTTTTTGTTTCAGTTAATGTATTAGAAATTAAAATTTTTATATTTTTTTTGGCTAATGTGGCACTCCATATTCACTACTTGGAGTTTGTGGAATTGATGGTGATGGAGCACCATAATCACCTGAGGGTGCTGGTGCAATACTATTCGGATATGGTCCACCAGTTTCTTGTTTCTAAATAAATCAATGAAAAAAATGAAAAATTCAGAAAATATTTATAATTGAAAAAAAAAAAAAATATTTTCATAAAATCATATGAAGTAGTACCTGAGTTTTATAACGAATGAAATAAACCTCTGGTTTACTTGGTTGCGTTGGTGCCGGTGTCGGTATAATAATTTCTGGCTGTTCGTCTGGTTTTTTAACGAGAACATAAACAAGAGTTTTTTCCTCGTTTTGCTGTATCGGTGGTATTATTGGGGCTTGTGGTGGTGGTGGTGCTGGTGCTTTTATGAAAACGATTTTATAATGTTTTTGTGGTGGTGGAAAAGATATTGGTTTCCTAAAAATGAATTCAAAAATTACATACGAAAAAAAAAGAACAAAAATTCGATATGAGAACGTAAACACATCACATAATGGTTTCTTTTCTTGCACATACTCGTACAAATACAGATATTTGTAATCGTTTGATAATGAGTTTGAATACAAATTATGCAAATTTTAATGGAACTATAATTGGATATAAAAAATAAGGATTTAAAACGGATCATATGGTAATAATTTTTCAGTTTAAGCACGATAATCTAATGCGACATTTTGTTCTTTTTCGTTTACAATTTGAAATGGAAATTTCAAATATGAATTTATGTGTGTAATTTTCATTCGAACAAATTCGAAATTCAGAGAAAAAAATAAATGAATATGTAGAATAGAACGATCTTGTTTATTTTAGGGATTATCAATGAATCAGGATATATTGGTATGTACGTAGCATATGCACTTTTAAAATGTGAATTCATAAAAATCTTATTAAGTTTTGAAATATTGAAATTGGATTTGTTAAGTTCATAATTCATACAGGATTTCTTTAAGAGCAATGGAATCAGTTGAATTTTCTTATAGCTCTTCAATAAAATTGAATTAATTACGTTTAAAATATTCGCTTTGATTTCGCAAAAAATATAAAATAAATTTTTAAGAGAAAAACGGAAGTATTTAATTACTGAGAAAATTCCTTAGGAAAATATTTCCAATAGAAAAATTCCATTATTTTTTATTTTCTTCTGTTAATACAAAATATATACAAATTTGATATACGATTCAAACGTGATAATGACCTATCGCCGCATATTATTACAATACGATGAATGTTAACGATATGACCGTATCGTATCTACAATCTTGATGGTGGGTTTTTTTTTTGTTTTTATTTTTTATTTTTAGTTTAGTAGAAAATAATGGCGATAAAATGCAAATGTTACTGACTGTGAATTTAATTGAAAAAACAAACATACATATATGTTATTTGTATACTCTTATCGTATAATGTATAATATTATTGTTTTTCTTATAAATTTAGTAGTATGTTATTTTTCTTTCAAATTCTTATTGTTATAATATTACATATCGAAAAGAAAATATAAAACAATGTACATACAAAAAAAAAAAAGAAAAAGAAAAAAAAAATGAAATATAATAATGTTAGAAAAAAATGTATTTTCCTTTATTTGTTTTTTTTTCTTGTTTTTTATATATAAATAAATGAACATGATATGTTTAATTATACGAACGAACGAAAAATTTACACATTCGAGTATATCAGTATATGTATGTATATGAATAGAGAATATAATCATGATGATAATGATAATTAGATATGTAGGTGTATACTAGTGTAATAAGAAATGTATACTTGCTTGATATGCAATCAGTCAATAGAACTGTATAAATATGTATGTACAATTCGTATATGTTTAGTTGTAATTTCATATTTTCACAATATTAATAAAAAAAAAAATTGTTTTCCGGATTTCCGGAAAAAATTTTACAAAAATTTTACTTCACTTGTACATTGACGAGTATGAAAAAAAAAATTTATTAAAAATCCGTATTCAATGTATTCATAGAAAATTTAAATAATGAAATTATTTTCTAAAAATGAAAAATTAAGGAAGAAATGAACAAAATACGACAAAAACCAAATACTGAAATTGAAAATGTGGAAAAATTTTTTTGTTTTTCAAGATTCCACTATTTAGATGTACATACATGTCTGTCAACAGACATCACCGTACGTCGTAAATGTAGATATAAATTTATGAAAATATCAACAACAACAACAAGAAAAAATAAATTCAAATTTTATTATTAAATTACAAATGATGTGTATATACACAAACATAACATATACATATGTTTTCGTAGTTATCATAATTTCATTTTAGTGCATTTCTATATTCGTTTCGATTACGTTTAAATTTAAACTGAAAGCACCTGAAAGTAATAATCACGACAAGTACATAATATGATTAACATCATCAACATTCACTTATTTATAAATATTTTTCTTTTTAAATAAAAATATTTGTTACTATATCATATTACTGATTTTCTACTGGTTGTCATGTTTCTATACATTAATAATCTAAATCAACATTCGAATTATCGTTATCGTTAACGTTATCAATATTTTCATAATTATATATTCATAAGATATACTCGCCGACATAAGTTATATTATCATCATCATCATCATCATATCATAAATTCAGATATATTTAATGTTTGTTTATCATAAACTGCATTTTAAAAAAAAAAAAATCATGAATGAACAAATGAATAAATTATCATCGTTACTATTTAATTTCAATTTTCAATTTAGTATTGTACGAGTTCACATTTGCATAATGTACATACATACCAATTACCATGATGCTAAGTAAATATTTTAAAATTGGAAAAGTGCATTGAAAATGATTTCCTATATAGAAATACCATAAAAATATGCACATTATGTCTCTATGTACATGTACGTATGCATGTTGATTTCGAATTATGTAGTACATTTGTATATAGAGTAAAATTTATACGAAAATTTTACAAAATAAAAATTATATTTAATAACTATAATTCTACAAAAATAAATTATGTAAAATGTATCTCATACCTTGCTGGTACATATTCTGGTTCTGGTGGTGGAATATGAACATAAACATGCTTATGAATGACTGGAGGTTGTGATGGTGGTCCATATTGTGTTGGTGGACCATAACTACCGCTTGGTATCGCTGTACCAAAACTTGTACTAGAAATTGATGGTATTGCTGATGACGGAGCATTATATTGATATGGTGATGGAGGTTCTGGACGAGCTGATACAGCTACATATAAAACTGATGCTACCTAAATATTTAATAAATAATAATCATAAAAAATAATAAATGTTTACAAACAGATAAACATAAAAAATTAAATGTGCATAGTATGAAACAGAAGCATATATACATATATGTGTGTTACATAATTTATGCAGCTAATACTGCATTTAATGTTCTTTTATGATTTTATTTATAAATTTAAAAATTCATTTTTATTACTAATTGCTGTTAATTTCAAATTTTTAATGAACAGACGAATATTTTTAAAAAAAAAAATTTTTAAATGAATATTAAACGTCACTTTATGTTTAGTTGCAGCAGTAAATGTATATACTTAGTTAATCCGTTTATGTGTAACTAATTTATTTTTAAAATAAAAATCAAAAAAACAAAAAAAAAAGCTAAAAAAAATTTTTCGTCTTCTTATTTTCTATATTTTGGTTACAATTCCCATCATAAATACTAAATAAATTGTGTAATGTATATACAGACAGATGTTCATAATGTAATATTCATCATCCATTCATTTGAAAAAAAAAACATTAATATTACATTTTATGGGTACTCTTGTATATTTTTTTACATCGTAAGTTTGTGTATCTATGTACTGTGTTGGTATATTTAAAATAATAAAAGAAAATACTACAAATTGAAATTATGTATTTAAGAAAATATCAGAAATCAAAGTACGTTTATACGCATACAAAGTATACCATATGTATGTTCAAACATTATTAAATGCACTTTAAGAGATATATAAAATGAAATTATTTTACTATAAGCTTTTGTGTAAAATTATGAAGAAAACGAAGAATAAATTATATGTTGTTGTTGCTATTTTTTTTTTATCTATTTAAAATTATAATTTTAAAAAAAAAGATCATGTCAATTGTAAGATGCTTCTGATTGTCTTCTCTTGATGGCTTTTGTATTGCAGCAGACGACGGTTTTATTTTATTTTACTATTTTGGTTCTGTACAAAAAGTACATATAATATAGGTATAAGGTATGTGTATGTATGTACTTCTGTTTTTCTTTTATTAACATTTCATTTTGTTGTCAAGAAGCTGACAGTGTTAAAGAAAAATTATGATTTCGAAAACTTTTAAATTTTTTTTTTTTATTTTGAAAACAAAAATACATGTAAATACACAATCGAGTATGTTATGAGTGTTTAGATAATAACAAATGACGTTGACGTTGTCTGTGTACAATCAGAAATTTTCAAAAAAAAAAAAGCAATTTATAAAAGATTTGTAAATGAAAATGTACACAGTGTGTGTAACACTTACACTTAATTGTGGTATAAAAGTGAAGAAGAAGAAGAAGAAGACGAAAAAACAAAATTCATTGATGAAATTATGAAATGACTACATTCATTTCTATGTAGAAATTAAATTTGTAAAACGTTTAAAAGTACACGAGTATATTGTGATGATGATAGCGTATGCGAAACAGTGATTACATAAAAGTAAATCCTCACATTTTGTAGTAGATCGTATATATTTGCATTCACCATTAATGATGATGATGATGATAAGCTATGTATAGATGTATATATTTGAGATATATATATATATTGATGTTAAAACTCAATAAATTTATTTTATTCACTTTTTCAAATTTTTTGATATTCAGATAAAGATATGCACAATGCATTTATTAATCAAACCATAATTTTTGCATATACAATATTTGAATTCTGTAAACTATACTCGATTATACTAATCGATTGCAAAATCAAATTGAAATTCTATAAATTTGAATATCACCATAACGAATAAAATTAAAATTATTTAAAAATATTGTTCGCCAACCAGAGATAAACATATTATTGTCTTGTGGCTGTATACAGTTTTGTATCAGTGCAGTACTCTATCACATTTTCATAACACGCTCATATTAAAACCGTTACATTAAAGATTTTATTTTTAAAAGTATCCTGTAACATAACAAGAAATTTATATGAAATATTTCGTCCTGTCGTCTACACATTTTATATCGATTTAATTCTTATATTGAAGCTTCAAATAATTTAAATGGCAAAAATCTTCATTTTTTTTTCAGTTGAATAAATTCCGTAAAATTAAAAAATTTATGTGCTGTAGACTCAATATTGATTTTACAACTTATTTATTCGGAGAATTACAATGAAATTTTATAATTAAACAACAAAAATAAACCCTGACATTTTATTGACGAATCTCGTGAAATAAATTAATTAACTAAGCTATATAATAAAAGGAGCTTATAGTTATTGATACAATTTCATTTAAGCATATTCACAATTCATAAATTAATGACATTCAACCGAAAAATTAATCATTTTGAACTCTGCTTAATTAATAAACAATTAAAAGAAATCTGTTTCATATTTTGATTCTTTGAATGAATCAAAATTTATTAAGTTCAATGATTGAAATGAAAAACAAATAAATTTAAATATCGAAAATAATTACTAGGAAATTCTGGAATCTTTCGTATTACTCAATCTTGTTGGTTTTTTGGAAATTTGTAACTGAAATCAATTCACATACTTGTTCATTGAAATTGAAACATTGATAGATGGTATATGTAGAACTTTGTTAATGACATACCAATGGTTAACAGTTTTTTTTTTATCTGTTTTTTTTTTTTTTTATATTCATTTCAAATTACATAAGCATGCATAATCAGTGAATATGTAATCATACATATTTATATTTTTAAATTATAATTTTTTATGATTTTTATTAATTTTCAGTACAATCTTTTCTCCCAATTTTACCATTATTTCTGATTACATTTATTCTGTAAGTTTATTTAAAATAATAATAATTAGTAGTGTATATATACTATATTAACTATACTTTACTGCACAAAAACTGTCAATAAATTTATATTTTCCATACACATTAAATGAACCATTTATATACAAGCAACAAAATGAAGCACTTAAATTAAAAAAATAGCACATACCACAAAAAATGTCTGCATTTTTACAAAATTTTATATTAACTTATTCCTTCTCCGATGCTCTTACACGAACGTTAAATTATGATTTTTTTTTCCAATAAAACTTTTTATGGCTATCCTTATTTTATATAATTTTAACGTTGTTCTATGTTCTCTTGTTTTTTAATTTAGCAAACAACAAGGAAAAATTGTTGAAAATAAAAAACAAAGCAAAAAAAAAAAATAAATTCAAAATCCTTTTTTATAATACGTTTTGTACTTATATCCGTGTAGTTAATTAATTAATTTATTAAATTGCTGATTTTTATTATTGCACGTCCCCAAACATGTACTACTCTATATATTGTGTGTATAACGAATATAATATAACTAACACTTTTATTCACTGAATTTTAACTGCATAATATGTACTAATCGGATAATAACATCAAACTTATTTATTTATACACAGCCCAAATTGAAAATTTTACAATACATTACATACATTATATTGGTAACGACTCTCACTCCAAAATTCAAAAACTTTATTACGATTCATTCGCACACATACAAAAATACAAATTTACTACACGTACAATATTATAGAGTTTAAACACTAGAAAAAAAGTTCCTTTGGACTTTTTATAATATGAAAATTATTCACAGTTTTTTTACGAGTACGATGTTGATAAAATAACATGAAGATGATCCGAGGAAGTTTTTTTTTTATTTTGAATGAATTTTTTTTTACCACTTTTTACAAGCTATAAAAAATAAAACTTACTAAACTTTACTTTCGTTTATTTGTATTTGTATGGGGATGTATAGTTTTTTTTTTAAAGTGGTAATCGGACTGTAATACACTGACTGACTGTCTCTTTATTATCCGTAAAAAAAGAAAAATAAAATACAATTTCATGGAAAGAAGGAAAAAAAAATGTTTTTTGTTTTGAACAAAATGTGAAATAAAAATAAAAACAAAAATTTAAGTTACTAAAAATGAGAAGGAAAAAAATTGCAAAATTATATACTCGTAAAAATGCAAATGCGACATTACAGATGAACGTAGAAGCACATTTTACTCTAAACTTCATCCATTCCATAAACTACTAAGCGAACAACTATGCACAACCCACAACCACAACCTATACCTAAAGTAGAAAAAAAAAATTACTAGTGAAAATTTAAAATGAAATAAAAAAAAAGTGCAAAACGGAAAAAGTTTGTGTTGAAAGGAAAAGTTTGAATATGCTTGAAATGAAAACGAAACAAAATCTAGAGTAGTAGATTTTTGTTTGTATATAATCAAGGTGAATAAAATCGATTATAGTGGTAGGTGACAGCTGGTAAGGTGTATGATGTGTGCATGCATCTATAATTACAATTTAGTAGAATAGATTAATAGTTGGTGGTGGAGTAATGTCTCTATAAGTAACCGATAACGATAGCAGTCATCATTATTATCATGATCAGGGCCGAAACAACTGTTGCAGTACTCAGAGTCTTGTAACAAGGTATAATTTTCTGTTGAATTGAAATTAATTGGAATCTTCAATAAGTTCTTTTCAAAACTTGTATGTAATTTGGAATGTGAAAAATTTATATTTTCTTAAACATTTTAATTAAAAAGGAAGTTTTTAATCTTACAAATCGAATATTGACTCAAGAAAAATGAAAAAAAAATAGTACCTGACACAAAACATCGTAGATCCGACTTTGATCATCTTCATAATTTTCATCGTCATCAGTGTTGAGTGTTATGATCTAATAGATACAACTCTCGCATATAATGTAATAGATAATAATAATTTCATTGTAGTTATTACCACTAGCATTATTATCTTATTTATCTTTATGCTAAGAAATAAAAAATTAATGCTTATACTATTTATACGTTTATGCTCTTGTTACAATCCAGAAGAAAAAATGAAGGGAAATAATTTTCTTTTTTCTTTTTTTTTTTCAGTTTGCAACTTTCAATTTTATCTGTGCTGGCAAATATACGCGAAAGCGAGTATCTGTATTGTATTATCTACTCGTATGCAATATATAGTTATATCTTCATGGATTTTAAGCAATTTTTTTCTTTGCTTTGTAATTTTTTTTCCTGTGTTATTCTATTGTCTATTGAATATTTAAATTATGTACCATATTCATTATAATAATTACATGTTTTACTGTGTGTTATGAGGGTTTTATTTTATTTTATTTTATTCTTTTTTTTTTTTTTTTGATTTTAATTTTAATAATAAAACTAAGATATTATTACGATGACCGTTACAATTTCATTTTAAATGCTACATATAACATATGTATATGGTATTATGATTTTTTTTTTACTACACACATCATTTTTCTCATAAAATTAACAATGCATAGAACAAAAAAAAAACTACAATGAAAAAATTATGAAAAATGTGAAATACTTATATGCGATTGTGGAAAATTTCTTAATTACGTTTTGCATCTTATTTCACGCTCATATTGACTTGTGCTTTTTTACTATCTTCTAACATACTTATGTAGTACTTGTGTTTCTCTGTTTAAATTTACTCTGTAATAACTCTACATGAAATAATATGCTCGGAATGTAATTTTATATTTTAGCCAAAAATTATTAACATAATTTCCATAACGTCTAACATTAAAATTTTATTTAAAAATTTTTTTAATGAGTAAACACATTATTTATGTACATATTTTATTAAAGTATGATGTATTACATATACACGCATTTTGTGATGTAAATAAAAGAAAGAGAAATATTTTAAAATCTTTAAAATTTCGACTGTATTTGATCACATTTCATTTCATAAAATTAAAATTCACAAAGTAGAACTCTAAAAATAATATCGGTTCAATTTCAGTCAGTCATTAATTTCATTTTTCTTGCTAATCTTCATTTTAATTTTAATGTTTTGGTTTTTCTATTTTCTAAAAAAAAATGTTTACGGAATTATAATTAAGTAAAAATATTGGTGCGAAATGTTAATACATATTACGTAGGTGCACATACATTTTTATGTACTCTATAATACTGTTTTAAATTTTATTTGTAGCAAAAAATATGAATGAAAGAATGAACTTTGCATAACATATAGTATGTAATTATCTTAAAAGCTATCACCTATCACTAATAAAAAATTAAAAAAAAAATAAAATAGAAACACATCATGAGTATATGTAATCACGTAGATAAATATAATATGCATTTTATTTTTATATCACTATAATATGAATACAGAAAGTGACTAAATGTAACACGTAAATGTACCTGATTGTATTTATGTATGTAACGTACTCAGATATGCATGTATGTTCAACCGATACCGCAAAAGTTAATAAATATACAAATATGCAAGTATGTGCACAATTATACGTGAAAATAAAATGAAAATTACTATTTTCATATCTTTTACGTTTAATGGTTTAATTTTTCCTTTGATTCAAGTTCATGATAAAATATTACGTAAATTCAAGAAACAAAAACATAAGTCAATCAGATTTAACCTTAGCATATTTGTTCACTTTGACATTTTGATGACACGATTATCTACATATATCTAGATATAGATGTACTTTTACTTTTATTTGCCTTCGTATGGATTTCATGTATATATTTCGGATGAATATATTTATAAGAATATTTTAATTAAAAAAGTTATTTAGGAATAAAGATACTTAATTTTTAAACTTGAACATCAGCCGGATCATACATTTGTCGAAAGAGTGATAATTATCGAAGCAAAATTGTTAAATAAGCATGAAGGATGATAATTGCGAAAAAATCAATATTTCATTTCAAAAATACAATAAATTTGACGAAAATTTTGCAATAGAAGAATATTATTGAAAACAGATTTTAAATTTATTGCAGCAATTGTACAAAAAGACTTATAGGAATTTTTGTCTATAATATTACTAAGTGTTATTTTGAGATTTCGATTTTTTTTTTAATTTAAAAGAAAATTAAATAAAATAAAATGAAACATTTCGATTTAATCTCTCCTATAATCTTGTTTGAATAAAATCAATAATAATAAATATAAAAACTGTAATCAACACAGAAACATTTCTTTTTGAAATCAACGTAGTAATTTAAAATAATTTTAAGGAATTTCACAATATGAAATTTTATTCCTACAATGAAGAATTACAAAAAATAAAATTTTACACATAAAAATTTCAATAAATGCAAACAATAACAACAACAACAAAATCAACAAAATTGATAAAATAAAATAGTTACAAAAAGTTATGAAAATTCATAAAAATTTATTTACCAACGTTACAACTTTTATTATGCGAGTACATATTTCCTTCATTCGCAAAATAAAAATATTTTCCACAAATAAATTATTTTTTGCAATTAAATTTATGGAAAAAAAAAATAACATCAGTTCAGTAAATATTTAATGTATGCAGAATGAGTATTTAAATTTTTCTGCTTTTCAATTTGTTTGCAGTTATTATCCATTTTATTTTATTTTATTGATGTTTTTATTTTTGTTCAATTTTATTTTCATTAAAACATATGCGTAATGTAACATACAATGATTATGATGATTATGTACTATAAATATTTGAAATATCTGTACACAATCACATGAAAGACCAAACATCAAATTGATTTTTCATGATTTTAGATAATAAAAATTACGATATTGCTAAGTGATTATTAATTTATTTTACAAAATATACGTACATTTATTTGTGTACGCATACTGTATATAAGTACATATGTATGTAAATCAATATATGTACTTACTTTCCTGTAATGCGGTAAGTTTTACACTTAAAATTTTACTGCAAAGTACATAACTCTTCAGATACTTAGTACCAATGGCACTTGTTACTTGGTAATGATAACACCAAAAACTATTAATTACCCAATAGATTTTTGTTTTGACAACTGGGCTAGTAAAGTTTTAGATGTGTATACAATAATTTCTAAATGTCAAGATGTCAACTAATTATAGTGTTATATTAAGCTTAATAAAATTATAGCTCCAAATAGAAATGGGAAAAGGTCAAGGAAGAACAAGAAAAAGCAAAACATATAACTAATTATTGAAAGATGTATACTCGTATTTCTGTTATTCGATATTTCTGTAGATATTTTTAATTGTAAAATTCATCGATAATGTCATCATAAATTTACATTTTCATATACTCGTACACATGTGAATAATATCATAATTATTTCATTATTGTTGACGATGTCATGTAATTATTATCTATACCAACAGGGTTACAGTCATGTTTTTTTTTAAATTTTTTGATATGAGTATTACCAGTATTACATATTATATTGCTAGATAACATCTATCCATATACTCGTACAGACAATGTACATTGTACCATTGTACTCTAAAAACACATATTTTCAAACAATTTACACATGTACACTCGTATGATAAATACTGTCATGTACATACATACATATGTACATAACACATTTACGTTTTTAAGTATACAAATCTTCGAAAATATTTTAAGAGCAATTTTGATAATTATGCATATTTATGTAGGTACACACATATAATTACTTTATGTTGACGAGTAAAAATCACATACGCTTTCATTAAGTACATACTATAGAAATATGATAATAATTATAAATTCGATGACGATGAAAACGATGAAAATATAATTTAATGATGGTGTTGATAGTTTTGATACTTGATAGTTGATGATTGATATTATAATTTTAATGTTTACCTTTATTTTCTATTTATTATGTTTTTTTTTTTAATTAATTTGTAATAAATGTACGTGTATTGCGCAGGTGTGCTATTTTTCGTCTTTCGATATACCTAACAAAAATCATTTTGTTTTAAATTTAAATTTTAGTTAATTTTATGTTTTGTGTTCGTGATTTCTTAATTTTGATAGGCCGGAAATGTTCGTGTACAACAGTGATGTGCGTGAAATGTTTGAAACATTTTTAATTTTTTGTAATTTTTTTAATTAATTGCATATTTATTTACAGTTTCATTAATTTATGTAAAGTGAAAGAGTATAACGAAATTATGAAAACCTTTAAAACTGTCTCAATTATTCTAAATTAATGTATTTATATCTCTATAAGTATAGCCATAGGCCTGTAATGATACAATAATCATGATGATTATATGCGTACAAATTTTGCCCAATACGTTGATCCATCTATGAATATTGAAACAGTATAATGCATATAATAATAATGGTCGACAATAATAATAATGATAGTAATTGTGTTATATGAAAAGAAATTCATACTAATACAACACAAAATGTAATTGATATTATATGTAGATAAATATCGCAATAAATCTGCTAACTTTCAACCTATAGTCAAACTAATTACTTTCAAATTTTGTAATTTTTTTTACCAAGAAAATATGCGAATTCTTTTTGTTTATTTTAGTGAGGATATAGTAGCTAGTTAGATTTTTTCAAAAAAATTTTCTTACAATCTCTTTTCGAAGCATATTAAAAACGTGATTAAACACAAAACTGCAATAAGAAATTTAAAAAAAATATATCAAAATATCAAAAACAAAAATTAACCAAAAAAAAAATTCCAGATGGAGTTATGTACGAGTAACATGAATATATAGTATGTACATATGTCTGTGAAATTATCTAACTCTGAACAAGAGTATAAGCAATGATGCCTTTCATATCTTACAATAAAATACAAGAAAAATATTTGTAGCTGGTTTTCATGCTACTATGCTACTTTTTTCTATTTAAATCTTAATTCAGAAGTATAAAAAAATAATAAAATACTTTGGTCATCATCTTCGCATCGCATCATCATCATCATAATAAAAATATTACATAACTGCAAATAATTTTTAAATATAATGTATTTATTTTCAGCTAACAGATTTGTTATTTTTCTGTATTTTTCCATTTTATGTTGTCCCATTATATTTTTGAAGTATAAAAACAACAAGAAGCAAAGAGTTTGTAAAAGAGTTTGTAAAACTGTATGCTTCTAAACATATATGTAGATACAATAGTAAAGTGTTGTATATAATGTGGTATGAAAGTACATAAAATGGAATTGCAACATTCGTATACCTTTCTATAAATGTTTTGTGATTATTTTAAATTAAATGTTGCATACACATATTTTTAGATATGTAACTAATCATATACTATATACATATTATATACACATACCGTACGTACGTTATATTTATATTATGAACAAATAAAAATGTAAAGTACAATATAAATCTGCAATAAAATCAACAGATAAATGAACGTACATATATGTACATAGTTAAATGTTGTGTGTAGATGAATATTGAATTTTCTACAAAAGCAAGACTCTAATTTATACACAGATCTCATTGTGTTGGTGTTGGATGCTAATTTTTTTCTTCATTCGAAATGAGAAAGGCAGATAAGGTCACACTTATTTGTATTAAATTATAGTATGATCTTGCATTCAAATCTTATGATTAACAGTATTATTATTATAATTTTTTCAATTGTCTTCATTAAAATCTGTAATATCTTTATGTATAATTTTTTTTAATATTTTTTTTTTCAAGTTAATTCATAATTTCCATTCAAGTGAAATGCAATTTTTTACTACGAAACGCTCTGGTATTGTTATGAATACGTCTTTGTGCTATATACTTACTTATGAATATGCTGATTGCTTGATTGGTGATGTTCAGTTTCTGTGTAAATGAAATATTGATTAATCAAATGGAAAGAAGAGCTGATTGCATTGCTTTTTTTTACCTTAATTTTAATTTTTCACTTTTGCTATTTTACTTTCAATTTTTAATTTTTTTTTTTTTTCTTTTAAATAAATAAATTTTTAGATTTTTTACATTTGATTTAATTTGGATGATGAGATATAATTGAAAATTTATTAGAAAAAATTGCAAATTAAATATTGTTTAGGCTCTTTTGAAAAGATGCGATGTGATGGAATCAAAATTATGAATTAGTTTTCACCACACAACGCAGTCTTACCAAAATACCTGTAGCAGCTAAATAAATATGTATACAGGAAGTGTTATGATTGTTTGCAAATTGAAAAAATAAAATTATTTTCTATAAAAAAAGTTTCACATTTTTGAAAGGAAAAATGCAAAATTACATAAAATTTTGTTGATGTAGGATTGCGAAATCTTCAATTATACGCATTATCTAATTTCCGAAACTTTATTTATCTCACTTTGTATTAAAATATCTGGAAAGTAAATGTATAATTTTTAATTTTGATAATAATTAACCGGAAAATTAAAGTAAAAAATTCTTTCAGAAATCGAAAAGTCAAATGTATCCATGAATCTTCATGTGGATCATAAGTACTCAACACATCAAATATGAACGCACATTACTTAAACTGGCAACGGTAATACATGGTAATACCTTGTCTGTAATTTGTTAACTTAATTCAAAAAGTTTAAAAAGAGTAAAATTTTATTCTTCCTTCTTTTACCTTACGTCGATTTATTTTAAGTTCATTTCATTATATCCTATCTTAAATTTCATACTTTATTAAATACACCTTTAATTAAATAGTACAATGTTCAATATTTGAATTATGATAAAAACAAAACCTAAGAACAAGGCGTAAAAATACGTACCATAACTTTCTTATACATTATGCAGTCAATGCAGTACAGAAAGAAAATAGAGGAAGTGAAGTTATTCATTTATTTGTACTAGATATGTAATTATTTCAATCATGAAACAGAAATAGACACTACTCCTCATATGCATAATACGTTACATTGATTAGTTCTATGTTATATGACACATTTTATATGTATGTACCTATCATGTTTATGTCATAAATATTTAGGTATGCCCAGCATTTATATACATTCATGTGTATAGCGCACAACGTAAATTAATGTATTATGTTACTTCTTTAACGCTTAAATTCACTTTTAATTGAAATACTTTTTCGACAAAAAAAGACAAAACGAAAAAAAAAAAATAGAATTAGCAACCAGGCAAGAAGAAAGGTAATGTAAAATTTAAATAGGTAAGATAGATACATTATACATAAACATGAAGTAGATCCAATAATACATAACATACGAGTCTATACATAATATAATATGCACTTAATGTATAACATAAAAGAAATTATTGAAAGGTAAATTAAATACGAAATTGTCTGTATCGAATAAATAAAATGCAATCAAGTACCTGTACAATTAAAAATCTAATAAATACATACACAATATGATATCTACATGTGTATGCGTATCGCGTGTAGTGTGTGTGTGTGTGTGTGTATTTGCAAAATGAAGGTGGCCATATTTTATACGTATATTAACTGTTTTGTTAACAGATAAGAAAATGAATTTTTTTAGAAAAGCAAAAGTGTTTTTTTTCTTGTATGTAATCAAAAAATTACCATCATATGCTTGCACACGTATGATATGTAGATAATGTACATTCATATAGTATATACTTAGATGAGAAACGTACCTTCTACTTCGATTAGGTAATTTCATGTAGAGACAGACATTTTAAATATCGAAATTTATTTTGGAAAATTTCTTCTTTTATGACATTAGTATATTATATATTATATACACTTAATACAAAATCACTTAAACACCTTTCGATAATGAGACCTTTCTCTTTTAAACTCATTTCCTATGGGTATTTTTTCGTTGTTGTTTTTAGTGTTTCTATGTTATATTAAATTTAATTCATTTTTGTTTCGTTTTATTCGAGAGTTTTGACATATTTTTTTTCATATTAATTTAACATTTAACCAAAATAATGATGATACACGAACATAATATATATTCGTAAATGCACACGTATAAAGTAATAATACTTATTAGTAATTATTCGATACTGCATGTATAAAGTGTATACAGTGTATTTTTAGATGACATACTATCATACTTAATTTAATATTACGAGTATTTTATCCGCATTCATTATCTATTATTACATTATTAGCCATTACATTACATTTGTAGACCATTTAATTTACCTCAGTGGTACACACTTGTACATTTTATTTTCGTTACTTTTCTTTTCATAATTTTATCTAAATTCGGTATCTAATAAATTCGTAACATATTTGAATTTTATAAGTTTTTCATTTTTTTTTCTTGTTCATTTGTTATCTTTTCACATGGAATCACATTAATAAGTAGTAGCAGTCTATTACCTATTACATTATCGATGCATATAAGTGTGTACACACATGCAGGTACTACGTAACGTACTACAGACTATATTTTACTATCAGTTGTTATAGTCATAGCCAATCATATTATAAACGTTGTCCGACAATATGGTATGCTGCAGTAATTCCCTATATTATATATTAAATTAAATTAAAACAGATGATGTATGAGTGTAATTTAAATGATAAATGAAATCAATTTCTTTTATTTTTGTATTTGTGTGTTTTTTTCTTCTTCTTTCAGTTAGTTACACACTATATTTATTACTACACTACTTCACTGTCACTGTATGTTATCTGTGTACACTCAGGTAAATTGCCATATCTATCTATAAATCGAATTCCAAGAAATCCAATTCAACATTTGGCCGGAAGCCAAAATTATAATAATAATATTAGAAATAAAAATAATTAATTGTATCGCATCGCATATATTAAGTCCTATATATATATATATATACATACATATATACATAATACATACATATATCTATATGGGAAAATTAAACAATAAAAAAATAAAATAAAAATTAAGACGCAAAATTACACCAAATTATGTAGTGCAATATACACAGTTCAAATCAATTTTTATGATACAAACCTACCGTTTCTAATTAAATGTCTAATAAAATCGGGTTTTTTTTCGTGTTTTCATTTCATTACGGAATCATGGAATCACATGGAGTGTGGTGTGGATTTCAGTACTAATATACTGTGAGAATGTAACTGTTCAATTAAGTAAATGAATATTTAAGGACAATAATCATTATAAATAATAAAACATTTTACCATAGTATCTGGAAAACTTTATTTAAATGGTTATGCTTTGACTAATCAATAGTTCAGCTTTATTCTGTTATCATATCTTTATTTTTTTCTATGTTACTATTATACAGTACTATCAATTAAATTGGCAATTTTATACAAATCTTGGCAATATGTGAATTGATCTCATCTATCTATGAAACTATATAATATCACTGGATAGCATTTTGATTTATTAATTTTTTCTTGCACTTTTAAAATTCTTCTTTTTTTTACAACACGCATGTAGATACTTTTGTCTAATTATTCGTTCATGAATATATGCACCTCTGCACTCATGTTCCTATATATTGTAAATTTCTATTGTTAATAATTCAATTGTTTTTTATATTACATTTTTGTATCATTATTCGTTATGAATTTCCATAAAATGAAACGAGGAAGTGAGATGCACATGATAGCAAAAAAAAGAAACACCATATAACTCTCTATTAATATCATAACGAATCATAAATATTTGCAATAAAAATCATCATCGTTAGGTACATGCTCATGTACTCGTATATTACTAATTGACATTCATTTCAATATTTTTAGTTGCAGTCAAATAAATGGTTAGAGTATACATACTCACTAATTTGTGAAAAATAATTGGCATTCGAAAAAGGAAAATGAAAATGGAAAAAAAATTCATTTAACTAGATAACTGATAAAAAATACATTTTTTTTATTACATTTTCATATGTTTTGTGAATTTTACATATGTTAAAAATTACCATCCATAAAATTGCTAATAATGCTAGTAGTTTAGTTATGAATGTGCATAATTTATACATATACAAACGCACTACACAAATATGCAATCAGAGTTTAAAATATTTTTCATTTTAATTAACAACAAAAGTAATGTAATAGGTGGTAATAGTAACCAGTATACGTTCCAATTACAAAAATGCAAACACATTGCGGAGGTATTAAAATAATAATTTCTTTTTGTATGGTGCATTTTTTTTATCCAAATAATTAATTAAACTATCAGAAGTGTTAGAAAAAAAAAATGAAAATTTATTAAACGAATTCCCAAACAATGCGAGAGTGGACCAATGAAGTGAAAAAGACTTGTAAGTATACACTGATAATGATGAAGATAATGATTATGGTCTCTGTATGTACATTGAATCGTTTTAGGGTCATTATTTCAAATCGTCCATAATATCAATTTCTATTATAAAATTATTACACTTCACATATACACATGCGTATAATTGCTGATCGCATAACTTAACTTAAATTTATGGACTTACATAAAAATGAGATATTGTATATATAATTTTTTTCTTTTCTTTTGATTTGTTACATCGTCTTATTAACAAATTTTTTTTATTTAATGTTTTTTTTATAACTGATGACGTTGTAGGTAGGTATTATTGGTATTATATATCTAAGATTTGGGTTATATGGTATACTTGTATTATTCCATAAATCTATAGGTATAAACATATCTGGCCAGGACTGGATTTAAGCATAGGTAACATAAGTGGTTACATATTCAATACTTGCTCCTCTACTCTATACACATTCTGAAGCAAAGGAGGTCATTTAGAATAATAGTACCTGTAGCATACAGTACGATACGAGTATAGTATTTCATTCCTCATGTACACTAGTATTTTCATCCTTCAGAAAAAGTTGATTTTGTCTCCAAGTAGAATGCGAATATTGTGCACAACAAACACGGAAAACCAACTAACAACATTTTATTCTCGGTCCTCTACTCCTCTGCCTGATACTCTTTTCCTACTATATACTACTCGTATTTTCCTTCTTCAGAAAAATTCGATTTTCTCTCCGAATAGAATTGTACTCCTCTACTCCTCTACCTGTTACTCTACTCCTCTACCTGTTACTCTACTCCTATTATGTACTCGTTTTTCCAATCTTCAGAAAAAGTTGATTTTCTCTTTCAATAGAATTACGAGCATGACGTCACAGCCAGCGAAAATATTTTTTATATACAGTTGAATTTTAATTTTTATTCATTTTTTCTAAGATAATATTTTAATAACATGTGTGTTACATAAAGTATGTATGTATAATTTTTACATTATTATAAAAGTAACTGAAATTCAAATTACATTTTTTTTTAGTTTTTTTATTTGATTTGAAACCTAATGAAAATTTTTTACTTAATTCTTTAATCCTAAAATACATTCTACATTTAAAAAATAACATTTTAACATTTTCATTTAATTCTACGAATTTTGATAAATTTAAAAGGTAGGCTAAATATCTAGGTCTAAAACGAATTTCATTATTTTTAGCATGTTATTGTTGACCGACATTTTTTGAATGATCTTCTTCTGAAACTGATTTCTTGTTTTTTTTTTTTTTTTTTTTTTTTTCATTTTTCATTCTTCTTTGGTACTCAAAAATTTTATTTGTTTTTCGATTATGAAATGATCAATATAAAAAAGTATACTAGACGTAGTACTATTACTGCCACTACCACAACACTATTGTATGTAGTATTTGGAAAAAATGAAGAAAAAAAAATTAAATTCATCAAATCAACATAAACTGTCAAATACCCATACGTACTTATGTATATGTTATATTATGTGGACCATTTTATTTTATGATGATACTTTTTCTCATTACAAAATGAAAATAACATAAAAAAAAAATTTCAAATTTATTAAACAATATTCAGTTACATATTTTGTTTTCTTCTTCAAACACAATTAAAATATATGTGTACCATCAGTTTAGCAGTGTCATAATATTTACAACTCGAAAAACAATTACAACAAAAACAAATCTGAGTTTTTTTTTATTTTCTCAACTTTATAATTACGTACTTAAAGAAAGTAAAAATATTTTCTCATCATTAAATTTAAGAAGTTAAAGAGTACCTGTCCTATACCCATGTGTACTATGTTTATAGTTTATTCATTTGATTTTTTAAATTTTAACAACTTACACATTACATACGAGTACATAATACATGATAATAAATAAATGATCATTATATGTACACATATGTAGACCATGTGAAATATATTAAATTTTTTTACAATGAGTATTTCAGTTAACTGCTATTATTATCTGTCATATTTTAATGATTCGTTATTATTATTATTATTATTTCTCTATTGCTTCCGTAATAATGATCATAATGATGATCGTAAGACAAAAATTATAATTATCGTGTATTCATTTTTTTAAAGTAAGTAGTTCACAAAAAAAAATATTTTTGAATTATTATGTAATCGTATTAAGAGTTTTTAAAAGAAGCATGTTTTTCTGGGTCTACAGTATAAGAAGATTGAGATAAGTTTTAGATTGAAATATTTTTTTTTATTTTATTTTTTTAAAGATTTTTATTCAACAATTTTTAGAGTTTTACATGACTGACGGATTAATGCTACCAATTAAAGTGTTAAGAATATTCAAGTATACAACAACAATTATTTCATTAAAGATTTTTTATATTTGTTAAAAGAGAGGTTTTAAAGATTCTATTCTATTACATTTTGTAAAAAAAATTGACACTTTTAATACGTAACATCCGGCTTTTCGTTATTCTGTTTCGACTGGGAGGAATTCGTTTTTGCTTCCGTATTTGTTGATGTCATTACTGAATTTTTGGTTGTTATTGTCGACGTTGGTATATCAGCATTTAAATTAATCATCCGTAAATCAATTGCATTCGGATCTGCTTTATGAATTCTTCCAGTTGCATACGTTTCAAATCCTGATACTCTTTGCGGTATTGAGGAATTTGCGATTTTTAAATTTACGGGAATGTTCTCTTTCATTTCATTCAATTCAATTGTTTTATGATCATTTGTAGTACTCACAGCAGCAATTGTAGCAGTTGTCGTCATTGCATTGTCCGAAATGGTTGGATGTAACCGTGATAATGAATGTAATTCAACAGATTCATGTTTTCTAGATTCAGCTCCATTTTCGTCTTCATCTAATTCATTTAATACATCTGATTCATGTAATGATACATCGTAAACTTTTCCGTTATCACCCACAAAATTTTCATCACTATTATTCCAGTCAGAACCACTGGATCCAGTAACACTTTTCAATGGAACATCATATGATGAAATTTTTTCACCAGCATATAAACGAAAATTATCGTGATAATTTCTGGATAATGGAATATCAGAGACGAATTTTTGATTATTTCGTGTGTGAAGATTCACTGCAGGATCTATGAAATTCTTTTGCTGATAAACAAACGGCAAATCACGATTAATATTGTGAGGATTGAAGTACTGTGTTGATGGCACTCGTGTCATAAAAGGAATGAAGGATCTTTGTATAGGTTTGGCCATTTGTGATTTTATTTCATCAGACCTCTGTGGAATGTAACTGACATAACGCGGACGAATTACTTGATCGTTTGGATTCTGTTCTGACAGCGTATTCAGTAGAACTTCAGCGTTATTCGATCTCTGTGGAATGTAACCGAAATATCGTGGACGAACTACTTGATCGGTTAGATTCTGTTCTGAAATTGTATTCAATGGAACTTCAGTATTGTCTGATGCCCGGAAATATGAGAACCAAGATGTCATACTATCGAAAAATCCTAATTCTGGTCGTGGTGTTGATATGACATTATTCAAAATTCCAACATTCGTGTGAGTTCTATCAACCAAACCGCCAAAAACTGGAACTGAAGACGGTTGTATGTACGACGATTGGAATTGAATTTGATTCCCGGAATCTTCCGTTGTCCGTGGAGAGGGTGTTGTCGTCGTTGTCGTTGTTGTTGATGATGAAGTTATTGGATAGTTTTCTAAAAATATCTGAAGATACGATCTGATCGTTTCTCTTCCATCCCTCGTTGATGCCATACTACGAATTAAATTTATAGTCTCTTCCCGGGATTGTGTACCCAAGAAACCCGATATTAAATCTAAATCCGGTAGTCTTTCTTCATTTGGAAAGCCTAAAGTAATCGCTAGATCCCGCAGATCTTCTGGTAATGATGAAGCATTCGTACTAGAAGTAGATGAAGAAAACTGTGGCACCGAATTCACTGAATTAGATTGAATACCTTGACTAAAATTTAAATTTGTAAACTTTTGATGACCATATGCCAAAGCTTGTTGCTGTTTGAGAAAAATATGCAATGGTATTCCAGCCACAATTGGTTTTAAATTTTTATCGAATTTCTTTCGTATTATGTATCGATATTTTTTATTTAAATCGAGTTTTGGTTTCAGACTCATTGCAGTTAGAAAATAAAGTACGGTTATCAAATAAATCGTAAGATAAATCTAAAAAATACAAAAAAACACAAAATTATGAAATAAAATAAAATTAATAAAATATATTTTTTTTTCTAGTGCTAAAAAATTTCACTTTTGCTTTTACGTACATTCTTTTTCGACATTTTATTAAACTGATCTAAGAATTCACTTCCGTTCAAATTACGAATTAAAACTAAAATCGATAATTGAAAATTCTATCCAATTTATATGATGACCACCACTACTGTTGTCCTAATTAATGGCCTGGAGTATATTTAAAATTGAAATTATTTTTACAATGAATTCCTTACTGTATAGTATACTAATGATTCCTATAATATAGTATATACAGTAAACATACACATATGAAAACTACATTACGATGTGTATAATTACATCTCCATACAACCATATAAATATATATACATATGTAGTCAAATTTCCTATCATTAAGGAATAATAATGTCCAATAGTCTGCTGAAGATTCTGTTTATTTATGTTAATTGTAGATTCGTTTCGTTATTTACAAACATATGTACTTAAATTTTGTCCGGATACATAATGGATGTATGTATGTTATACCTATTACACATTACCAATGTATTTAAGTAAATATTTAAAGCAATTGATATTTAATGATTCAGTAATTATTATCAGACCAGACTAACACTAACTAAACAATAAAATCTAACTATGAATTAATATGCCAGATTTATTTTCGATTTAACTACGTTCATATTCATACATATGTTACTTACTTAATTAGATCTAAAACGTGGTGAAATTCTATGTGTACAGATTTTCAAAAATATATCCATAGATATATACATATATATAGATATATATACACTTGTCCATAGGTGCACAGTAAAACCATAAAACGTTGTGTATTTGTGTAGGCTATGTTAATCCATTTTGATTCATTCTCATCTATAATATTTATCTATTCTTGGACATAATTTCGAAAATAAATTCCGATTAATTTAATTCCATATTTCATTTAACTGCAGTGTGGTTGCCTTATTGGGAACACAAAATAATATTTACTTGTGATACAGTGGTATGTAGTGTATACGAGCATAATGCCTATAATTAAAATATGATTTTATATAAAATTTAAATTTGAAGAGTTTGTACAAATATAAATATTCTACGATTACGACACTCTTTCTGATGCAAAACACTCGTACTATTTATTTGTTTCGTTTTTTTAATTATTTTAATTGGATTATGATAGTAATGAAAATAAAGTTAAAGTATTCTTAGCCTAGAATTGAAAATTTTTTGGTGATTATAACATCTTTTTGTTTACATATTATGATCGTTGATTTTAATGAACACAACAAAAATGCGGCAAATATTTTTAGATTATATTTAATTATCCTTCTAACATTGTATACATACTATCCTTTAAGTAATTAAATGACAGTTAAATTGGTCGTAATTAGTACAATAAAACAGAACTATATAGTATCTCTGGGAAATAGCCAAATTTAAAAATGAAACACTTATAATATTTGTTTTTGTTAAAAAATATCCTTGTAAAAAAATATGAAAGCATATTTATGAAACATTCATGTATTTTACAATTAAAATGAAATTATATTCATTAGAATTCTGAAAACTGTGAAAAATCTCAACAAATCGATATAATAAGAAACGTGTTCTGAATATAATTTGACTATCCTTTGGCAAAATATCAAATGTAAAAGTAATAAAAATGATAGAAGCCATCAATATGGGATATCATATTCTCATTTGTCTTACATTACAATCCAGATGTATATACGAACGAGTATGTTGACATGTAATATCTTCAAATGTGTGTTTAGATTCGAAATTGAATAATGAATAAATTAAAATTTCATTTTAATTCATTTTGTTTTTATTTGTGGCTTTTGATTAGTTTTTCTTTGTTGCTAGAAAAATAGATTTTTTTATTCATTTGGATTTTATGTGAAAATACTCTTACATGAGATTTTATTTATTCTGTTATTAAAAATTCGTTTTAACTTTCGAATTTAATGAATAGAACATAAAGAGAAAATGATTAAATTTTGTGAAATGATTAACTCATGTTCAAATAATATGTAATTCTTTTAAAGTTATCAAGTTTTAAAATGCAAGAATTTTGAAAATTTTCATATAAATCTTAAGTATGTACACTGTATGCTAAAAGTATTAAGACATTAAAATTATTATTATAATTTTTTTTGAAAATTTTCATGTTTTATACTCATGTTTATAATACTACATACTCTTCCTGTTGAGCCAGTTAAAGCCTTTCCACTGAAATTTAACAGTGATGGAAACATACAATTTTGCAAAAATCCTTCTTAAAAGGGAAATTCTCAATTCAAGTGGGAATCTTTTATCTACACAATTTCACACAAAGTGTATTTTATTTTGCAAAATATAATTAAAATTAGGAAATAGAATAAAAAACAATAAATATTTAGTAAAAATTAAAATGAATAAAAATAAATAATAAACAAAAACCTCTACTTTCAAAATTATTTCTGTATTAAGCCTAATTTAGTGTCGTTTCGCAGTTCAAAAAGAAGGAATATGAAAGAAATATTTTTTTTTTTGTAATAAACATTGTTTGAACAGATGTCATTTTATGGTTATAATCAAATAATTATTCATAAAAAAATTGCATTTAACAAAAATGCATTTAAAATTGATGGAATTCAAAATATGTGATATGAAATTTAATTCGATAAGGAAATATGTATTTGTAAATTTTAAAAATTGTAGTTACCATCACTGATCGCAGACATTGTTATTGTTATTGTTATTCTGCACTTTATTCATTTTGTTTTATTTAAATTCCAATTTTTCTTCAGTAGCATTAGCATGGCATTCGTCATACAATCACTATCATTAGAAAGTAGTTGCTATTTTTTAAGCTAAAAAAGAGGATATGCATTAGTGTGTGCGATCGGTAATCGGCATCGGCAGTTACTGTGTTCACTTGGTGTTCACTTGGTGTTCACTGTGTAAATTATTTAATTCTTGTTTCCTTTGATTTTTTCTTTCTCATATTTTCCTTTTATTCAAATTCAAATGTTTCTTCCGTTGTATGGATGGCAGTCGTCGTACAGTGAACATTATAAATATTGGAATGCTCTTAATTTTTTAAGCAAACAATCAGATTTGCTTTGATGTGCGATTGATAATCGACAGTCACTATACCCATACTGAGTGGAAAATTTAATATTTGCTTCTTTTTGCGGTTTTTCGTACTAAAGGAGAAATAAAAGGAAATTTTGAAAATATTTCCCACCTGTGCGAGTTTTCGCCACCTTTAATTGGCTCAGCAGTATTATGTATGGTTTATTTTTCAATCAATAATTTGTTTTTCGGTATTTAAGAAATAAATATTTTCATAACATATGTTATTTATGAAAAATTTCAAATAAAAACAGTGAAAAAATATTTAAAAGTGTAATGAAATAATTTGCAAAGCGGATTAAAAAAGATATAATTTTTATTTTTAATTAACGCATTATTATTAATTTTTTTTTCAATGCCGTTAAATTTATTCGGGTATGTATCCTGTTGAATAAATAATATTTCAATGAGCGAAGCAATAATTACATATAATATGATCAATATGTTTACTCAACTGCTCACTATTATATGCATAATTCAGAAAATCAATTGAATTTAAACGGTATTTGAATTATGCTATTCTCTCTTTTGTTTGTGTGTATTTCGTTTTTTTTGTTTTTTTGTTTTTTGCTTTTGAAATAAAATATTTATATAATTACATTTCAATTATTTTCACATCAATTCAAAATATTTTGATTTCAAATTCAATTGATTTTATATTATATATACATACTCGTATTTTCATTAATTCTTTTGTTTTCATACTAATTTGTTATATTTTCAATTAAATATAGAGGTTAATTAAAATAATTTAGTATTTATTGTTCAACATTTTTCTGTTTTATTAATCTTTATATTTTTTATTATTATTATTATATTATTTTACACATATAATTATACAATGTATGTTGTATATATGATAAATTTATTTAAAACAAAAAATACATATTATACATTTACAAATATGCATTATGTATTATATGCATATGTTAGGTGCATTCTACTATAAACATATATACATACTTATATGTCTTTAGGTACATATCCATATAATATTTAATACGATTTTACATTAATACATAATACAATAATAAATAGGATTTTTATAGATTTTTATATAATATTTTATTCATTTTATCATATCATATTATGTATGTATATTAAACTCTTATATGTATTAACAAAATTACAAAAAAATATATATACTTTATTTTTAAGTTTGTATGTATGAGAGTGTATATAGAATTACCACTTTAAATGAAACTTTGTACAAACCATAAAAACTTTGTGCAAATTGAATGAAATTTTGTACAAACCAAATGAAACTTTGTGCAAATTAAATGGAACTTTGTAGAAATGAAATGTACAAATGAAAAATTTCATTTGATTTGTACAAAGTTTCATTTAATTTTGCACAATGTTTCATTGATTTGCATAAAGTTGCATTTAAAGTGGCAATGCTATATAATTATAAACACACATCCGTATCGTAAATACGAATGAATATGTTTATTTATTATATTAATTTTAAATGAAGTTTTTTTCCTTTTTTTTGTATTTTTATTTAGTTTTTTTATATAATAAGTAGACATAAAGATCAATTGTTTGGATTTGATTTTGTTTTAAAAACCATTTTAATTTTAATAATAATAAATAAATTATAAATTATAGGTAAAACTTTCAATTAATTTCAGTTTATTTATGTATATATTTTTTTTTAATAAAAATATTCATTGAGCTACAGAACTTTTTATTTCATTAGTAGGTATGTAAATATTTAAATATCAGAAGAGTATGATTAACTCTTAATCATGCATAACTTTTGAACATTATTTTTCAATAACCATGTGGGTATTGCAAATTTGTTCATTGCACGTATTTTTAGGCTTTTGTTAATGAATTTTTACATTCAAAGTTCCGGTAAAGTGTAATATAATTATTTTCGAATTTGACATTTCATTGAATTTTTAATTGAAATTACTTTCGGCAAAATAAAAAAGTATTTGTGTAATTTTCTGTTTTGTCTTTTATAAAAGAAGAGTTTCAAATATGTTCAGACTGTAGCCTTTTCACAAAATTATAGATTTAAATTTAAAAATTCACATTGAATTCCTGATTGAAAAAATTTTGAATATAATTTTTAATTATTGTCGTAATTATTCACTAATTTGGAAATTTTCTTAATAAATTTGTAACAAAAATTTACATTATTCATACCTTCGGTCATTGATAATTTAAATGAATGTATAATGGAATCAGATGTAAATCGTTAAACAAATTTTAATAGACAAAAAAACTAAGGCCACATTTTAAAATCGATTATTTTTGATAACAAAAATCATTAACTATCAAATTAAATGAATTCTGGTTCTTTTTTAATTTAAAAATAAACAACAAAACTAATTTGAAAGAAAAATAATCCGTAATTTTAAAAACATTTTACATTCTCTCGTATATTATCAATTTTATGTAATTAATTATCTTTTAAATAATAATTGTAATAAATAATGTAATGTTCTATTAGAATATGCTATTACGTACATATATATAAATGACACAGAGATTAATATAAATTTATGGTAAAAAATAAATTGAATCAATTTTCATTACATAATTACTATCTAACATTATGAATAGATATTTTCAAGAAAAATAAACTAAAAATATATTTTTCTTAACATTTATTTTTTAAATTATAGAGTAGTACCCATATGTTGTCGAAAATTTTCATTTTTCTCATCTTATTTCAATTTAGTTTTTAGTACATCCTTGAATTGTCTAAACCGTTTAATCCATAACGTATCTTTGATGATTTTATTAATTGTGGTGATATATTTGAGATGTCAAATAAATTCGGTTGTTGCTGCTGTTGTTGCTGTTTAGACCATGAATTTACATTAAAATATGGATTTGAATTCAATCGTTCATCTTCATTTTCATTACTCGATTCTAGAATCTAAAATTAGAATAATTCACAAACAGGATAATGAATGCAGTCGAAATATTAGCGTTGTTGAAAATTATTGTGATTAAAAACAAAATTTTTTTCAAAAGAAAATAAAAAATAAAATGGAAGCGATTAGTTGCATCATAAAAACGCAATGCTGTGGTATTTGAGAAAAAAAATTTTTCACGGTTTACGGAAATCGAAATGAATATAAATGTGAAAATGCAGAAAAAATGTTGCATAAAATAAATGTTATAGACAGACAGTCTACAATCGATTTATTCTTTAGGAAATTATCATGAGATTCTGTATTACTGAGTGAATTTTCAAATTATCATTTGATGGAATAATGAGTATAAATTCCTCTTAACTTAACTTTGACATTGAAAATTCTAGATTCTTTTTGGATTTAAATATGACTGTGAAGCTATATGCACATAAATTTTCTGGCACCACATTTACATTTCTGGCATTTTTAGATTTTTTTTTATCTATATACACTAGGAAAAGATTCAATACTCGTAAAATAACAAATTACAAAAGAAAAATTATAAAGGTTAAATTACCTACCTGATACATAAGTTCTCTTAGTTTATCCAGATTATCTCCATGACCTCGTGTCGGTAAATGTCGACATTCATATTGATTTAATACCAAAAATATGCATAATAATGCAAAAATGCATGCATGAAATTTTACTGGTAGTATCATTTTCTGAGCTGTTTGTTTTACGTACGTATGTGTGTGACTAAAGTTTTGTTGTGAGTTGTAAGATGATTTTTCGAGAAAAAAAATACCAATAAATTTTCTTGTTTATTTGATGTGAGCTTGTGTGTATACTGCAGTAAACTATTTTGTTTTTGTTTGTTTTTTCTTGGTCTGTGTGTAAAATTCAAAATTAGGTATTTGCTTGTTAAAATTTTATTCTGTAGAAAATTGATTTATGCTAAAAGAAAGAAAGAGAAAAATATAAATTTATGAAATGAAATAAAACTGTGTTCATGTGTGAATTTATGATTTTAAGGATAAACTTTTAATTTTCTTTTAGTTTTTATTTGTCTGCAAAAATTTTCTTTTGTTCAAATTTTTTTTGGAAAAACAAATTCAAAAGTTCAATAAGAAAGATCAAAACATTTAGACACGTTAAACTGAAAGTGAAATCATTCTAGGAAATCTGTATACCCTGAAAAAGTTTTGAAAGAAAAAAATTTCTCATGATCCATGAAAATTGTTTGGGTTCTTACCAAACTCCATATACTCTATACTGGTTTTTAGGTTGTGTAACCGATAAAAGTTTTGAATGTTTTTTTTTAATGTTTTAAAGTGTTTTGAGGTTTAACGGATCCAAATTTTACGCAAAACAGGAAGCCAGTATTTGTATCCTGTATGTTTGTTTTTTTTTTTGCATTTTTTTTTAAATTTTATTTTTGAAATTAAATAACAAGAGATTTATAGAAAATTCTATAAGAAAAATAAAAAACTTCATTTTTTTATCCAGGTTATCGTATGATATCATCTTTTGAGACATTATTTTTAGTCCTTTTTTAAAAAATATAAAATAACTTGGATCGGTGGGATTTTGTTACTGTTTTATTATTTGTTGTTTTGTACAAATATGTACTCGTAAAAGCCAAGCACAAAGTTGTATAACATTCATTAAATAAATTAAGTAATCAAACTCTGAAACTCCTAAAGGACTTTAGCTCTTGAATTACAAAACTTTTCCAGCATTTATATAAACGAAACATTTATCTTACAAAAAAAGATTTTAATTTTTCGCATAATGTATGCATATAAATAAGATAATCCTTGTAAAGATTCAACCAATTTAACTGTATCATATTTAAACTTTAACAAAGTAAGTATTAATGGCTGGGCTGTATAGCAATATTCTTCTCAAATTACACTTGAAAGTGTATAAACTTATATATAAACTTGATCCACTTTGAACCAATTTACTTATTTTGTAGAGTATATACATGAATTCGAAATAAAAAAAATGGAAAAACAGTTCAAGTTCAAGTTTAAATACAAGAGTTTTAGAGTGAACTAAATGATAATTCAATAAATTCCACTTTAACAGATGCATCATCTTTACTTTTTTTCTATTTTCTTGAATAAAAAAAAATTTATATTATTGTGTGTGTCGAAAAGAAAACAAATTTTTTCATGTATTTCATGAACACTCGTGAGTGACGGTAGATAAATTTGTGTAAACATGACACAAAATGAAAAAAAAAAAAAAAAATTAAAAGAAACTGATAAAATGAAATTGAATTTCCTTTGAAAATCATAGACATGTACTCGTGTGCAAGTGTAGCAAGCGTTCATTTAAAACCTCTTTGCGTTATTTTTCCTTTTAATTGTTGTTTTCATTTAAATTTTTCATTTATGTATTTGATAAGAATTTATAAACATAATACAGAGAAACACCTTCAATAAATAATATATCGTGCTACCTCTTAAATGCTTGTGTACATATTTGTATTTCAAATTAAAATAATTACAATTCAATGTAAAGATAGACATACACATAAATATGAGAGTATGTTTACACATATACACATCAACATATTTTAATTATTATTATTATTAAATAATAATTTTTGTAAAATATATATTTTTCATAATTTTCTAATTAATTATAGAGGTGCATATACGATGCAGTTATTCTTATTGTTATTCAGTTTTAGAAAAAGATAATAAAAAATTTGTTTTCATAATAAAATAGTAAGTACACGTAAAATTATAAATTCACAATTCCAATTGAAAACAATCCATGCGATTGGTGGGAGTGTTTTATATACCACTGACTAACTCATGCGAATAATAATAATTGTCATTGGATATGATTGTGACGGTTGAAATATTTGATATGAATTGATATTTAGATTTATTTCATTTTTGTTTTCCTTCTGTTTTTTTTTTTTTTTTTTTGGTTACTGGAATTGCATGAAAATGAAATGAATTGAAATGAAATTTTGTTTTTTGAAAATGTAAATAATATTTCCTAAACAGTTTTCATTTTATACGCAGTACGTTTACTATTTTTGTTTATTTTTTTCATTTTTTGACTATTTATCACATTTACTACAAACTGCATAATCTGTCATTTTGATCGTTGTAATTCTTGTACCATTTAATGACGATTATAACTTTATTCCGTATATTAATGGTTGACGGTAAAATAAAAATTTCATACATGTGATGTACATGCGATTACTATAGTTGCACAATGATATATTTTCACCGTAATTCAAATTTTTCTTTTTTTTTCAATTTTTTTTAGATTTTTTTTTCTCTGTATACTTTCTGGAAAATCATTTTTACTTTCAATTTAACTGATACACCACCGTTTAGTCTAATAATACACCATCAAGTTAGAAAATAAAAATGAAAAAATAATACTTCCAAATAAAATGAAGAAACTATTAAATATATAAGACAAAATCAACAAGAAAACTTTTAAATCGTAATTAATTTAATTACTACAACGTTTATATCAGTTTTAACGGTTTTAATTTGTATGTCTTCTGAACATTATTTACTTATATTGTAAGTATTGTTTATTTATTTTCTTTTTTAAATATTATAAATGGAGTGGTACTAACTAATTCAATAGAAAAAGCACTTACAAATAATACTTCTTTACGTTTTTCTTTTCAAATTCTTTTATTTCTCCCAAAAATGAATTACACCACTGGTATGGATGAATAAAAACAATTTTTATGTAAATATGTACTTAATTAAAAAGAAATCTTAATTGACTTTCAGTGAACGGAAATATTTAGTTTTAATAATATTGTTTGCTTATGTTTTTGTTTTTATAATTATTTATAAATAAAATTTTATATTTTGTATTTTAAATTAGATTATAAAAATGTATAGTATAGGATATTTTTATAATGTTTCACAGTTACGAAATTATAAATGTATTTAAAAGTATTTTTTAAAAATTTTCATCTTTTATAGTAAAAAAATTGTATAATTCTAAAGCATGCGCATATTTCGAATTATTTTTTTTACAATATTTCTTTTGTGTTTTTGTTTATATTCTTCTAAATACAGCACACACACACACACACACATAGATATACATACGTACATACATGTGTATAAAAGAATTTAATAACACAAAAAGTTGAAATAGCGACAAAATAAAAACACAATCATAGATTATATCATCATAACATTAAGCCGAATACATCATCATCGTGTATAGCATAGCAATTATGCAAAACAACAACAAAATCACATCCATATATACACACAAACCGCTAAGAAAATATAAGTACACAGCAACACATTATTTCAATCATATACACACATTCGCATAGTGATCTTATACACTTGCATGTGTATACATTACATATATGTATATGCAAAAATTTAATTTACTAAAATCTAAAATTTTGATTTTTCATACAGATAATGAGAATCCTACACAGAAAATTCCAATTTCGTATCTTATATTTTATTTCATTCACTTTCATATAGACGTACACATTCTATACTCGTATACATATGTACATATACACGTACGTATTTAGGCTCTAAAAAATCCTAAATATTTGTTTGATGTTGTTGTTGTTTGAATCAAATTTTATATGTATGTACTAATGTGTGATCCATAAAGGATATAATGTACAAATATTAATGGAATTTTATAGAATACGACAGGAAAACATAACGGATATAAGATATAGGATTATATATCTACATATATTCAAATATATATGTGTACGTGTAAATGTGTACTCTTAATTTTAAATAGATGAAATGAATGAATTTATGTATACAGAATAATGGAGCTTATCGTATATCAATCAAACCTTTGTGTTAAATAAAAAATGAAAAAAAAAAAAAAAACATGGTTATTTAACTTTGAAATCTTGTGGGGAATTATCAATTTTCAATTAAGTATAAACATTTTTTATTTACTGATAAATTTGTTTGCATTTTTTGGTGTGAATTGTATGTACATAATATGCAGCCAGACATATATTCATTATGTAAAATATATTTTCAAGAATTTAATGCAATATCATGTCGATGATTTATGAATGGAAAAATTCATATTTACTACTTGATGGCTGTATTTGACATCATGGCTGTCTTATATTTCTATAAATTCTTATAATTCTCTTGTTTTCCTTGTCGTTATTTATAACCAATTAAAAAGCGTGTATCAATTAAAATTACTAAAGCAGTGATGAATTTATTTCAGACCAAAATATCTATAGTCTATGTTCATGCCATCATGTATTTTCAATGATTATGGTGTGAAGATGTCTGCAATATTTTTATTATTTTTGTCGATTATTTCATTTAAATTATCAAAACTGAATGCTATATGATTTATGATAGTGATTGATTAATTCGTTAATTACTTTTGTATAAATTCTTTCATTTAATAAGAAATATTACAAAATATTCTTGATAATTAAAAATTTAAGAAATTATATTCTCAAAAATTGCACTTTTGTTAATTAGATCCCACGAACGGATTTTCAAGCATCTGTCTTTCTTGTAGCTGGTGAGATGCATGCATCATAGGAGAACACGTTTAACTTAGTTATAAGCAAGTAAATTCTGAAATACATCATAAAATCTTCAAATTTTTTGTTTGATGGTTTTTTAATTTGAATTTTTCCAGAATACTCGCCTTTACCCTATTTTCAAGAAAAGCTACGTAAGTAAACTACAATTATTTTTATTATTTTTTTTTTTGTCTTTGGCAAATGTTCAAAAATTGTTAAAATCTTTTTTTTTTGTTTTTTTTTTCATTTCATTTTTCTCTCTTTCTTCAGAGATATACATACTTACGAATACACTTACATAATTTGTATGCATATATACACATCCTGCACATACGTGGGTATATCGTCATCATCACCATCACACATACTATGGTATTCATCAATTTATTTTGTAAAAAAAAATATTCATCTTATATAGTACATATTCATACATTTATCTCTCGTATACAAATCACATACTATAAAAATTTCTTAAGAATTTTTATTAGATTAGAATACGGATTACCAGCAATATATAATTATAATTTTTTCATAATATAATTTTTTTTATAATTTTATTTTTATTTCTTCTTCTTCTTCATTTTAATTTTTGTAGATATTTTTTGATTTTAATAAGTACATGTGCATGTATGTATACGTATTTTCGGTATTACATCATTTGTTTTCATATAATATGTAAGTACAAAAATTTAATGGTGATGCGATATGTTTGTAAATGTATAATGTGATGTCATATAATATACAGACATAACATGGAATGTAACATGTATGGAAGAAGCTTATCATAGTATAGTAATGGTAATTTTTTTAATACATATAAAATGGACAAAGAAAATAAAAATAGAATAAATAAACAATAAAAGGATATGTATGTATTGTTCTATATAGGATTAATTTGAAATCATTTTTGCGTGGTTGTGTGATATATATTTTGAGATATATTTTTTCGAAATGTTCTCATTATGTTCGAAATGTTCAATGTTCATTATATATACAGTATGTATGCGTGTGCTACATGTAATGCTACCTATACACTCTCCAACTTAATTGTACAACCCTGTTGAGTTCGACTAAAATTGTACTACGTATATGTCAAAATGTTGGAGAAACCAATTTTCATATGTCTACCATAAGTATGTAAAAGGAAAATTTAATAATTTCTAATTATTTCTGTGACTTTTTAATAACTATTATTCAGAGAAAATCGACTACAATAAGTTTAATTTCACGATCACATGGAAATTTCAATCCGACAGCATCACAAAATTTTGCAAAAATTATGTAAAATTTACAAAAGAAAATAATAATTTTATCAATATCTCACATTTTCAATTTCAATATTTCAATATTTTTTCAATTTTATCAATAATTTTTTCAGAAAAAAAAAATTTTACTTTAATGAAACAACTTTACAAGTAATTGAAATAAAATTGCAAAATTTTTGATTTTTAAAAAAAACATAAAATTTGAATTTAATTAACAGCCTAATACTATTGACACACTGCAGAGATAAACCATGGTTATCTCAAATGGTTTATCGATAACTTGTTATGGGTGACACATTTAAATTGAAGTGAACTAGTTTATGTATTCATACGACACCTGTCGAGATAAATTCAAACACTAATTATTTTTCATCTAGTCAGCATGTTAGCTGAAATTTGTTTTGACAGTTTGTTTAAATACAATATAAAAAAAAAAAAATAGCACAAACTTCAAAGATAACTGAGTTCGAACTTGGTTAACAAGATAACTGAGTTCTAGAAACTCGGTTAACTTAACCGAGTTCTGAAAGTCGGTTATCGCAAAGATAAACCAGAAAACTGAGATAACCATGGTTTATCTTTACAGTGTGTCAATAGTATTAGCATGTTAGCAGAAATTTGGTTTGACAGTTTGTTTAAATATAATATAAAAAACAAAAATAACACAAACGTCAAAGATAACTGAGTTCGGACTTGGTTAACAAAATAACTGAGTTATAGAAACTCGGTTAACTTAACCGAGTTCTGAAAGTCAGTTATCTCAAAGATAAACCAGAAAACTGAGATAAGCATGGTTTATCTCTGCAGTGTGTCAATAGTATAATAGGATATACTATGTGCAATGAAACTTAATTGAATTAAACGAGTTTTGAATATCGAAATATTTATTGGGATTCGGAAATTTATTGTTAAACCGTGTTGTATGATATATATGTAACCAAGTCTGATTGTGTCTAGGTAGCATAATAATACGAAGTATATACGTACACGGTACACCCTTATATCATTGGCATTACTTTGGAAAATATGTTTTTAAAGCGAAAAACTATAAAATTTTTGTTCACATCATACTTAAATATAATATGTATGTACATATGTACATATAAGTATTTTAGATAATATTTTTGTAACAATTTAATTTACATACTTCAAATGCATGTACAATAATTGTACATACTGAAAAGATTATTATATGCATACAAAATTTTACAATTCATAAAATAGCAAAGCATTCATGCATGCATTTATGTGTACGTGCATTCATAAATGGTATACGATGAGTAAGTACATATCCTGTAAATGTTATAAAAATTTATAATACTTCTTACAACATATCCGTCGTACTATTTTGTTTAAATGTACATGTATATTGCACAAGTATACACAGTTATGATCTTCATAAATTATTATTTCTTTATTTTCAATCCTTTTATATAAGGATAAACATAGAAAATTGCACACAAACTTACGTACAAATTGTAGGTTGGTAGACAATAGAAGTGTAGGTGATGGTCTGGTGCATATTTCATGTTACATATAAAATCTCATCCTGTTTTTATTATTTTGTTGTTTACATATTTCATGAGATTTTTTTATTTTTATTTTTTCATTGTTATTGTTTTTCAAGTTTTTTTTTATTTTCATTACATTTTTAAAATTTTCTTTTCTTTTTTGCTTATTTTTTTTTTATTTCTTTTTTTTTTTTGTTTTTTAAATATGATATGACAGTAATGAAATTTTTGCATTTATAATATGAGAAAGTTTACATTTTCTATTCTACATCCATACATTACGAATAAATGTATGTTTGTAAACTTTAACCTACAAAAAATTATACTCATCCATACATATAGGTATGTATACATATATGTAAATGATGATGCTATAGAAGGCAAGCATGTGACTATGAAATTTTTCTGATACAATTGGAATATTAGGTGTTCATTATGCTATGAACATATTACATACAATGTATATATACTTCACACATACATATGTACATACATGCATCCATATATATACTTATTTTTCGCAATGCTATGAAGGTCACATTTATTTTCAAAAAATAATTTTGTTTGTTGTTTTCTTCTATTCAAAAAGTGTATTTTATTATGTGACTGTTTTCATTTTTTTATTTAATGTACATATGTGTGTAAACGGCTGAGTATGACACAAGACACAATTAAATGCACACAAAATACGAACGAAATAAAATATGTAATCAAAATTATGATTTTCATGAGTCATCATTTGCTTATCTTCTGTTAGTTCAGCTTTTTTCTATAATTTCATCATGTAATTTTAATTATAAAACAATTATCTTACAAAGGTTGACTTTTAAAATTTAGGACAAATAAAATGTACCCGGTTTTTTTTTGCGATCAAATTAATATATCTTAGATTAGACTATAAACGAATCATTTGTAAAAACTAAAAACATTAAAAAAAATGTTTTTAATAAAAATTTAAAAACTTATGTTATTTAAAATGTCCACAAAATCCTCATATCCATTTCTCTTTTCCTTTTGGTACATGAAAAAAAAATAAACTAATGTCCTTCTCATATCACTCATAAATATTAAAACTTTATGATATTTACAAACATTTATTCTATGTACAAATGTGTACTTTTATGTGTATATATTTTTCTCGTATATTTTACATTTTATGTGTTGAAATGATGATAATTTATATTAATTGTTCATCATAATTTTTGTTTATGATTTCAACATTATAAGCAAACAAAAAAAAAGACAAAAAAAAAATACAAAAATGAAAAAAGATAAAAGATAGTGAACTGTGAATAAAATTTATTAAATGAAAATTAAATTGATGGCGTCCAATTTCCATGAATTCCATTTAAAATTGAAAATAAATTTTCATTTGTGTGTCCATTTCAAAATAATTTCTCATTTTTTCTTTTCTCTCTCTCTCTCTCTTTCTTTTAAAACAGAAACATGAACAAAATATTATTATTATTTTTTTAATGACTTTATTAAATACAATGTGATGAGATGAGCAGAAAATCATTAAAATTTTAGAATGACATAAAAATATGAAATTATTTTTCTTCATCATATGTACTACGTGTTTTCATTTTTCAAAATTTTCAAAACATAATTAAAAATATTTTTTATATTTTTTTCCTTTCGAATATTAAAAATAGTTCATAAAAATGCTTTTTGTTTTCAAATTTAACATGATTGCGATATTATTCATAAATTTTTTCGAAATAATAAAATTTTTTAATTTTTTTTAATCTGTGATGTCACGTCTAGATCTAGTAGTAAGTAGTAATACTTAGTAGAATATATTCAATTTTATTTTCTTCCATTTATGTCCATAGCCATAGTTTATTAGACCGTATCACACTGATACCAAATGTCATCTATGTGTCATAGGTATGAGTCGATGATATTAAATGGCATATTATGGAATGAGGTGTATCGTATAAATTTCTTATAGATAGTGTGAGAGTTTACTGAACTTTTACTTTAAAAAAAAATTGATTTATGCTCATTTTTATTAGTGAAAAATAATATACAGGCGTGTTTGTAAATTACTTACATATGTGTGTTTTATGATTTTTATTTTATAATTCATAAGCAAAGAAAAAAAAATTGAAAAAAAATGCTGAATATGACAAATGATATAGTCGACATCACTCCTATTTTTTCCATGGGAGAAATATTTACTTACTACTGCATGTCAAGAAGAAAATACACATTTCATATACATACATACTTTTACATATACAACTTCAAAGAAAATAAATTTTTGGAAATAAAAAAATTGTTTTTGTCTATTACATATGTATTATATGAAATTGGTAAATCGATAAAATGTTCAATGACAATGCTATACCATTTCCACACTGTCTATTACGTCATCGTAATAAACTATTCGTTTAATTTTTGGAGTCATTTACTATACACTCTAGTAGTATAATATTACTCACTCGTAGTCATTTCACTCATGAATATGAATGAACAAATACACGCTAAAGGATTCTATTCACGATTCATAGATTCATTCATTTTTTTTTTTGCCATTTTTTTTTTGTAATTTCTTATAATGGCACCCAATAAATCTCAGACATCGAAATGTACCCAAACAAATTTTATATAAATTCTGACCTCTTAAGAATTTTTTTTTACACATATTTCACTATTATAAGTAATCGTATGTACCATGTAGGTGGTTAAAACTTTTACGAATATGCATAAGAATTTATTACAACAATTTGAAAAAATACTTTTGGAATAATTGATTCATTTCACCAACACATTAAGACAAGGGAAAATTTTTGATTATTCTTTTAAAACTCTTTTGATTATTCTAATTTATCATTTATTTTTTTTTTTTAAGAATTAATGTCAGGAGCAAGAAATATTTTATTTTATGTTAAATTGTAGAAACCAGAGAATTGAAATTTTCGTTAAAGCAATTTAAACCAGATATTGGTAATGGTATCAGGTTATAGAACATTTTTTACAATTTTTATTTTCATTTCAAAAACTTTGTAAATTAAACTCATTATAGAAAGAGAAAGAGATGTGCTGATAACACTAAAAATATTCCTGAAAACTGATGACTGCATTTAGTGGAAAACATGGACCACCACAATAACATAAATGAGAAAAATTACAAATGAAAAATGACGACGGTATAAATGTAGAAATATCTGAAAGATGAACATTACAGTAGCTTAGATTAAAAAGTAAAAAGTAGTAGTGTAATTATATTAAAATAAATGCAAAAGAATATTTTTTAATAAACTCAACGGATTATACTCGTAATACTAAAGAAATTACTACATTATTTTAATCCTTACAGTAAATATTTTCATATTAATGTGATAATCGTATGTAAGTATAATATATACATGAACATGAAGTTTTAAAGTAAATCCGTACAAGTTAATGTCACATTTATTCTTAAAATCGTTCATATTTGTTTTTCAGTTTAACACCACTTTTATGGTGATATAAGAAATTAAACAGAAAAGAAGAGTAGAATGGAATGCAATAAAATAATCACATTACAAGAAAATGAGCAGCACATATTCCTCGTATGCATATTATGACTTTTATTTAATATGTCTGCGGTTATTCTGGTAAAATTTATGTTATAAAATTTTATTTTTAACAATAAATGTATACATGTATGTATGTACATATAGATACAATTGAATATACATACTTATGTGTATCTACATATACTTTCATTTAATTGTACATGAATATATGTGAAAAATTATTTGTAAACAGTATACATATCTATTTTGTAATAACAACAGTAAAGGATTTTACTGATGTATCCTTTTTACTTTGGTAATAGCAACAGTAATCGTGGAAACCACCTCATCAAAATTTCAAAATATATACATACATATGTACAATAATTGCTGTAAAAACATTATTGAAATGAAATTATTTTACAATGAAGGACTGATTAAGAATGTAATATGAATGCATATTAAAGTAGTTGTACAGTTGAATGTAGTTTTTAAGGTTTTTCTACACATAGTATCTGTTGTTGGTAAGGAACTGTTTCTATAGCTGATAAGTAGAAAATATTAAATTTAAAATCATCACCAGTACAACACATAGGTACATCTAACAAACTATATTCAATTGTGAAAATGGGTAACTAATTCATAAAACAAAACGATAAAATAGAATTTAATTTACAGAACTCATTTATTTGGCTACACAAACAGAAATATTTGGCAAAAGGTATATGTTGTTTATATTCTGATCCCTCATCTCGAAATGAAAATAATAAAATTAAACAGCTTCGAAAAATATTCGCATATGAATAAATTCTGGATCCTTTCGAAATAGTTTTATCCTTTCCCTTCATTTTATTCTCTTAGAGATTTATTATAAATAATTTACAATCCTTCATTTAAAACATTCCAAACAAGTTCTTTGAATATGTAATTGACTTTTTCAATTTTATATACATTTATTTATTTTATTCGATTTTTTTGACTTTTGTATATGTGGGAGGAGTGTATGACTTTAAGGTAATATGTCCATGCCCTTGATTCCTTGATATTTTCAATAACAATTCTAACATAATAAATCAAAAGAATTGTATATGCAACTATACACTCGGTGAAATTTTACTAGTTTCATCACTTCTTCAAAGTTTAGAGCATATGTGTAAAATGTTAGAGTATACTTATTTTTCTAACTACTAGAGTGCAGTACATAATTTACACAAGAAGAAGAGAAGAAAAACTACTATATGAAGAAACGTTAATATAGTAGTTTGTTTTTATTTTATTCTTCTCTTCTATTTACTATTCTGTAGTGGGCGTGTACGAAGAAAAATTTCAAATTGAAACAAAATTCGTATAATATACAAAAATCGATAAATATTGAAGAGAAAATTTTCAAAGTGAATTTTCTTTTTATTGTTGTTTTATACATTGTACGTACGTCGTGCATTCCATTATACATTATACATTACTTCAATATGATTCAGTTTATTCAAAGAGAAAAATATCAATTATGTACGTTTTAATCATTAGTTTTAAAGCAATATAGCTAATACATAGTAAAGCAAATGTGTTTGTGTGTATATATCATTTGCACTTTTAATTCATTTAAGTCACACATTTTAAGTTGTGAACCATAAATTATTTTTTACTGTGATTTTTAGAATTATTTTTCTAAAAACTGAAATATGTAACTTTCATTCTGTCCTTATTTGCGCCTACGAGATTTAGTGATCGGTTTTAGTGAACATTTCAACTAATAAAAGAACCGTCTATGAGTGAATTATATAATTATATACTTCAGTATATAAAAAAAAAAAATACACAATTTATATTTTAATATAAATTGATAAAAACAATTATATATTCACAAATTATATACTTTGGTATATAACACAAATACACAATTTATTATATTTAACAAATTATATTTTCACTAACTTAAGTTAGGGGAATTAAAACAAATTTTAATTTGTTTAAATGAACTTTATTTAGATACTAAATAATTTACAATAATGTTCTTTAGAACACTTTACAAACTATACAAAGTTCTTCAGAACTTTCTTTAATAATCTGAATCTTAAGACTGAAATAATCTTTCGTTTTTTACGGTATTTATACAAAAATATTGAATGTGAAAATATTATTTTCCCATCGAACTAGAAAGCTGATCATGCAAAAAATATATTTTGATAGTTATTATAGTAAGTAATATATTATGAGAACGGTAAAGTTATTAATAAGCATTTCTCGGAATTTTGCTTTCGCTGGGAAAGAATATGTATAAGAAAATTCACATTAAGTTTTTCTTAGAATTATTCTTTCGCTGAGAAAGAATATGTATAGGAAAATTTACGTTGACGGATGCATATTTGTTGATCATATTATATATTTGTTAAAATTTTGTTGATCGCGATTTTGTTGAGGGTCATATTTAGTTACCGATGTAACACCTCCCTCCTTTTTTCTAGGACTCTCCTGAGTCCTGATTTTAATATTCAGCTTTCTATTTTTACGAGAAAATATTACAATTAATGAAATTATTATTATAATTACTAAAGTTAAACTTCCAATACCTCCTAAAATATAATTAGTTTTCCTTTGGTATTTTATTTCGTTTATTCTATTAATGTTCTCTATTTGTTTCAAAACAATATCATCAAATATTAATTCTTTATTTAGATCTTCAGTGTTTTTTAAATAATTTTGCACAGTAAAACTTTGTTTGAATTCTTTTTGTTTGTTTTGTATGGTATGATTATTAATTATTATTGAACAGTTATTAAAGTTTATCAAATAATTCCCATTCATTACAAATTTACGTTCATCGCAATTACTATTAAAGTTTACATTTTTTTGATTTTTTGCTATGACAATACCTTGTTTTATTTCTAATATTTCAGATACATTATTAAATATTTTTATACAATTTTTCTTTATAATACAATTATTACATAACTTTAAATTTTTTAAATTAGTATTGCTAACATAATTATAAGTTTTATTTTCATATTTAACTATTTCTTGTGCTGTAAACATCAATTCTTTATTATACTTATCTCCTATCGGAATTAATAATGATTTTTGTAAATTAAGTATTTCTTTTGGAATTTTAATTACAAAAATGATGTTTTTATGATTATCAATTATAGTTCCTAGTTTTATATTCTGTAATTTTACAAAATCTATTTTATATTCTTCAATTTCGTCATTTGTTAATATATTACTATGTAAAATACCTAGTCTTGCTGATGCTATATTGTCCTGTATATGTTCTACATTGTCTTGTAATATTTTTAGTTTTAGTATAAAGTCTGTATACATTGTTTGTCTGTATAAGATGTTGTAATGGTTTTTAATTTCATTTAAATTTTCTGTAATTACTTTCCTATCTTTTTCTATTATTTCTTTTAATTTTGTAAATGTTTCATTAAAATTGTGATTTATTTTTACTTGTGAGTTTAAATTTTCTATTACATTATGGGTATTAATATCTATAACGCTGAGATGCTCTTCAATGTCTTGTCTATCGGTTTCATCCATCGTTCCCCAAAGCCATTTATGTATAGTACCTACAAAGTTTACTAACCCTCGCTTTTGTTTATGTGGGATTAACATTTTGATTTTATTTCGAATGGTTTTTATTTGATATTCTAAAGTTATAATATCGTCTGTTAGTTTTGATTGTTTTATGTTATTTTCTAAATCATCTAATATACTTTCAATTTCTGTTGGGTTAATTATGTGTATTATGGTATCGTAATTTTTAACAATATTTACGTCGTCTAACTTTATTTCAGCGTATCTAAAATCAGTGTCAATTTTCTCGATTACGAGATGGGCCTGGGTTATTACAATTATCCACATCATCAGGAATGTTTTGAAGATCCAGTTGACCTGAAAATTTAGTTTTTCGTTTAATGTTAGAGGTATGTACATTATCGAGTTTAGATTTGATAAATTTGGGTTCTTCTTTATGTCTAACACTTTTGTAGTTTTTGATATATCCCATAGATCTATTTTCTAAATAATTTTCTCTGTTTTTATTAAATTTGTTAATGTACTTAGTTTTCTCATTCTGTAGATTCTTTAAAACAACGTTTTTATCACATTTTCCTTCTTGTACATTAATAGGTTTTTCTTTAGTGGTACTGTGGTAACTATTATTATACCACTCTATTGCTTTGCACACTTTCTCTCTAATGCTTAAATATTTATTTTCAATACCAAGTGTTCTAATCTTTTCACTAATTGTACTGTGTAAACGTTCAATATCTGAATTTCCGGTGTGACTATTGGATTTTACTAGATGCAATTCTATTTCTTCATTTCTCAAGAAATCTTTAATATTTATACTTCGAAATTCATTATCTGTAATTAATTTTTTAAAATGACCTCTTTGTGATTTATATTCTCTTAGTTTTTCAATAATAGTTTGATTTGTTTTGTCTTCGAGATAATATGCTGTGGCGAACTTAGAGAATCTATCGATAAACGTTAGAAAATTTGCTTTTGAATTTACATAAATATCCATATGTACTATTTGTTTGATGTCTGTCGGAGTTTCAGTCAATTTGAATTTTTCCTTTATAGGGTTTCTATCATATTTTACTCTATTGCAAGTGTCGCAATTGTTTATATACTTCTGTATTAGTAATTTCAGATTAGGAAAATATATAAGTCTTTTTAAACCATCATAATTCTCATTTATACCAGTATGTCCTGTCTCATATTTATGATATTTCTGTATTTGTTTATATGTTTCATTTTCGTCAGTCATATCTTTTGCATGATAGGAACACCGAACAAATTTTATATTATTTATATTATCAAACAATTCAATAATTTTTTGTTGTAGCATGTTGTATTTTCCATCACTTAATTCAGAATATATACCAATCTTTCCTGGTTGAATGTATCGTCTGAGAATATCTGATAAGTTATTCTCTAAATCACTTGAATTAATATATATTTTTCTATTTCCAAACTTAGTTTCAATTTCTTTTTCTTTGTTATCTGTTAATATAATTTGGGTTTTGAACCTATTTACAATGGTATCTAGTATTGGTATATGATTTTGGAAATTTTCTTCTTGAGAGTGTTTTGTACCAATGCTCTCTTCATCTATATTATTGTCCATTGACCAATCGGAAAATTCTTCAGAATTCTCTGTTTCAGGATTTATTTGATCTGTCTCTCTCTCTAACATGTTTATTTCATTGGTATTGGTATCAATTCTACTAAGAAAATCAGCTACTTTGTTTTCTTTCCCCTTTATATAATCAACATTAAAATTATATTCACCTAGTTTGAGTAACCATCTGTAAAGTCTAGGATTTACGTCCTTTCCTTTTGTTTTAGTGTGAAGCCACTTGAGTGGTTGATGATCAGTCAAGAGGTCAAATTGTACTCCATAAAGGTACGGTCTGAAATAGTTAATGGACCACACTATCGCTAGCAGTTCTTTTTCTGTTGTGGAGTAATTTCTTTCATGTTCGTTTAATGTTCTACTAGCAAAGCAAATTGGATGGTTGTCTTGTTGGAGAACGGCTCCAATCGCAAATGTACTAGCATCGGTTACTAGTTTAAACCTTTTCTTGAAATCTGGGTATTTCAAAACAGGGGCTTCTGTTATTATCTTTTTCAGTTTTTCAAAAGCGTTGATATAATTTGAATCATTAATATTTATTTTGACATTCTTTTTAAGGTATTTAGTCATTGGTTGTGCGACTTTCGCATAATCTTTTATAAATTTTCGATAGAAACCAGTTATACCAAGGAAGGATTTTATCTGTTTCGGGGATGTTGGTAATTTAAGTTTAAGAATATCTTCAATCTTTTTTGGATTTGGTTTAACACCTTCTGATGTCAAAATATGACCCAGATATTCCGTTTCTTTTGCAAAAAATTTACATTTGTCAATTTGAATTTTGAGATTATGGGATCGCAATCTATCAAAAATTTTTTGTATACTATTAATATGTTCATCTAAGGTTGTACTAAAAATTAGAATATCATCTAAATAGACGACACAAATTTTGTTTATATAGTCTTTTAGTACAAGATTCATGAGTCGTTGAAATGTCGAAGGGGCATTTTTAAGACCAAATGGCATTCGTATATATTCATAGTGTCCTAGAGGCGTGGAAAAGGCTGTCTTTTTTCGATCTTCTTCTTTAACTAAGATCTGATGGAAACCTTTTGCCAAGTCTAGGGTTGTGAAATATTGTGCCCTGCCTAGTTTATCCAAAATATTTTCGATATTTGGGATCGGAAATTTATCGTCAATAGTCACTTCATTTAACTTCCTGTAGTCAATGACTATTCTCCACTTTTTTATTCCAGAATTGTCTAATTTTTTTGGAACGATCCATAAGGGACTATTGTACGGTGAATTGCTTTCTTTAATAATCCCTTGCCTTAACATTTCTTCAATTTGTCTAGAAATTTCCTGTTCGTGAACGTGAGGATATCTATATATTTTTGAATAGATAGGACTATCTGTTGTGGTTACTATTTGATGTTGGATACCAGATGTGCTAGTTAATTCGTCGCCTTCTTTGAAAAACAGATTTTTATAAGATTTTAACAGCTTACTTAAATGTTTACTTTCTTCAGTGTTCAATGATTCAAAGAGACTTTGAAAGTTTTCGTTTTGTTCATTCATGGATTCAAGCTGGTGAATTTCATCAGGTTTGTACGGACAACTCGTAATATATTTTATATTGTTGTTATTAATTTTTAAGATCTCATTCTCCATGTCTATTACAGCGTTTAATGGTTTGAGTAAATTTTGGCCTATTATTGCATCAAAATTTTTATTACGAAATTTGGTTAATTTCCAAATCATATATGCATCTTCTTTGAATTCGTCGGGTAAATTTGTCTTTATTTCTTTATTAACAACAGTTGTTGTATTTAGTGTGTTAAATCTGATAGGTTTTTCTAAATATTTTCTTTTAAAATTGGGTAATTTGTTTTCATCTAAAAGAGAGGTGGATGATCCAGTGTCTAACAAACATTTTAACTTATTATTATTTATTGTTAATTCTACTATTGGTAAGTAGACTTGTGAGGCGTTGATTGAAAATTTGCTTCACTTTGGATGTGATCTACATCCATAGGTTCTGGTACATTCTGTGAATTTTGTGTTGTATTATTATTATATTGTCGGTATTGTCCCGAAAATTGTCTTGGTCTGTTGTTATTATAAGAACCGTTATTATAATTTTGTCTGTACTGTCCAGAATTTGGTCTGTATTGTCCAGAATTTTGTCTAAATGTATTCTGTCCTGTATCTTGCCTAAAATTTTGTTTATAACTGTTTGGAGTAATATTATTCGGTTTGAATTTTCGATCTTGTCCAAAATTTTTGTTATTGGACAAATTATTATTATTTAATTTGGTTTTTTCTTTAATTAATCCTAAATTATCTAAGGTATTGAAAGCATCTCGTAAATTTTTTATATCTTTATTTATAATTACAGAGGCAAGGTTAATATCTATGTTATTTAGAAATGTACTTAAAATTATTGATTCGTTAGTTGCTGGTTCGAATTCTTTTGGTTTATTATTATCGTATTCATATTTTTCATTTAACTTATTTAATATGTTTCTTAAACCTAAATAATAATCTCTTACTTGGTAATTCCTTAAGGATAGTGCTTTTTGGTATAATTGATGGTATGTTTCCTTAATGCCGAAATTGTTGATTAATGCAGATTTTACATCATTCCAAGAGGCTCCAGTACCCAATGTCCTAATTACGTCCAACGCTGGCCCTTGGATTTTGTTGATTATTGTACGTTGGTAGATATACAATTTCATTTGAGGGCAGTTGTCAAGAAGTGGTAATATTGTATCTACTTCTCTGAGAAAAGAAGTAAGTGCATAATTTCCATCACCACGAAATTCATGTATTCGTTGGGCATCTTTCATAACGTCATTTACAGAAAATGTAAATTGAGTTGCTTGCACTGTATTGTTTGAATCGTTGGCCATATTTTCTCGGATATTTTCTTCACTTTCTTCACAATGTTGTTTATTATAAAATGGTTCTCTTTTTATGAGGTTCGTTATATGTTTCACTTTATCTTTTGGCATGAAACAGTTTATATTATCACTGTTTTATTGGAAGTATTTTTTAATTCACGATTATTTAATAATCTACTGTATCGTCTTCACTGTCACAAATTAACAATTATTTTTTCAAATATTCACTATGTTTTTGGTCAACTATGTTTTTTATTACTATTAATTGTTTATTTATTATTATATGATTCACCAGATCTATGTCAATATCACTGTCTAATAAACGAAGGATTTCATTTAGTTTATTTTTAATTTTTTGAGCTTCCTTCGTCTGTCTTCTTGTAAGCACCATAATAATTTTAAACAGTAATGGTTCGAGAAAAGAAATCCAAGGATTGCAATACTTTTGACTGCAATCCTACCGACTGCGCCAATTATATAATTATATACTTCAGTATATAAAAAAAAAAAATACACAATTTATATTTTAATATAAATTGATAAAAACAATTATATATTCACAAATTATATACTTTGGTATATAACACAAATACACAATTTATTATATTTAACAAATTATATTTTCACTAACTTAAGTTAGGGGAATTAAAACAAATTTTAATTTGTTTAAATGAACTTTATTTAGATACTAATTAATTTACAATAATGTTCTTTAGAACACTTTACAAACTATACAAAGTTCTTCAGAACTTTCTTTAATAATCTGAATCTTAAGACTGAAATAATCTTTCGTTTTTTACGGTATTTATACAAAAATATTGAATGTGAAAATATTATTTTCCCATCGAACTAGAAAGCTGATCATGCAAAAAATATATTTTGATAGTTATTATAGTAAGTAATATATTATGAGAACGGTAAAGTTATTAATAAGCATTTCTCGGAATTTTGCTTTCGCTGGGAAAGAATATGTATAAGAAAATTCACATTAAGTTTTTCTTAGAATTATTCTTTCGCTGAGAAAGAATATGTATAGGAAAATTTACGTTGACGGATGCATATTTGTTGATCATATTATATATTTGTTAAAATTTTGTTGATCGCGATTTTGTTGAGGGTCATATTTAGTTACCGATGTAACAAGTGTGTAAAGTGAATACTAGATGGACTGCTCGTAGTACAGAAACTACAGAGTTTTTGCTGGTACACATATATTAATTTCACTACATACTGGTCGGCTACCAATGCAATGATCCGACTTCTACTATTACTTACAAAATGACTCTTTTTCGTAGTTCAGAGCAGACTGCAGATCAAGTGTAAAGAGTTGTCATTGAGCGTTTAAGATTTTTCCTGTTTCTCATAAACATATTTTACTGAGAGGAAAAAGAAAATTGATGTTACTGGAAAGTCGAGTCAAGTGTTAAGCAATCGACCCCAAATAAACGTGACGGGACGAAAGAAATTAAACGAACATAAATACTCGTTTCGTCAGTTTGACAATTTGCCCTAAATAGAAACGATTTGAAACGAGTAAAATTGTGTATAAGTATTGAGTACAAACGAATAGAAATGTGTATGAAACGAGTAGAAACGATAAAATGTACGACCGCTACATACGCGGTACTATCTGTTTCGTCTCATTTCGTCCATTTGACATTTAAACTTATCGAAATTGAACGAATGTAAGAATACGTCCATTTAGGATAGTTCTGTCTTCTGTGTACCACAGTATTATCGTATGTATCGTTTCGTTTCGTTTCGTTTCGTTTCGTCACGTCTATTTAGGTTATAGCTTTATTGATGTCACTGATGCATTGATAATTATTGCTAATATTTTATTTTATTTCACTTTTCAAATTGGAACTATAGATTTCGTTGAATGTATGAGCACTAAGTACATAATGAATGTCCTGTTTAGGAATTTGTGCCTTATCATGATATTCGATAGACGATGAAACGTTGAAACGAAACGATACGATATAACATTGCTATTATGTAACTTTATCGTTTCGAATATTAAGTGGATCATAGTGGTATAATATAAATTCCTTATACAAATGAAATTTTCCTGTTTTCTTCATACAATTTCCAGTTTTGTTGTAAGAAAACAGGGTTCGATGTCATTTCTATTATTTTGTTGATGTTTTGAAATATCATTTTTAATAATAATTTTCGTTTTTTTAATAAAATTAATTTAATATTAATATTCACAAATATCAGTAATATGCTTTAAATAAAAAAAATTCTATTAAAAAACCAAAAAAAAAAAAAAAATTATATGTAAACGATGAACAAAATGGTATCGACTGAGTAGACGATGAAAATCGCATTTTCAACAAGACGATACGAAACGTTTCGTTTTCGAATATCATAATAAACCCTAAATTTTAAAAACGACAGGATGCGATCATCGAGACATATTTTTAGTCTGTTACAACAAGTGTGAGTATTATGCATGAATATCAATACATATTTTTGGTTTAATTTTAATTTTATCATTCCATTTGATTTGTTTCCATTTTTCCTTTTTTTTTATTTTAGATTTCCTGGTTAAAAGTTATTGTCAATGTCAATCCAGAATATGCATTCATTTTCATTTTAACACAAACAACAACAACAACAACAACAACAAATAAAAAAAATCAAAACCAAAATATAAAAATTAAATAAAAAAAAATTTTAAATTCATGAATGGCGCCAGAAATAATGGCGACTTATAATTATTAATGTGTATTGCAAATATGTACTACATACACACATTACTACTAATAAATTGTATATGTATACTGTACAATTGTGTGATTTACAATACAATACATATTTCATAATGATAATAATAATAAAAGTCATACATTTTTGTACTATTTAGTACTCGTATATGTATAAAGATGTGTCTTACAATTTCATGTAAGCATTTTTTTTTTTTTGTATTTTATTCAGATAAATGACCATAAAATGTGCATGATTTAAATGCCAAATGATGATTGGAAGTGTGAAATGTGAAATAATTTTATTTTGGTACACATAATGCATACATATTTGTTATATTATACACCAATACCACACAATATACGTATACACACATTTAAAATAAATACAAAATAATGAAAAAAATGTCAAACAAAAAATATAAAATAAGAGTACTCAATAACATAACACAAAACAGTACTTCGTTAGTTTCTATTCGTTTTTGAAAACGAATTACTGGAACGTGGTTTATTATAACATCGCCATATAATTTTATTAAAATCAATTTTTGGGATTATTTGTGGAAATAATTTTATTTTATATAAAAAAAAAGTGTGGCCATGTAATTACATTTATGTTTATTTTTGTAGAGCTATAATTACTGACTGTATATCAAGTCAATTTTTAAATGGAAAACAGCAACATACACTTACTATACTCAAACACCATATAAATATTTTTATGGCATTTTCTATACTATAACCATAGACTGTACTATTAATCCATGATATAATCCTTCATTTGGACAAACTTACTTATGCAGTTTTTAATGTAAATTTCTTCAAAATTTCTGAAATAAAGTCAGCTACAGTACGGCACAGTTTCTATAAAGTGTAAAACATCATCTTCTATCTTTCATGTTATAAACTCTAATCTAACATCATTTTGACATATTACACACACAAAAAAAAAATGTTTTCATGTTGACTTTTCTTCTTGTCAGAAGGTAAATAGAAAAGAAAATTTTTTAAAATGAAATTAACAAGTGAAGTATAGACTATATGAAGCAACGTACATAATTTAGATATAGTACATTCAAGGAAATAAATATGTATGTATCTTCAAAAATCTATCTAATAGAAAGTATTTCATCTTTATTAACTACACGAATTTTAAAAATGTTTGTCATCCCTGCTTTGATAGAAAAATTTCTGATATTTCCTCTATATAAAAATATCATTCTTCTTAAATTCCATTTTCCTGACAGCAAAAATATTAAAAAGTAAATGAATAAAAATTTCAATTTTACAGCATTATGTTGTAAAAGTAAATATAAAAAATGCCTAATAACATTTTCTTTTTGCTTCTTGTAAAACACACTGCTTATTATTATAAAATACATATAGGTATACTTGAATTGTTTATGTGTGATATATGTATATATATATATGTATATGTATGTAATGTATGTGTGCATAGTACTACTTCAAAAAAATTTTTAAAAAAGAACAGAAAGTAAGAAAACATGATAAAATTTTAAATTCACCTTGAGACTATAACTTTTCTGTAGGATATTAAAAATTTGAATGGGAAAATAAAATGTTCATTAAGTCCTAATTTTGTCACTTTATTGCGATCAAAAATAAAAATAAAAAACAAAACCTAAGCAATTAGGCAATTTTTTTCGGCACTTATACAGTTATTAGGAATTCATGAATTAGAAACTATAAAATTAAGTACTACAACCACATTCGTCTTTACCAAATTTTATTCAATTTTACGTTACCATTTTATATGTATGTTTCTTAATATTATCTTCATCGTCGTTCACTTTTATCGCTGGTCTACTGAAAATTTATCAATCTATTAATTATTCTCTGCGGCGAGTAATCTTTGGCCACATTTATATTCATGCAAGTTACGTTACCAACGTTAACAAACATGAAAGCTATAGAACATTCTTCAAATGTACAATTTCATAGATATAATGTTGTGTAATATATATTGTATTGTAAACAAAATATTTTTATATATGTACTTTTACCTTCACATTGGATATCAAATTACAAATATAAAAAAAATTACACGTTTTAGGTAAATTATATTACATTTGCATTTTTCTATTAAAAACGAAAAATACAAATTTTAATTATCTTGCAATTTTTCTTCCCATCAAATAATTATATGTAATTTCCGTTCCCATAAAACGAAAATTACTAATTCTACAATTTCTTTAGAATGTTCTATTACTTTCACGTTGACCAAAACAACGTGACTACAAAATATATATAAACCACGATAATAAAACCAAGTTCAGTTTTAAAACTCCACTCTGAAGAGTAGTATTAATAATTAGTTGTATTGTGAACAAATTAAAGTTAAGTTTAAATTGTGAACAAACCAAATATTAATAATTTAAATTAGTTGTATTGTGAATAAACTAAAGTTTATAAAAATTATAATTAAGTTTAAATTGTGAACAAACCAAAGTTTGTAAAAATTATAATTTTAATAAAAATTTTAATATAAAAAGAGTTTTTCTATTTTTTTTTGTTCGAACCTGTTCGGTCGACATTAGTGGCGCAGTCGGTAGGATTGCAGTCTAAAGTATTGCAATCTGACAAAATAAAATATTAAACAAAAATTGTGTTGAACCAAAGTGATGGTACTTACAAGAAAAAAATCGAAGGAAGCTAGAGAAATAAAAAATAAACTGAATAAAATCCTCCGTTTATTAGACACAAAAGATTTTGAAGTGGACTTAGTTAACCATATAATTTTAAATAAACAATTGGCATTAATAAAATTAGTGATCGATGAAAAATTCAATGAGTATATTAAAAAATAAAAACAAACAGTGACAGTATACTAATACTTTTATGCCTAAAGTTAGAGTTTCACGAAAAGAAAGTGAATCTTACGAAGAATTAAATTTGTATTTTAAACCTAAACCAAGTGCTAACCAACAAAACAACATGACGGGAGCAAACTCTCAAACCAACAATCCAGCAATTTCATCTTCAATAATAATATCAGTCAATGATTTATTGAAAGATGCTCAGAGAATTAAGGAATTCAGGGGAGATGGCAGCTACGCATTGACATCATTCATCAGAGATGTTGATACTTTATTACCACTCTTCAATGAACATCCTCAAGCCCAACAATATTTATTTCAACGTATCATCATCAACAAAATTCAAGGGGCAGCTTTAGACGTCATAAGAACATTAGGAACAGGAGCAACATGGGCCGAAATCAAATCAGCCTTAGTGCAGAACTTCGGTGTAAAAGAATCATACCATCAACTGTATCATCAGGCATTCTCCACAAGGAATAATAATGTAAGAGATTATTTTAACAATTTAAAAAATATATTATCCAAATTAAATGAGAAGTATGAATATGACGAAACTAAACCAAATGAATTTAAACCAATTATGAATGAAAATACTATTTTAAGAACATTTTTAAATAATATTGATCCTCATCTAGCATCTGTAGTTATAAGCAGAGATATGAAAAATCTAAGAGAAGCTTTTATTTTGTTAGAAAATTTAGGTATGATTAGGGATAAAAGTAAGATAAATAATATTCCAAATAAACTAAATTATTGCAATACCAATTTCAACAAAAATCAATTTAATCAAAAAAATCAAAATAACTACGGACATAAACAGAAAGACAATATTCACGGACATTTTAGACAAAATAATAATTATAACAATAATTATTATAGACAAAAGAACGATAATTACTCTACAAGAACTAGACAATTTAATAATAATAATCAAAATAAACCAGAACCTATGGAAGTAGACCATGTTCATCATGAAATAAATTTTCAGTTAATGCCTCACAAATTTACCTACCAATAGTACAATTAACTATAGGTATAGATAAAATTAGATGTCTAATAGATACAGGATCTTCTATTTCCCTCCTTAACGAACATAAATTACCGCGATATAAACGACATATATTAAAAACCCCGATTCAACTCAATGCTTTAAATAAAAAAACTATAGTAAACAAAGAAATAAAAACAGATTTACCAATTGAATTTAACGAAGACGCTTATATGTTGTGGAAATTAACAAAATTTAATAATAAAAATTTTGACGCTATAATTGGACAAAATCTCCTTAAACCAATGAAAGCCATTTTAGATTTTGAGAATGATAACCTAATAATAAACAATAATGTCATTAAATTTGAAAATGCTATACCATATAAACTAGAAGAAATACATCAATTAGAATATATAAATATAAATGAGTTAGAAATAGAAAGCATTTCAAAAAACCTAAATTTAGAAGAAAAGACACTATTAGATAAGTTAGTTAAATCATATAAAGATCTCTTCTTTCAAGAAGGAGACCAATTAACTTGTACAAATGAAATAAACCACGAAATAGTTACCACAACCGATAAACCAATATATGTAAAAACATATAGATACCCACAAATCCATGAAAAGGAAATATCTACACAAATTACGGAAATGTTGAAGCAAGGAATTATTCGAGAAAGTAACTCACCTTACAATAGTCCCTTGTGGATCGTTCCAAAGAAATTAGACAACTCCGGAAAAAGAAAATGGAGAATTGTAATAGACTATCGTAAACTTAACGAAGTCACAATCGATGATAAATTCCCGATCCCGAATATAGAAAATATCCTCGACAAACTTGGTAAATCTCAATACTTCACTACCCTCGGCCTGGCTAAAGGGTTCCACCAAATTCCAGTAAGAGAAGAGGATAGAAAGAAAACTGCCTTTTCTACTCCGCTAGGACATTACGAATATATAAGAATGCCTTTTGGTCTAAAGAACGCACCGGCTACTTTTCAACGTTTAATGAATTCTATTTTAAAAGATTTTATTAACAAAATATGCGTTGTATATCTAGATGACATTCTGATATTTAGCACTACTCTAGATGAACACATCAATAGTATTAGAAAAATATTCAATAGACTACGAGAACATAATTTAAAAATCCAATTCGACAAGTGTAAATTTTTCGCAAAAGAAACGGAATACCTAGGCCATATTCTTACACCAGAAGGAGTCAAGCCGAATCCAAAAAAGGTAGAAGACATACAAAAATTAAAACTACCAACAACACCAAAACAAATAAAGTCCTTCTTAGGTGTGACCGGCTATTACCGGAAATTTATTAAAGACTACGCGAAAGTAGCTCAACATATGACAAAATATCTCAAAAAGAATATGAAAATTAACCCTAACGATCCTAATTATATAAATTCCTTTGAAAAATTAAAGAAAGTAATAACAGAAACCCCGGTACTGAAGTACCCAGATTTCAAAAAGAAATTTAAACTTATAACCGATGCCAGTGCTTACGCCATAGGAGCCGTTCTACAACAGGATAATCATCCAGTATGCTACGCTAGCAGAACGTTGAATGAACATGAACAAAAATATTCAACAACGGAAAAGGAACTATTGGCAATAGTATGGGCGACTAATTATTTTAGACCATATCTTTACGGTGTAAAATTCGATCTGTTAACAGATCACCAACCCCTTAAATGGTTATATACAAAAACAAAAGGAAAAGACGTTAATCCTCGACTTTATAGATGGCTTCTTAAACTAGGAGAATACGATATTAATATGGATTACATCGTTGGCAAAGAAAATAAAGTAGCAGATCTTCTAAGTCGAATTAACAATGACACAAACGAGATAAACTTAGTAGAAACATCTAATTTCAATGAAGGAAATTCTGAAGAACTTTCCGATATCTCCATGATAAATAATATCGATAATGACAATATAGAAACAGTTCATTCACAAGAAGAAGAATTAAACAACCATATTCCTATCCTTGATACCATCGTCAATCGTTTCAAAACACAAATCATATTAACTAACAATAAGACAAAAGAGTTTGAAATAAAACATAAAAATAAAAAATTATATATTAATTCAGAAGATCTCGATAACAATTTGATAGATATATTAAGAAGGCATATAAAACCTGGTAAAATAGGAATCTTTACCGAATTAAGCGATAATGAGTTCAATAAGCTCCAACAAAAATTAATAGAATTATATGATGGTATAAATAATGTTAAATTCGTGAGATGTGCTTATCATGCTAAAGATATGGATAATGAAGATGAAACTTATAAACAAATAAAAAATTATCATAAATATGAGACAGGCCATACAGGCATCAACGAAAATTATGAAGGATTAAAAAGACTCATATTTTTCCCAAATCTCAAAATATTAATTCAAAAATTTATCAATAATTGTGATGTTTGTAATCGCGTTAAATATGACAGGAACCCAATTAAAAACAAATTTAATTTAACAGAAACTCCGAAAAATATTAAAGAAATTATACATATGGATGTATACACTAATTCGAAAGTTAACTTCCTAACATTTTTAGATAAATTTTCAAAATTTGCCAGTGCTTATTACCTTGAAGATAGAAACAACCAAACAATAATCGAAAAAATAAGGGAATATAAGTCACAAAGAGGACATTTTAAAAAATTAATAACTGATAACGAATTTAGAAGCGTAAATATAAAAGATTATTTAAGAAATGAAGGGATAGAACTTCACTTAGTTAAACCAAATAACCATACTGGCAACGCAGATATCGAACGACTACATAGTACATTAGCTGAAAGAATTAGAATTTTAGCAATAGAAAATAAAAATCTTAGTGTAAAAGAAAAAATGAGCAAAGCTATAGAATGGTATAATAATAGTTTCCACTCAACTATTAAAGATAAACCCATAAACATTCAAGAAGGAAAAAGTGACATAAAAATTATATACAACAATTTAATTAAAGAAAAAGAAAGGTATATTAATAAACTCAACATTAATAGGGAAGATTATAAAGAAGATAGAGTAGAAGGTTATATAAAAAATTATCGAAGTAATAGACATAAAGAACAACCCAAGTTTATAAAAAAAAATTTAGAAAATGTCCATACCTCAAATATTAAAAGAAAGTATAAATTTTCAGGTGAATTGGATCCTCAGAATATTACTACTGGTGTTGATCTTCACAATAACCCAGGGCCATCTAACAATCGAGAAAATTAATACAAGTTCCGGGTACTCTGAAATACAATTAGATAAAGTTAACTTAGTTAATACTTATAATACAGTTTTACATATAATCAACCCAAAAGAAATTGAAGCTATAATAGATACACTTGAACAAAATATAAAACAAACAGATTTAGAAGAAAAATTAACTTTAGAATTTCAAATAAAATCTATAAGAAATAAACTCCGCACATTAATTCCTCATAGACAAAAAAGAGGTTTGATAAATTTAGTCGGTACAATCGAGAAGTGGCTCTTCGGAACAATGGACGAAAACGACAAGTCAGAAATTGAGGAACACTTTAAAGTAATAGATACTAATAACCATAACGCAATCGAGACATTAAATTCCCAAATAAAGATCAATGAAAACTTTAATCAAACTTTTACAAAATTAAAAGAATTAGTTGAAAAAGATCGTTTATTATTTACACAACAACACAACGAAATAGTTAATTACCAAAAGACAATACGTAGACAATCACTCTATACTGATTTTATCTTAAAACTAAAAATAATACAAGACAATATAGAACACATCCAAGACAACATAGCTTCATCTAGACTAGGCCTAATACACAGTAATATACTGACTAATGAAGAAATTACAGAATACGACATAGACATACAAAAGTTGCAAAATATAAAACTTGGTACTGCAATTGATAACAAGGAAAACATATTATTTATCATAAGAATTCCGAAAGAAACAATAACATTTCAGAAAACTTTACTCATTCCAATTGGTAACAGTCAAAATCGTGAATTGAATTTCAATCCACAAATAATTGTTAGATATAAAGATAAAATTTATAATTTTGAAGAAAATAAAGATTTAAAAAATTTAAAGCCTTGTAATATTTGTCTCATAAAAAAGAATTGTATTAACATATTTAATAATGCCTCAGAAATATTAGAATTAGAAAAAGGTATAGTAATTGTAAAAAACCAAAAAGAAGTTAAACTTTCCAGTAATTGTGACAATCGTAAAATTATAATGAATGGAAATTATTTAATTAATTTTAATAATTGTTCAATCAAAATTGAAAATTATACGCTAGAAAATAATAGAAAAGAATTTAAACAAAGTTTTTCTCTTCCAACCTCTTTGGAAATAATTAAAGATCTAAATAAGAAATTGATATTTGATGACATTATACTTGATCAAATCGAAAATATAAAAGAAATTAAAGAAATAAATAATTATAAGATTAATCATTATATTCATGGAAGCATTATTCTTTTTATAATTATTATAGTTATTATAGTTATCATAATTGTTATTGTAATTTGTAAACACAAAGGTCTAAAAATAAAAATTAAAAACGTAACTCAGGAGAGTTCCCATCTTAAGGAGGGAGGAGTTACGTTACCAACGTTAACAAACATGAAAGCTATAGAACATTCTTCAAATGTACAATTTCATAGATATAATGTTGTGTAATATATATTGTATTGTAAACAAAATATTTTTATATATGTACTTTTACCTTCACATTGGATATCAAATTACAAATATAAAAAAAATTACACGTTTTAGGTAAATTATATTACATTTGCATTTTTCTATTAAAAACGAAAAATACAAATTTTAATTATCTTGCAATTTTTCTTCCCATCAAATAATTATATGTAATTTCCGTTCCCATAAAACGAAAATTACTAATTCTACAATTTCTTTAGAATGTTCTATTACTTTCACGTTGACCAAAACAACGTGACTACAAAATATATATAAACCACGATAATAAAACCAAGTTCAGTTTTAAAACTCCACTCTGAAGAGTAGTATTAATAATTAGTTGTATTGTGAACAAATTAAAGTTAAGTTTAAATTGTGAACAAACCAAATATTAATAATTTAAATTAGTTGTATTGTGAATAAACTAAAGTTTATAAAAATTATAATTAAGTTTAAATTGTGAACAAACCAAAGTTTGTAAAAATTATAATTTTAATAAAAATTTTAATATAAAAAGAGTTTTTCTATTTTTTTTTGTTCGAACCTGTTCGGTCGACATTAGTTGCATGTGGGCTCATACAGAATTTTTAAATTACATTTCCAATAAAGTACCAAGTATAAACATTTTAGAAAATTCAAATATTCTTTATTTGTTTCCTTTTTTTTGCAAAATAGAAATTTCGTTTAATTTTTCAAATATTTAATTAAGATTTTAATATTAATTTTCTCAACAGGGATACTATAATCTACTGAACAACTTGTTTCCAAATTTATTTTACAAAATATTTTCAACAAAAATTTATTGATAAAATGTGTAAGAAACGGACACGCATATTCCTATCTTCCCACTTCTCATTTATAACGGTTGGAGAGTTGGGTAATAATTTAGTAAATATTGAAATTTAATTTTTCAATTACGGTTTTTTTTTTTTTTTTTGAAAATTTTCTTCTACATAAATTATTTCAAAAACAAAGTAATCAAAAATAATACAATTATAATTTGCCATATTTAAAATCATTATTATGGACGAATAATCAATTTTTATTTTTTTTAGGTCTGTATCCTCTAATTATCATTTTAATTTAACATTTTTTTACAGTTCACACACAGATATTAGTGAATTAGGCAAGTAAGCAAGAAGAAGAAAGCAAATATTATTTTATATAGTCTTCAAATAATAACAACAAACATCCTTACGTTTTCTTATACTTTTTTCCTCTTCCCTGCTTAATGTTAAATGTCAGTTACCGCACTCATTAATGCACAGACTCATTTTTCAGTGTTTTATTTCTTGAATTTTTTTTTTATTCTGAATAATTTTTGTAGTTTATATTTATCCTTTTTTTTCTGAAATTTACATTTATTTTTATGAAGACAATTTTAAAAGAAATATAAAAATAAGAGATAATTATAGGGTAATTGCTTTGGAGTAGAAAAATTAATAAATAAAAGGAGATATAATTTTTTGAAATATTTTAAAAGATTGGAGGCATTAAAATGATTTGAATTTAACTAAAAAACTAATAATGTCTGTGGTAAAAAAACTGAAAAAGAAAGGTAAAGATATAATAAAGCAAACTCAATGAAAAAATTTATAAAAAGGATTTCGAATACTAAGGAGATTTATTTTAAGGAAGCGTACATACTATCTAAATTTTATTGTTAATGCTTTGTTAATTCTTTTTTTTTACAATGAAATTTTCTTGCATTTGTAGTTTATCTACTGATAATTTTCTTTATAAAAATTGTTGTCTAATATTCTATTTTCCACTCGGCTTTTTATAAAAAAAATAATTATTATGCTCGCATACTTCAATACAAAATTTATGTTTTTCAGTTTTAAGATCTGGTATACGTATATCCGCGTATATCCTATTAGCCCAAATCCAATGCACGGCAACAACAGCAAAATAGTTAGCCACCGTTGTTTTGTATGTTGTGAGGTCTAATACGGCACGGCAGCAGCAATAATAGCGACAGGCAAAAATGCTGTTCGGTTAGCGATATTTCTAATTTTGCTGCCTGCACTAAATTGAAAAGTGAAGTTTATTTATTATGCTGCTGCTGTTATAGCTTGTATTGGACTTCAGATAGCAGCATTTTCTCTACGGTGTTGCTGTCGTGCATTGGACTTGGGCCATACCTAATATTTAACTCCAATTTAAAGTTAAACCATGTTAAACTTTATAAAAAAGTCAAGAAGGAGTAACAAAGACAAGATTAATGTAATATCACAGACAATATCAGATGTTTCTCTACATATATTCAAATATGTAACAAAATAATATTCATATGGACCTATTGCAAAGATAATATAGTTCTTCGTCTCAATAGATGTTCTTTTTAGTGTAAGTGGTAATTTTTCCAAAAACGACACACTTACATATATGATAAAGATCGAAAAAGCTTCATCAAAATCAAAAAAGTTTTTCAAAATTTTTCGAATTGCTTTTAGTTATGTACCCTGTACACAATTATAATCATTTCAATAAATTTGTATGACAGTCTGTGATATAATGGAATTGTTTTTGTAAATCGAGTTATCAAAACTAATTGTGTAGACGGACCATAGTGTTTCGAATTTGTTCTCATTTATTATAAATGTTTGCTCTCACAAATGAAATGAACACCTGTCAATGTTTTGCAGCACTAAACAATACACAATGCTATTTAAAATGTACATTTAATTCATATGATATTCCACACATATAAGTTTTATTTATATGTATTTGTATATTTTAAGTATTGAAAATAGAATAAATGAATATCATTGGCTGGAACATATAAATATAAATTTGAACATTTTTGAGAGATTTTGATCATATATATTTATTCTCCATGTATGGTTTATGCTCGTGCATAAGGATATGTAAGGATCCATATTGAATTGAAGACGATCTCGTACACATACATACATAAAGCATATAACATGAATAAACAAGTTTGATATAACCAAAGACCGATATATACAATATATTATATCATGGTATATTATATTGGTCTTTGGTATAACATTGAATGCGATGTAAAAACTAATTCTAATACATACATAATAGACATGACATAGCAGTAGTAGACATTAATAACAACATGCTGCTTGCTTATGCAGAATAGATAATAGTAAATACTATATGCAATGAATGTGCTGTTTATGCGATATACATGATTGTATGTATACATCGTATATATGGTATTTTGTACACATACATACAAGTGTAATTATAAAAATAGATTGTTCAATGATGTATATCAGGATCTATAATGTATATAGTATCAATGACCTTTCTTAACATATTTCTTTATGAAAATATTTGTGTGTAATGTTAAATATGAACCTTTTTGTTATTCATAGATATATGAATACAGTATTTGGTAATTACATATACACTTTCGCTATCAGCTGGATTTTTACTCATAAAAATTTGAAAAGTCAACCTTTTTGCTTTTTTTTCAACTTTGGTTTGATTTCGGATTTATGAATAGAATATAATAGTGGCTGTTTGATGCGGGGAGTGGTGTGGGGGGTGGTGGGTGGTGATTACTCATGAGTAATTTTTCATTACTAAGATTGAAAAATTTTATAGAATGAAAAATAAAATATAAATGAAAAAAAGAGAATTTTGCCAGGTGGGTGCGGGGATGCTAAAAGAGTATGAAAAGTGCTGTATAATTAGCGTCATTCGTTAACACTGATCAACATTTTAGAACTGAATTAAACTGATTTTTTCATATGCTCTTTTAACTATCTACCCACACTCTCCTACGCATCAAACTGTAACTATTATACTTTTTTCATAAATCCGAAGTTAAATGGAATATTTTGAGACTAGAATCATGAAGATTCATATATTTTTCGATTTTTAATGTTTAAAGAAAACTAGCTGACAGCGAAAGTTTATAATTACCGAATATTTATCAATTACACTGCAATCTGATGGTTTTCCTCTGAAAAGAATTAAATAACAATTTTGATAGGTAACAGGCCTCAAGCAAATATCCTTTTAAGATACCACAATATCTATATTTGAAGAATATATCATTCATTTACTACGTTACCACTATTATAAGTGCAAAATCCACTTTGATCGTGATCAAAATTTTTCTTCTGCTTTGCTATGAGTTTCTTAGATATTTTTATACATAATTTGCATATTAATATTATACTTTATAAATCATATATAGTAATATATTTAATTTTAAAATTTTTAAATTTGAAAACCGTCTTCCAACTATAGTTAAACTAAAACTGGATGTACAGTATTGTTCACAACTACTTTTACACGGCATTTAATTTCTAATCAATTAATAATTGGAAATGCATCCTCGAAACATTATAAATCCATAAATTTGTTTAGTGTATACATATATAATTATAATAATAAATAATTAAATATAATATCAACTATTAAAATATTAAAATATTGTATAATTTCAACTGTATTAAAAGACGATTGATAATTCATCGCTTTTTTGTCCGAATTCATTAGGTTCATTTAAGTTCAAAACAAAGTTACATATATTTTATAGAAAAAAACAGAATTAAAAATACATGCAATTTTAAAACTTTTGTTCAAAAAAAATGCTGTAAAAAAATATTTATGACTAATAGTGCTAATACTAAATGTCGGAGGCTATTCAAATTTCTGATAATATATTCTAAAGTATATAGGCAGGTCAGATTAACTTCCTATTTTTTGCCAACTTAATGACCGCACCATGCAGAACTGACCAGTTCTTGCACTTTTTAAATGAATGGTTTAAGTTTTAAAATTTGGTTTAAGAATGATATTAAATAGTTGAGCTATCAATTTAATAGAAATGTTAAAATATAAAGGCAAATTTTGAATTCAAAAATCAAATAAGCAATTATAATTTACTATACGTAAACCTATTCCACGTTATTTTCAAACATAATTTTTTGAATCACTACTGAAGATATTTTGATAATACGGATCTCCAAAATATTTCTAGGACTAGAATTATAGGCCCATTCTACTTAATAATTTATTTTCAAACAAACATACATGAAAAAAATTTGATTGCATTCAATCATAAAAATCCATAAATTTACAAATAATTTATTTTCGACTTCATGACATATTGTTTATTATATGTATATACCTATATATATATAATATTTTTCAAGCTACAAATAATTATCAATTTTCATTGAATCTAATTAAATGTTCATCAGCGCTAGTATTTAGAATGTTTTGAATATATACTTTATACCACACACAAAAAACATCAACGAAATAAAATTTAAAAATTTTGAAATAAATATTTTTAAGCTTTCTGTTTTTAAAAAATATTGTAAATAATTTAAAATTCATTATCCTCAAGATTTAGGAACTAGATCTAGTTAGAAAAAAAATTGACTCAGTCTATAAAAAAATTTGGTAATTCACAAAACACCTGATTTTTAAATTTCTATATTATGATCATAAATCAGAATAATACTTTATTTTTTTAGAAGTCCTAAGGCCCAAACATTAAAAAAGATATTCTTTCAAAATTTCAAGAAGAAATTCAATTCACGGGATATGATAATATATAATCGTATCTTGCATTCATAAGTCAATGAACTCAAAAACATAACAAAATAAAACCATAATATATCCATATGTATACATATATTATGTATAATCAAAGATACTATATACTATCACAGATAAGTGTATCTGATCTGTGATACTATGTAAAAACATATTTATATGTAGTTATATAGTATCTCTGGTACAATGCTACAGCAATTATAATGTATGCATACGTAAAAACCTCTGTTGCCAAATATTCTACAATGCTACATCAGAAAATAATGTAAACCTATACAAGTAATACATATAATCAAAGACCATATAAATGTATAGAGTACAGTACAACTGCTACAGTAATTATAATGTATGCATACGTAAAAACATCTGTTGCCAAATATTCTACAATCCTACATCAGAAAATAATGTAAACCTATACAAGTAATACATATAATCAAAGACCATATAAATGTATAGACCAGAGTACAGTACAAATGCTACAGTAATTATAATGTATGCATACGTAAAAACCTCTGTTGCTAAATATTCTACAATCCTACATCAGAACAGAAAATAATGTAAACCTATACAGGTAATACATATAACCAAAGACCATATAAATGTATATATTTATATGGTCTTTGATATAAATACAATTCTATATATGTATTTCAATTAGAAGTAGTAGTAGTAATTTATGTCAGATCATATAGCACGCGACAAGGAATATTAACATAACAACACATACATACATATATAAAAATACATGAAATATGAAATACCTCCTTTCTCAAGTCATTCATATATTAAATACGACGATCAACTCAATACAATAAAAAAAAAATTTGAAACAGCTCTATTGTCAATTGTTGTATTCTAAAGCATTTGCGTACAAAATATCCATTTATTTTTACTTATTCAAGTATAATATCATATCAAGGGTGCGTTCATAAATGTTACTATAGTTAACTATAGTTATCATTTGTCGTTCAAAATGGTGGTGGCATAGTAAAACATAACTACCAACATGAATTTTTAGCGTTCATAAACATCTGTAGTAAAGTAAATTTTTAACTATTTGATGTCAAAAACTAACCCTGCTCGAGAGCATGGTTAACGATAGTAACGATAGTAAACCTTTAAGTGGTAATGACATTGACAATAAAAAAATCGTTTGTAATTTAATTTTTTGTTGTGAATTGTGAAAATTTCAATTTAATTAATTTGAAATTAATTAATTTTGTTTTAAACTTCATTTGTAAAAAATAATTAATTTTTGACAAACAAAAAATATAATAATTATAATATGTAAAAATTTTTTAAACTTGACTTGACAGCTGAATGATAATTTATTGCTAGTACTATGGTAAAAATCGCGTTCAAAACCACTTGAAGTTAACATAACTATGGCTGTAGTATAACATAACTTTGCTTAAACAATACTACACCATGACTATGGTTAAAGTAATGTTCATGAACGCACCCCAAATAAGTGATGGTACCACTCAAAACCATATAAAATTTAGTAAACCAGTCATGCAACTCACAAACTAATTCTTCTATATAAATATTCTTATTTTTCTCTCATATTTACATCCCTCCTGAATTATAAACTTTCGCTCTTTTTCGATATTGTTTCGAAAAACTTTTTCGATCTTTATTTTTGGCAAACATACAAACATTTAAATAAAAAAAATAAAATGGTTCATCTAGTAGGACTGTATTATCTTTGACCTATTGTTAGGTCCAGATTCGAGTCTTGGATATATTTAAATTCAAAATATACGTTAATATTCGATTGTTCTTGCATTCGATAAAAGTTTTAAAATATGGTTCATAAAATTATATACGCATACATATAAACAATCTGATTTTAGTGTGTTTGGGTTTATTCGTATATTTACATAATAGAAAATATACGATTTATTTGTTGCAATTTGGCAGTATATATAATATCATAAACATTTCTATATGTATATGATAATATTATTGCTGATGGTATGCTACCATAGTACATGTTGTCTTGCAGGTATCATTTAGTCCTATGTATGTATAAACACAGATAAGGATTATACATTATACTATACTTATGGGGTATATATAACAATAATATTGGACATTGAACCCTATTAAATGTTTGCATTACATTAAATTTTGAAGGAATATGTATCGCTAGTTATTCTTTCATTTTTTTCCTTTTTTTGTGTGAAAAAAAATATATACCTGCACTGGTTTTTGTATACATGTAAATATACACTAGTTTTTGTATACATTGTATATTTTGTATGCGTCACGTATATGTATAGACCACAGTAAGAATAGTACACCATAATGATTTATAATGATGCGTATGTGTATAACAAGTTGTATACATAAAATACCCTTTAATAAACATGTTTATTGTTTGTGATATATTGTACCATACAGAAGGAAATATAAAAATTATCACTGCACAGCACAGGCCAGTGTAAATGCTTATAATGTTAGAGGTATTCACGAAATGTTGTAAGAGTGTAAAAAGTGTGAATATACACCAAAATCTTACACATTACACTATATCGTGAACGAAAACTTTGTATTGAAATCAAGCAAATTATGTCAGCTAAAATATTATAAAAATAATCAAATTATTTTAGCATTTAATGTCAGAATGGCATATACAATAGTAAGCAATAGTAATATACAATGGGTTTCAGCAGTGTAAATTTTTACAAGCAGTGTAGGTAAAAATTACATTGAAGATGTTTACAATAGGTGTAGGATTGTACGAGTTTACACCGTTTACAATGATACAAGACCAAACCGTGAATACCCTTATTATTTGTCTGTTTTTAAAAAATAATATTCTAAATGTTCAAGTCAAAAATTGTTCAAAAATTATAACAAATCCTGAAATAATTTTTCTACCTCTCTGCAGTAGTATACATACTACATACATACTGCACATACATATATATGTAATTGTGTGTCAAGATAGTGGCATAGCAAAAGCAACATCAAAAAGAAAAAAAATGATGAAAGAAATAAACCTGCGAAGTATTCGTATAGCAGCACCACAAATAATATATATATATGTATGTATGTATTATATTCTCTGCGATAGCAGGTAGATTGAAATGTACAAAAACAAATTTACTCTGGCTATTGCAAATACGTTTGCGTATAATTCTTAAAGCACAGGCAAAGCAGACATTCGACACTACTACATATACTGTCAAATGTTAAAATATGTGCGTTAATGCGTATGTAAATACACTGATAAATTCAATACAGTACCAAATTTATATTGTTTCCTGGTGAATGGGTGCTATGTATGTGCTATACGCTTTGTTAGTTGTACTGGTTGTACAAACTTATGAACATATGTATTAAATGTGTAAAAATGAATATGTATTGTACTACATATTAACAACATTCATTTAAAGTTTGTTTCAAGTTCAAAGTTTGGTATTATTTGAATATTATTTTTATGGATTCAAAACTAAACTAAATTGAAGCATTTTGATTTATGTAAAGTAGATGGGGACACACGATTTTTTCATTTTATATGATGACATATTTTTGGTTTCATTGGGACGTCTGTATATTGCCTGTGTATCTAGTGAATTAAAATTTTTATTATGTCAGAGTTATATATTCATGTACATAAGCGATTATGTCAGTGCGTTAATCGTGTACTACTACTAAATTCAACTATAGTATGATACATCAGAAAATCAGTATCTTATCACTAATGTAACATATAATTTCATTTTTGTTTCTTAAATTTTAATCTTAACGTTTTAAAAAGCAACTTGTATTTGACTGTTAACTGTATTAAAGATTACATTAGACCAACGGCTAATATTAATATGTATAAAATTTTATGACCAACAAATGAAATGTATATGAATATTTATATAGAAGAATTAGTTTGTGAGTTGCATGACTGGTTTACTAAATTTTATATGGTTTTGAGTGGTACCATCACTTATTTGGGGTGCGTTCATGAACATTACTTTAACCATAGTCATGGTGTAGTATAGTTTAAGCAAAGTTATGTTATACTACAGCCATAGTTATGTTAACTTCAAGTGGTTTTTGAACGCAATTTTTACCATAGTAGTAGCAATAAATTATCATTCAGCTGTCAAGTCAAGTTTAAAAAATTTTTACATATTATAATTTTTATATTTTTTGTTTGTCAAAAATTAATTATTTTTTACAAATGAAGTTTAAAACGAAATTAATTAATTTCAAATAAATTAAATTGAAATTTTCACAGTTCACAACAAAAAATTAAATGACAAACGATTTTTTATTGTCAATATCATTACCACTTAAAGGCTTACTATCGTTACTATCGTTAACCATGCTCTCTAGCTACACTAAAAATTCATGTTGGTAGTTATGTTTTACTATGCCACCACCATTTCGAACGACAAATGATAACTATAGTTAACTATAGTAACGTTTATGAACGCACCCTTGATATGATATTATACTTGAATAAGTAAAAATAAATGGATATTTTGTACGCAAATGCTTTATACTATTTTCAGAAATCGAAGTCAGTACAGGCAAGATAGGCATGCTTTTCTATATTCTTTCACATTGCGTTTGTATAAATCTGTCCCGTGTGTGGGGTGATCAGATCTCAATTTAAATCCGAGGGAAATATTTTAAATTGTATATTATGAAGGGCTGCAGTTTGCAAAAAACTTTTTTTTAAGATTTTACAAAAAAACAGGTAATTTTGTGACATTTTGGGAAATTTTATGAAATATGTTCATTTCTTTACAAAATAACATATAATAACAAACTGATTTGAATAATATGATAGCAATTTGCATTGTAAATAATTTTCTTTCTTATTCTAAGAAAAGACAAAACAAAAAATAAAATTCAGAATGTAACGGTAACGTAACGAAATCATTAACCAGTACATAAAGGAAACAAAATAGAAGAAAATGGACAAATAAACAAATATGAAAATGAATGTATGTACGTATGTATACAAAATTTAATATCAAATTGATACTGAACACATAATTTTATAAATAAAATTGAAAATATTGAATATGGTTTAATCATAAATTCATATTTTTTTTTATAAATTTAAGCAATACTCCCAGTAGCTTCGGCAACCCTGAATTATCATCATTTTCTTTTATGCCCATCTTCCCGCTGACACGAATCAATCAACATTTTATACTTTGAGTGGACTTCGGCTGCGCATCGACTTCATATTTTATAGTTCGGTTTTTTATTTTTCATATAACCAAAATGGTGTTAACTGATTCTGATTAAATCAGTTGCCTTCACGCTGTGTGATAGGCAACATCAAAGGGGTTGGTGTATTTCTTTTTCCCAAAAAAAACAGGGTGATTCATTATTAGAAATGAAAAAATCAGCAAACAAAAATTAAAATTTGTCTTAAAAACCGAACATTTTTATGATATTTTCAAATAATGCTACTTTTTTATCAAATATAAATTTACAGGAATGTGAAATTTGTACACAATCTCCCTTTCAAGAATTATTTGTGCACAAAATTATAAATTTATTTATGCACAATTTGGAACATCCTGTTAACATATTTTAAAAAGTACCTTCTTCAGGGTTGACAGAGATATATTATTCAGAATTTCCTACAAAATATTATATGTGAAGTTATCAGAACCTCATCGGGTAACTATTTCCATAAGCACAATACTGACTTCGATTTCTGAAAATAGTATAGAATACAACAATTGACAATAGGGCTGTTTCAAATTTTTTTTTTATTGTATTGAGTTGATCGTAGTATTTAATATATGAATGACTTGAGAAAGGAGGTATTTCATATTTCATGTATTTTTATATATGTATGTATGTGTTGTTATGTTAATATTCCTTGTCGCGTGCTATATGATCTGACATAAATTACTACTACTACTTCTAATTGGAATACATATATAGAATTGTATTTATATCAAAGACCATATAAATATATACATTTATATGGTCTTTGGTTATATGTATTACCTGTATAGGTTTACATTATTTTCTGATGTAGGATTGTAGAATATTTAGCAACAGAGGTTTTTACGTATGCCTATGCATACATTATAATTACTGTAGCATTTGTACTGTACTCTGGTCTATACATTTATATGGTCTTTGATTATATGTATTACTTGTATAGGTTTACATTATTTTCTGATGTAGGATTGTAGAATATTTGGCAACAGATGTTTTTACGTATGCATACATTATAATTACTGTAGCATTTGTACTGTACTCTATACATTTATATGGTCTTTGATTATATGTATTACTTGTATAGGTTTACATTATTTTCTGATGTAGCATTGTAGAATATTTGGCAACAGAGGTTTTTACGTATGCATACATTATAATTGCTGTAGCATTATACCAGAGATACTATATAACTACATATAAATATGTTTTTACATAGTATCACAGATCAGATACACTTATCTGTGATAGTATATAGTATCTTTGATTATACATAATATATGTATACATATGGATATATTATGGTTTTATTTTGTTATGTTTTTGAGTTCATTGACTTATGAATGCAAGATACGATTATATATTATCATATCCCGTGAATTGAATTTCTTCTTGAAATTTTGAAAGAATATCTTTTTTAATGTTTGGGCCTTAGGACTTCTAAAAAAATAAAGTATTATTCTGATTTATGATCATAATATAGAAATTTAAAAATCAGGTGTTTTGTGAATTACCAAATTTTTTTATAGACTGAGTCAATTTTTTTTCTAACTAGATCTAGTTCCTAAATCTTGAGGATAATGAATTTTAAATTATTTACAATATTTTTTAAAAACAGAAAGCTTAAAAATATTTATTTCAAAATTTTTAAATTTTATTTCGTTGATGTTTTTTGTGTGTGGTATAAAGTATATATTCAAAACATTCTAAATAAATTAAAAAAGTCGAAAATAAATTATTTGTAAATTTATGGATTTTTATGATTGAATGCAATCAAATTTTTTTCATGTATGTTTGTTTGAAAATAAATTATTAAGTAGAATGGGCCTATAATTCTAGTCCTAGAAATATTTTGGAGATCCGTATTATCAAAATATCTTCAGTAGTGATTCAAAAAATTATGTTTGAAAATAACGTGGAATAGGTTTACGTATAGTAAATTATAATTGCTTATTTGATTTTTGAATTCAAAATTTGCCTTTATATTTTAACATTTCTATTAAATTGATAGCTCAACTATTTAATATCATTCTTAAACCAAATTTTAAAACTTAAACCATTCATTTAAAAAGTGCAAGAACTGGTCAGTTCTGCATGGTGCGGTCATTAAGTTGGCAAAAAATAGGAAGTTAATCTGACCTGCCTATACTTTAGAATATATTATCAGAAATTTGAATAGCCTCTGACATTTAGTATTAGCACTATTAGTCATAAATATTTTTATACAGCATTTTTTTTGAACAAAAGTTTTAAAATTGCATGTATTTTTAATTCTGTTTTTTTCTATAAAATATATGTAACTTTGTTTTGAACTTAAATGAACCTAATGAATTCGGACAAAAAAGCGATGAATTATCAATCGTCTTTTAATACAGTTGAAATTATACAATATTTTAATATTTTAATAGTTGATATTATATTTAATTATTTATTATTATAATTATATATGTATACACTAAACAAATTTATGGATTTATAATGTTTCGAGGATGCATTTCCAATTATTAATTGATTAGAAATTAAATGCCGTGTAAAAGTAGTTGTGAACAATACTGTACATCCAGTTTTAGTTTAACTATAGTTGGAAGACGGTTTTCAAATTTAAAAATTTTAAAATTAAATATATTACTATATATGATTTATAAAGTATAATATTAATATGCAAATTATGTATAAAAATATCTAAGAAACTCATAGCAAAGCAGAAGAAAAATTTTGATCACGATCAAAGTGGATTTTGCACTTATAATAGTGGTAACGTAGTAAATGAATGATATATTCTTCAAATATAGATATTGTGGTATCTTAAAAGGATATTTGCTTGAGGCCTGTTACCTATCAAAATTGTTATTTAATTCTTTTCAGAGGAAAACCATCAGATTGCAGCGTAATTGATAAATATTCGGTAATTATAAACTTTCGCTGTCAGCTAGTTTTCTTTAAACATTAAAAATCGAAAAATATATGAATCTTCATGATTCTAGTCTCAAAATGTTCCATTTAACTTCGGATTTATGAAAAAAGTATAATAGTTAAAGTTTGATGCGTAGGAGAGTGTGGGTAGATAGTTAAAAGAGCATATGAAAAAATCAGTTTAATTCAGTTCAAAAATGTTGATCAGTGTTAACGAATGACGCTAATTATACAGCACTTTTCATACTCTTTTAGCATCCCCGCACCCACCTGCCAAAATTCTCTTTTTTTCATTTAGTATTTTATTTTTCATTCTATAAAATTTTTCAATCTTACTAATGAAAAATTACTCATGAGTAATCACCACCCACCACCCCCCACACCACTCCGCGCATCAAACAGCCACTATTATATTCTATTCATAAATCCGAAATCAAACCAAAGTTGAAAAAAAAGCAAAAAGGTTGACTTTTCAATTTTTTATGAGTAAAAAACCAGCTGATAGCGAAAGTGTATATGTAATTACCAAATACTGTATTCATATATCTGTGAATAACAAAAAGGTTCATATTTAACATTACACACAAATATTTTCATAAATAAATATGTTAAGAAAGGTCATTGATACTATATACATTATAGATCCTGATATACATCATTGAACAATCTATTTTTATAATTACACTTGTATGTATGTGCACAAAATACCATATATACGATGTATACATACAATCATGTATATCGCATAAACAGCACATTCATTGCATATAGTATTTACTATTATCTATTCTGCATAAGCAAGCAGCATGTTGTTATTAATGTCTACTATGTCATGTCTATTATGTATGTATTAGAATTAGTTTTTACATCGCATTCAATGTTATACCAAAGACCAATATAATATACCATGATATAATATATTTTATATATCGGTCTTTGGTTATATGTTATATCAAACTTGTTTATTCATGTTATATGCTTTATGTATGTATGTGTACGAGATCGTCTTCAATTCAATATGGATCCTTATATATCCTTATGCACGAGCATAAACCATACATGGAGAATAAATATATATGATCAAAATCTCTCAAAAATGTTCAAATTTATATTTATATGTTCCAGCCAATGATATTCATTTATTCTATTTTCAATACTCAAAATATACAAATACATATAAATAACACTTATATGTGTGGAATATCATATGAATTAAATGTACATTTTAAATCAATGAATAAAGAATATAATATAATATCTTTTTACTTTGTTTTAAATAGCATTGTGTATTGTTTAGTGCTGCAAAACATTGACAGGTGTTCATTTCATTTGTGAGAGCAAACATTTATAATAAATGAGAACAAATTCGAAACACTATGGTCCGTCTACACAATTAGTTTTGATAACTCGATTTACAAAAACAATTCCATTATATCACAGACTGTCAGACACATTTATTGAAATGATTATAACTGTGTACAGGGCACGGTATACAGACTAACAAGGTAAGCCATTCCGGGAAGCTTTTATATTGAACTTAAAATTGTGACGTCACTCAATCCGAAATTACTAAGCTTTTATAAATTTATACATTAGATATGCATTAGATTGCATTCAAATGGATTATTAATTCTCCTATTTTTAATTTCTTTGAAGTATAATTTTTTTTTCAAGTGGATCAAAAAACGTGTGACATTATTGAATTTAATACGTTATTCAAAATATTATAGTTATGTTACATCTAGTTGAATAAAAATGCAAAATAAAATAAATTCATAATTATATTCATGTAGAAATTTTTTTTATTTTCTTTTGTTTTGATTTTTCATATTTTGGTTTTTCTTGTAAATTATTTAAATGCTTAATTCTAAAATACATTTTGCATTTGAAAAACAGTTTTTTTATAGTTAGTGACAAATCAATACTCTTACATCTATCAATATGAGTTTTAATGAAATTACTTCCAAGATATAAATCATTTTTGTTTATTTCTAAGAACACTTTTTCTAATAATTTAATTTTTTTTAAGAATGAAATCTTTGGTTTAATTAATCCCCCCTCTGACACTTCATCTATCCACGTGGAGGTAGATGCAATTGTTTCATTCATATTTTCTAATTTTAATTTTTTTATTATGTATCCAGCTACGTATTCTAATGCATCTTCTACGATGTTATCAAAATTATGTGGAACTATTTCTGAAATTTTATTTTCATTGTCATCCACCTCTTTGATGTCTTCAGAAATATCCTTACTCAAAGTTGCTGATAACTCCTGTGTTATAAATTGATTTTTAAATTTTTCATTTGCTTGTTCTGTACTACTGTATGAACTTACTTGTTGACTAATATCTGACCGTCCTAAATGAAACAATATATAATTTTTTTTGTTGTTTTTTATAACATATTTTTTTTAATAAACATATTTAATTATAGTTAAAACAAATACCTAGAATACAAAGGCGTAATCTATACTTGAAGCCTAAACATGTGGGATGGTCGTGGAGACCACCTTTAGAACGTATAGTTCCAAAAAAATGTTCTAATTCGTCTTGACAGAGTTTGTTTGTTAAAATATATGTTGTTTGGTATTTTTTTTAGATAATTTAATAGTTGTGGTAATGAAACATTATTTAATAAAATACCTTTTTGAAACTGTAACAAATTTTTATGTTTAAGCACTCTCAGTTTTCTCATGGTTTCAGAAACAGATAATATTATACAGTTTTGCTGTTCAAGAGCTAACCCATATGCTTTAATTCTTTTCCTAGAATCTTTCGAAGGAATGGTTGAATTAAATACATCAAACCAATCATTCATCATTTTAACAAATTTGCTACATTCGATGGCATTTTGCGATTGTATTTTGCCTAATTTTACACATCGAGATATAGATTTAGCAACAGAATTTGAAAACAATTGAGTTGCTAATTTAACCTTTTGGTGACTGGGTCCCGTACACAAAATATGAGTGTCTGTTATTTTGTGACTGATTTTCAAATCATTATGTTGCAACGTTAACAACTCTTTAATGGAATCAGAATTTATAATTTTGTTTTCTATACTGAATCCAGTATCAAGAAAATGGTTTCTTATTAATTTCATGATATGAGGGACATCTGCAAAAACGAATACTTTTTGATTTGATACATTGAAATATGGCTGATTTTCGCTTATCTCAAATTCTTTCCACAGTCCTACATTTGTAGGTCCCATATCACATGTTATTGAAATAACTTTAAAACTTATTTTCCCTAGCTTCATTACAATTTTTTTTCAAAATTGAAGCTGTCATACGACTATCAAAGTCATAGTATATGATTTGTTTCCAATTCGCCAGAAATCCTCTCACCATTACTGCTTGTACGTAGTTAGCAGGTTTTAAAACTATATCATTATTTTTGTCGTATTCGTATGATGATTTTACTTTCATATTTAGATTTTATATTTTTTTTTTTTTTACTTTCATTTTACTTTTATATTTACTTCAAAGAAATTAAAAATAGGAGAATTAATAATCCATTTGAATGCAATCTAATGCATATCTAATGTATAAATTTATAAAAGCTTAGTAATTTCGGATTGAGTGACGTCACAATTTTAAGTTCAATATAAAAGCTTCCCGGAATGGCTTACCTTGTTAGTCTGTATACCGTGTGTACAGGGTACATAACTAAAAGCAATTCGAAAAATTTTGAAAAACTTTTTTGATTTTGATGAAGCTTTTTCGATCTTTATCATATATGTAAGTGTGTCGTTTTTGGAAAAATTACCACTTACACTAAAAAGAACATCTATTGAGACGAAGAACTATATTATCTTTGATGTAGAGAAACATCTGATATTGTCTGTGCTAGATACTACATTCTTCAAAAATTTATATTATAACAGTTCTAAAACATATTATTTATACGCCTCCGCCTATTACTATTTTATTCTTCTGAATGAAACGAAATATAATACTTCATTTGTATTCAATTGAAATAATAATATATACTTTCATAAAGAAAATATTTTTATAAGCTGCTTTTATAACATAACAAAGAATTAAAAAAAAAGGATTTTCCATTTTATACAATATGTACATATGTATATGTAAGTATAAATGAATAAAAAAATTTTTTTGATGTTATATAATCGACACACTAAACAATACTCCTGTTTTACTACTCATATATGTACATATTTACATACATTTGTATTTGGATATATCTGGTACGTGTAAGTGTATGATTATAAATTTCTTAAAACTTATGTTGAATATAATTTCGAATTGTTATTACATTTATTTACATTTTTTTACACAGGACATTAGTTTAGATTTTTGTTAAAATGTTCTCATATATATTTCATGATTGTAAAAGAAAATAATAATAATAAAACAACAAATTTATTTTATACACATATCATGAATATCTAAGTATATCTGTACACATATATGTACCATACACCATACTTATAATGCTATGTGGATTGGATAAAAAAAAATGTATGATATGATTCGAATAGAATTTCACATTCCTTTTTAATATAATAATATATCTGTCTATAGTAATATTATATGTACATACATATGTGTAGCGAGTATCGTGTTGTGAAATACCTTTACTTTGTACAACATCCGGAAGAAAGAGAAAAACAAGAAAAATAAAATAGACAATCCTGTATTTTGTATGTATACGAATTCATTCGGTCTTCTAAAAACAAATCTATTTTTATGAGATAATTTTGATTTTATTGTTTGGTCATTTTCTCTTATAAGAATTTCATTAAATTATACAGGTTACGCAATATGAAAGTACATTTATATGCTACATAACAAATATACATATATGTATGTATGAATGAGCATTTCATTTAGGTACATATGTTTAAAAGTGAAACTTATGTTTTTAGATCTTTTTCCTATACCTAAATTTTATTCTTAATTTTATATGCACATATCAATTCATATATAAGATTCATGCATATGTATATGAAAATAATAATAAATTTTTACATTTACGATTCGTAACACATACATAAATTATGTATGTACACATCTAAATTATGATTGTGTTCTAGAAAAATAAGAAGAAAAAATTATTTCATTCATAAAATTTCGTATAAATTTTTCTCATTTATTTTTTTTTTTATTTTCACTTATCTATATGTATTTCAATTTTGTTGTTTGTGTAATCGTTTGGAGGAATATACAAACATAAATTTGTCTAAATCATTAAATAAATTCACTACACAACATCACATTTATTTCAATTTGCTACTATGAGAGAAGTTAGAGTTATCAGTTATTAAATAGATTTAGGATTTTCTTTGCTAATGTTTTGCTTAAATTTATACAAAAACTTATAATAAATAAAAGACAATACTGTCGGATGTATTATTGAAAAATTTAATTCCCAAAAATTCCTGTTCTTCATATTTTTTTAACTAACAGTTTTTGAACATGTTCTATTTTTTAAAACCTTTAAAACTATTAAAAAAGATTAATTGTTTGTATACATGACAATCTCTGAAATACCTATGTAAGTATGTATATGTGTTTATTAAATTTGTATGAGATTGATTTGAATAAAATTAACTTAGAAATTTTGTTTATTGTTAACGACGTACTAAAGTGTGACATCAATGGGAAATTAAAGTTGAAAATTCATTCATAACAATTTCACTTCAATGCACAAAATAAGGCAGTAAAAAAAAATATTCATTACAAATATAAAAGTGTTCAACGATCTACATAGATATTAGGAGGGCCCTTAAAATTGAATAAGTTCTCTATTCATAATACAAAATGGTACGACACGGCACACACGGAACTATGTACGTCATCATCATTTCATCATCAACATAGCAATCACCATGAACATATTTTAAGAACATTTTTTCCTATAAGAATAAAAAGCAAAATATAATTTTTCATGTGTCGAAAATCTTTCCCTCATAATTTAAAGTTACTTCGCAGTCATAATTTATTCAAGAACACGTCCTTATGGTATTTAGTGAAAATATGTAGGGATGTTTTATTTATGTGGGAGTAAAGTAACAAATTTTTTGAGCATCATTTATCGTGATATGCATTCAAGAGCAGGGTATACAGAGATACAGATAGATTATACGTGATATGTTCTTAGGATAACTTCAATGTTTTTGTATGATTCTTGTACTTTAAATTACACAACGACCAAAAACGAAAAGAACATTAGTACAGAAACATAAAGAACAACAACGCAACAACATAAAAAAGTCAAAAACATTTTTTTCTAAACATAACTTTCCCACAAATAAATTTTCCTTTTTTTTTTCTTAATAAAAAGCTTATATTTTAGATTATTTTCATTGGTTCTGTATTCTATTTTTTATATTCTTTTAATTTTTTTTTCTATTTCGATGCTTATTCTATTTATTTAGTCTATAGTCTCCTTAAAATAAAAATTGTTAGCACATATGTTAGGATAACAAAAATATTTTAGCGTATATTATATGTTTCATTCAGATATATACAAGAAAAATCCAAGAACATAGATATATACATACATACATACATATGTACATACGAAGAGAATTTATATGACTGCTCAAATATATGTACATAGCAATACACATAAAATATGTACATGGATTTATAAGAAATTATAAACAAATTTACAAATATGTTTATACCATTATATTACCATGATACCACTTATAATCGATTTAAAAAAATATCCTATAATCTCAACTATAAATATTGCCATAAACCTTATTTAATTTATTAATTTCAATTTTTAGTCTACTGTACGAGTATATCCTTTGGATCAATATAATGTGTTTTATGTTTAACAGTATTGTTCGCGTATCAATATTATGTATACAAGTGCATATGCTTACTCGAATACACTATAGACAAAAATTACTTTATTATAACACAGTAATATACAAAATCTCTTGAGAAAATTTCATCACAACACATAATTATCCTTCGATTGAAAGCTGTAATAAATTGAATTTAGACTTTTTTTTATTACTGCTATAGATAATATTGTATTTCCATATAACACAAAAATTCTTTTTGATAATTTATTATTCGCATGTGCATGAAATTTTATACAGGAGATGTGTGGAAATTTTTCAAAATACTAACAACATCGTATAAAAATTAAACGAAAACTACCATATAATTGTGATTTTACCCATAATATTTATTAGAAATACATCTAAAAAATTATCAAAAACTCTAAAATGGGTGTAATAATTTCGTGCTGACTGTATAAAAAATTTATTTCGACTTTGTAAATGCTTTATTTCAAACACACGAGTATACAAATTTTGTTACAAAAGAAAAAATACATTATTTTTCTGTTCAATAAACAATATGTCTATGTGTTTTATGTAAATTTTTTTGATAATATTTTCGCGTGTAATGTATACATACTCAATTGTATATTTTACATATTTTTCATACAAACAAAATTAAATCCATAACAAAATTATTTCTTGTATGTGCGGTTACTATCTGTAAACAATTTATTCAGTACATGTACACACATATGTGTCTACATAATATAAACATACATACATATCTTTTTCATTAAATGAACGTAACGATTATATATATACGAGTACATATGTAAATATGAAGATTTTCATATACCAAAATTCATGTAATCGGAATTTTTCAAGTACGCGACAGTACAGTTATTTTTCATTATTGCCAAATTACAAGTTTATAGATAAAATTAATGAAAATGAGATTTCGTGAATGAGTCTATATATCACATAATACGCCTTGTTTTGAAAAAAAAAGGCTTGGAATTTTCATTTTGATACATGATTTCTACAGCATGAAAGGCCAAGAAACTTCTTGGATCTATAAAGTTAAGAAGAAAAACTTATGAATTCTTTCTAAGTTATTTAATTAAAAATCATTTGAAACGTGCTGTGAGAAAAGAGAAAGTTTTTTCCTTTGATGTTGTTATTAATAGATAAGTAAATCATTAACTTATTATTTGAAAAATTTCAAGAACGAATAAGTTAAGTTCATTGACTGCGTCCAGAAAAAATAATAAATTATCTTTTTTGTTAGAGAATAAAAAATATTTATAAATTTACAGATTGAATTGTTTACTATACAAGATACAGTATGGTCTAAAGTTATTTGATGTTCTGGTTTTGGATAAAAGAAAATGTTCTATTCTGAATTGTTGGATATTCATTTTTACATTAGACGAATAATTGTCTACATAAATATTGAGGAACAATTCTCTGAACTCTGAGAAGAGAATATTCAAAAATATAATCTTAACTACTTCTTGCTGCTAATTCAATAACTAAATTAGTTTGTATAATTTTTAAATTCATTTTAAAATAAAAAAAATTAAAAATTAACTTAAAAGGGACAACAAATTTAAAAAATGTTCACAATTGAAATACATTACATAACGAGTTGCATATACAAATGTGAATGAGTTTCACATTAAATTCATTCTCTTTTAATTGAATATCCCTGAAATAATCCGATTATAATATGTACATTTATGTATGTATGTATTATTTAATACTTGAAATATGATTTTCGTTACTTTTTCACTTTTCTCTCACTATGTATGAGGATAGATGACATTACATTAGCAAAATTTTGTAATGTAACTTTTAACACCCACTCGACTAAAAGCAATAAAAATTTAAAACTTTTGCATTATGTTATTACGTAATCCACAATTAGTTTATAATTCTGGTAATTTTAAATGAAATTTCATTTGCTTATTTTATTTTCAAATTAAAAAGAAGAAAGAATGTCGTTTGAAATTAATTATAAAATAATTTCTATTCAAATTTAAATGTCATTTAAATACACAAATACTCATGACACACTTCTGATATATGATTATGTGTTACGGTTGAATGGTGTACAGTTGACCACAAAAATGGACGGATTTTCAGTATTATAAAATTTTTCGATTTTCAGTCCATGATCTATTATTAAATTACATTACTCGTTTTATATTTTTCATGTTGACAGCATTTTCAATAAATTAACTACTTGTTGACACTTTAAAGAAATAAATTCTGTAATCTGTAATTAATTTATTTTTTACCTTCACTTAAGTAAGTATAAACTTCTCAATTTCGAATATTTGTAATTGTAATAGTATATCTCTTTTAATATTTTGTTTTCTTCCTGATAGCAATATCTCACATTTCTTATTCTTAACATTTATTAATTAATAACCGACATAAATTTTGCTATGCATTAACTTAAACTTTTCCGAGTAACTATACATAATACGTAACTAGAGCTGCAGAAATTCAATTACGTACGTATAGAATACAACAATTTGCTATTACAAAAAAAATATTTCCCGAATAAATAATTAGCATTATTTATTTACATCATATTTTAGATTAAATTTCAAAAGTTTTTACACAATTTAATTACACACAAACACACCTATTCATACTTGTACATCTTTATTGACATTCAAATATTTTAAAATATCTAACACCTATCTTGTACAGCATCAATAATACACCGCGTATAAATGTGTTATTATGGTATATACAATATGTAGGAGTTATGTATATTATTCAGATACAAAACACGCATATAAAGTATAAAATTATTTATAAATTTATAATTATATGCAATTTTATCAAGACCACACATACAGACATTCATACATACTTACAATTCATTAATTGTATGATTGTTATCCTTTATAGTAGATTTTTTAAAGCAATATATGACAATAATATATGAGCATATTACATGCTATCATTACATGGGATCACTACTATGGATTGGCCTTCACAATTCCCAGATTATATAACGTGTGTAACTATTGAAAATGTGTGGGGTTACATAAAGCAGAAATTGTGGGGATTAAAAATAAAAAACATAAATCATTTAATTCGGATGCTGAAAATAATTTGGAAGAGCCTTAGCGAGGAGTACGCCAAGAAATTAGTGGAAATGTGTGATGAAAGATGCCGCCATATTATTGAGGCGAGTGGAGACTGGACGAGTTATTGAATATAATGCGAATTAGAGTTATTTGAGTTTATAAAATATATACCTAGTCAAAACAATCAGTCATTTTTGATCTTTTGCAAACTTTCTGTAATGAAACACACTATATTTTATGTATTTTCTTTCTTGAGAAAAAGTTGATATTCTATCTCGGTAGAATATACAAATAATGTAGATAACAAACAAGAAAAATCATCTAGAATTATTTTATTCTTGCTTCTACTACTTTATTCTATATATAATCTGTAACAGTGGATGTCATATTCATATAGTAGTAAAAGCTACGATAGTATGAGTAATATTTCAAACACCATGTTTACTTTTATTTTTTTTCTTCAGAAATAATTGATTTTCTCTCTCCGTAGAATTCACGAATATTGTGGATAACAAACAAGAAAATCAACTAAAAACATTCTATATTTGCTCCTCCTACTCTACTCTATAAATACTCTTATTTACAGAGCCGTATGTACACATAAATTTTAGACCGGTACTGAGACCATGAATAGGAGAAATATGAGTGCCTATAAAATTAATTTATTTATGTTATTTTTCATATTCAAGCTTTGCATATAAGTACGTACAGTCAATGATACCAAACACGTTAGGTATTCCATGCATGCTATAAAATTGTTGGTTTCTGATATTCCTTTCTTCTTTAGTTGTTCGTGGCATTTTTATGTCTTTTTTTGCAAGAGATGCAACCTTCCTATATATTTCGCTAACCACTCGTGACACTGTAGATCCGTCCACATTAAACAAATCTGCATTCACTCATACCTTATGAGTATTCTATTTATCTTGCAATAGGCTAAAAAAAACTCATCATTCGATGAACTATCAGTTTCCGAGAAGACGATGAGTAGATCGAAGATAATTATTCGTCTATAATATTATATTCTTATTGAATAGCAATTAATTTACAATGATTAAACTAAACCATTAATGTCATCCATATTTTTACAATTTTCAAAACACAATAATTAATACAGAATTAATTAATTAATTATAATTAATACAAAAACACACACACACGATTGATAGTTTGCGACTGAAGATAAAATATAAGACCGCCTTCGCGTGGGCTTACTACCGGTTTTATTTCGAAATATAAGACATACATATGTGAACATACGAATTTTGAAGATAATGGATAATACATAAAATACATATGTGAACATATGACCCTTAGTAGTGACTATAATAGAAGCTGTGATAGTTCAAGTATTATTCTACATACCATATGTACTCATTTTTGAATTCTCATTTTGAAACTTCGAGTTATGCCTAGATACTTAACATCGATCCTCAATTCTTGTATGTACTATCGTACTATATGTAAGTAAAATCAATAATTGTGTAATAATTTTATATTATAAAATTTTGTTTTTCTTTAAGGACACCTATGCAAAATAATATCTGAATGATAATAATTACATGAATATTCATGAATATTTTTTATATATAAAACACTAAGATATGAAATATTTAAATCCATAATACTTTTCTATATTTTTACATAAATATACCAATTCATATCGAATTTAAATTTAATCAAAATTATATATACGCAAATCAAATTATACATATGTGACATCCTTTTTTAATTTAAATTTACGTTTATTTATTTATTTATTACAAAAAAATTAATAATAAATAAATTCTCAATATTTCAACTAAATACATAAACTAAGGTTGTCCTTATATATAACATGAAAAATTGATCTATTATATAGAATGCAAACAAATTTGTATACTCGTACAATAAGTATTATAACAATATTTGATGTTCTGAATGAAAACATTTTTCTGTTTACATTATCAGAATTTCATAAAATTGAATCTCTTTTGTTTTCATATTTTTATTATTTTTCAGTTTTACAAAGTTAAAAAGGAAATTAAATTAATAGAAAATGTCTCCATTTGAAAGTGAAGACATAGACAAGAATTTATAAAATTTCGAGGAATTCACACTTCAAATAAACAAAAGTAATATATATGTATGTATACCAAAAGTTTGTGAACATAAGTATATATGTACTATATACATATCTAATATCAGAAGGATACAAACTGATAAAAAGGAAGAATGTAAACGATAATTGGTATTGGTTAAAAAAAAAAAGGATAATATTAAGATTTAATGATATAACATTATATTATGATATACGAGTATAAGGATATTTTGTGAAAAAAAGTACAACTAATATTACGTCACAAGGAAATATGAAAATAAAAATTAGTTTCCTTATTGATGGACATTTGAAAACAAAAATAGAATAGAAACAATTAAGTGATATATTTTGTATACGATGTGAAAGAATGGATTACAAAAACAATTTTTTTTTAAATGGAAAAATCAAGGAAGTTTGTTTGATTGTTGTTAATTGTTATCCTTATAATATTTTTATATTTTTTTTTACAAAAGGACACTTTAATTTTGGGCTCTTGTTAAGAATTTTTTTCTCATTTTAACCTTTGTAATATTTCCAAAATGTCAACTTCAATTACAATAATTATGTATAAGTGAACAGCCATTTATTATACGTTTCTAGAAAGACCTTCTTTATTACATTTTGTTTTGTTACGTATCGAAGTGGAAATTTTCTCAATTAAATTTCTGTACCTTTTGTATAATGTAAATGTAAAAGCGAAAAATTGTTTAATTAAATACGTACTACCACAGAGCTAAATAACTGACAGTTCTACACTCTCAAATAATACCAAATTTACTTTGTATACAAAAAAATTTGAAATGTAGAACAACGTAAAATGTACAATTTTTAATAGGCTATTGAACTTGATTACAAAGGATTACTATTGTATAGATCCTCATTCCTCACAAATGCGTTACGTTAAAGAATATTTTTGGTTCTTCTGTTCGTTGTTACTCAATGAAATTATTTGGTAAGCAGACATCCAAATATTACAAAAACATTTGCTTTCTAAATTAGTGAAAAAAAGGATTATATAAATTGTCATAGATTTTGAAAACACGGTAAAATCTTCGTGTATAAATTTATTTATTGTTGTAGGGCTAAATCATTTACTTACAATGTATTTTTCTGCTATCAATATCTTAATTCTAATTTAAAACTAATACAAATTTTTACCAATAAAAAAATTTATAAATTTATAAACTTAAATGAATTCGAATAGAATTGATAATTTCCTAAAAACTAAACTTATTTCATAACATTATTTGTTTATTATACCCATCATATAACCATATCTACATATAAATCCTATATATAATTGTATAATTTTTAATTCAATTCTTGTTCAAATACTTTCTGTGTATATAAAATAAATACGAGTACACAAAAAAATTGTTTATATTTCCTTAAATTCTCAGTATTCATAAATCCCTCGAGAATCCTTTAATCTTTAACAAACAAAATTTTCTTTCGAAATATATAAATTTCTTTAAATCGTATTCGAATCTTCTATATGTGCTCTAAAATAGATACGAAATTGATATAAAATTCAATATCGAACATTTTTATTATATTTCCCAGACATATTTATCAAAAACCCATACAAGTACATTTTATTATACTCAAATCTTTCCATACAAATATTCGACTATCCTTTAAATAAATTCAAGTGATTCGGTTGTTGCTTTCGACAAATTCGACGAAACGTAAGACTCCAGAATGCTGTACGAAAATCAGCACTATAAAATGCGTAGATAAATGGATTAATGGCACAATTCACCCATCCCACCCATGTTAAGAATGACATAAGAGATTCACTTATCAATTTTGACGGTAGAAACGGTATCAGAATGTAATAAATGAAAAACGGTAGCCAGCATATTATGAATCCACCCATAACAATTGTCAAAGTTTTGGCAGTTTTTGTTTCACGTTTCAATGTTGATATCCTTATTGGTGGTACTCGATAACAATTACTGGTGTGATGATGTCGTGGTTGATTATGTTGCTGTTGATTCTGATGATTCTGTTGAATTTTTCCATTTGAAGTATTATTTTGACATTGATGGGAACTTTGTTGAGCTGCTGATAATATTTGACGGTCTGAAACTGGTGGAATTGGAATTTTTTTTAATTTTGTATTTGTTGTTGTTGACGATAAACATGATTCAGATGAGAATGTTGATGATGTCTGACTTCGGGATAAATGAAATGATGCATTTATTGATGCCAGTAATGGATTTTTTGCAGCATATTTACAGCTATTCGTTGAAAAATGTGTTGTCGATGATGATCTACTGATTTCTATCAATTCATATAACGTCGCTGATCCATGATGGTTATGATTTGGATGAGAATGATGTTGAAATATTGATGTTGTTGGTGATGAGGTTAAAGATAATGGTGTCGATTGTGCTATAGTTTCTAATTGATCGAATGTTTTCGATCTTAAATTTCGAAATGCCGAAAACTTTGAATGTGGTTGAATATTATCAGCATCTGTTAGAAAATTCTCAATATCTTGATCAGTTATATCTGCAGTTTTTTCACAAGCCTAAAAATCATCATAATAAGAAAATAAGAAAAAAAAATGATGTAATCGATGCTCGTACATTATATACTTTTATGTATATGTTATGCATACACAAATTTAATTTTTGTTCTTAGGAAAACAGCCTATAAGTCTGAGAACAACTTTTTTACATTTTTTTATATTTAAAATTTACTTTTTTTTTAAATCAGGTTAAAATAAAGTAAAGAAAATGTATGAAAACATGTTATACATCGAAATGAACAATTCCCAATTTGATTAATTCAGAACACCAAAAACTATGAAATCACAATCTCCTTATCAATAATGTACTTTTGTAAATAAAAAATGAAAATTTTTATAATTTATTCATTAGTTTTCAATGTTTTGTTGAGAATAAAATCTCGAAAAAGGACACTCGAAAAACAATCTTGTTTGTTTTGAAGAAAAACAATCTATCACAGCAAAGAATTTCATGTTGATGTGTGTATGTTTTGGTGTACTGTGTATTTATGTATGAGTTTTAAAAAAAAATCCGGGTTAAAACATTTTTACACTCTTTTAGTTACTTTTAAACTTTATTATTTCCTTCAAAACAAAAATGGACGCCTTAAGAAAATAGAAATTCAAAAAAGAAAAGAGAAAAATTGACATTTATTCATAACACTTCTTGAATTTTTGTTGTTCTGACTCAGTTCCAGAAAATTCAAAATTTGATATTTTAATGCCAGTGAATAAATTGATTTTTTTTAAATGGATTTTTTCCATAGTCCATTCCATAATTATGATAACATCCTGAATTTTTATTTTTTTTACTTTAAACAGATGTCCTAAGAATTCTTTTTTCGTTTGAAGAGAATTTTCTTTAAAATATTTTCATAAAAATAGGAAATTCAAGGTAGTGATATAATTATGGAATGAACTGTATATAAGAATTGCACATATATGTATGTATTTACCATGAAAATTAAAGATTATTTTTTTTTACCTCTGTTAATGTAATTCTTTGCCTTCTTGAATTCAAAACAATACCAATCCTTAGATAAACATATAGCATGACTGATAAAGGTATAAAAAACGATCCCATTCCTGAGAAAACAACATATCCTTTATTTTGATTATATCGGCATTTAACAACATCTGATTTACGTCTTCCAGGTTCATACCTAAAAATGAAAATAAACAGAAATGTGTACATACTTATACATTTGTATATAGATTAAATGTTTGAGATATGGAATCATATTAAGAAACATTGATTATCTTGAAATAAAGAAAATACACGCTTATGCTATGAGAAAAAATTGTTAACACATATCACATTTACTAGGCTCCATTTAAAAGCAGTACCGCAAACATAGACGGTTCTTTTATAGATTGAAATGGTTTATTAAAACCGGACACCAAATCTCGAAGGCACGAACAAGAACAGAGTGAATGTCACATATCCGTTTTTAAGAAAATTTTGTTACAAATCACAATAAAATATAATATTCTCTCCAAAAATTTTACTAAACTGTATTAATGGACTATGAAGGAGAATTTTAGATTGAAACAAGATCGTTGTAATGGTTGTAATAAAGAAAAAGTAATAAATGTTTTGATTTATACATTTTCATTTGTAAACAAACATGGTCATTGAACTCTTGAGTATTTGAGAAGTAGAAAAAGAAGTATAGGAGATAGATACGCGAATAGTATTTTTCTTATTATTTTCTTGTATAATTTATGTTCTGCACTATAGTGAATGTGTACAAAGAACAATTTCAGATCGAAACAATATCCGTTTAAACAAGAAAAGCTGTGTCTTTTCTGTTACTCGATTCCTTGCAAGAATATTTATATGCTCTTGCAATAATTTTTGAAAAAGAGAATTAGACCTACCAGATAATCTTAACTTCTATGTGAAAAACGCCTCTTTCATTCTACCTTTTGTGTGACGTGAAAGGGATATAGTTTTTTTCGCTAAAAAAAAATGGAAATTGAATTATGTGCTGCTAGAATAAAAAAATCAAATTATAGTTGAAAATAGTAAGGTTCAACCCAGATGGTGGAAAGTTTAGAAGTGCACCGGGCGCCCAAGAGGCTTAAAACATCGCTGATTTCAAATGAACATTATTTATTGGTAATTTTTTGAAACACGCGGAAAATATATCTTCCGTATAATCTTCATTCTCATTCCGAATTGTAAGAAGCAAATACGAAAAAATTTAAACGAAAATGATAAATGTTCAGATAAGAGTTAAAGCAAAAAAAATAAATTTTATTTTTCTTCTTTAAAATCACTATATTCAAAACTTTTATGTTTCTTTTCGATTTTTCATTTTTCTCTTTTCTATTTTTCTTTTTCTTCTTAAAGTGTTTCTATTTTATTTTCACTTTTAAACGAAAAATGTAAAGGAAAAGTTTTCAGATAATTTTTCATTTTTTATAATTTACCGTAAATAATCTTAATACTTACATTGTTACGTAACGTATGTAAATAAATTTTGTAGAAAATCATTGCATATGTGTTCTTACGTGTACTATTGTACATTGTATAGAAATAATTTACTACGTGTGTATGTATGTATCTAAGAACATACATGAGAAAAGAAAAAAATCTGAAACGATGAAAAACTGCTCTGTTTTAAAATCTGACATATGTATACAGTGAACAGATTTTCTAAAAAATTTAATACAGATATGAGTTCTTGCACACATAAATACGTTTCAATAAAAAAGTAGGAAAATTAAAGTGAAAATGAACAAGAATGAAAATGAAAAATTGAAATCAATTTGAAAAAAAAGTAGAAGAAAAAACTTTTCTTATTAGAGCAATAATTTATGATATTACACCAATCTAGAATGTGCCATGCCATTATACAGGATATTTCATAGAAAAATTCGAATTTACATACACGCTTTATGTAGATAAGGTAAACAATAAAATTATTCATTAAGGATCAAAATGTCTTAATACTGTAGGTACTGTTAGAAGGATCACAAAAAATATAGAAGATATGCAGCGGTTTGTTTAGAACTGAAACTTCCTGAATATTAAATAAATTTAAATGAAATTTAGCAACAAAAATAAATTATGAAACACCCTTCTTCTACGTTTTATCGATAGCTGATGGGTATGCACATATGTATATATACATATATGAATGTCTCGTACAGAAAATAAATTTTTCATTCACGTAATTCACATGCATATTTTATTATTAGGTGTTAGAGTGGTACTTATTTTGTGTTAAGAAACAGGAACTTTTAGGAAAAACATATACATAGTGTTCCTGGTGACTGGTACATAATCTAAATGTTATGAAAAAATGTTCAACATAAAATTAATACATATTTGCATCCATATGCACTAGTTTATCAGACTATTATACAATACACAATACTTACCATCCTAAAAATGGCGGACACGTTATTGCCAAAGCAACAATCCATACAACAAGTATCATCAATAATGCTAATCGCTTAGATCGACGTTTTTTTGAATATGCCAACGGCTGTATTATAGCCAAATATCTGTTTATGACACAAATTAAAGTTAACAAATATTTTTATTAAATTTTTCATAAATTTTTATAAACAAAATTAAATTTAATTATTTTTGAAATTCGTAGGAAGAACATTTACTTGAAATAATAAAATATTTTAGTATAAATTGTTATGTAAGTATAATTTATACCTGTCCAGACTAATTGCACATAAACTTAATATAGATGCTGTGCATAAAAGAACATCTAATGAGATCCAAATATCACATAGAATCCATCCAAATTGCCAACTGCCTGTATGAAATAGAAAACTTTGTATAATCATATTTATAAATACGAGTATTTGTAACGTGTGCTCATACCGTAAGTAATCACCTAATACCAAAGATAATTTTATATGATCTTTGGGTAGTAATTATAAATAACATGCAATACGAGTATGACTAGTAAAAATAAATGTCCATAAATAAGAACATGCATGAAATTTTTTTTTTTTTTTTTGAATTTATGTCAAATCCTAGTCCTAGTTCACATACATATAATCACATATAATCACATTTTTAAGATTATTACCTTTATTTATAGAACATAAAAGAGATAATATACTATAATATACATGTATGTACGAATTTTTGGTTGAATTATTCAAAAAAATTCGGAAAATTTATATCCTCATATATAATTTGTGGAATTTATCTGTGTTATTTTATTTCCCAAATTTTCATAAATTATATTTTACATCATTTAATACAAAAGATAATTTATTTGTTTATAAAATACAAAGGATAACAATATTGTTAGATAGCTATTTAAGAAATTGTGTTGAGCAATAAGCTTAATCCAATAAAAATGAATTGAATAAATGAATGGAACAACAATGAAAGTCATATACGATATCACTGCATATCCCTATACATATACAATTGTATAAGTAGAGTACTTACATACATACGAATATAAACAATTTACAACTGAATAATATTTTATTCAATTTTATATTTTATTTTTAATTTCCTTGTAGAATTTTATTTATTTTTGTTCATCTTTATCGTCCTCACATTCTACTTAATTACATTGTCATCCGTTTTTTTTTTTCTTTTTATGCTAAATTGAACAATCGGAGTCAGACAGAACAACTAAAACAAAGTTATAGCGAAAACCCAATGTACGCTGTGCTTGCTTTGCTTGCTTTACTTGCTTTGACAACTAAGTAGAAATAATGTGTTTAAACGAGACTGCCCCCAATGAGCAAAGCAAGTAAAGCAAGCAAAGCAAGCAAAGTCGAAAGTTGGTCTACTTTCTACTTTTTAACAACTTTGAACGCTTTGACAATTAATACATGATATAATTGATTATTGGTGTTGGTGTGTTGTATTGCATTCCATAATAAATAATCAATGTATATATGTGTATATTAAATATGCATGTATATTATATCAGATTATATAATATTATATGTAGATATATTATGATAATAATTAAATAATTTTACTAGAGAAAATTATTAAAATGTAATGTTTTTGTAGCATATATTTTTTATTATAAATTATATTGTATGTATATATAATATGATATAATATTATATATATAATGTGATATAATATTATATATATATATATATGTAATATTATTGGCTGGAGTTCCGAAAAGGTGTCACCCCAGATCCTCTTGAAATTTTGTCCACAGAACGCCCTTTTGGCCTAAATCACGGGATACTCGTCTTTTTTGGCGCATCGCCCCCTATCGGCCATAATTGGCATATTAATTGTTTTGTCAAAATTTTATTTTTACTTATAACTTTATAATAGTACATGATACAGATTGTTAAATCCGTAAAATTTAATTTAACATTAAACTGTGGAAAGGTGCAAAGTTCAAAAAAAGAATATAAAATAAAAACATAGATATTGTATATATCTCAAAAGATGCCTCTCAAGATGCTCTATATTCTGAAAAAAAATTTCTCAAAAAGTCCTAGTAAAAGGATAATAAAGGAGACTGTAATTTTGGACTATTTTTACATTTTTGCCAATTTCTCAGAAATGAGTAAGGGTAATCGGTTCAAATTTTTTGCAAATAAGAAAGGACATCATGAGCAAGTTTTTTTTTTTTACTTTGTTCCGGATGTAGAAGGCAAATATTCTAGAGAGAAATGATTTTTAAAGTGCTAAATTTTGTAATAAGTTACAGTATTAGTTACAGTATAAAGTTATAAGTAAAAATAAAATTTTGGCAAAAAAATTAAAATGTCATTTAAGGCCGACAGAGGGCGATGCGCCAAAAAAGACAAAAATCCCGTGATCTAGGCCGGAAGGGCCTTCTGTGGGCAAAATTTCAAGAGAATCGGGGGTGACACCTTTTCGGAACTCCAGCCATATTATTTTATATAGTTGTTATTCATGTTGTTATTCTCAAAGCAAAGCAAGCAAAGCGTACATTGGGGGCGGGAATGACTTTGCTTGCTTTGACAACCAAAGCAAGTAAAGCAAGCAAAGCAAGCAAAGCAAGCACAGCGTACATTGGGTTTTCGCTATTAAATAAGGAAATTTCGTGTAATATTTCCTTAAATAAATTACGTATTCAATTAATACACCTTTGCTTTAATATTCTTTATAATAATGTTTTGTTTTCTTCTATTTTTTGTTTATTTTCTATGGTTTGCTCTCATTTATGTTCATTCGTAATATGAATGTATTTGAATCCTTTATTATATATGTTCATGTATATGTACATACATGCAAATATATTTATGTACTCACCAACTATATAAAGATCAACAGCAGGTGGCATTACGAATACACCAACTAACCAATCTGTTATAGCTAAATTTGTAACAAAACAATTTGTCACGGTCCTTAATCGTCTTATTGTTAATACAGATAATATTACAAGTGTATTACCAACAACCGTTACAATAATTAATAAAAGGAACAGTATTATTATACAAATTCTATCCCATGATAATTTATGATTATGACGAAAATGATTATATACGGAATCATTTAAAATTGGAAATATCGTTGCTATTTCAACACCGACAATACTACTGCTACTACTACCCGGAATATATCCAGTTCCGGTACTACTATCATTTATAAAGTAAAAATTTTCAATTTTATTTGTTGTCATTGTAGATATGTTGGTGTTGGTAGCTGCTGCTGCTGCTACTACTGCTGTTATTGTTACTGTTACTGCTGCTGTTGCTGCCGATGCCATTACTACCAGTGTCATATTTAAGTATATGCATATATGTATTTTTTTAATATAAATTTTTTCTCTCTTCGTCATTTATTTATTTCCTTTTTCATTTTTCAATTTTTAAATACAACATGAATATCCATCATTCATCAATATGCATTTTCCTTTTTCTCTTTCATATTTTATTCAATTTTTAATTCGATTAATGGAACAGCAAATGAATCAATTTATATAGCAGGAAATATAGGACTTTGTATATAGGAGTCAAGACCAACCAATATTTTTTGCAAGAGTAATGAATTCCTGCAACACTATATGTAAAGAATGTAATATATATCAGTTTAATAGTAGTTTTCAGATAACAGCAGATGATTTTACTCTATAGTAATGATACGGCAGTATATATATGTATATAATTTACTATCGACATTTATTACATTCACATACATATGTGTATGTATAAAGTTGTTTTCTGTTTGATTCCTTTTTGTTTTTGTATTTATAGTGATATTGCTGCTATGTTATCTTTTATAAAAATCTATAAGAATAGAAAAATATAAAAATAGTTAAATATGAATATGTAGATAATAAAAATTTAAAACAACAAAAATTGTAAAATGAAAAAGTCAATTAAACAGCAGTATTTTCACAGTATCACCCACATTAAATGAAATTGAGTTGAATTATGATGTTGTAAAATACAAATTTTATTTATCCATTCATTCACGTATGCACTATACGTATACACCATGAGTTCATCTTTTATATACATATACTTAGATGAAATTTCTCGTGAATAAACCATTGAATAAAATAATTTATCATACCACCCATACATAAATGTGCAAATACATTGTTGTTTATAGTCCTTCGTGTACAATTACACGTATACTAAAATTAAATTAATTAATCGATGCATTGGAAAAAAGTAAAAATACATTATGAGGAAAATAATTTTATTTCGATTATTTTCGAATATGTTCGGAATACGTTATTTTTAGTTGAGAAATGTTGCATTACAACAGAACTCAAACGTTCATTGATTAATTAAATAATATTAAATTGTATTTTAATTGGGAACATACCCAGATATGAGTAAATTATATCAAATGACTACTACTTATGTATATTCCTCATCACTGTCAAATTTGAATATGAAATGAACTAAGTACGTTTTCGATATTGCCCAAATAAAAAAATTTTCTGCCTCTCAGAATTAATATCTACGTTATATTAATTTCATTAAATTCAATGGAATCTGTGAAAATGAATAATAATCTCAATAAATTAAATTAAACTAGCTGTTATGATCAAAAATTTTTTCTTAAGAACCATTATATTACATAATATCGTTTTATGTCAATTAAATCATAAGAAATTCAATTTATATACATCTATAAATGAAAATACAGATTCGAGATGAAAATTTATTGTCTTTTCAGATGAATAAAAATATTGATTAGATTAATTTGTGATAATTAAATTAATTTATTAAATTTAAAAATATGTAAAAAATTCATAATTTTACGTTTTCTCTGCATATGTCTTTTATATTTTAGTGGGATTTTCACTTGCATTTTTGTATATTGCCTTAATATTACTTCCTTAATTTTTTTTTCAAAAATAAATATTTTTCCAAAAATATTGATAATTTTTTTTCAAATTATTCGAATTTATTTATTTATTTATTTATTTTTGTTTTTAATTTTATTCAACATTTATTTTATTCAATCAATTATTTTATACAAATCTTTAATACGTATATGGTATATGTTAGTAATAAAAATTGAAAGGATTATAAAAAAATGTATTCAAAGCAAAAAAGAAAAAAAAATGTATTATGTTGTATTAGTGATACCATGTGCTAGTGTTACTATAACTTTACTTCAGATTTATTAAGTTTGTTTGTATACAATTTTTTTTGATTTCTTTTCATAAATAAGTACGTATACATATATTATACTCGTACAACATAATAATAGAGTAAATAAAGGATAATGAATGAATCACGAAATATACGATTGATTATAATTAAGTTGTAATGTAAATATAATAAAGTCTTTAATTAAATGATAAAAAAAATAATTTTGAGTTAAATAAATATTTTTTTTTTATTATCGTGATTTACAATATTTCACTGTATTATATACGACAAGTATAGAAATATGTTCACACACCTAATAATGATTATAAATATGTCCGTAGTTTTATATTTTAATTAAAATCAAACTGTTTTCAATAATAAAAATTGACACGCATGTACGTGTTACACAATGAATTTGAATTTCATATATTTATGTAAGTACTATAGGTATACCACAGTATATGAAAATGTTGCAATACTAGTACGTGCATGAATAGTATAGTAGTAGTACACGAATATCTGTACGTTTACCTGTATTGCGTTCATAAACGTTGTCATTTATCGCTTCACAATGGTGGTGGTATAGTAAAACATAACTACCAACATAACTTTGTAGCGTTCATAAACATATGTAGTAAAGTAAATTTTTAACTATTTGATGTCAAAAATTGACCCTGCTCGAGAGGATGGTTAACGATAGTAAGCCTGTGGTAATGACATTGACAATAAAAAAATCGTTTGTCATATAATTTTGTGTTGTGAATTGTGAAAATTTCAATTTTATTTATTTGAAAAAAGTAGTAGTATTAATTAATTTTGTTTAAAAATTAATTAATTTTTGACAAACAAAAAATATAGATAATAATTATATATAAAAATTTTTTTTGAAAATTTTTTAAACGACTTGACAGCTGAATGACAATTTATTGCTACTACTACGGTAAAAATTGCGTTCAAAAACTACTTGAAGTTAACATAACTATGGCTGTATTACAACATAATTTTGCTTATACTATACCATGACTATGGTTAAAGTAATGCTCATGAACGCACTCCTGATTCATTACTTAATTAATGAGAGAAATAAAAAAAGTTAGTCAAAATAAACAAAAACCCCACAACAATAACAAAATACCCCACACTGTATTCACCACATAATGTATGTACATATACATATAGTTCTTCAAATATAATGATGAATTTTATATTAAATCAATTCGCCTACATGCATACATACGTACATATGCATGATCGAGTGTAATGAACCTTCGTATAATCACCGAAGATATTTTCCGTAATTAATGTACAACACACTATGTAGAATTATTCAATATCATTCATTTTGTTGATAAGGATAAAACTTTTTTTCGCTTCACATTTAAATAATAATTTTATAATAGATTTTCATTTCATGTTTGTATAAAACTTTTTTTTTCATTTAATTAAAATTCATAAAATTTACGAGTATATTTTCATCTTATTCTTCTTGATTTAACAACAACCGACATTATAAGCATATCCGATAGATCACTTCTTCTTTTTTGAAGTAATGTACACTATCTGAATGTAAATTTTCATTTAAAAATTCTAATTATATCTATACCTACCTACCCACTAATACTGGAATATAAATTTAAATCCACGTGTATCGAAAATGAAAAGAAAGTTCAATTTTCTAAATTCAAGAAAATGAATTTTTTGTTATACGTTTATTTTTGATTTTCAATTTATACTCGTACATTAGATACATCTATCTAGAATTCACTATGAAATATCGAAAATTATCATAAAAATGAAATTCTAATATATTAATTTTATATATTTTTTTTTTGTTTATTTTTATTTATTATTTATTTTTTTAATCAAATTTTTCAATATAGTCGCGTAAACTTACTAATATGCACCAGATATCACCGTATATCGTATAATTACCACACTACTTTTTTAGATATTTATACACATTTATATCAAAATTTATTAAATTTTTTATCCAATATCATTTTATTTCGTTTCGTATATACAAAAAGTCAGATACAATTTAAATTTTTTCTTTTATTCATAATTAAAAAAAAAAAAAAAACAATATAAATAAAATTTGAATAATTTCAATTGTGTGAAATATTTCTTCTATATATGAATGAAACAAATGAAACTCAACTGCCAATATTGTACCGCACTATACGAGTACTACTGTTACTGATTGTTACTTAGTATAGAATAACGAAATTTCCCATTTCCTTTTTTTTTAATTTATTTTCTATTTCTTTCTTCTTCCATCGTTTGTTCTTCTGATAAAAATTAAAATTGAAATCTAATTTCATTTCATTTTATATTTGAAGGACTTTATGTATTTCAATGCGATAATCACATTTAGAATCAATAAATGTAATCATATATAATAGTTAATGTACGGCTATATAATGTACATTTATATAGGTATATGATATTTACACATTAATGTATGTTTTAATTAGGTATATCGCCGCCTACATACAATTCATTATTTACACACAATTCATACCATCACATTTTTCACTTTTATAAAGTAGTATAGTACACAGTACTTTTATCAAGATTAATATGAAATAATGATAATGATAATCCTGTAAGTAATAGTATTTTTATTCGACCTATTTTATTACATGTGATTAGTAAACATTTAATTAAGTTTCATATGTAAATACGCACGTTATATACTATATGAATTTTATGCATGAATATAAAAAATATCTGCACATAATTTTAATCATATATTCATTAACATACTTTATAAATGTAACATAGAGATAGAGATACAATGAAAAATGTAACAAAAATTAAACGAAAATGTAATTTTAATCAATTTTGGTAAAAAGTCACAAAAACAAAAATAAATAAATTAAAATTCTAGAAAAAAAAAATTCAACAAAAAATATGAATTCATGCTTACAATCATACTTATTTTAGCTGAAAATTTTTTTTGGGATGGTCATGTCATATCCTGCAAAACATTGATAAAAAAAATGTACTTTAATAAAAAAAACACCACACCCGTCCGTTATATATTACTATATTTTCCTTTTTATACTTTTCTAATTTTTTTCCTTTCCTTTTTACTATCCTTTTTTCTATTTTATACATTTCACAATTTATTTGAATTTTATTATTTTAGCACATCTAGAAATATCTAAGTTCTATAGTGGTTCTAGTCTATAACCAAATCATAGTATCAATTTTATAAATAACTTCGAGTAGTCACTTTACTACATCTGCATTACGTGAAATGTGAAATAATAAAAAAATTATTCACCAACAATTACTATTATTCCTTAGTATATTCTAACGTAAAAATGCAAATATTGTCTACACATTAAATTTTTGTCTATTTTTAAAGAATTAAATTAAATTTTATTCACACATTATTTTCATATTTTTGTTATAAAGTAATTAAATCACTATTAAATTATTATTTATTATTAAATTATTATTATTAAATTAAATCATTATTTTAAATAAATACTTAAAAAAATTTTTCAAAAATATTTTTTAAACAAGTAACGAAAATCATCATCTGCCTACGCTATAAATTAGTAATTTATCCTTTTTCCTTTTACATATAAAATATTAATGTACACGAATAAAAGGTCAATTTATAACTGCGATAATTTGGCACAATAAATTTTCAGTTATATGAATTTTATACTACGTTTAATATACAAATACAATGCAGGATATATAAATATAGGATTATATATAAGTATATGTATATTACAAATTTGATAAGAATGTACCTTACCTAAGTATACATTATATATTCGTTATAATTCAACATATATACATAAAAACATTTTATCAATGATAAAATGTAAATGTGTAATACAAATAAATATTATCCATATAGCATGTATAGGTATATATTTATATGTATAGGTATGTATACATTTATACTATGATTGATATACTTAAAATTGAATACAATCTCTCCTCACATACAATGTGTTATCTAAGTATATCATATATGTATATTGCATATTATTATCCTAGACATCATATCATCATCATTCCTATTATAAAACAAAATTAAAATACCAAAAAAAAAGGGAAAAAATAATGTTGAAAAAAATAAAATAAAATATAAAATAAATATACGAGAAATTTATAATGAAAACAGACAGCATTAACAACAGCTACATGTAGTACTCTGTCTATGTATATAGTATACGGGAACAAAATAAACGATGAAAAAATAAGAAAAATACAGAGGAGAGCAAAAACGTAACGTAACGTAAACATTCTGTGAATTTCATTTGATTTTGTTTTGGTTTGTTTTTCTTTTTTCATTTATTATTTTTGTTTTGTTCACGTGGAAAATGTGTAAACTTTCCTATACTCTATTGACTATATGCACATTTTCTTATATTGAAATAATACCATAGAAAAATATATGAAAATGAACGTAAAAAAAGTGATAATGAAGTATATGTACATAATGTATAAATGTACATAATGTATTATACTATACTCATGACTATTATACGAATACAAAATTATGTATAATAATATTGAATAATTATATAGAAGATAAGGTACGTCTACTCTACGAGGGGATTTAAACACTCATATATATATACATTATACATGTGCCTAAAAGTATATAGCTATAGTACGTGTGATTTTTGTTTGACGTGTGACTAACTTATACATTTAGAAAATACAAATAAATGTGATAGTAGAGAATGACATAGTTAATTTCAAAGAAAATTCAAACTGACATAAACGTACGGTATATGAACATACGTGTACATACTTATTATATTATTCTGAAACATACACACACGCACGTAAATAATATAATTTATGCACACAGTATGTATGTAAATATGATTTTATTGGGTTTTGTACATACTATACATTCACATATGTGTACATTTTAGATAACGGTAATATATGTGTCTGAGACAAATTCGAAAATTATAAGCAATTCTATACACTCCGTATTATTTACACAACATATACTCGTACAAACAAATAAATTTTGGTAAAGAAAATTGATCATTGTGTCAATCTCATAGTCTATATGACCGTACGTAATACATATGGTAATACATGGTAATATGTAACACGGTAATACGGTAATACTTTGTAGTGATACAAAATTAAAAAACAAGTACATATACTTAAAACATGAATTCAATGGTTAATAATTTTTGACTTTTGTATATATGCATGTAATGTACATTACGATACCAATCACAACTAAATCAAGATTTTGAATTTGAATTGATCAAAAGGAATAAATGTTATATGAAAGAAAATAGAAAATGTAACATGAAAACAAATTACAAAATATGTCTATCAAGATGTACATATGTGAATCAAATATGCAGGTATATGCACTTACATGTGTGTGTATGTGTACACACATGTAAAAATGAAATTTTTAAATGACCTCATTTTGGAAATCCTTTTTTTTTTTACTCTCTACGGTCATAAATTAAATAGTATCTTAGTACATTTTTCTGTTCTTTTATTATTTAAAGTTAACATAAGTATGGCTTATTATATATGACAAGATATGTATGTATTCGTAAATACGTGACAAAAATACATTTTTTTTTTTTTTGAATGAAAGAAGAAAGGATTAATGTGAAAGGATGAAAATCAATTTAATTGAATGATTTGGTGCTTTTATACAAAATTTTATCAAACAGTATCCATTTGAACTTTATTTTTTTATTTTTTCTGTTAAAATTTGAAAATGAAAAATACTACTCTATAATTAATAACATTTAGATTAGGGATATTACACAATAAGACTTTTGTATTTTGTATCTATGTACTACTTATATTATTCATTTCAAATTAATGTCAAATATACATGGTCAAACACTTAAACAAGGTCCTTTTCTTTATTATGTATTTATTTTATTTTTTATTTTTTGTTGTCAAATCAATTAAGAAACTGTCAATATTATTTTGAAAATCAATAAATTGAAACTTCTTTAGTATTTCGGCATTTTTTTTTTTTCAATCCTTTAATTACATTATACATACACATTACACATTATATAAACGTATATATAAAACAAATCTTAATCAAATATAATTTTTTATCGGTTAAATTCATGTCAAAATCATGAACCAAAACCAAAGTATATGTATAAAAATATATGTCTACTCGTTTATAGTACAGCAAATGATGAAAGAAAATAAAATTATAGATAAACTCAGATTACACGATAACAGAACGCAAAAAAACACAAAATCAAAAATAAAATAAAATAAAACAAAAATGTATTCTTACTGATTCTCATCAGAAACAAAATAAAATACGGAATTGTATATTGTTCGTACATATACACAAATATCTGATACATAATATGGCGATAAAATTTTTTTTGATTTATCCTATAATGAGTCCTTTATTTTATACATATTTTTTTAATCCAAAATTTATACAGAAATATCAAATTTTTTTACAATAATTTTAAGCATTGTATTGATTGTGATATTATCACACCGCATTAATATTATCGTGATGAGTGATGATGTTACCTCTTCAACTAATTCACATATAAAATTGTTTTCAATATCATCATTTTTATTTTCTTTCTACCCATAAATAAAATCTTTAATTAAAAGTTTATTACGATATGAAAAAAAAATGAAATTAAAAATTTCAATTCATTATTTTGATTGACTGTGAAAAATATCCTTGAAGTACATGTACAATCTCATTTTTCACATTTTCTTTACATTCCTTCAATGCAATTGACTTTTGATACGAAACGAAACGAACACATAAACTAAATATGTAAAAGTGAAAATACAAAATATAATTCTAAATAAGTAAACTGAAAAAAAAAAAAACATTTTTTGTTTTGTCTTGATTTGATTTTACTTTTTACGATTTAATTTTCTGATAAAAATATTTGTGTGTTTTATTTTGTCCTTGAATACATAATGCATGTATAGGTCTTTCACCTCATAGCCGCACAGAAAAATAAAAATACAAAATATAAAAAATATGAAATTCGCTAATAAATTAAAACGGAAGTTATCATTGTGATTACTGTTCTGATTATCCTTTTTTTTCTGATATTTTTATCGATTTTTTTTTCTACTTCATTTCACATTAAGTTATTCATAGATATACATGAATGAATGAATATATAGTGAAAGGAAAGAGCAGAATATCATTTGTTATTTTTATATTTACTATATTGAATTCAAAATTTTTATGTTTACACGAATAATTTTAATTAAATATCTTTTGATATTTAACAAACAAAAAGTAAAAATTTATTTTTCTTTCGCTTAAAAATTAAAAAAAAAATTTTTTCAAACTTTTTTTGCAAAATAATTTCTCCATAACTGTGTCTGTGTACATTAAAATCAAAATAATCATCGAAAAAATGTATTTACTTTTACACTTCCACGTTCTGTAATTATATGAACTGAATATATCCTCATATTTATGAAAACATATATGCAAGCAAAACACTTATGTATGTATGTTATCGATTTTTTGAATATAATTGACCGATAAAGTAAAATTATAATGCGAAAATATTTTTCGTTATTTTCAACCACACAAACCAGTAACTGGAAATTAGCAATTAAACTTTAAGTTCAACCCCATATAAAAGGGTTTTCCAGTAAGGCGACATAACAATTTTATATTTAAGTAAAATACAGAATAATTAAGATACAAAGTTGAAATTTATGCGAAGTGAAGTACACATATTACATTTAATTATGGAATTCGATCTTATTCATATGACCACCGCGACCACCTTTGCAGCGATCGATTCTTTGGAGCCAATTTTCCTCAACTCTTTCACACACATCGGCTGGAATGTTGAAAACTTCGCATTCGATATTGCCTCTGAGCTCCTTCTAACGTTGTTGGCTTGTTGATATAAACCAACGACTTAACGTAATCCTATGAAAAGAAATCCATCGGCGTTAAATCACATGAGCGAAGTGGCCATTCGATCGGAACATTTCTCGAGATTACACGGTTAACAGACTTCCCTTCAACAGATCAATTGTTTGACCACCTGGGTGGCATGTGGCACCGTGCGTTGTCTCACTGGTACAGGTACATCCAATAGTAAATATTGATTCGAATTTATCCACTATAGCACGCACAGCCTTTCTGCGGTGGTACAATTATTACGACCGAAAATTGGAATAAGCGCTCTTAAAGTTGTGACTACCCATTCAGAATTGCGGTAGTAATTTTTAATAATTTCTAAACGTTGCTCATTCGTGAACTTCACCATGATAAAAATGTTAACATTGACTGACGTTCTGAATTTGACAGATTATGAAAATAGTTCAAGGCCTCCTTCGTATTAAAATACAAAATTGTTATGTTCCTATTGGAAAACCCGATACTAGTACTAACGAGTAAAAAAAAAATGTTCTTGTTGTTGTATACAAAATGACAACATTATAATTGAAAAAAATTGAAAATATGTTAGGACGAATAGGACGATAATGAAAAAATTATATATTCGCTGCAATTCCATCAACTTACAAGATCAATACACTACAAAGAAATATTTAATTCATCGTCATATGAATTTAGAATTACCTTTAAATACTCCGTGTGGGAAAATGTTCTTCATATACAGTAAGTCTTTTCATTAATACAAAAAGTATTTAACCAAAATTTTATATGTCAATAACGTATATGTATATATAATCAAAACAATCACTCAAAAATAAAACGAAAAATTAATTCTCTAAGTGTACAAGTGAATATTCATCTGTGTGTGCTTTATAATTGAACAAGTCGATAATAACGTCCACCCACACGCATATTATATGTAGGCCTTATGCACAAGATGCGTAAATATTTTGAATATGAAAAAATAAAATAAACTTTTCTTTGTTTTCGAATTTTTTTTTTTATATCAATGAAATCGATAGTTAAAAAGGATATGTATATATGTGTGTAGGTGTATAGACGGAATTCAGTATTTCATTAATAAATCATTCATCAATCTGTTAACCATATACATATGTGATATGCCCATTCGTATGTATTGGTATGTATTTATGATATGATGCAATTTTTTGTCCAACTGTAACGAAATTTTCAAATGGATATTGGTTTTTTTGTTTTTTTTTTCTGTTGAAAGAAAATTTGTTTTTTTGTCTTTTGCTCCATCCCAAATGGAATGAATTTGTTGGTAATCATCCACTTTTCTTTTTGCTAGTTTGAAACAATGATATCCACATGAATCATGAATCTAAATTACTTATATAACGCCATTTGTCCATGTGCTGGTACATATTGGGAAATTTTAGCAAGTTCTTAAATTTTTTTTTTCCTTATCGTAATCAGTTATAATCAATCTGGAATTCAACAAAAAAAAAATTGATAAAATACGTATATCATTGAATAAATATTTATAATGTTTGAAGTACATAAACAAATAAATTGTACATTATAGTTTCATTGTTGGAATTTTAAATTTTCAGATATAATATATTGGAGTACAACGAGCAACTTGTACAAGTTTAGAGGGAGATAAGTTTAGCGCTTCGAACATGTTATGAGGAGAGCAAACGTCCAAATGATGATGTTATGATATGAAGCAATTGGGGCATGGAAAACTGAAAAACTGTTCCTAGCCAAAGCTTTTTACCTTGTCAAAAGAGTTAGTCCTGAAATATAAAATGACATTTTTTAAATTTCTCTCACTTAAAAACATGCAATCCGTATTTAATCAATTAAAAGCATATCATAAATTGTTGAATTCATCAACAGTCGCCATAGGTCAGTTTATACATTAAATATAATCAAAGGTAATAATGACTGCACAGTTGTCACAAAATAAAGTTAAAAAAAAATTCATAAAATAAAATTTTAAATCATTCCTGGATCTCAAAAAATATAAAAAAAAAATATTCAAAAATCGTATATAATTTTTTTTGTCCTATCCTTTTATATCCTACAAAGTAAATTAAACTTGAAAATATATATATGTTATAAAAACATTTTTAATGACACATTAAAATATGTACACGAATTAATGTCATACCATCGTTTTGTACATTTAAATGTTTTTAAGGACTTCATTTTCGTTTAGTGAGTTGTGTGTAGAATTATCGAAATATCACTTTACCTATATACTGTATATACATAAAATTTAATAAATTTCCCTACAGTATATAAATGTTTTTGCTAAAAATCAAATGTTCACTTTCATTTTTGTTATATTCAGAATTATCTTCTTCATGGAAACAAAATAATCATACAATGATAAATACATATATTTCTGTATATTACATATTCATTTTACATGAATATCTCGTGTACGTATACAGTTCATAAAAAATTTAAAAATATTCCTAGTATCTCGTATACAATAATAATAATGAAGACAATTTCTATGGTCTCATGTACTACTTAATTTAATGAATGCTCTTCAAAATTTGAAAGGTAATAAAACAGGATATAATTGCAAGTCATTGAACTGAAATATTTACTGTAGAAATCATACAAAAAAACAATCATCCTTATCATTACATATAATATCACATAATATGTATTAATCGTGATTAATCAAAGCAACGACAAATACGAAAAATACGAAAAATATGAAAAATAATCCTTAAACGGTAAACGAACAACAACAAAAAATAATATTTAATAAACCAAAAATCTAGAATATTTTAATGATTTCGTTGTATTATATGCCTTTATTTGGACTGTATATATACAGAATGAAGTATTCTGTATAATGAATCTCATATCAATTCATATAATTCTTATGAGCCTTTGTATGTTTATTGTAAATTATTATACACAATCATGTAACGTGTACATGATTCAATCATAAGAAGAAAAATATAATATCAATATTTTTTGTGTGAATGTGATTTAAATGATTTCAGATTATATTTTTTTTATTTCAATATAATTTTTTTTTTCTCTATTAGTTCTTTTTTTTTTGATTTTTTTGTGATTTAATTTTGATGTACGTCTACAACTTTTCTTTGCGCTTTTTTTTATGCTAAAAGTAGCATGAAGATTAGCAAATAAAGATTTGATATCAACATAATTTACTGATTTATCGATTTTTTTATTAACAGATTTGATAATTTAACACGTCAATAGTGAGTTCATTTCGACATCATGAATGATTTACTTGAAAGCCCTTATATGTGATTATAACATGCTAGAGAGTACAGAATATCATGATCCTGATTATATTAAAGTGGTAGCATAAATTATGATGTACTAAATAGTACATATGAGATAAATTTCAATGAACTCTAGAAAATAGCGAGAACAGTATTATAGGTTTCAATATGACTGTAAAAAGTTAAGTACATATTTCAGGTGCATAAACGATATAGAGAAAAGACTATTCGTATTGACTTTAATAAACTCTAACTGGAAATGCAGTAAAACAGAAGTTAATGAATTATTTAATTGTTTCTGAAATAAAAACATAAAAATATATGATAAGAAACTATAAAATCGAAGGAAACAAAAAGTCAAATTTCACTTAAAAGTTTGAGAAATTTCAAAAATATTCTATCTTTCAACATTAAGGAAACAATGAAACTTAAAATCGAAAATCGAAAATATATCTTTGAACTGAGGAACATCAAGGGTATTTATATTCCAATAAACTTTTACACACAATTTGTTCATTATAACAGTTAAAATATTTTTTTTGGAATTGGCATATTTTTTGTTATCCATTCCGATATAAAAAGCTGTTAATATTATTTTTGTACCAAGTCCTAAAACCACTAAAACATTTAAAATTTTGAAAATGAAAAAGTCAAAAACCAATGAAAAACGGAAAAACTAAATAAAGCTCTTCCGGAAAATGAAATAAAAATGTTAAAATTTCCCGGAAAATGACAAAATGAAATAAAAGTTCTTAAGCTTTTTCGGAAAATTGAATGAAATGGGCAAAGTATTTTAATTTCCATAGCTTTTATTGGAAGATGTTATAAATTATTTTTCTGTTATTGAAACCGGAAATACTTAGAAACGGAAAGTTAAAGACTTAAGAAACCTTTATATGGTTCTAAAGATACATATGTCATCAAATTGAAATTTATTGGAAATGCAGGTAGAACTGAATTTTTTATCGAAATTAATTAACAAATTTTAAATCTACAGAATGGTTTTAGTAGTTTGAATTCAATTTGGTATTTTTCACTCTGTCAGTATGTTGCATCAGCATGAAAATTTTCGTTTTAAAAATCAAATGAAGCATTATACAAATTGAAATTTATTTTAGAGAATATTTACATAAGTAGTAGACATTTGAATATATTTACAACCACCATACATATTTCTTATTTTATGCCAAAATTAACTTTATTAGAAATTCCATAGAAATACTACACATTTTTCTCATTATTTTTTCTTTATCTATAAATATCACTTAAAATCACATTTTGAGAAATTTGGTTTTTCTTTTTTTTTTATAAAAATACATTTACAGTATAAAAAATAATAAACAAAAAAAAAATAAAATGTTTTAAACAAGATAAAACTTAATAAAATAGAAATGAAACTGAAAATTAAAAATAAAATGAAAATATATTTAAACGAAATCTTCATTGAGCATTTGCACTGTCTCTTGTTTCTTTTGCTTTAGACTATCTTGTTGACTTAAGGATGTTCTTGTCTGGAAAGCAGGATTCGATGTAACTGCAGCTGATCCATTTTTATATTGATCAGCTTTCTGTTTGAATAATCCAAATCTGAAAATTAATATCACGATTATTATCAATTCATTGATATCCTATAACTACCCATTTTATAGGATATCTGAATATGATAATGGTGTAATTTAACATGCAACTTACTTCGATAATAAAATGTATAAATCATGACGATATTGTGTTGTCATAATTGCATATAAATAAGGATCAGCACATGAATTTAACGGATAAAAGAATACTAGAAGAATTTTTGATTTTGTCACATTTATTAATGGGTAACCAGCTAATGCTGTTAATCCGAAAAATGCAATCGGTGCCCAGCACGAAAAATTCGTAAAAACCTAAAACAAAAGAGAAGATAAACTGTTAGTAATTTTGATAAATTTTTTAAAATTTTTATAAATCTGCATTTACCAATAATGCCATTTTTTTTGCAATTGTCATTTCACCGGTTGAATTTCTTTGTGCTCTTCTTGTCTCTTTACCAAGTGAAAAATATATTTGTGTGTAACAGATTGCAATCACAAAAAATGCTGCACCATTTATACCAAGGATACTCACTAAATATGCAACATCTAATGAATCTCTGGCTTCCATGGGTAAACAAATACTGAAAAATGATCGATTGTATGAATAAAATAATCAAGAGAAATATGAATATAGCATGAACAAGGAACTAATTACAATTAAGTACAAACCTTGTCGATGAATAATTACTAATTCCGAACAATGGTAATGCTGACATTAATCCAGAATATATCCAACCACCAATCATTATATACGTGGCTGGTTTCAATTTAATACGTCGATTCAAGTAAATCGCATGCGTGATTGCAAACCATCGTTCAATTGTGATTATTGTTAATGTGAAAACAGATAAATGACTAGCGAATACTGTCAAAAATCCAGATATTTTACAACCAGCACCTGAAATTTTTTATATTTTTCATTTTTCAGAATTATTTTGAAAAGAACTTTCATTTTAAAATTTAAAAATAAAAACATTTCTATTCTACCCCAATTTACCATATTGCCAGTCAAATGCGTAATTAAAATATTCTCCCATTGAATGAGCATCAATCGATGCAATTAACAGTAGATAAAGACCCATACATAAATCAGCAAATGCTAAATGACTCATAAGAAATTTCGGTACAGATACATCAGTTCTATAATAAGTAAAAGTAAAAACATAGAAGAAAATTTAAGAAGGATTTTTATAAAGGTATTTAATACTCCTACATTGTATGTATACGCTTCCACCATCATTAGATATTAAATGAAAACATAAATCATTACACCTACCTATTAGATAAAATTACAATTAATACAGCAACATTTCCGAATACAGCTAATAATAGTACAACCCAAACAGACGCTCTTAGCCAATATGATCCCATCACATCTTCGCATGGATTTAATGCATCTGGCATTGGAAAACAGCTTACATCTATTTTTCTATTGAAAAAAACATTATAAACATAATGTAAGTATAGAATTTTATATGTATTTTCATGTACTTAAGTACATACATTGCATATGAAATATAAAAGAAAATTAAAAATACAAAATTTAAAATTCATTTTGTACAAAATATGAATCCTCTTTTGGTAACGAAAAAAAATAAAAGCATAAAGATAAAAGCATATACAAACCTTTGTGTTAAATTACCACATAATGCATCCCATCTACTGTTCTCTGTTACATCAGCTGTTGTCTCATGAAATTCTCCCATGTCTAATTCCTCTTCAATAATCATATCATTTTGATTATCAATTAGAACGATCGGTGAACCAGTTATAGCTTGTATATAATCTGTCATTTTATGATCATCATCATCATCATCATCGTCTGCATATGAGCTTTCATTAGACAAATGTTTTGTACTGATATGTCTATATACGCATACAATACACATAGAAAAATAATAAAAATAAAACAGAAAATTTCAAATGAAAAACAATATTTATTATCATTGAAAAATAATGAAAAATAATTTTAAAAAATTTACAAAAATTTTTCACATTCACATAATACGTATATAATATATATATGCATATAGTTAATTAAAAACTATTAAACTAACTATAAAAAACTAAAATATGTTTGTGCAATTTGTTGCACCACTTTAGTAGAAAAAATATAAAAAAAAAAACTTTATAAATTGCAATCGTTTTTAAATTACCATCCATGTCCTAGAAATAAATTTTATCATGCTACTATTAATTATTTTACGTAAAGTTCAAAAAGTTTAATGTTAGTTGTTGAAGTTACTTTAAATTTAAATGCACCTATATGCTACAGTGCAACGTACATTCTACATACATACATATTTATTATGGTGGTATATAATAACGAACACAAAAAAGGTATAGAGCCACACATAGGATGTATGTAGATAGTAATTTTCAAAAAAAAAAAAATGATATTATGTAAGTGAACGGAAGCATAAAATTATCATTGAGAAGATCTAAACTAAAAATAAAAATTGCAAAAACAAAAACACATCAGAAAAACCGATTACATACTTTGAAAATGTTCCAGAACTATTTATATCCTGAAAACTTGTGATATCATGTGTTTTATGATTCGGATTCACTTGTTGCTGATTCTGATTCTGGTATACTGAGTCTTCATACTGTTTTTGCTTCTGTTTATGTTGTTGTTTTAGTTGATCTCGTTGTTGTTGCTTAGTATCTATATATCGTTTTTGCTGTTGATGATGATGATTATGACGTGATGTCCTTAATTCTGTATATAAATCTCTTTCGAATATTCCAGCTTCAGATACAAATGAATCTTCTAGTTGCTACTTATATATATATACATATATATATATATTATGTAAGTATATTAAGTATAATTGTGTCAGTTAATTAACAACAACAACAAACAAAATTATTAAAAATATTTTCGTTTATATATAGGAAAATGCATATAAAAAGAAGCGTATCGTATACACGATATAGCATTGAAATTGTAACTTTGTAAAAACAGTATTTCTATTTTTTTAGAAGAGTGATGTAGATACAAAATAATTCTCATATCATTATCGAGTTACATTTTACCGAATGAATTCACAAAAATTATGAAAAATTTACTGTGTCATTATACAAAAAATTCATTCAAAATGTAAAATATAAAATTTTGAAAATTTCACATTATAATTCACTTCAATTACAATTGAGTACGTGCAACAAGTATAATGTGCAATTGTTGTACACTTCGTTAAAACACTTCAGTGCTATAAAGTGTGAAGAAGCCCTGAATATATAATTAAATTTGTACGATAATAATAATATTAACTGGTTTTGTTATTCGTTATTATTGCCTACTTTCGTATCACTCATGACATTTTGATGTAAAAATTATTATTCAAATAATAAATGTTAATATATGCATTCATATATGCGTACTTACGTAAAATGCGAAAATAAATATGAAATTTAAATTATAAAAATTAATGAAAAAAAGAAATATGCAAAAATAAAATAAAATAATTCACCGTGTTCAATTAAAAAATACAAAAAAAATAAAATGAAATCTGAAAAATAATATTCATATGTGATGTAATATTAAATGCATTTACTCGTACGATAGTATATTAATATGTAAATTTTGTCATTATATGTACAAGTATGTATAGGATTATTGAGTATGAACAAACCGTATCATCATGATTATCGTCCAATAAATGTCTATTATTCATGCAAAATTTTTGTAAACTTTCCAAGTATTTTAATCTTTGTGCATGACGTGAAGGATCATGTCTTGAAGGAAATTTAAATGCACAACAATGAAAAGAATGTGTTAACCATGCTACTTCCAATTTCTGCAAAATTAATAAAAAAAAAAATAATTGAAATATTGAAAAAATTTGAATGATAAATACAAATTAAAGACAAAATATTGATAGAATGCAAAAAAAATGTATAAATAAATACTACCCTAAATTTTTTATAATTTCATTCATTTACTGAAAAAAAAACTAAATAGAATGGTAAAAGACAAAACTACGGTATGAAAATTCATAAAAATTTAATCAAAATATATAAATACATACATACATATATGTGTATCTTGCCTAGAGCATAATATTTGATGTATGTATCTACGAATTAATAGGTATAATAACCAAAGACTATAGAATAATAATTCTATTTTATTAATTATTATTCTATAGTCTTTGATATAACACAACGGATACTTCAATTAAGTAAAAATCATTACAAGTTACAAGAATATAATTAAGATGTATCTATAATTACTATATACTAATTAATGATTTCCTTATTTTTTATACAGTTTTTTTTCCACTTACATATACACCTACCTTAAAATTATATATTGATGGTACAGTTTTTAATGAATGTGTATTTTGTACTCTCAATACTTCTAAACCTTGAAGTCCAATTGATGGTAATGTTGATAAGGATGTACTTGATAAATCTCTGAAAATATATAAAAATTGTTTTTACAATTAAAAAAAAAAAAAACAAAATTAAAAACAAAAATTTATTTTTTACAATTCTTGAATACTCATTATTCCAGCAAATGCTGACGGATGAATTTCCTGTAATCGTGCATTTCCTTTAAAACTTCTAAAAATAAAAAATGTAGTTATTTATTTTACATTTAAATTATGTATATTAAATTGATTCTATTTACAATTTGGCTATTTCAGATCCATAAAATGCTGATTCATCTATCATCGTTAATGCATTATTATCTAATATACTGCGAAGTAAACATAAACACAAATATAAGAGATGAATTCGATTAACAATCTTTAAATCATTTATTTTATATAAAATTTATTTCACTTACAATTGTTCAGTCTTTATCCTTACAGATTTTCTATCGATTCGTACAATTTGATTACCTTCTAGATCTCTGTTTTATTATGTAATTTCATGGAATAAAATATAGAAATATGAAAAATATTTTCCCGTTGCGAGTACAGAGATTGAAAAAAATTATATACATATTATAAAAAGAAAACTTTTAATGAAAAATGTTCGTTCTCAAATATGATATAATATTCTATGTTCTTGAGATAAAAATTCAATTTTTCAGTTTTATTTTTCAATTATCCTGTGCAAATCCGACTATTACGATACGATAAATACCAGAATCTTGTAAATCTATCTAAACTAACACCGATAAGTATTTTAATATAATTATGTACGTAGAAATTTTTAAAAGTACAATTTATAAAATAATCAATTTAAATGCATTTACTATACGTCGAAAGCAGATTAAACTGATTAAATTAATTTTTGTAAAAAATTGTGTATACATATGTTGCACGGGATAGAACGTTATAAACTATGTCAACAATTATGTATATTAAAATAAGTGGACTTTAAATTAATAAAAATATTATTTAATTTTAATGATTTTGTTTCATAATATTGATGTGGTATGATTTTACACAGAAATAAAATATAAAATTTATAGAGAATTTATTAATTTGTTGGCATTAGAAAACAAATATGTGCACATAAAAATAATGTTGGTAGTTTTGATTTTAAAAATTACTATAAAATATAACTTACACCATATGTAGAATGGTACCGGATGAAAGATGTCTCATGTCAGGTATTTTTACCAAACCACAATAAATTATTCTTCTGTAAAAACAAAAAAAAATGATGATAGAAAAAAATAAATGCAAAAAATAATTAAATTAAAATACTTGCAGTAATAAAAATTAAGTAAGAATATTGATAATGAATATTGTTTCACGTTTAATGAAATTATATTTGTTGGAAATTCAATTAAGATTATTTTTTAAATCATTAAATTTATGATTATTGATCGAATATACGGCAAAAATAAAACCATTCGAACTATTTACAAATTCTATTATTATACATATTTCTCATAGCTCATAATGTCAAGTATAAAATTTATTGATTAATTGTTCTAATCTATCTACATGTATAGTATATGTATGTATGTATGTAGTACGCAGTACATACCTATGTACATGAAAACATTTTTTTCTTTGCACTTCACATAATCGCAGTTATTAAAGGAACTACTACTACTACTTCCTGTATGGTGTTCTATAATACTACGATATACATACTACTTAATATTCTGTGTAAAATCAATTTTAATAAGATTTGGATTCCAAATATAAATCAAAACTAAACATACAACAAATTAATCCATTTCTATGCGAGTACATAATGTACACCTCATTTATGTATAATTTAATTGAATTTAAAGCATTTAAAATTGATTTCAAAATGTTAAGGTTTCCTCTTTCAATACTTAATATTTAATTAATGTATAATTAAATAGAAGCACAATAATGTAACAAATCGCACTAGCTATACCTGCATATACTTATTTATGTATGTATTTATATTTTATTTTCTGTAACGTTTGCATAATGTACTACTATGTTCTACGTACTACCAGTACTACTTTGAAATTTACGCGATACTTTTTAATCACTTCTAAAAAGCCATCACTCATTTATGTTTTTCTTTTTGTTTTTTGTTCATATAATTAAATCTATGCATAATTAAAAATGTGTGTTCGTATAGTAATTACATCATAGAGACTTAATTTCATTTAACAAAAAATAAAATAATTAAAATGAAATATTTACGCAAAATGAAATTCCATGTATAATAAAACTTTTCTATAGTAAAATTTAAATATGTATAGATTTAAAATGCATATTCTCTCTTTGAAAGATATCATATCATATCATGTGTAGTTCGCACAAGAGAAACTATAACTAAGAAAGAGTACATATATAGAAAAACTGTCAAACAAATCAAATACAAAATATATTTATGTGCATATTATCAATGAATCATTGAATGAAAATTTGTCTACATATACCAAAGTAATAAACAAATGAAAATAAAGCTAAATATGATGCTACATTTTATATTAAATATACAAATTCAAAATGTTGCATTTGTGAGGAAAAGCTTGAAAATGTATTAAACGAAAAAGTAATCATGTAAGTATGTATACATAATACATACATCTGAGTACATGTAGTAGGTAGTTCGTTAGGTTTTTGGGGGATAAGTATACGATAGTACGATAGCACCAATAATATTTAATACGCTTGAAAAATTCAAATTAATTGGATTTGATCTTGAACTTGAAAAAATTATTTTCAAATTTATTCTATGTGAGCATTCTCATTTTATTACTGACATCATTAGAACAACACTTCATATGAGTATGTTGTATAGATTGGATTATAGAAACCTCGGTCAATACAGAGAATATAATTAGCTTGTTTAACCATGTTTGACTTTAATTATCGGATTTATTAATTAAATTCTTACAACTAAAAATACAACTACACATTCATCTTTTTCCCTATACTCCCACCGAAAATAATAATCTACTCTATTTATACTAAACAACGACTACGGCCTCTGCGTTTTGGTTATTATCTACAACTCTGCTAACGGTTATTATCTACCGTTATACTGTCTACATTGTACTGCTTAATATTATTCTCTTATTCTTTTAGCTACATATATGACGTATTTATTGACTATTCTATTTATTGATTATTCTACTTATTGACCATTCACTACTTTCATTGATAAGTATTACATGATATAATAATAATTGATTTTATGTATTTACTCTCCATTACAAGATTAGTTCATACAAGATTTACTCTACATTACAAGATAATTTATATACATGATATGTATACATAAGTAAATCTTATAATTATTATGTCATATCCATATTTTATTGCTGTAAGTAATAGTTTATTAATTTAAGCAAGGACGATATTATTAATCTAAAAGTGCTAAGGAAATATTTTTTTTATTTTTCTGAATATCTTTTCAAAGAAATATAAATACATACGTAATACGATATAATACGTAATAAAATAGTAATTTTCATACATTACAATAAATATACATTACACACATTACACTCGTCTACTTACATTGTTTTTATTGTATCGGATATTCCCAAAAATACATCTTTGGATAGATACGTCAATTTTGGTGCATGAGCAATATAACTTTAAAAAAAAATTTAAAAGAAAAATTAAATAAAAATATATTTCATAACCTTTTTGATAGTACCTACACATTTTATTTTTTTGTAAAATTAAAATTATTTAATTATAAAAATTTGACTTACATTGTTCTCAAATTTTTTATTGATTCAAAAGCACCCGATTGTATTGAATCGAAATTACTTAAATCTGTGAGTGCTCTAAAAATATAAATAAAAAAATAAAATAGATTTTTAATTTTAAAAAATAAAAATAATATGTATATAATATGTATATGTAATTATATTAGCAAAATTTAATTTACATATCACGAAGAGATGATGCATAAGCTTTTAATCCAGTGCTTCTTAATATTGGAAGACCAGCTGATGTTATCGTCAAACGATTCATTCCTTTATATAATTTTTGTGGTATTCGAATTAATGAATCACCTTCACAGCGACATTCTAATTCATTCTGTGAATGAGAACATAAAATATTTTTTGAATTTTTTTTAGATTCAAATAATTAGAAAAGTTAAAAAAAAACATACAATTAAAATTAAATGGAGCTAGCATCTCATGCCATGAATTAATTAGTTAGACAAAAATTAAAAAGTTTCCCATTTTCTTTATAAGTTAGTATAGATGGCCCGTGGCCGTGAAAATTAATTATAAAATCTCAGACGGTTCGTATATTATATTATATTTATATATATTATTTATAATAATATATAGCCTTTATATTCTGTATTTTTTAATTCTCAAGAAGCTTTTTTTTTCATCCTTTTAAAATAATGAATCAAAAGTAATTTCAAAGTCCATAACTTATATCATATGTACATTAAAGATTAAATAAGTAATATATGTATGTATAAATTATATTAACTTATGTATCTATTTAAGAATATAGTCATTTCTTTTTAATTTCAATTTTATTCAATTTCCTTAATGTGGATTTTATTGCTTTTTTCTTCATCTTCCAAGTAAACATTTCCGCTTATTAAAACATAAAATTGTAACTCTATCGAGATGTTTTCAAATAGATTGTATGTACATAATATTATTTCAAAATATATTTATATGCCTCATTGCAATCATATAAGTTCAAAATAAAATATATTAAGAAAAAGAAGTTTATTCCACTTTAAAAATTCATGTTATTGAATGAAAGTCATACATTTTTTATTAATAATTTAAATATCTAACTGAATACGAGTACGGAAATGTATTTAATATGAGATAACCTTCGAATGTTATATAGGGAAATGTTGTTTTTTTACGATATCTTCTTCATTTTCAAATACATATATATGTATATAAGTAATACAGAATTTCGAAAAACATTTAAAATAAAAATACACATGTATATCTATGTACATTATTATACACACATACCATATTTATTTTTACTCGTAATTAAAAAATAATAATTTACATTACGTTGGAGGATTACGGAGGATATGAATTTCATACATACAAAAAAAAATTACTGACATTTAAAAAAAAAATTAATGAAATATTTACAGTACAAGTACATATGTGCATAACTTTTTAAAATGCCAAATTATAAACTTTAATTGCATTCTATCGTTAAAGTAATACCGACGGTGCCTACCTACCCATATACCCATTATACACCCATGGACTGGACGGACACTGTATTATATTACATATGTAGACATTTTATTTATGAAAATATTTCATCTCATTCAAATAAAATTTGTTTAATTACACTCATTGAATTTTTATTCATCTATGTATGTACGTGCATTTTAAAAACTATCAAATTTGCATAAATTTTTATTTTCCAAATAAATCCTAATGATATATGATTTTGAAAGGTTCGTTTGTTTTTAGAATGTAAATTAAATTATAATTAAAAATTATGAATGCAAACACTCATAATTCAAAACAAAATTTTACATCAAACAATACGGAAAATTATTCGAAATCTAGAATCTGTCAGAAGCAGATACATCTATATGATTGTATGTGTGCAACTGAATTTTCACATACAATTTAATTTATTCTCATTCATGTGATATGATAGGAACCATTTAACATTTCGTTTAGTGTGAGTGAATGTATACATATGTTAGATACAACAATATGAGTACACCATACCACACGGATATCTATATTCATATTCTTGGAATTGAAATTGAAAAAACAATAAAAAAATAAAAAATATTTACCTCAAATTCATTTGTTGAATTCCAACAGTGACATCTCCATCCTTTCATTGGTGATGTTTCAACTGGAGATATTGATAGAGATGATGCTGATATTAATGGAACAGATGTTATATCAGTATGATTTTTATTCATCAACGATAAATTCTGATTATGCATGTGTTGTAATTGCTGTATCTGTAGTTGCATATTGAATTTATCAGAATAATCACTATAATTATTATTTATTAAATTTTTAGTTCTTATTCCAGCACTCACATTAACACTATTATTAGTAGCAGAATTTGTAGTAATTATTGTTGATGTTGCCGTTTCTGTTGTTACTGTATTTATTCTACTTGTATGATAGACTGTAGAATCACTAGTTTCATTAGTTATCACATTCAATTCAACTGGCCTAATCAATATTATACAAAACATTGAAACAATAATCACATTTAATCCGATTATCATACATCCATTTATAATTTTCAGAATCATTAATTTTATTAATTTGCATATTATATTTATGTGTTGCATTGTTTTTAATTTACTTGATTTTCGAATTAATATTTTACTTTTAAAAGTATTTTAATTTTTATTTAATTTCATGGTTAATTTAGTTTTTTATTTTTTACTGTATTTATTTTAAATTTTCTCCGTTATACTATATTTTACACAACTTTCAATACATAATCATAATTTTCATTATTTCACTTCACTACTTTATACTTTATCTTTTATCTTTTTTTAATAGAAGTTTGTATAAAATGTGTAGTTTATTAATCTATTATTCAAACATTTTCTTTGTTTATAACATATACATATGTACATATTATTATCCATGAAACCTATAATATTCGTATACATATATCACCGGTTAGATATATTATCGTTATATTTCCTTACAAATTTCATTTCATTTTTACATTTACGAACAATTTAGATTTACGAGTATACATACTACATTATGTACATGATTTGCACATCATATTAGATTTTATTACAGGCTGAATGAAACTGATGACCTGTATAATATAAGCATGGCTATACGTAAGTAAATATGTGTATTATGTTCTCTAAATTCTATGAAATGTTATGCAATTGTCTTTGATATTAATTTTTAAACTACTATTATCATATGGTATTTTTCCTAGTTAGTAATTTGTTCAAGATTGAAGTTTGAACATTGAATGAACACACATGCAGCAATCAATAATTATATTTTTACTCAATCACAAAACATATTGCATTCAATTCATGTACAATATATATACAGTATATAGACACAACATGTTGTATATACACAACACACACAAATAAAGTAACTAGTAACTATAATTCTATTATATATTAAAAATAAGTCACCCATTGTGTTCATAATATTTGTATAGTATGTGTGATATATAAATAAAAAAGAGATGATGGCTTGTTATAATAATAAAATATCCTCATGACATTTAAAATACATATAGTTTATTGGGTGTAATTTATAAATATTTTCATGTCCTCTCCTGCAAACAATTACAATACATAATATTGTGAACTTGATATGATTTTTTATGTAATATCTGTAACAGATTTAAAGGAATGTGTAAAGGCCAAAACCTCAAGTCAAGACTCATACCTCATACTTCAAAAAGTGTACTTCAAGACTCTGAAGCTTAGCAAAACCAAATGCTTACCTCAGCTTCAAACTGTTGACAATATTATGAAAACAAAAATTATATACAGGTATACATAATGTACAGTGGTTACAAAATTATTCGTGAGAAACAAAGTTTTTTTTTTTCTTTTTGTCTCTCTTCCTGCTCTATTTTGTACAATCCCTTAATTATTTTTCTTCATGACTTAATATAGAATGGTATTTCTGTGAACTTTACACTTTTTAACGAAATCCTTTAAACAGTAACAGGAATACCATTTATTATATTCAGCAATTATAGCAGCTCTCTTTTCAATCGATAATTCACTTTTTCGTGGCATTTTTGCTTTTATAGTACTCACTAAATGCACTTGAAAATTAAATTAAATGATTTATTTTCATCTTAGTATTCGTATTATTGACCAAAATCAATTAATAAAAAAGTCATGTTACTCCTCAGAACACTTTATGCACATACAAATACTTTTTGTAAACACTGTATAATCTTTGTACATATACTACAAATAAATATGATAAATGTCAACTAGCATATTTTGTATCATAGATGTGGGCATTATTGTTACTTCAGACTCAAAATTCTAAATTTTCAGAATCTCGGACTCATCTTCATTTGCGGCTGAAGTCGTGAAGTAAGTATGTATTTGGATTGCTTCAATACATTTTCATATATCAGAATCAATTTTGAAATTTAAGTTTTGAGGTATGAGACTTGAGGTATATGTATTTGGTTTTGGCCTTTTGTGAAACATATATGGAGAGAGAGAGAAAGAGCTGTTTTGAATTACAAGTATATACGTTTATAAAATATTTGAATTTTCTTTAAACCAATAAATTGTTACCAGTTACATGGGACTTGGTGACTTTGGCAACAATTTAAAAAACAAAATTAAAGTTTTTAAAGTGGAAAAAAAAATAAATACGCTCGAATATGCATGTAAATGCTAACATGTATACCTTATAAACTTTTAACTATAATCGTTCCGTTCTCTTGTACAATTAAATTTGTATAACTTCATTCAAAATATGCACAATGAACATTTTTATCTTCGTTTCTTTCTTATAATAATTAGGTATCAACTTTTCAGTAAACAGATTTTTTAATTTTCCATAAAATATGAAAATGACAGAATCATTGAACAAAATCTAATTGAAATAAAATTTTTCAATTTATATTTCTCGTTCATTTGCTTCATTTTTTCAAATCATGTTCTGAAAACAACATGTCTACTCGATTAATTGAATTTTACAATTTTTCCTGTCAACATTTATATTTTACATGTGTATATATAATAATTTCAAATTAAACAATTTAATGAATTTTGATAATAAATTGAATTACAAAAATTATATACATGTATATTTTTTTTTTCTAACCATTTTAATTAATTCATAGACACAATAAACGATACATACTATTATGTACATTTAAGTATAAAAATTTACAACAAAAAATTCATAGCACGCACCTAAAAATATAGTGTTAGGATATTTGATTTGATATTTAGTATAAACGTATAAACAAACAAAAATCGATTAACACATAATGATGATGGATACGAAGAATCAATAAAAATCAAACTAAAGTAAAAATTATATCATGTAATAAAAATGAGGAAAAAATGAGATAATTTTTCATGTTTAAAAAGTATACATATTTCATATGTACATATATACATGTATAGTGTACAAACAGATATTTGTAAAGTGGATACAATTAACGATAAAAATGAATGTAAGTTAATGAACTCTGCAGGTACAATAATATTAAAAATATGTATACGTATACGAGTATGTGTACATACATCATTTACGTAACATCATGTGAGATAAATCAGTTCAGTTTTTATACGAAAATGTTATTTTTCTCCAACCTTTAAAAGTTTATAAAATAAACTTTTTCAGGGTCATATTAATTTTTACTTATCATAGGTTACATTAAGTGCAATATACATATGTAAATATAATATGAACATATTGTGTTTTTTTTTTTATTCAGAAATTCTAGCTAAAACCACCTAAAACTAAAAATAATTTCAAAATTAAAAATTTAATTAATGTCTGCAGTGCGCACACATTCACTTTATTTATATTTTGAATGTGCGTAAACGTATATGAAATGGTATAAAATTTCACTTTAATTATATTTCTTCTGAATATTCTTCTAAGTTATTTTAAAATGAAAATTTGGAAAATTGTTGATTATCATCTATACATAGAATTAATTTTTAATTTTCCTATAATTATTATTTATATTTTATTAATTAGTTTTCTCATATCAGTTAATTAATTTGAATTAAAAACACAAAAATATTTTTACAATTATTAATTAGGTATATTACATATTTCAAAATTTTCTATCGAAAAATTTAAAATATGTATTTGACAATAAATACCGGTACCCAATACTATGAATACAAGAATTACTAATTATAGTATCATCAGCAGTTTGTTTGAATCGTGCAAAAAAATTTTCCACAAGTTTTATGTATAATATTGAATAATGAAAGAATGCATGATACCATGAAAATTTATTCATTTCGATTTCCATTCAAATTCAATAATTTAAAATTTCACATATGATTTCTCCATAGTCTTTATTTACAAAAATCATATGGCATTCAGTAAAACAAAATACGAAAAAATATCAAATAAATTGTAATTAGGAATCTTTTAAATGAATTTCAATAATTACATATCCATATTATATTATTAAATCTACAGATAATTTTAATAACTGAAAAATAATTTTTTTTTCATATCAAAATATTTTGAAAATTACAAAAATAAATAACACACAGTCGTATACGAGTTCAAATATTCAATAAGAAAACATTTACCTTGTACATGTACAAATACTTATGTACATACCTGTCTATATAATCACAGCTGATATTTACACAAATTTAACTCAATGAAAAAGGACAAATTTACATTTGTATAGAGGATAAAGGTTACCCACATAAAATGAATGGGACATGGATAATATAAGAATTCATGCCTATCATGTAGCACCATACACTAAAGTACACATTATCGAAATAAATATGTAAACAAATATTTTTCGACTATGAAAATATTGAAAAAAAAAAATAAAATTTACCCACATTACATATTCATACATACAAATGTACAAATAAAAATGATTGTTTAGGAATAAAATTGAAGGTGATAAACATATTGTTACTATTAAAAGTAAAAATATCATTTTCTTTTTAACATATCAATTACAGAGTTTTATTTTCATGGAAAAAATTATCTTCGTGCTCATATACTACCTTCAATAATTTGTTATAATAACACATGCTTACATTAAATTTTGTATTAAAAAAAGGAAAACCTTGCAAATATTAATATAGGTATACATATAATACATATCTCATATCTAATATCAAATTAAATATCCAACTGAATTGGGAAAATAAAAATATCAGTAATAAAATAAACAATAATAATAATAATTTACCAAATATTTGTTTTAATAACGATGATAACAAGATAAAAATAATAACACAAAAACGTATTTTATTATAATAAAAAATCAAGTTAGGTCAAATGGAAAATTATGATGATGATTTGATAAATATATACCCAACCCACCCGTATTCATTCACAGGACTATAGTAAATACATACATACATATTTAAGATATGATGAATGACTTAAAGTTCAAATACTTTTTTCTTTTCCTTTTTTGTAAGTTTGTCATTGAAAAAAAATATATTTATTTTCATTTTATTCAATTCTTTACATTACATTACAATCATACATGCACATTACATACATATTCATGTATACATAGGTACGTAATTTTATACATATGTGATGTGTAAGTGCCCATATGGATATCTAACAGTACATTTCTTGTATACCTATTCATTTTTTTATAAAGGAATTTATTTTCCAATTGATGTAACAATGAATTTGTAATGAATTCGAATAAAAATAGAAAAACCATAATCAATATAAAATAAATAAAAACCACAAGACTAAAACAAATCGTAATTAAAAGTGTAATAGTTTGCCTTTATAAGTAACTTAAGCTTCCATCATCAAGAAGATATTTACAGACATAAAATAAAGTACTACAATCATACGAGTATACTACACGATAATTGAATAAACTGAATAAATATCCTGGTAAATAGATTTTATATAAATTTCTTTCTAATTTTATATGAAATTAAACCAACTTTTGTATGTACGTGTTATATAAATGTATATATAGTAAAATATATATAGTAATTAATGAATGACCACAAATGGAGAATCAATTTATACGGTAGGTAATTTCTTTTTCAAATGAATATCTCAATTGTATTTTTCAATTTTCAACAGAAACAATCAGTTTTTATACACATGTACATATAATATAATATAATATTGACTGTTTCAATTTGCACATCAATCCAATTAAAAGAAACACTCTATCCATTAAAAGTAAACATGTCTAAGATTTGATCTATTATAGCATACAGAATGGTAAATATTATATCACGAGACGTCGAAACCTTTTACCTTACATATACATATAGACAAATCAGTCATCATCGTAAATTTAATTATCGATTCAAATAATAAAATATGATATTCGATATTATTGAGTTCGTCTACATTTATACACTTTTAATCTTTTGTTTTTGTTTACTTATTTTATTTGTTTTTCATTTTTAATTTTAATTTTAATTTTTATTTTATCTATTTTGTAAAATTTTAATTACATATACCCCCACAATTGTTGTAGAATGAATATTAACGATAATTCATAGACGATTCTCATACCAAAATTATGTAGAAACATAATATAAGATTCGTTAAAATTTTTATTTTTGAATTATGAAAAGTATAGATGGGAATTTAAGATTTATGGATTAATTAATAATTAAATAAATTTTCAAAAAAATTATAAATTTATTTTTCGAAATGAACAAACATTGTTGTTCATCATGAATATACACACTGTATTATGTACATAACTGATTAAGTTTCAAAGTTAAAATAAAAGAATAATACATAAGATTAAAGTAATGAAATGTTTTTTCTAAATATTACATATTTAATACAAACTGAATATAAAAAACAAATCATATTTATAAATAAATATTTGATGACATAGATACTTATGTATAGAAAAAGTAATATGTATATTTACGGGTACATACATACAAGTTACTAGTATATTTACATACTATATGTAAATTAAAAAATTTATATTTAAAATGGAATTTTATTCAATCAATTTTATCAAAATCTAAAATGAATTCAATATAAATTCCTTGAAAAGATTTATTTTTTTGTTATGAAAAATGTCGGATAAAAACAGCAAACTATATTCTTGCATTATTTACTTATTCATACGATATTTATTTACAATTCAAAAATAGATCGAATAAAATTCTTTATTATTGCATTTACATAAGTACTTAATGTACGTACATATTTAGGTTTACACCTACAGATATAAAACAAACATTTCACGATATTACGCAACATACGAGTACATATATGTATTATGTATATGTGTATATATTAGTAAAATATTTCGATTCAAAATATAATTTCACATGAAAATTCAATTCAAAATGGAGAAAGATATATATAAATCTGAATAATAACAAACTTTATTTAATTTTATAATTAACTTTAATATGATAATTAAATAATTGATGAGATTAATAAATAAATCAAAATATGTCTACATCATCATCATCATCATTATCGTGATTTTCACGATCATGATCATGAAATATGTGATTACAACAAAAAAGCAAAACGATGTGGCTGAATGAAAATCTTGAAAAAAATAACTTAAAAACGTAAATTAATGAATATACGTACAGAATATCAAAATTATTTAGAAAATACACTTGCTGTCATCATCTCGCTGCTGTGCTAAATGTAGCATATTATGTACATATGCATACACTATTATTATCACTTTTATTATTTATCAGATTATTATGCATTAAATTTGAATACTAGCCAAAAATTTACAAATGAATGATAATTAGTAGAGTAGATATCAGTTATTCTACTCATTTTACATTTATATCCAGCGCCGATTTTAGCCTCTTGGGTGCCCGGTGCACTCCTAAAATGTTCGCCCTCTACTAGGTTGAAACTTTAATATTTTAAACTCTAATTTCATTTTTTTTTTGTTCTAACAACACAAAATTTCAATTTCTATTTTTTTTTTTTTTTACCGAAGAAACTTCAAAGCTTTTCACATCACCCAACATTATAAACACGTTTTTCTCATGGAAGGTCAGGTTATCTGGTAAACCTAATTCTCTTTTTCAAAAACTAATCCAAAGAAATACTGATATTCGTATGAGGAGTAGAATAACAGAACATAATTAAGAATGTCGAAAATAATAATTAGGTATCAAAACATGTACATGAACTAAACTTGAAATGCACATAAATACTTGTAATTTGTAAAACAACAAGAAAGTCATGAAAAATAAAAAGAAATTATCTATTCAATAAATGCCAAGGCTCTCATAAAGATATATTGAACAACAGAAAGAAGAAAAGCTACATTTATAATTAGTAAACTAACATGTCTGGCTGTATTTTGGCGAAATGCAATTTTTTAAATGTTATATTGGAAGTGAAACTTATTTTTGACTCATATAAGACCCTACATAGTTTTTAAAAATTTATAATACTCAAGAATTAAATGACCATGTTTTTTTACAAATGAAAATATAGGTCAAAACATTTATTATAGGTTATTCTTGTTTCGATCTGCAATTCTCCTTCGTACAAAAAACCGATAAATGTTTTGACTATATTTTTATTTGTAAACAAACATGGTTTTTAACTCTTGAGTATTTGAAAACTAGGAAAAGAAGTAGAAGGAAAAATATATTTTTATAAAAATACGCAAATTGTAGGTTTTCTTTCCTTTCCTTGTGTTTAATTAACGGTGCGATTCTGGATAAGAGATCTCTTATTTCTCTTATTCCTCTTATCGTTTCTAGTGCAAATTACATACTTTTAGGAGTTAAATTAATTTAGATAAGAGATGTGAACAGCTGATCTCTTAACTTCAGTGGTGAATTTTTTAATGAATTTTGACATTCTACTTTTGAACGTTTATAACCGAAAAATTCTGTTTTAACGGACAAAAATCTCTAAACTTTAGAGGTCATCGATGAGGACCTCTTATATCTCTTATTTATTTTATTTATATTGTTGATATTCAAATATTGTATTCGTGTCGTGCATATTGTAAGTAATTTGATAATAATAATAATATAATTGTATTAATAATAATAATTATTATAATTATAAATAATAATAGGTAATAATAATAATAATAATAATAATAATAATAATAATAATAATAATAATAGTAATAATAATAAAATAATAATAAAAATTGTAATATAAAAATAAAAATTGTAATAATTACAAATAACAAAGATGATAATACAGTGTAACTACATTATCTTTGTATATAACAAGTAGTAAATTGAATAAGGTGGGTTTAAAACCTATGCTGAATCTTATGTCATTTTATGAGGTGAATCTCTTATCCAGAATACCGATTCCTCTTAAAAAATATATTTTACCAAAACTTTAGAGAAATAAGAGGAATAAGAGACCTCTTATCCAGAATCGCACCGTAAGTATGTGCTATACTACACAATAGTATGATTAATATATGGTAAAGCATGAGTAGTTATGTGTGTAGTATATCATTTTCATTTTTAATTCATGTAAGCCACAATTTTTAAGTTGTGAATCACATATTTTTTTCTTCATTTATTTTTTATATATTTTTTTTCACTGTAAAATGAATTTCCTAAGAATGAATATGTGACTTTCATTATGCTCTTATTCACATCCCCGAGATTTGCGCCCGGTTTTAGTGAACCATTTCAACCTATAAAAGAACTGAGTATGCATTTATCTTTAGTTTTAGATTCATAGAAATATCATTGAGTGTAGGCGTGTATATACATCATTACATATACATACATATAGATTTTTGTCTACACACTTTTGTTATATTTCACATACATTATTACAACCGATATCGTGTCGTGTCTAAATGAATACAGAAATATATGGAGATTATTTACTCAACAGATAAAATATTCTAACGTATTCTAACGTATTTTTATTCATTTATATATTTTCTCATTTGCATTATATAAGCATATCAATTATAGTCATAATCAGTGCAGTGTACTAATTATAAACATTCTATTCGTATGTAAATTACATACTTATAACACTACGGATTATTATTTATAATTCTAAAAGCGGTTATTTTGATGTTAATGATTTTCTAGAAACATTAATTGAATATTCAATAACAGAATGAATACAGAGAATATTCAAATCAAAATTAAATTATATGTATGTAAATGCACAGTACAATTTTTGAATATATTTTCTTGTTTGTTTGTTATTCTTTATTGTCTACCACAGAAACAAATATTTCATTTAGAAAATTATGAAAATTTTATCTGAAAATTTGTTATGTATATAATTTTAAAAAATATTGATTAAAATGATTAATAGTTTTAGATACCTTGTTTAAGTTAATAAATGAATTTCAAATACTGTGTTAATTTTCAAAGAAATATTTCCTAAAATTATCATAAACTAATTAAAATAAGATAATGAAATATTTATGATTTTATACATTTTGATTTAAATTTTTACATTTAAAATTTTCACAATATATTCACTGTTAGTTCTTTTCTCTTAAACATCAATTTTTAGATTATAAATTTTTTCTTGTGTAATCAAAAGAAATGACTGTACAGTTTGTTACTGAATATTTACTATAGTTTTCCAAAATTAAAGTACATACTTAGATCAAAACGTGTACAACATTTCAGTAGAGATAGTAAGTTGTAAGTAAATCGTTCTACACAGAAAAATAAATTTAATTAGACGAAAAATAAATAAATTAGAAATATTACATACATATAGTACATATACGTTTTGTATATAATAGTGACACTAATTATAATTTGTCAGTAAAGGGCATATGTAAATGTCTAAATCGAATTTACATAAATCACAATAAAAGCTTAAAAAACAATTAATAATTACACTTCTAATTGAAAAATAGATAAACACAAAAGTATATAATTTATATACATAAACATTATATTTATTAGTGCGTAAAAAAAATGTATACCCATATATCCTATATATTTAATTAAAAAAAAAAAAAAAAACAATTTCAGCCACAAATTAGTTGCTTCATTTAATGGTTTTACATTAATTAAATTTAGTTGATTTGTTGTGTAAATTAATTTAGAAAAATAAAAATATGTACATACTGTTATATACCTATTACAATTAATATAATAAATGAATAATGAAATCTTATCTATAGATAATATGATTTTCAAATGGAAATTTAAAAAATCTCAATTTAACACTTCAAATGCGCATAAATTATCAAATTCAATTCTCAGCCAACGTACTACTACCCTAGTTCAAGTAAATAATTGTATCAACAAAATGTATACCGCTATCCGATTACTGGATGATATATGATATTGAACTAATACATAGCATTTCTGATAGATAATGTCATAAAGGATATTTTGTAGTATGCTTGTGATCTCAAAAACAGAACGAACATTCATTCAATCGAATGAATCTACTCGTAAAATAAAATAAAAAAAAAATGTATATCTTAATGTCAAAGAAAGTTGCCTTTAACATTTCACATCAACATATTATTATGAACTGGATAATTATCTGTTCTATTGGTTTTGGTTCTATGTTCTATTTATTTATTACTTCTGCTCCTAACACTATACACACATATAAATAGAAAAAAAAAACAATATATGGTCATATTCGTGATTCATATTTTCACAATATTTTACATACATATATGAAATAAAAACAAAAAACCAATTAATGTATAAAATTAATTAGAAAAAAATTATAAAACAAATACAGAAGCACATTTGTATATAGTACATTTTTATTTTGTTGTTTACCACATAATTTTTTTTACCTTCTACATAAAGTATTTTCTTGAAGAGTACATAATATATTTACTTGTTAGTATCTTAGAAGGTACTCAAAATGTACCTACATGCATTCTGATTTCTGAGTATAAACAATAATCTAATGAAAATATCTACATCATACGTATTAACTTGTAAAATCTAATTTGTTTATAAACTGTACGTTTCTGTATATAAAACACAATTATAATACAATATTGTACTTATTGTGTACTTAAAACCTGAGGTAATTTATATGATTAAATATTTTTCATCATAGAGCAGCAACAATATATTTTTTAATTTATACTATACATAGAAAATTAATTGCTGTAATATTATTTAATTTGAATTGCATCTTATTTTTAACAACAACAACAACAAATATTCAATTTTATTCTATTTTAAGGAAATTATAACAAAGAATAATATTTATCTTCTTTCAAAAAAAAAAAAATAAAAAAAAAATAAAAGGAAAATATATTAAGGAGAGAAAATTAATAGCAACTAAAAGCACTTAAAATTAGAATTTTCTACATACACATTTTGCAAATTAATAGTCAAAATCAAAATTATATTTATGCATAATATGTAGGAACAGATATTTTATTTATACACCCATGAGCAATACTATTGATTATAATATACACATATTATACAATTACATACTATACTCGTATGATATAACGTATTTAACTTTTATCACATACATAACTAGTCATAGATAATTTCACAAACATAAAGTGATATAAAGAAAAGGATACGTACTATACATTTGAAAACATCATGATTTAATCATGACTTGCTTTTTGTTTTGTCATTATTTATTAATGGATTAAAATACAATTTATCTCTTCTTTTAAAAATACATATATGTAGTTTCATATTATGGCTGAACTTCCGAATTGGAGCCGCAAGCTTTTGAAACGAGACCTTCCAATAATGATACTTTGGAATGTCCTCTTTTACATGGTATATGTCTCTATTGGTGTAAATTCATTTTAAGGATGCAAACTACCATTAAAAATGTTTTGTCAAAATTGGCGTGTTTTACAAAAACCGTTATTTCTCCGTGTCAGGATCTTGGATTGGATTAGTTAATATACCGTTTTAAAGAGGACTTTCACAGTTTATTTCACTTTGATTGGATAATCGGTTCTTGAGATATACATTTAACAAAAGAAGTTGAAGAAGTAATTTATAAAAAACACCAAATTTTGAATTTAAGTCCTTATATTTCGAGAACCGCTAATCCAATCATAGTGAAATAAACTGTGACAAATAGAGTAGGAAGTCCTCTTCAAAATGGTATATTAACTAATCCAATATAATCCAAGATCCTTATAGGGAGAAATAACGGTGTTTGTAAAACACACGAAAATTTTGACCAAAAATTTTTAATGGTAGTTTGCTTCCAAAGTGAATTTGCACCAATAAAGACATGTACCATGTTAAAGAGGACATTTCAAAGTATCATTATCGGAAGGTCTCGTTTCAAAAGCTTGCGGCCCCAATTCGGAAGTTTCACCAATATTTTTTTCTGATGATATCGTTGTGAATATTGAAAAAGAAAAAATTTTTTCAATCCAATTTTAACATACATAAAAATAATACGGACAAGGACAATGGTAGTTCAGTTTTGTCTATGAATGGATGATCTATCTGTGTATAACGATTTTTTTTAAAAATAATGTTAAACAAAATAAATAAAAAATAAGGTTAAGCTGCTCACTTAGAAGGAGCAAGTATAAAATGTTGTTAGTTGATTTTTCGTATTTTGTAACGTACACTATTCGTATTTTATTAAGAGAGAAAATCAACATTTTTTGAAGAATGATAATATAAAAATATTTATTTATATACAAATTATAGCCAAATGCAATGAACACAATCAATATATTAATAAAAATGTTAAAAAGTGTTATTTATTCATTCTTTCTTGATCATAGATGTAGTGTATGATATTCCTTTATGCCTATGTATATTGCCTATGCTATAAATACATTTATAGTAATTGCCTAATGTACAAATAAACATAATTTGGAAAACATTATTCTAGACAAAAGAAAGCAGGAGAAGGAAATTCTAATTTTGATTTACTTCTACTCACTTCTACGCTTCTACAGACTTTTCCTCTGATTGACAGGCAGCGTTATAATTTAATTGCACTTTATTGAACGAATCTACGTACGAGCATTATACATACATATGTATTTATTTTCATTGGAAATTTCATTCATTTCAGTTATTAGATATGATGTAAATGTAACTTCACGGATAATGGATGATACTACCTTCACATCTCTACTCTAGATCTCCAATTTTAGAATATTTTTAAATTTTTTGTAACTAAAATTGTATATCAAAGGTATTAGTCTGTTTAATTGTGTAGGTGAGTTAAAAATAAATTCATAAATGGATAAAAAAAACATTCAACAACAACTTCAACAACGATAAAATAAAAATCACCATGATGACACTGTAACAAAATGTATCACATTACCAAAAACTACAATGATTTTTGGAAATTTTGAACAAGACGAATTGTTTTCTTTCATGTTTTCATTCCTTACGTCTAAACAATTATTGATAGATACTTATTTGTTATCTGTATAAATTTATTTATCAATCGGAAAATTAAATTATAACTAGACGTTAGACGTTATATGATTGATTAAAGAATTATCAAAAAGGGGAAGGTTCCTTTTTGGGATAAATGTTGATAAATTATTAATTTTCGATATCAAGAGTTGTTATAAGTGCCCTCGCACAATAATTGTCTTTCACATTTCAGAATTTCTAAAATCATATAACAAAATTCATTCGTATTCGCTATTTTTGTATATGTTAAATACATAATGTACATCAAATAAGTTATGAAACTATATTTGTTAACATAATGTACATAAGTACATTATAATAGTTTTATAATTGTATATGATATAAATATTTATGAAAGACATCTAAAATTTCCTAAACTTTTACATTGTTTACTATGAAAACTAAAAATATAAATATAAATTTTTAATATAAATTTTCAACATACTCGTATTATTAGTAATCTTAAGTTAGAGGTTGTGCAAAGTTTTAAGTACCTTGAATCTGTGTTAACGATATTCAAATCGAATAGCGTCCATCGTAACACAAAATTCAGACTGTATAATACATTAAAATGCACTGTAGTCACATACGGTAGTGAAACGTGGACAATGACATCTCAGATTGAAAATGTATTAAATACATTTGAAAGGAAAGTGTTAAAGGGAATCATTGGTCCAGTATGTGAAGATGGCTACTGGTGTATCAGATACAACAAGGAGTTGTATGACAATTTATAAAGACGCAGAGCTAGCTACATTAGTTAAATTAAGTACATAGACTTCGATGGGCAGATCATATAATACGGATTTCTGAAAGCCGTTTATCTCAAAGGGTTCTTATAAGTTCGTTCACTGGAAACCGTCCATTTGGACGGTCAAGAAAGAGATGGGAAGATACGGTACGAGACGATGCCAGGAATCTGCTGGCGGTAAGAAATTGGAGGGTAGGAGCAAGCAATAGAGAAGGCTGGAGGCAATCGTTAGAAGAAGCCAAAGCTTGATTTGGACTGTAGCACAATACGAAGAAGAAGTATGTAATTATGTAATGTGAAATATATGTATATATTGAGAACAGAACACAATAGGAATATTTGTGTACATATAATATGATAAGTTTTGTCAGATTTGTAGACCATTTTTTATATATTTAAATGTATGAAACTATGTTAACTATTAAAACTATTTATTGTTATTAACTGTTGTTATATATTATTTTGTAAGACCTTGAACTTGAAATAATTTATCAATCATATTGGTAATCAGTAATGTAATAATAGTTATGTAATTGATATAATATGTATAATAATGAACATATATAGATATACTATAGGTATACACTCTATGTACTATGTGAACAAAGAAATAATAATTATTCTAAATTAAGAAAGTAGGTAGAAGAAATTTGTACAATGCGTTATAATAAAGTCTTCGGTCCAGTAAAATAGTCTTTTTTTTTAATTAAATTTTCCTCTTACAAATTTAAGTATGTTGTTAGCTGAATTTCCGATATTGAAAAGTTTCACTATTAAATTTAAAATCATACAAATACCTAACATACAATATACATGCGTAGATTGAAGCATATAAAATTTTGAAAAAATAATATTTCCAATTTTCAATAAAATTGCAAATAAATGAAGTATAATATTATATTCGAATTCGAATATAAAAGAATATTTTCAATAGAATCATCTTAATTTTATCTACATGTACGAGTATGTATGTATATAAAGTACGTTACAAAAAGATAATATTATATTCTCCGTATAAATAAATGAAAAATTCTAAAAATAACAAAGAAAATATCATAAGTAATCAAATTAATAGCTACAACAATATTTTTAAATAAAAAAAAACATACATGTTTTTGAATCTTATGCATATATGACGTGCACACATTATAAAACAATACAAGAATCTTAAAATCATCTTAAAAAATAAATGCAAAAAAAATTGAATTACATTTTCTCCTGAAACATCACTATGCATTATACTCTCGTCTAGTATTTTACTTAACATGTAGCATGTTGCTTTAATATGCAAACTTTATTTATTTTTTTTTTCGATAAACTCTTGAAAATATTTCTAAACATACACCAATGGGTTTATTTTATATGTACATACGAGTGCATATATAAATAAAATAAATACATATACATATATAGTTTTCTATTTAATAAAAATATATATGAAATATTCAATATAAAAATAAGTCCTTTTCAAAGCATAAGTTTACACCCCAAAAAAAAGGATAAATAAATAGATAAAAACTAAAAAAAAAATGCTCATTTAAATAAAATCTAGAATATATCTCCGAACTAGATATTATAATGTATACGCAGTGTAATTACAGAATTAATAATATCAATTTACCATTCTACATATGAATACTAATTGTGTAATAGCTAAACACATACTACAAATACTCGTACGTCGTACATACATATATATATACAGGGTGATTCTCTATCGGATGAAAGTAAAAAAGATCCTTTTTGAATATTTTTTTATGTATTTGCAAATCGAAATGTATGAAACAAGGTAAACCACTTTTATTTCTTTTCTGAACGAGAAATATCAACAACAACAACAGGTAACAACTTTTCGATGCAAAACCACTGTTGTATTTTATCGCAGAACTCAAGAACTACGAAAGACAATCAAATAAAATAAAAATCAAATGAAAGGCAATGCATTGGGCTATATTTTAAGTAAAAAAAATTAAAAAAAAATAGGGCAACATTTCGAGATATTTGACCTTGAACTTAAAATTTTCCGTTTTTTTCCATGAATTTTTGACTTTAATGAGCCGTATCTTCAGCACTGCTAGTCCAATTTAAATTATTTAGACATCAAAGTAAATAGCCATTGATTCTCTTTTTAATGAGTGCAGGATGACTCAAAAGTATTGAGTATTTCGTGAGTTATGGCCAAAAATACGGAACAAGTTTGACCTAAAAAAAAAACTTCGTAGCCCCGTAACTCCTTACCCCTTGAGAATAGACCCCCCCCCCCTGCCATACAATTTTTTTCGTTTCTCGGCACGAACAATCACCTGTCTCAAGGTTTTCATCCGATAGAGAATCACCCTGTATATACATATGAACGTATGTATTTATTTATTTATTTTTCCAAATATACATTATATACATAAATGTATATAGTATATATTAAGTGCACGCGGATAATCAGTCCATGGCACCGCCGATCAGTAATTTTATGTCAGATATACATTATTATCCAGTTTATCATCAGTAATCAGTTACTGGTGTACATTGCTGATGGGAAAAATTATTGATCGACTTGGGCAAGAGTAGTGCGCTGGCTGGGGTTCGAACCGTGATGTCAAAGATCGCAAGACCGACACACAACCATCGAGCTATTCAAGCCACAAACGTATGTATATACCATATTAATTGACTGAAATTGCATAAAATGTGAACAAGTTGTACGGGATAACAAGAATTCATTAAATCACATTACATATCTAATAAAAGGCACTAATTAAAATTTACCACACTCATAAATATGTATGTTGTAAATTTTATATAATATTCTCTGCATGTACAATCCTACAATATATTTGTATGTATGTATGATAATGCAATTGCAATAAAACAATTATTATATTTAATTACGAAAAATTATATTTAATTAGTTAGAATTCAACATTAGTTATTAGAAAATATATTACAGTGACCGACAAATTAATGAGCACCAAGATTTTAAATCAATCAAAATGTTAATATTTGAAAATTTGTTCATATTATTGAATCTTATTTATTTGTATATTGCCACTGAATCGTATGATCACAATAACTACTTTTTTTTAACTTTTATTTGAAATTTTAATTTAAAAATTTTTCTCATAATTGCATATTTTATAGATTCTTTTTGTCGGGCACTGTGAATTTCATATGCAATGCATATATACATATATGTACATATATTTACATGTATTTTATTATGAAGTGAACAGATATTAAAATTTATTAAATTTGTATTAAACAAATGAAGAACTAAATAACAAAGAGAATTCATAAACGAAAATGCTCTCTAGTGAGTTGTATGAAAAATAAAGAAAAAGTTTTATATAATATTGTTTTAATAAAAAAAGTACATATGTATACATATATAGAAAACTAATTTAGGAAAACTAATTTAGGAAAACTGAAAGCAATTGAACACAAAGAATACAAAGGACTTACTTAATGAAAATGTATTTTTCCATAAATTAACAAAAGTGAACTGAAAAGGATGTATCTATTACTTATATCTTCGATTTTCGTTTTTTTTTTTTTTTTTTTGTAAAAATCTCATTCTGTAAATCATATCAATATTGTTTTTACAAATTATTCGCGTAATAAATTCCAAATTATGTATATTATTATTCGATTATATAACTGACATTTTATACAGCCAAAATATACTGTCATTTTGCAATAATTTAATGAAAATCTTTTATTATTGATTTCATTTATTCTTGAATTATATGTGAATGTAAATTGTGTATGATATCACATATCAAAGAAAGAAAAAATTATTATAAAATGATATGCCTGTACACTTAGATACGAGTATTTATTTTCAATTTATTTGTTTTTTATAACGAACAGATTTGCAAACGAATTTCTTTTTATTTATATTTTTTTCGTTTTTGGTTTGTTAAAATTTATTTTAAATAAAATTCAAAATCGTTGAGATATAGAAACATATTTTTGTGTCTGAATTAACTAACTTACATTGCATACAAAGTTTAATGTGGTTTAATTAAATAGAAATGATATAAGAAATTTTTGTTTTTGTTAAAAAAAATAAATTTAAATTAATCTTCAATTATTTTAGAAACAAAATAAACAAACAAAATTCAATAAATAATCTAAGTATAGGACAAAATTTTAATTTACAATATATTAATATAAGACCGTCCGAATTCATAAGAAATTATTTCAAAATGCATCAATGAATAGAAATATGTATGTATATTTAATTTTCGAAATTTAATTCACATTTTATGTTGTGAGTTATTTATAATTGAAAAAAATACAATTTTTTGGAATGTTTAATTGATTTCATTTAATAAAGGACTTCTTGAATTGACATACATATTATAAGTAGACATAATCTTTATGAAAATACACTATATACATAAAAATGAATATAAAATCGTAAAAATTTATAAAATGATCGCAAAAAAATTTATACGTTACGAATATGTATACAATTCTATTATAAATTTATTCTAAGTGAACCAATTAAATAAATTATTATGTAAGCATATTAAATTGACTTAACCTTTTCCACAGTATTTTGACCAAAAAAAATCAAATATTTTCAATTTTCTTTGTATTTCTAATATATATCTAATATGAAATTTAAACTATGAAAATCCATCAAACAATTAGATATATTCCCACATAAAAATTTAGAACAAATTAAGTATTTCATTCTTGTGCTCACTTTTCGATGGCACTTCAATGTCTAATTCAAACCATCGTTTTCTGCAGCAGCATCCTTTCAAAGAACATACAAAAATATCATATATTTTTTTTCAGTTTTACTTGAAATATTTAATTTATAAAAAATTCATATTATTGAAAAATTAAATTTTTTTTTAACATAATATAATTATCTACATACTCGTAATGTATACATACATATATGTACATGCATATACATATGTATAATATCCTTTTTTTAATTAAAATAAATTATAAAACAAATGCCAAATTAGTAATACCATATTATTAGGAAATTTTGTTTTAACATTGAATTATTAAAATTTTATACGTTTTAATCTTTCTATCAATAATACAGTTTCTTTCTTATTATAAAATGTAAAGAAATTCTTATGTAATATGCTACATAACGACAATTTAAAAAAATGAAAACATTATAAACAAAAATTTTAATATATCTAATGTTGATAAGATAACATTTGTAATCGGTTTTAAATTTTGTAACTAATGTACAAACTAAGTATATACTAATACTATATAACGTTTTTTATTAGAAATTAAAATTTATTAAAAGTTTTTCAAGAAACGACAAAAGAATACAGTATATATTTTGAAAATATTATTATCTTTTGAAGTTATTAAACCTATTGTATAATCGTAAAATATTTATATACTTATGTTATATTTTATGAACTAATTGGATGTGAATAATAAGATTGAATCACGTTAAATGGTATAATTAAAGTATTTAATTTATTTTTAATAATTATATTAAATGCCAAAATTAGTTTTCTAAAGAGTCTCATTTTTCCCAATGTATATTCAAATGAAAAAATTTTCCTGATAAATTAAGTTAAAAGATTTATTGCGAATATCGACAAATATAGTAGAATAATTTTTCATTTGACGGAGTTAAAATTTTTTTTAATTAAAGCAGCAAGCATCAATATATGGAATCACAGAAATTCGTTAACCTAAAATTGGAACAAAAAAAAAACTATAATTGAAAACAGTTCTTTAATAAATGTAGACAATATATGGTACATCAACAAAGGAAAAATTTAAGTAATTCCAATTCATACAAAATGAAAATGATTTATAAACATCATATATGGTGCTATAAATATGCATTACATCTTTCACAAAATATTTTCTGTATTGAATAGAATTCAGGCCAAATATCTCAAATTACTACAATTTTGCCACTTAGCTATAACTCTGAAAAAATTAAAATGTAAAGAATTTTCCAAAAATTATGACTTGAAAAATTTCAATACATTTATGGATGTAACTACTTCCTGTCAAAAGTTTATTACATTCAAACCGAATTAATAAACATTTTTATTTTTTGTACATTATTTATGTACGTATGTATGTACGTTGTACGTTTTTACGTTGGTGTACAAAAATTGTTGGTAGGTAGGAGCAATACATTATTCTCATTCATACATATCACGTACGAGTATATACGATAATTATCACGAAAAAATATTAATTAAATATTTAAATATGAATTTAAATTTAATTTGATACTTAACTACAAAATGTATTCGATACAGCAATAGGTATATTTATATAATTATGTACCTACTATATGTAATATCGTGTGTGAATATAATTATTTCGAAACATAATAAATATTTTCTCGTTCTGTAAATTTTAAAAAAATATCATTTAAATGTTTTTAAAAAATGTTCATCATTAAAATTTTTATTTTTCATTTTTAATTCTTATATTCGTACGCAGTCGAAGATTTCCCGATAAAGTGCTCGTAGTCATCACTCGAAGTTTCAAAATGAAAATTTGAAAATAAGTAAACATTATGTGTAAAAGTACTACGTTTACGTACTACTCTTAATATTATCGTAGCTTGAACTATAATATAGGTATTGTTATAGTCAATCAGAATCACCTCCCCTGCTCGAGAGTATGTAGAAAGGGAAGGAGCAAGTATTAAATGTTTATCAGTTGATTTTCGATGTTTGTTATGTACAATATTCACAATTCTACCGAGAGAGAAAATCAACTTTTCTTGAAAAGTAAAAATACAAGTACAAAGAAGTAGAAGAATAGCAGGTAGAGAATTAGAGGAGCAAATATAAAATGTTATTCTTATTAGTTGATTTTCGGTGTTTGTTATGTACAATATTCGCAATTCTAATAAAAGAGAAAATCAACTTTTTTTGAAAAATGAAAATACGAGTACACATGGTGGGTAGAATACTATTCGTACTGTCATAGCGTATACTATAAGTATTACTATAATAGTATTTTCTACGAACATGAAAATGATATGTTGTTATATTTTGTATCATTACGAACACATTTTAAATAAGCCAAACTACAAATTTTAATGTAAATTATGTACGTACATTCCACGTGAGTCGCATGTAAAAAAAGTAATAAGAATCAAATTATAACATCAAATATATTAAATAATTTTCTTACTAAAATAAAATTATGTAAATGAAAATAAACTTGAAAAAATAAATTAGATGCTGAATCAAAATTACATATGTTTGCATATATACATTAATTTACTTTTACACTTACATATACAGTTTAATAATGGAATGCATATAAATTTATAGATAAAAATAAAAACTAATCAACGAAATGGATTTAATATAAAACAATATTTTTTTAACTTTGTTTGCCTTCTTGTCCGAGTATAGACATATATATTATTCGTCTATAATCGAATGGTCAGTTTAGTAAAAAAATGTTAGTACATATTTGCATATTAAATTGTGCACATACGTTTATATGGAATTTTTTTGACATCAAAGGACCTTCATAATTCATCATATTTATTTATATGTATGTACATAATATGGTATATATAATAAGAAAAATAGCTAACGTAAATATACAAATATTTCATATAAATACACAAAAGAGAAAAACTAAATTAATTTTCAGTTAATTTCTTCTTATAAGTTATTCACTTTCTGAATGCGAATCCTTTTTAACAAAATAAAAATAATTAGGGAATTCGTGTCATTTTTCAATTAATTCACTATAAATTTTCGGCTTTCAAGTTTCATAGTTCTGGTTGAAATGAACGACTATATATCAAATTTGTTCGTAGTTTACTTTTCTCGTAGTTGTTTTTATTTCATCTGTTATATTTATTTTCTAATTTTTAATTTCTATGCCAACAGCCAACTAATAACTGTCAAACATTAACTACGAAACTATACAAAATGCAAAATTTAGAAACTGCAAAGTATTTTACCTTCGCAGTTTTTCAAAACTTTCGTAGTTTTTTAAATATGTACACGTGTATATGGAAATGAATTTACGAAAACTGAAAACCTACAAAGATTACGAACTTTACGACAAACTGAAATGAATCCCCTAGATATGAATTTATTCTTAATTAAATGTATAGAATTTTGAAACCTTTTTTAGTTCTCATATAATTTCAATATCTTTCTAAAAACTCTTAAATCTATTGTGAAAAAAGAATAAAAAATCAATTTTTTGTATAAATTTTCTTTGAAGGATTATAATATGGTAATTTTAAAAATTTTACATAAAAGAAAATTATAAATAAAATTTTCTAATTAAAACATCACTAAACGATCAAATTCCATTTCTATGTATATATTTACATGGATAGATAATCAGTAAAAAGAGAATAAAAATATTATGTTATTGTATTCGTTTTTTTTTCTACTTCAATAATTTTCTGATAATAATACTGTTCAGTTTTAATTTAATTTTGATAAAGATTTTACGTAATTCAGTCTGCATGAATTAATTGATTCTCAATAGTAAATTGTGCCATTATTGTTATCATTTATTTTGTAAATTTATCAGACAATAATTTTCTATCATAATAGTGTAATGTGATTGATATCCTTTTAATTCTTTATTTAGTATTTTTAATTTGGAAATGAAAAATTAAATGCCTAATAAAATGGATATTAAATATAGTAAGTGAAATTGAATTAAGTATGTATATAAATTTTACAGAAAATACAATGTGGTTTATATGTACATAAATTCAAAATTTTTTTTCTAAAGAACAAAATAATAAAATTCAAGAGAATATTAAAACTTTAATTAGACTCTATACCTCCTATCAGTGAATAGAAAAAGAAAATGAAAACGTATACTACATGCATATACTCATATACAGAGCCGTGAAAAAATTATAGAACAAACACAATTTTTCGAAATAATGTAGGAAAATGTGTTATTTTCCTTTCTTTTCCCTTTATGAATGAAACAATTTATTTCTCCCTTTTTTTAATGATATTCTTTTATTAATTCTACCACTGATAGCCACCAATTTCAAATTTACAAATTTATTACACAAGTTAAGAACTAAACGATGCAAACCATACAAGCATCAAAAACTAACTAACTTATATATCAATTTTATCTTTGGTGTTACCACTACATATTCTTACTACACGTTAGTGTTACTATTACATATCTTTTTACTACAAATTCGGCCATTCTGACCATTGATCGCCCTCGATCAACAGATTGAAATCATTTGTTCAAAACTTAAGGGACATACATTTTCTTATAATCTAACGAATATTTCTTAAAATCTAACAAATGTTTCTTAAAATCTAACAAATGTTTCTTAAAATCTAACAAATGTTTCTTAAAATCTAACAAATGTTTCTTAAAATCTAACAAATGTTTCTTAAAATCTAACAAATGTAGCTTATTTTTATAATCATTAAAGCACACCAATTCATTTATATTTTCAATTTTACATTTTCAATTTCTATAATTTAAATATGGTTTCATATTTGTAGATGCAAATATTCCTGAAAATGGACGATTAGAATTTTGATGTCCTTCAGGATCACTTATTAAGTATCTATCATGACCTACTATTTTTTTTACAATAAAAGGGCCTCTAAACTTTGGTATAAATTTCTTACTTTTTCCAATAGTTACATCAAAATTTTTTATCATGACTAAATCACCAACATTATATAATTTGGGTTTTTTATGTCTTAAATCATAAATCTTTTTATTACCTTCTTGAATTTCTTTATTTTTTTCAACAGCTTTTTCTCTTATTGATATTAGATCCCTTTCATTTACAATAATATTATTATCTAACCATTCTCTCAAACAATCCAAAATTTTATTTTTTTGTGCAACACCAAATAAAAGTTTACTTGGCAGCTCACTTATCGAACGATTCAAAGTGTTATTTATAACGAATTCAACGTCATTCAGAACAGAGTCCCAGTGAAGTTGTTTATCTTTATCAATTAATTTAGCGATGATCGGTGTCATTGTCCTATTCACTCTTTCAACAGTGCCATTTGCTTGGGGACTGGCGGTAGCAACTAACACATGATAAATGCCGTTTTCAGAGCAGAAATGTTCAAAATTAGACGACGTAAAACAACTTCCCCTGTCCGAGATTATCCTTGACGGTCTACTATAATATCGAAAGTATTCATTCAAACAGATAATGACATTTTTTGTAGTTGTGTCTTTTACGGCATACAACTTAACAAATCGTGTAAACGCATCAACAACTAAGAATATAAACTTGTTTCCAGCTTTTGTTCTGTCCAATGGACCAAAATGATCTATATGCAATGTCATAAACGGTAAATTCCCTTTAGGTATACTATACAAAAATCCTTCCTTCTTACCACTATTTGGTTGGAAAGCAATACATTTCAAACAATTTTCGATATATTGTTTTACAAGCAAACGCATGGACGGAAACCAGTAAGTGGACATGATCAACTCAACCGTTTTATTAATACCACAATGACCCATTTCATCATGATTAACTCTAATAACATTGTTTATCATTGATTCTGGTACATAAAATAAAATACGATCTCCAACCTTCCTATAAACTAAACCGTTTCGGAGCTCAAAAAGTGGACTTTCAGACTTTTCTAATTTCAATCGGACCTCTTCAATTTCTTTGTCACTATGCTGACATATTGCTAATGTTTGTTCAAATGAATTATCTTCCAAAACTAAAATATTAGTTACTCTACTGAAAGCATCTACATGCGACATTTTATCCCCATTTCTATGTTTAATATTGTAATCAAAATTTTCTAATTCTAGGGCCCACCTTGCAATTCTCGGATTGATATCCTTCTTTTTCAAGGCAAGAGTAACAGAATTGCAATCAGTAATGATAGAAAAATGAATACCATGAAGGTAAATTCTAAATCTTTTCAGCGCATAAATAATGGCTAACAACTCTAACTCAAAACTACTATATTTTGCTTCAGTTGCACTTGTACGTTTACTGAAATAGAAAACGGGGTGAAATTTTTCATCTTCTTTTTTTTGTAGTAATATGGCACCAAATCCAAGTGCGCTAGCATCGCAATGTAATTCTGTTTCATGTAAAGGTGAGTACAAACTGAGGACTGGTGCCTCGATCAATTTAGATTTTAAATTCTCGAAACAAATCAATTGTTCCTCTTCAAAATTAAAAATAGCATCCTTTTTTATAAGATCATACAAAGGCTTGGCTAAACATGAAAAATTTGGTATAAATTTCCTAAAATAGGAACAAAGTCCTAAGAAACTGTGAAGCTCCTTGACATTTTTTGGCCTTGGAAATTTTAATACTGTATTGACATTTTCGGGATTTGGTCTGATTCCATTAGAATTGATTATGTAACCCAAATGCAAAATTTCCAACTTAACGAAATGACACTTATCAATTCTGATTTCTAAATTATTCAACGCCAATAATTGAAATACCTCATTTAAAATTTCTAAATGTTCCTTTATAGTCTTGGTAGCAATTAAAATATCGTCGATGTAGACGAGTACATCACCTTTTATTATCATATTTTCAAAAATATTGTGAATGTGCCTTTGGAATACAGATGGCGCATTCGCCAACCCGAATGGCATTTTCAAAAACTCGTATTGCCCAAATGGCGTTACGAACGAAGTATATACAATAGAATCAGAACTAACCGGAATATTGTAAAACGCTGATTTCAAATCCAATTTACTAAAATAATTTTTTCCAGATAAACACTCCAATTGATCCTCAATAAGAGGTAAAGGGTATCGATCCTTAACTGTTATCTTATTTAGTGATCTGTAATCGATACACATACGTAGTTCCCCTGTTTTTTTCTTTACTAGCACAATGGGACTGCTAAAAGGTGAATGGCTTGGTCTAATAATACTTTTATCCAATAATTCATTACAAATTTTCCAAACTTCATTTTTTTCCATAAATGACAATCTCCGCGGTTTAAAGTAAAATGGTTGTTCGTTGGTAAGTACAATTTTCATTTCAATTGGATTGTTTGAGATATTTTTTGATTTCTTTAATTCTTCCAAATATGAATAATACAAATTTTTAATTTCAGACTTTACGTTAATTTTAAGAGATGGCTCAATATCTAAATTAGCAATTTTCTCACTTTCAAAATTTTCATTTTCACCAATATCAATATTCAAAATTTCCAATTCACCTTTATTTTTTAATATTACGTTGCCATCTTTTTCAAAAATAATTGTAATATTTTCATTATTTACAAAATTTCGACCTAAAATACAAAATGAACACGTTGACTCTGGTACTACATAAAATTTTAATTTAAACTTTAAATTATTAATAAAAATTACATTCTCAAAAAATCCAAGTACCTTTAATGGTGATTTATTTATCCCGACCAAATCAATATTTTCTTTTTCTAATGTTATATTCATTAAATCAAAAATGTTTTTTTTTATTAATGAAACTGGACTACCGGTATCTACTATTGCCTCGAATTTTACCTTTTCTTCAATATCCATATCAGATTTTTTAACATGACAACTAACCTTATATTCGGGAGCCAGCTGCTGAATATTCTTGACAGAATTATTGTTATTAGTACGATTACCTGAACAATCAACTGCTCGATGACCTGTTTTGCCACAAGTGAAACAAGATCCCCATGCTCTTTTTGGTTTGGAGCACTTATTTGCCCAATGTCCAGACTCACCACAATTATAACATGAAACGCTATTTTTATTAGAAGTACCCCTAGTGATTGATGATGATGTTGACGCAACTGCTGTTGATGGTTTTTCATCATTAGTTATTTTACACATTTTATTCAACAAATCTTTAATGTCGACAAAACCTTGCATACGAGCTTGATTTCTAATAATCTTATTAGGTATGCCTTCAATGATATATTCAATGATTTCAATATCTGGTAATCCAATTAGATTAGATAAATTTAGCTTTTGTTGAAAATATTCGACAAATGTTTCATTCGACTTCCATACTCTTTGTTCTAACTGGCGTTTCAAATGAAATTTATTAATATGATTATCAAAAATTGTTTTGATCTCTTTTAATAAATCATCTGATGTCAACATTATGTTCTCTGGTTTTGATTGAAACCAAAGCAAAACTTTACCCTTTAACTTTTTCACAATCATCAATTTTAGAGCACTTTCGGTTATTTTGTATATATTTTTTATATTCCTTATATGTTCTTGCCAAACACAAAAATTAATATTTTGTCCATCAAACTCTGGTAGAATATCTAAGCAATGTTTCATTGAAAATTCATCGTCACGTATATCTCCATCCCTGATATTGCTATGTACGCTTGTTGTATTTCTTGTTGGAGTGAGAACTTCTGACATTTCATTTCTTTCTGTTGACGAATTAATTTGTTGCTCTCTTTCCATCAATTCTTTTTCCTTTTTCAAAATGTTATTTTCTCGTCTCAGTAATTCCATTTCCTTATGCAGCTGTTCGACTGATAAATCTACTGCTGAATGATTATTGACAGATGTTTCAGTTTCCAAATCATGTTCACCTGTCATTGTTTCATTCTCTGTGTCGTTTTCTTTCAATCTATTTATTAGCTCCTCTTTATTCCCACTTGTTTTCAATCCACGTGCCTTCAGCATATCTTTCAAAGCCTCCACATTACAACCTTGATACTCCATTTTAAAATATATAAATCAAATATCCAAAGATACAGATTTTTCAAACTGAACCAGGTCACTCGAATCCGAATCCCACTTCTGAATTATTTGTAGGAAAATGTGTTATTTTCCTTTCTTTTCCCTTTATGAATGAAACAATTTATTTCTCCCTTTTTTTAATGATATTCTTTTATTAATTCTACCACTGATAGCCACCAATTTCAAATTTACAAATTTATTACACAAGTTAAGAACTAAACGATGCAAACCATACAAGCATCAAAAACTAACTAACTTATATATCAATTTTATCTTTGGTGTTACCACTACATATTCTTACTACACGTTAGTGTTACTATTACATATCTTTTTACTACAATAAAGTATTCTAAAACGTATAATTATGAAAAAGAAATAAAATTTTCTTTTACAAAATATTTTACCCAATACATATTCACATGGAATACAAAAACAACTAGAAGTATTTTTAATTATATTATTCAAAAATAAATTCAAAAAGGTAAATTCTATCAAATTTACTGTGAATTAAATTATGAGACATACTTAGTACAAAAATTATTAAAATTTATATGAAAAAATGAATTTAATGATTTATTTGACAACCGTTACATCTATAGTCCTTTTCAAATTGTTTTGGCATTGACACCATATGATTTTTAATTAAATTAAAATGTTACCTTTTTTTTGCTTGTATTATTTTTCTTTAATTTAGCAACTGACTTATGGGTAACATTCTTTTTTTCAAATAAATGTTTTTTAAATGACCACAGATATTCGATTTGATTTTAAATCGGATATTTGTGGACGTGTTTCTATTACATGAGAGCATTATGTTTTCCCATTTTGTCTGTGGTAAATCGCTAAGTATCATATATTTATATCAGTGTCATTACGTTTTCTATTTATGAAAAATTACCTTTGTTCCATAATTTTTCACAACTGTGTATTTGTTTTTGAGATACTTTAAAATGTTTTAAATATTATATTTATGTACGCAAGGATATAATATGTGTATACCACAAAGATATGGTCATTTACAATATTTAACATTTGATATCAAACTAAAATTTAATTGTATGTGTCACTTGATTGAATAACGATATTCGAATTTCATTTTCAACATAAGGCCGTAGATTAATACATAGTTGTAGTCTATGATAAAAACTTTCAATCTTTTACTATTTATTACATACTTATATGTACATTATGTATATACATTTGATATACATACATCTAAAATTACGGACATTATATATTTTCTATGATATAATAATAAATTGTATGTGGATGGAAATTTTTTGTTAAATACATTTGATAAATAATATACATAAATTAAATAATTGAATGACAAATTCAAACAATAAAAATAAAGAATAAAGGATAGAAATTTTGAAGTTAAAATTAACTCAAGAATTTTTCAAAATAATGTGTAAATCTAAAAACTGAATGACTACAACCTACAACCACTATACAACTAAGTAAATGCAGCTGTATGTAATTGTAATTGCAGAATGATTTGTAATATCAAGAATGAAATTTATAGTATCAATAATTAGAGCACATAACATTCAGAATTTTCATATTTCAAAAATTTCAATGGAATCCAAATTCAAAATTATAACAATTGTATAGTCAAATAGAAAAAAATTGTTTACTGTTGTTGCACATTTTTCAAGAAATTGCTCTTATACAGTTTCGCATTTACCAACAAGGTTATAAACCTGAATTTAAAAATAGATCAAATTTTCAATTTTCACTTTATCAAATTTTTAATATTCGCGCATCCTTGATACTTATTACATCTTAGCTATAATGTAACTCTATTTTACTATAAATTAGTGTGAAATTCATTCTGATGATGTTACAAAATTTTTCTAAAAATATAACATAATTAATTTCTTGTAATTTTCTTTTTATTGTTACAATTTTAGATTTTATTTTTAAGTTGAACATAAAATTATAAATAATTTTCAGAGAACTAATACTAATAAAATTCAAAATTTTTATTGTAGAAAACATTACCAAAATTTTTTCTCACGTTTAAATTTGATTAAATTCAGTTTCAATTCAATTTTTTTTTCTAAATTTTTCAATTAAAAAACATAAAGTATTAAAAGTAAAATTTAATACTTACGTATATATAAGTAAGTAATAAGTATATAAAGTAAAATTTTTCTATTATTTATATTTTAATTGAAAAAATTATTATTTTTTGTATTAAAAGAGCAAGGATATATATTTGTAAAATTGAATTATTAAATCACTAAATGAAATATTTACATACATCACTATATTAAATAAAGAGACACACAAAAACAGTCACGTGTGTAAATACGTTATTAGCTATTAAGAACAAATAAATTAAATTTAAAAAACATACAAAAAAATAAATAAATTGAAATATTTAATAAAGAACAAATATTTTTCTTTCAAATTCTAATCATAACACTAATATTTGAATTTTACATTTAAGAAAAAAAAAGTCAAATATATAACGTATCGTTATTATTTTAACGTTTACGTTCCAAAAAATTCAATTATTATTTAAATTCGTAATATAATATATAATTAAAACAAAACAATGCAATGAAAACAAACAAAAATTTATTTTACAAAATTTTCATAATTTATATTTTTTACTTTATTTCATTTTGTTATATTTCAAATTATTTATTAATATTTTTTTTAAACTTTCAATTTATATTTTTTGAAAAATGTATTTCTATTTGTTTTCTTCAATTAAAATAACGAAATATTCACTGATATATGATGGTATGTAACCCCTAAAAGTTAAACTTGAACTGAATTCTTTCTGAATACTAAAATGATAAAAATGCAAAAACACTTGTTGCCTTTTCTAGTCTACATACATACTATATTTATGTATGTATCTGGGAGTATATTATATTATATTAATATATATATGTATACATACAAATATGATAATTCTTCCTTATTATCGCTTAAATATTTGTATACTAACCAAAATGTATACCAAATAATCCAATATATTATCATTCATCAGGCGTATAATAATGAACAAGTTCAACATACATATGTAGGTACATATGTATGTAGTGCATTTTATGTATTGTACATGTTAATATAAAAATTAAACAAAACAAAAAAAAACATGGAGATAAACATAAACTGATTTTGTTCGTCCACTATCAAAATGTTTGTATTTGTGCATTTATATTTACATCTGCATATACACGTACATGAGCTTATGTACATATATGATGTTTACTATATAAATACAACTATTATTAGTTATTACTCTTACTACATTGATAGCAAAATCAGATGAAACCATGAAACCTTACAAAAAAAAGCTTACAGAGAGTTATTATTCATGTATTCTATGAATATGTGTGATTTAAATGAATTTAATATAAAAATATTTAAGTGTTATACACTTACGAACATACATATCTATTTGTTTACAGACATACATACGTGTATTAATGTATAAAACATATAAATATTGGTGTCAAAGTAAAATACAAAATATACATATATCTCCGCTTCAATATCACTTTAACCTGTTGTTATACACGAAAAAATTCCGGTCGACAATATATGTGTAGTGTAGTATTAAACATTTTTTCTCTTCTATTTCAATATCAAATCATTAACATAGATACTACAATGTGTTATAAAAATAATTTTTTATACTACACTCATGTGTATGTGCGTAAATACCTAATGTATATGCATATATGCATACAGATCAAACTTGTGATTATCTAATTTTTAATTATTTTTTTCTAAAAATACAAAAAGTACGAAAAAAAAACCCTATAAGTCAAAACTCTTCAATTCAGTTACATGTTTATAATCCTTTTTCAATTTTTAACAATATTAAATATGTGCTTCACAATGTACATTACACATCATGTGGTATAGCATCTATGTATGTAGATCTAGATATATATGTATAATACCAGGTAATGCAATTATTGAAAATCACTAAAGTTATTTTAAAATGTACTTGCTTGATTACTGTTTGATTTTATTGCACTGATGTGCATATAACTAAAATATATTTAAAATTATTGAACCTAAAAATCTAAAACATAAATACATGTATGTTTAAATAACTAAGATCTAAGTTCTAAGATATAATATCGTCGGTTAAGTAGTGACACCTCGTAAGTGCAGTTTTTCGAAAAATCATTTTTTTTATTCAATTTAAAATCGGAAAATACATAATTTAAAATTATTAAAATAAATATATTTCCAGTAATTATTTCTTTAAATTTAAAACTGTTTTTTTTTTTTAATTTTTTGGAAAAGTAGATAATTAAAGTTGTAGCAATAATTAAGTTTTTTCCTTGTCCTGAAAAAAATAATTTTTGTTAGTTACGAGGTATCACTACTTAACCGACGATATGTATACTATTTATAATTTTGTTAAATCCTCACATACTTTATTATGTACACTATGTAGGTATACCTCCTATAGTCTATATTTATCCAGTCACAATTTTTACGAGTATACGATGTACATATAAAAATGAGCAAACTATTATTATAACAAATTTTATGTACTATACTATAATAGCACAGAGTAAAATAACTATATACAGAGTGTGCAATACAATCCTTTCCATTGCCGAGCTAATTTTGGAAGTGGATTTAGCGAAAATCCACCTCTCTCAAAGCTTTTCTTATAAAATGAGTACATTTTGAAAATTGAGAGTAGAAAATATAAATAAAACAAAACAAAACAACACAGTTTCAAATATACAATCTTACATACACGTAATATAATGTACAAGAAGGGAGCAATTTTTTTCTTGTTTGCGTACATATTTTGTATTGGGCAATAGAAATATGTATGTATGTACATAAGTATATAGAATATGTATGATACTGGAATATATACTGTTTTGTACCATAATGTTAGATATAATATATTTATGTATATCTACGAGTATATATGTATATATATATATACGCACAATATAGTTTGTTTTGGTTTGTTTTTGTTTTCGACCCTTTGTTACTATTTCATTGTTATTTTCGACCCTAAATTTATGTTTGTTCGATTATGATTTCATTTTTTCAAGTTAATATGCATCTTACAAATTATGCTGCTTCTACATTATATGTGTATACACATTATATACACATGTACAGTAATCACAAAAAGTATTTCTGCATAATTAAAGTATCGTAATTTGGATTTAGACACTTGTAATACTAATAAATTTTTATATTTATTTTTTCAAACTTTAATAAATACAATTTCTTAAAAAAAACCATAATTATTCTTAGAACAAATATATTATTTGAATTATTCCAAAAATTATTCCTGCATTAATTCTATCGCAAAAATTATTATGAATATTAAAATGAAAATAATTGATTTAATTTTGACTTTCAAGAAAAATACCGAGGAAATTTGAATTATTTAGTAAAAATTTGAAATTTGTTGTGCACAAGTAGCACCAATAATTTTTGTGATCACTGTACATACCTATCAATTTCTTCATATAAACAGAATCTAAAATCTAACATCTACCAACTATCAACTATAAAATCCGGTATTTGATGATGTAAGTCAAAATAAAGAAAAGACAACCAAGCCTCCTTGTATACGAAGTGACAATATAGTTGCGTTCCTTTTGACCAAGTAAAGTACTCGCAAGTACTTGTAGTCGTGATCATCTACACCACCTCTTGTATTCGAGTAATTTACTTGACAGTTGCATGGTTAGTTACGCCAAAATTCGCCGTCAGAGGTGTTTGTGTTTTAATCGTTAGAGATTAAAGAAATAGGTTTAGGTCTATAATATTTTTAATACACGTTTTATTCAATAGGTGGCTTTTTATTGTTTAATGTTATGAAGCATCTAAAATCAAAGCAAAACAAATTTGAAATACATGACAGCTAAAATTGGAGCATGGCCAACTGTCACTCCAATATTTACATTGCCTTAAAAATGTGTATGCTTTCAAATTTGAGGTTACTCTTTACTTCCAAGCAAAAAATTGCGTTCCATTTATAATATACTCCCGAGTACTTGAAAGTTCTTTACTTGGTCAAAAGGAACGCAACTTATGTGTAATGATAAAACCTGTCTGTACATTTACATACATCTATATCTAGCTATTGTGGTATGAAAAAAAAGGGTAGCAGTATGTATGAATAAAAAAAAGTAAAAAAAACATTTCTCTTTTTGGGAGAGCACAATTTACGAATTTTAAGTTTCAAATCAAAAGTTTTATAGATGAAAATGCAAACTTGAAATTTTTTAAAATGAGCTTTGCGATATTGGCCTATCTGTGTATCGTTATTTAGGTCTGTGATAATAGTATATGTAGATGTAGGTCATGGAGGGTTGTGTTTTCATTGAAAAATAAAAAGCTTACACATAATTTACTTGAAAGCACAATTCAATATCCTTTGAAAAGCCGTCCAATATTATAGTTATTTTACTCTGCGATTCAAGATTCAATCATTCATGTTCCATCTTCCATCTGCTATCTGCTGGTTCCATATTTGATAGTTGAATACTGAATCACGTTGGACAGTCATCAACAATAAGATTATATATTATATGTTATTTGTTATTCTGCTCTCTGGATATTGCACATAATTTTAGAAAATTTCAAATAATTCAATTATGAAATTCTATAAACACACGACAATGTACTACAACATTTTTTCTCGATAATCGATCTACATTTCCTATATCATGATAGTGTTTTTTAACTTTAAAACGAATGCACAGTAGTTTCATTTAAATAATATATTGTGTTCGCAGTACATATTTTAAATTAGAATGTTCATCAGATTCGAGAATTTAATGCTTGGATATCTGAAAACAATAAATTTTGCATTATTCAAAAAACTAATGCATAATGTCATCAGAATCTCATATTATTTTATGTGTTTTATCTTACATATCATTTAATTTCTTCAAATATATAATTCCATTTTGAATTAAATATTTTACATTTATTTTATTACAACGAAATATTTGAAAGGTATTTTTTGAAACCGACCGTTACTATGAGATTTACTTGCATATTACATCATATAAACCAATTTTTTTATGATATCAAACTCTTGCATCTAATATCATAATTTATTTTAAGCAAAATTCTCAAACATTATTATTATATTTTTCATATTTTATATAACATAGAAGAAAAATATATTTGTAGAAATCAATATGTAATTGAATTTATTTATTAAAATGAAATTAAATGAATAAACAATACAATAAGAGTTGGATTTCCCGATAAAGCGCTTCTATAGACATCACACGAAGTTTAAAAATGAGTACACATGATGAGCGAAATACTCGTACTATCGTAGAATATGCTCCTATAGCTACTGTTCCTGTTATAGTCAAGTCAATCACCTCCTCTGAGAGTATGTATAGAGAAAAGTGGATAGAGTATAGAGTAGAGTACAGATTTTCTGTGTTTGTTATGTACAAGGTACAATATTCGCAATTCTAATAAAAGAGAAAATTAACTTTTTCCAAAAAATGAAAATACGAAAATACGAGTAAATAGTAGGAAAAGAGTAGCAAATAGAAGAGTAGAGGAGCAAGTATGAAATATTGTTACCTTATTTTTCATGTTTGTTATGTACAATATTCGCAATTTTACTGAGAGATCAAATAAACTTTTTATGAAGTTTGAAAATACGAGTACAAATGAAATTTTGTAAAATTGTACTCGCAGTAATATTGTAGTGTGTATTATAGGTACTCTGGTACTGTTACAGTGAATGACCTCCACTGATCGAGAATATGTATAGAATAGAAGAGCAAGTGTAAAATGTTGTTAGTTGATTTTCTGTGCTTTTGTTATTGTTTTGTTATTCGCATTCTACTGTATAAATACTATTCATGTACAATGCTTATGTTCATAGGCACATTATGTATATATAAATAACCTATTACCTATTACATATTTCTGGTTATTATTTTGAAAAAAATGTGTATCAAATTACAGTTTTGAATACGAAATATAATTAAATATTGGAAATTTGTAAATTCATTTATAATAACATGATGGTACAGAATTAAATAGAATCAAGGATAATTTATATTTATTTATTCAATATTTGATTTAAAATTTAAATACATACACATACATGTGTACATATTTACTGTTTTCCATTGTAATAAATATCCCTTGTGCATAATTAAGTTTATGAACATAATAAAAAATGAAAAGGCAAATAAAATCAATATGTTGTATGACAAATTTGTATATGCCAAAACACGTGTGTAAGCACATTATAGGGTATTTATGTATTGTTAATATCAAGCCATAATTTTTACTAAAACTAAATCTTCTATTTATAAAAAAGAACTCAGAATAAATTTAAAATATTTTACGCCTCCATATTTTCATATAAAATTGAAAAATCATCTGTATTTACTAATAAAAAAATGTATTTTTTTTTTGTATCCTGAATTACGTATACACTCGTATTATATTATTTGAAAAATTACATGACTTCATATCATTTCCAAAATTATCAACACTTACATTAGGTGTGCTTTACATAAAAGAAATAGCATTCGATTATGAGGTAGAAACCTATGCACATACATAATTTAAGTTTATGTATTATAAATTTGATATCATACAAGCACAGACAATTATTATTATTAATCTGTGGTACAAGTGCAAATTTATGTTGAAAATAATTTATAGATATATCGGAGTTCATACCCACACTTATTATAGACCGACCAGATTTATATAATATAGTATAATACGATACTGTATCGTATACCCAGTATGTATTTTGAATAAGATATACATATGTATATGTATCTATCTATCTAATATATACTTATAAAGATAATTTTCATACAAATTTGCACATTACAACTAAAATTATAGCACATACAGATAATTTTAAAAAGGGAAAAATTTAATTCATAGAATTTCTTTTATTTCATTCATTTTTATCATCAAGAAAAAAATAATAATAATAATTCTCTTATTAAAATGAAACTATGTGTAAATTTTTGAAATGAAATGAATTGGAAATTTTGTTCAGTTGAAGAAAATATATGAAATTAAGAATAATTTTTTTGATTTCTTTCATTTAATATTACTAGTCTTACATGGTCTTACTCAGATTATACATTTAATACATCTGTAAAAAATATATACCTATACTCGTAATAAATTTTCATTCAATAAATTATATATTCTAATTATATAAAAATGTATTTTAAAAAGGACTAAACAGGATTTCAATATAGATAACAAAAAATTATATTCTTAAATTCTAGTTACCATGCAATATTAATCCATTGGTAAATAAATAATTACTATCTGGTTTTATTAATTTCTTTACACAGCTGAATTTTGAAATAAATTTAAGTGGATTTACATTATATGTTATTTTTATTTATCTGAATGTGCTGCTTGAATTAAAATAATTCATTCTATTAACAGATGTATAAATTATATAAAATATGTAAGGATATAGGTATATAGGATTTTGAAAGAAAATAAATCAGTTTTTTTGTTTTAATTTATCATCATGATATTTTATTTTCACGATTTGTCCAGCAAAACATTCAAATTAATTTTTATAAATATATGTGGTATGCATTTGTATATTGTATGTAAGTATACAAAATATATGATTTAATACAAATACAAAAACACTATTAATTTAATTACAATTACACAAAAGAAAAATTGTTTTTTTTTTATTTATTCAGGCGAAATAAACGTATTTGCTTTCCGTTTTATTTTTTGGTATATTTGAAGATAATTATTTAACTAAAACTCACTTTTATAAAAAGGTTAAATGAATTAAATGATTTTTATTGTTTCTTTTTTTTTTCTAATTATAACTTTCTCGTTATATTGTTCATAAATGATTTTTCGCCTTTTTTTAAATCGATAAAATAGAATTTATTTTAAAATTTACTTATTTAAATAATCTTCAAATGTACGATCTGATGCTAAAAATGGATCTGAATCATTTACTATTTGTATTAATTTTGGATTTTCTAACATTGTCGTATGATTACCTTCAATAAATTTCAATGTGACTTTACCTTTTGTCACTTTCGATAGACCATAATCTTCTTCGATATCAACAACAGATACCTCTGATGGTCTAACTAATATTATTGGTGAATTAATTGGTTCAATATCATTTACATTCATTTGTGATGTCAATTTAATTCTATTATACATTGCTGTTATAATTTTTTCACCATATTCCTTCGAATAAACATTCTGTTTATCACTGTACTCTAAGAACTTTTTCAATTTAGCATCCCAACCTTCAATTTCTTGGAATTGAAATGCAATTCCATCTGGTGTTTCATCTGGGAATATTGTATGAAGTACAACTGCAAATAGAATATTTTGTACAACATCTTCCTTGAAATCTTCTCCTGTATGCCCGTAACATAATCTATGAAGGAATAATGGTGCACCATCAATTAACAATACTTGCCCTTCATATCCATCATTTTCTAATTTTTTAGCTAGTTCTAGAGCAATAAGAGCACCAAATGAATGTGCAACTAAATAGAATGGATCATTTTTATTTACCACTTGTAGGACATCCTGAAATTAAATATAGAAGGTATAAAATTTGTTTTGATGAATCATACATTTTAGTTCATTAATTCAAATTTAACTTACATCGTAAACAGCACTAGCGATTTCGGCTGTTGTCCTTAAATGTCCTGTATTGGTTAATTGTAAAATTGATGCATGCGAATTTAGATTCAATGCAAAATCATACCAGGTCTGCCCAGCAACACCCTCCATTCCCGGCACCAAAATAATTGTATTAAGCCCTTGAAGATTAGTATTCTTTGTGACAAGTGGCAATATTGTCTTATTACTATTCAATTCATCACCCAAATTCTTAACAAGAATTTCTAGTCCTCTTGGCTTATCTTCACTAGCTAATTTTATTTTAACTTGATCTCCGCCTTCTTTTTCTCTTGATTCAGAAATTTCTTGTAATTTTTGGAATGTAAGAGACCTAAGATCTTGCGGTGTTAAGAACAATTCAAAATCTCTTTCCAAAGTTTGTTTTATTTCGACTGCCATCAATGAATCCATTCCCATTTCTGCTAAAGTTGTTCCCATTGATACAGATTTCAAATCGCGAATACCCATAATATTCATAACGGTCTCGATAATGTTTTCTTTTCCTCCTCTGATTCTCTTCTCTGCTACCACCATACTAGCAACAATTGGATCAGTTGCTGACATAAGGAAATCAAGTTCCTGTAAGCATGACGATATTCTCTGTTGTAGAGTTCCTCCAATTTCCATATCGATCTTATCTTCAGCCATATCAGCAACAAGACCAACTTCACCAACAGCACCCCATTGAATTGCTTTCGCTGGTAAACCATCGGCAACTCTTTGCTCAATTATTCTTTCCATTATTGAATTTGCCATACCGTAGTTCGTTTGACCTGCGTTTCCTCGTCCACAAGATACACTAGAAAACACAACGAAATGTTCCAATTTCGGACACATTCGTCGTGACAGCTCATCCAAATATTTGGTGGCAACAGCTTTTGGAGCAAATGATTCAATGAACTTTTCTGTTGTTTGATTAGTGAATATTGCGTCCCGGAGAGCTACAGCAAGATTCAAAATACCACCAATCGGACCTAGTTTTAAGGCAAATTTCAGCAATTTTTCACATCCTTCACGTGTTGTAATATCATCCGTACTAACTAGTACTTTAGCACCATACGATTCCCAAAGTCTAATAGATTTAAAAAGTGACAATATCATAAAAGGTTCGTTCAGTTTTTATAAAATGAGTAATTTACCTAATTCTATAAGATTGATACGTTTTCGATATTCCTCTACTGGAGCTAAGTACAAGTAGCTTTGCACCACGAACTGCCATCCAATCTGCTAATTCTAAACCAAATCCTCCAAGACCTCCAGGAATAACGTAAACCAAATGTGATTTGAAATATACTTGCGGTATGACCTTAATCGGATTTGTGTGGGTTGCGGTCTCCTCTGGGAACATTTCTATTAATACTTTTCCAATATGTTTTCCAGTTGCCAAATAACGGAAGGCTTGTTCTAATTCGTTTGCTTTAAATACCGTAGTTGGTAAAGGTTTAATGATACCTTTCGCCAGATCTTTATCCATCATATTTTTAATTTTCTATATTTTTAAAAGATCAAACAATTCTATCGATCACATATCAAACAAACAGGAAAAAATACAACCACTTACATAAACTAATTCATCATTAGCGTTAAATAGGTTATCAGCTAACACAGCATGGAAAGATAATTCCTTCAGAAATGATCCTAGTCCAAGTTTGTTATCATTTGCCATATCGAATTTACCTATTTCCAAGAAATGCCCACCTTTTCCTAAGCATCTAACTGATGCTTGAAGTTTGTCTTCAGACAATGAATTTAATACAAAATCTACACCATTTCCTTTTGTTTCTCTCTGAATCATAATTTCGAAACTAGTATCACGAGAATTTCCAATATGAGAGTCTCATGAAATTAAGAAAAAAATTAACTGTATTTTTTTTTAGATGCAAAATTTCAATTAATAAATTTACCTTTTAATTGTGGAAAAGTATCTAGCAAATATTGTCTTTTTTGTGGCGTACTGCACGTCGTGTACACTTCTAATCCATACGCCAAGGCAACACGAATTGCTGCTAAACCAATACCACCAGTACCGGCATGAATCAGAATCGTTTTACCTTTTGTAATGTCGGTTGCTTCAAAGAATGCATAATAAACTGTTAAATAAACTACCGGAATTGATGCTGCCTCTTTTAAATCAAGGCCTTCTGGTATGTCCCACATCAATCTCGATGGAAGTTTGAAAAATGATGCGACTGCGGCTTTTTCAATCATACCCATAACACGTTTACCTTTCCTATCAACTCCACAAAATTCAAAACCTAACACACATTCTTGATCTAAACGGCTTGATCCGTATAATTCAACGGCTAAACGTCCTGTTGCTAACATAACATCACGGAAATTTAATGAAGCGTAAATAATTTTAAAATTGCATTCATCTTTAGACAATGGACCATCGAACCAACGAAGTGATGAAAGATCTCCACGATGTATAACATTACCATAAACGTAGTGATCTCTTGGTTTCTCTAATTCATCTGGTTTCAATTGCAAATGTCTGTATGTGCCCCATTCACCCTAAAAAATATGGTTGAAAACACATTATTTTCTGTGTTTTTTTTTACAAGAACTGTACTTACATTCCTATAAACATTAATTGCCAAACCTAATTTCAAATGGCTCTTGTAGAATGGTAATTCTATATCGAATGGAGGAGCTTTTGGATCATCAATAAATACACATGTAACTAAATTTCCATCAGGCTCCTTTCTTAAGCAATTAACTAAACCAATAACACCGTTCAGTTTTTCATTTTGTGCTACAAGAATAATTGGTCCTTTCGTTAATGCAGTCTGAGCAGTTTTCAACCATGAGAATTCCATATCACGTTCAGATATTTGAATAACAGTCGGATATCCAAGATATTTCTTTCGGAGCTTTTGCATAAGTACAATTGTTTCATCGTCTGTCGGTATAATCGAAACTAAATGGAAACCACAAGCAGCTTTTATGGAGCTAATATCTTTTTCAAGAGGTTCTCGTGAAACTAAGTAGCCGAGATCAGTTAAACTGTTTTCAGCCACATCAACGAAATTTTCATTTTTCAAAATATCTGATGATATAATAAATGTACAATTTGCTTGCGTTGAAAGTTTTCCATCCTCAATGTGTACACCTGGTAAACTCAATTCTTCTTGCTTTGTTAAAAGCATATAATCACCAGTTATCAATGGAAGATCTTCAAGAGCTTCAAGGAAATGAGTAATGATCGGTACTGATTGAGTTTCATCAACTTCAATAACTTTCATTTTAAGTGTTGGTACGTTTTCAAGGGCTATTTGTACACAAATTCTGACTGCATCAGAAACTGAAACTTTCGGTGCCGGTGCATTTGGAATGAATTGATATTTTTCCAAAACTGGAATACCAGGTGCCTTTCTTCTTGCTACTGGACTGGCATGTAATCCAGTAATTTCAACACCACCTGCGACCAATTTATTAAATTGTCTGTCAATTTTAACATCAAATGCCTGTTCTTCTTGTGGGATTCCATGCAGCATGTTAAGATGATGTTTCCCATTTATAAATAATTTTTGGATACGTGTTGGCAATAGTAAAGTTCTTGAATCAGTTCCAACAATATGGATTTGCAGTAAGCAGTCCATAAATGATACCCAATTATAATTCCATTTAACTCTTCCGCAAAGGCCATCTCCACGAGCTTGTTGTACACCTTTAAACGCTCCATTGTAATGATATCCTCTTAAACGTAATTCTTTATAAAAATCTTTAGTAGGAAGCATTGGCCAGTTTGACTCTGGTGTTGGTGGAAGTTCCATTGGTAGAGGAGGATTTAAAACTTCTCTAATTATACCTGTTACAACAATTGCTCCAGCTTCAGAAATCTATATGAAAATTTTTATTTTTAGAAATATTTCTATTAATTTGAAGCTAGTAGTTAAACTTACTTCAAAGTTTCCAGTTGCATAGTGAATCATTACAGTTAGATTAGCACTACTATCAGCAGTTAATTGTGTTGCCCTTAAAAATCGAACATCCTCAAATTCAACAGCCATATCCATGAAAACAGGACCATGTCTCATAAGTGACAAAGTTTCCCAGACAAACTGCAAATAACAAGTTGCCGGTACAAGTATTTTACCGTCGATTATATGACCAATCAAATATTCCTCATCATCAGATTGTAAATCAATTTTAAATGCGCGCTCTCCACGCTGATCACTTTTAATGTTCTCGAATTTAGTAACGAACCAGTCATCTGAATGATCCCATTTAATTAATGGTGAGATACTTGGAGTTTGTCGAGAAACTGGAAATTCAACTTTTGGATACAATTTTTCAAATGGTAAATCGACACCATTAAGATACAACCTGAAACAGAAAATCAAGTTTAAGAAATGAAGGAAAATCAGAATCGTTTTAAAATAATTTACTTTCCAAGAGCAGAAAGGAAGAATTGAACATTTCTCTTATTTCCTCGTTGTGTAAGACCAATATGAACAGCATTTGGTAATGATTTCCTTAAAATGGCTTGTAGAAGTGCATGAGGTGCAATTTCAATGGTTAAAGCGTTTGGTGGTAATAAATTGGAAGTTTCCTCAAAGAGGACACTGCCTAAAAGATTATTTGTATGATATTCCGCTGAACAGTACTGACTCTCGGGAGTATCCCATTGATTTTTTGGAACGCTTGTACTCAACCATTTTGATGATCTTAGTTTAGGATCTGGAACAATTTCACGAAGGTATTTCAACAACATTGGACCGAAATGTGCAATGTATCGCGAATGATAGGCAATATTGGAGCATGGTACTTCTTTAGCGAAAATACCAGACTTTTTCAAAGTTTCGACAAATTGAGCTACATATTCTGCTGGTCCGGAAATTGTACTCGAATCAGGACCATTATGACAAGCAACTTCAATTCCATGAGGGAGCATTGTTACAATCTTTTTATAACCAAGTCCAACTGCAGCCATTGATCCTTTAATTTTGTCCATTTCTAAACTGACTTTTCCTCTTGAATATGCTGCCAAAATCATTTGTTCAACTGTAAAACCACCATCAGCATAAGCACATCCAAGTTCTCCAACAGAATGCCCAATTATGTAATCTGGTTCTAGATCTAAAGTTCTGAGAATATCAACTAAACCAACTTGAATAGCTGCAATTCCAACAAATGAATTCAAGATGTTATCGTACGTTGATTTATCGGAGGATGTAAGAATGTCAATCAAATCTAGTCCTTTAGGCTTCAGTGCATTATGACATTTTATAATTGACTCCCTGAACACTGGAATTTGCATCAAAGATGTACCCATTTCACACCATTGTGATCCCATTCCACTAAAAACCCAGACCAATGGTCTATTAATACCAGTGTAATGTTGAACTTCCTTGAAAGAGCACTGAGCGTTCTCACTTTCGGGAGATGTTTCAAAAAGCCCGTAGCCTCGGAATACAAAACCAGAAATTGAGTCTCTTTGAATATTTCTTAGCAAAGCAATAAATTCATCGTCCAAAGGATTTGATTCAATAAAATTCAAAATCGTATTAATGCCTTCTTCTGTGCGACCAGACCAATTCACTAGACGGGGTAAATCGTCTTTGGGCAAACTCGCTTTCGGTTTATCGTTACCACGCAATAAACAATGCGCATTCGCTCCACCAAAACCAAATGAATTCACACCAATATAATTTTTAGGAAGTTTCTCAACATCACTGACAACTTTTAACCGTCCTTCAATTAAGGCTGGAATTTCTTTCCTAGGACTTTCGAAGTTGATATTGGGAGCGATTTCCATTCTTTTAAATGCCAAACAAGCCTTAACCAAGGAACAAATTCCAGATGCAGCTTCTGAATGACCAATATTCGATTTCACAGATCCTACTAGTAAAGGTTCATTTCGATCTTTACATAAAACGTTATCGATTGCACGACATTCCTCTGGATCACCGACCACAGTTCCAGTACTGTGTGCCTCGAGAAAACCAATATCTTTAGGATGAACATCTACGTCATTGTAAAATTCTCTTAACAGCTTTTCTTGCATTAAACCTGAAGGATACGTAATACCTTCAGGCTTATGACCGTCACAGTTTGTTTTTGAATAGACAACAGTAGCATAAACACGTTTCGCATCACGTCTTCTTTGTAAAAATAGGCAATTTATAGCTTCTGATCTTGTATAACCGACTGCATTTTGATCAAAAGGACGACAGTAACCGTTGGTTGCTAATACGCCCAATCTAAAATATGATTAAAGTCTGTAATGTCTAGCATTGATCAAATATAAATTAAATTAAATAAAATACCTTGCAAACTGTAATGTGACGTATGGATGCAATATAAGATTGGCTCCACCAATAATGGCCGCATCGATTTCGCCATTTCGAAATGCTGAAAATGCACTATCCAGAGCATACATCGAACTACTACAAGCAGTATCTACTAAATAAGATGGACCATTCAAGCCGAGTGTATATGATATTCGATTAGCCATCATAGCTCTACTACATCTGTTTGTATATCATTCGAAATTAAAAAAAGAAGAAGAAGAATGCATCATTTCATGTAAATCAATAAATTAATTTTATTAGAATTTTACCCTGTAATACCAAAACCGCCAGATGAAATTTTTTCATAGAACCAAGTTTTTTCCGATTCTGAAAGACATGCTCCAACATAAACTCCAGTACGTGATCCACGTAATGATTTTGGATTGACTCCAGCATCCAATACAGCTTCATATGCAGATTCAATTAATAAACGGCATTGTGGATCCATAGTATGTGCTTGCTTAAAATGTACACCAAAAAATGTTGCATCGAATTTCTCTAATTCATAGATTTTTCCGCACCTTTTTGGTATTTCTGTATTAAAATGTTTCCATCTTCTTTCATCTTCATCTACCATATCAATCTAATTTTTTTTTTTTTTTTTTTTTGAATTAAATGATAATGATCAAATATTAAAAAAAAATTATTTGATTAAATTTTAGTTGAAAACAGACATGTTTAAGTTCATACGAATAGACTTTTACATTTTAAATCTTAAGACCTTAAAACCTTAAAATGGATTGATTTCATATTTAATAATGATTAAAATTAACGTTACAATATACATAAAATGAAGTGTATTTTGTAAAAAATTGAAATTAATGAATCAATTCAATTTAATAAATTTGTGATTCACAATAAAAATTCCATTCCAAAAAAAAAAAAAAAATAAATAATAAAATCCTGAAAATGTTTTATATTAAAATTTCATTAATTTTTAATTGATGTATACATGAAAATGTCGAAAAGAAAATTTAAAATTTTTCAAAAATTACATCATTGATTTAACATAAAATATGCAAATATAATTCTCGATTGAACATATTAAACCACACATTGCATTCAAATTTATAGGTGTATATAAACGAATATATGCATATGTGTTTACCTACACATAGAATTTTTAAATAAAATTATTTAAATTTTATATTTTATGTGTGTATACATATAATTGATTTTTTTTTTGAATATAATTACTTCATTTTTTCAATTTTGTATAATTATTTTTATTCTATTTTAATTAGGTACTACCTACCCATCATAACCCATAGACATTATATGGACATAAGCTATACATACATAATTAATTTAGTATTTATGTATGTATATTGTGTCTGTAATAGACAAAATTTATGAATTCTTGAATTTTAAAATAGACAATTATTTTCTATTCATATCGATTGTGAAATAATTTTTATTTCTGATGAACAAAAAATAAAAATAAAACTGAACAAAATAATTTACATATGACGAAAATAAAGACGAAGAAGAAGAAAAAACAAATACATATATCAATATTATTACTTCTATTTAACTTTTAATTATGAATTCCAAATTAAAGAATCACCACATATGTACGTGTATATAAGTATGATTTTGATTTGAACCTGACCCTATTAGCCACCTATAGGGTTATTGGTTTTGTTTTAATTTTTTCTTTTAAAAAAATTAATTTTTTTTTTTCAGACATATCTTAATATTCATTATGTAGATGTGTATAGTACGTACGTTTGTGTTAATGCACATGAAAAAATAAATAATTCAAATTGTTATAATTAAAAATTGTAATTTAATTTATAATTAGAAAATTAAAAAAAAAATTAATTCATATGGTAAAGGATTGATTTTGGTAAAATGTAACAGAAATATCCTATATTTGTTTCCAATCAAATTCAATTGAAAAACAATTTGAAAAATGAATGAAAATAAAATAATTGTACAAATGATATTTTGCTTAGGAATAGATATTGTTTTTTTTTTTTTTCAAAAATAAAACCTAAGACGTAGACAGACAAATTTTATTACATTTGTTCTCATATATGTATGTAGAAATTCGATATGTAAAATATGTAGAAGTAGGAATGTAATAAAAATTAATTATAATATTGTGATTCCATAGTTCATTGCATTGTATACATATAAATACGCTCGGATAGTTTTTCTATGCATTTTAATTTTATTTTTAGGTTATTTGAAATTAAAATTAATACAATTTAATTAATGCAATTTTTTGTAATTTTTATTTTTTATTTTTTTTTCTAATGAATAAACATTAAATGTGCATACATTCTCAAGTATGCAAAATATAATATGTAACGTATATTTTTGAAACGTGACTTTTTTTTAAGTCAGGGATATGTGAATAACAAATTAAAAATAAATTTTTGACTACCAGAATTTCGTATATGAAATTATATTTTTTCCAAAAATAAAAATATGTACATATAAAAGAAAAAAAAAATCAAATGGAAAATTTATTTAGTTATTGCGTACATTAGGTGCTTTCGTTTTGTCAATTTTAAGTTCTTACGAGTAGAAAAGGTAAATGTCTGTGCTAAACCATCTACTTGCAGCTACTCATGAACATGAAAAATTTTTCAAGTAGCTGGAAGTAGATGCAAGTAGTTACGAATAATTTTTGTGTCGTTCGTTTTAACCATTTTAGCCTTGACATATTTTAGTACTCGCAAGTACTTGAAATTGCCAAATCGAAAACACCTATTATTGTAAATAAAAAATGGCCAGAATATTTTATTTAATTTTTTGATGATATTTTACCTCACTTTATAAATTTTTAATAATTTCTTTAAAAAATAGAAAATATTTTGCTTCGAACTTTATAGTTACTAATATAATAATCATAAACCATACATTTTTTTTTTAATATTTTTGTTTTATATATACATATATATATTATTTTCATTCACATAGGATGTAGATGTTAAGTTTAAAAGATTGTAATATGCGCTCTTATATTTCCAAGCAGCTACTACATCTACACGTACAGACGTACAGTATCTCTGGTAAATGAAAATATAGTGATCAAATCAAACATACACATAGAGTAAAGAGAAGATAATAGTTTTCTCTTTACTCTATGCATACATACGTGGTATAGTGGACTTTTAGGATAGTCATCTATACAAATGATATTATCCAGAATTTTACTAAATTCACAAAATGACGATAGATATTATGGAAGTGATAAAAAATTTTATTATATAACAGATACAAATTTACTATAGGCAACCCAATAAGGAGCATTATTAAAAAACATTATTCGATACAATTTATCAACATTTCTAGACTAGGATTATTTGTTACATATGTTCTAGATAATACCAGGATTACGGTATACTGCCGAACATTTTTTTCTTTAAATAATTGAATTAATGCCTTGACATGAATACTAAAAAAAAAAATTATCGATATTTTTATTTTAAATTCGTTAATAAATTATCTTAAAATTAAATTAAATTCAAAAAATAATAATATATTGGCATGTATATACCTTATTATATAAGTTGTATTCATAATCATCTGTATTTCTTGAATTTGGAAATTTACCAGACATACCAGCAATTACAACTTCATCATCAATTGTATCTGGAAATATTCTTGAATATTTTTTAATTTCTGGTTTTGAATTAACCGTAACTGTATCGTTTGGAGCCATTTTATTTTATTTTATTCTGTTGTTGTTTTTTATATCCTTTGTTTAAAATTTTCAATTTTTAATTATTTCCTTTCAATAATTCACAAATAAAAATTCAGAATTTGGATAATTTTTTATGATTCCCAAATTAATGTGTAGAATATTTATATGAAAAAATTTTCCAACATTTATTCACAGCATTTATCCACAACCACAAGTTTATTTATTTATTTATTTTTTCCTTATTTCTTTTCTTTTGTAGTCTTTTTTTTTTTGAAAATTATTAAATTAGATTGTTTTTGCAATCACAAACTATTGTTTATATGCATAAAATACGTCCTTTTAAACTTTTAAAAATATGAAATTGAATCGAAATAAATCCACAAAAAATGAATTTTTTTTTCTCTTCCTTATTATCTTATTATGGTGTATTATTATAAAATAAAAAATTATAACACAATTTTTTAATTAACAAATAACGTAAAATAATAAAAATAAAAATGAATAACACTCAAAAAATAAATTTTCGTAAATATATGCAAGACTGTAAAAATGTACTATGTACATACGCGAATTGCTGGACAAACCGCAATTGAAGTATTTTAAAAAAATTTACGTCTTTTATAAACTGATCATTGATCATACTATATGCATAATATGCATTATTATAAGTCTAATTTAAAAAAAGAAACATTTTTTTTTGTTGTTTTTTAAATAATTTATTCTTGAAATTTTTTTTTAATTAGAAATTTTAATTTAATTTTGAAATGGATTTTAAAAATATGTAGTTATATATACGTACGTACCTATTATATGTACATATACGAGTATGTAAGCCATGTGTATTTGATTCTATAGTCGATTTCACAAAACTTTTGTATTATTATAATACATTTACATTTACATAAAATGTACATATAGATGTAAATATTATTTTTATTCGTACTGTATATAAAATACTCGTACGAGTATTATACAATTTTTTTATATAAATTTAACCATATTTTAACGCTATTATCTATTTACATTACATTTGTTATAACTAATTAATTTGTCTTTGAGACTCATGTTAATTTGAAATTTTTGATATTGATATCATTCATAATCAATCACAGTAAAATATGTTTTTATACCACATATTTCCCAAAAAACATTATAGAGTTTTTCATACAACATTCTTCAGAATTCTATACAATAAAAGCTTTTTTATTAAAACACCCTCGACGTAACAACGATATCACTCAAAATATTTGAAGCACGACTACGATGGCACGGTCATGCACTTATAGAAGCTGTAATAAATCTGTCCCCAAAACTGCAATAGAAATCAATCCTAAAGGTACCAGTAGACTTCGAGAAGACCGAAAAAGCGTTGGCTCAAAGTAAATGACGATAGGCGAACCATTGGCTCAAACATTTCCGCCGCTGCGGATCGTACGAAACAAGCGGACCATACTCTATTCGGATAAACGCTAAGAAAGTGGATTCATTCTCTAAAGATAATTCATTAAATTCCATTCATTCGAAAAAGAAAATTCATTTTAAAAATGTTCATACATTTTTAGAACATAAAAATAAACAATAATTGAAAGAGTATTTTCAATTTTCTCATACGAAAAATAAAATTAAAATTGGAAAGAAAAATAATAAAAAATGAAAAAAAAACTTACGATCTAAGGTCAAATTTTATTGAATTTTTTTTTTTTTCATTTTTCATTTTTCATTTTATTTAAATAAGACATGAACTGATTTCCGTTTTTCGTTTACGCCATATTAAGTATTCGTATTAATCAAAGTATATATCTACGTATATACATGTACACATACTATATATGTATGCTAAAAATATCTAAATTATGTATGAATGTATAAAATATTTTTAACAATCATTTAAATAAATAAATTTTTAGGAAAAATAGCATATTATGCTGTTTGGATTTTTTTTTCTCTATTTCATTATTTAAAAAGAAATAAATAAAAAAATTAATTACATATTACATATTTTCAGTAATTTTAATTCTTACTTACACAGCGTTGATCATCATAAGTGAATATGTACTCGTATTCGTACATGTATTGTTTGTATGTAGTATAATATGCTAAAATTTCATGCTTGTTTCCTATTCGCGTCCAAATTAAAATAATTTTGGTTTTCTTTTATTTTTTGCTTTATCCGACCCGACCTTATAGACTTCTGCAAAAATTTTTTGCAGATTTTTAAAAAGGTTTTTCAATTTTTTATTTTGACAATATTGTAAGCAAGAAATTTTTACTGATATTAAAATAATTATTGATGTTTTATTATTGAGGATCAGATACATATTTTCCTTTCAATTTTCATCATTTAAATTTACAAAAAGAAGAAAAAAATTCACCATCACCTTTTAACAGAAACTATAAATTAATTTAATCATTAAATGAATTAATGTATGAAATTTAAAAGAATTAAATTGAATTTTAGAAAAATACATATTGTTGGAAAGGAATTTTTTATTCGATTGTATTCGATTTTTTTCCATGAAATTTATTCATTACTACTCGCATTTTACAGAATTCATTTAAATTTTTTAGTTTAACGAAAATTATAAAGGTGAAAAGGTAAGCAAGGAATTTCAATAATATTTTACAAAATAAAATGTTTGAAAAATTAAATGAGAAATATTTTATTTTTAAATTGAATTTATTTTTTTATATCAATTTATAGTAGTATTTGGTTGGATTTTTCTTATTACTCTCTGAATAACATAAAATAAATACAGTAATCGAAAAACAATTTTTGTTTTTAATTATTATCATTTTGCATTCAATATGGAACAACAATAAAAATACTAATAAAGGGGGAAAAATATTAAATGTATTTACAAGGGAGAAAATCATCTAATATATCTTTGAATTTAAAAGCATTTTTTTTTTAAATAAAAAAAAAACGACAATCAAATGTTACACATTTTTTTGTTGTTATCGGCAATACGATTATTATAATCGTTTTATTTATTATTTATTTATTTGGCAGCAAAATCAACACCTTTTTGAATATTTTTCTTTAGTTCTGGAATAGCAGCTTCGAGTAATTTCTTTTCAAAATCATTTAATTTTGGTAAACCAAGATTTTCTTGTAAACCATTTTTGCCCAATACTAATGGTGTTGAAAAGAATCTTGCTTCGGTTACATTCGATTCAACGTACGAGCATTCTACGACATTTTTTTCACCGCTCAAACCACGTAATAATGAAATTGCAAAACGTGCACCAGCATAAGCCATTGATAATGTTGCTGAACCAGCTCCAGCTTTTGCTTTTACTACTTCAGTACCAGCTTCTTGTATACGTGTTGTTAATGCTTGAATTTTTTCCTGTGATACATTCACTTTTGGTTTACACTGTGAGATTACGGGAATGATTGTTACACCAGAATGTCCACCAATTACTGGAATATCAACTTTCTGTGGATCTTCTCCAATTGCTTCACCAATAAATGCACGTGCACGAACAATATCCAATGTTGATACACCGAATAAACGTTTTGGATCATATTTTCCGCACTAAAATAAAAAAAAAAAACAATACAAAATAATTAAAATACACAGTATAAATTAATTTATTTATTTTTTCTTACTTGTTTCAAAACTTCAGCAGCTATTGGCACACAAGTATTGACTGGATTGGTAATGATTGCAACACAAGCATTGGGACAATTCTTTGCGATTGCTGCAGCCAAATCTTTGATAATTCCGGCATTCACATTGAACAGATCATCTCTTGTCATGCCAGGTTTACGTGGTACACCGGCAGGAATAACGACAACGTCAGCATCTGTATTTAAATTAAAAAAAAAATGTATTTTAAACATAAATAATTTTGAAAATTCAGCGTCGTATGATGTGAATAAACCTACTTTTAAGACAGGCGTCTACCTCATTTGGTCCTGTGTATCCCTTAACTTTACTGTTGGTGTCAATATGAGATAAATCGGCAGCGACACCAGGAGTATGAACAATATCATATAATGATAGTTCTTTAACGAGTGAATTATGCTTTAATAACAGTGATAAAGGCTGACCAATACCACCAGATGCTCCGCAAACAGCTACTTTATAATTATTCTATAGCATAAATATAAAAGAAGAGTGAACAAATTTTATTTTACACAAAAAGAATTAATCAAATGCATTGAAATAAAATTATATTAATTCAATTTTAAAAATATCCATGTATGTACTGTACTGTACTACTTTCTTCAAAGTTGAAAAAAATTTCAAGGACAAGTTTGACGTTAACAAACAGTTACTTACTACAAACATATTGACAGTGATAACATTCAGTAATCAACATTCAACAGTAATCATGTTCATATTAATATGCATAATAAAATCCTTGTTCTTGTTATTTGTTACTAACTACGTCAAATCAGATATCTTTCGATTTCTAAGTTATGTAACTATAAATTATTCAGATTTTTCTTTCTTTTTTTCTTTAATTAAAATTTCCATTAACACAATTTTTTTTCAATGTTTCTTGTTTTGAAATATAAAATAGAAAAACAAGATTTTAAAAAAATTGAAAAACTAACCAAGAAAAAATTTACTTTTTTAATTACGTAAAACTAAAATTAGTACAAAGGGTCGAAAAGTTATTAAGTAGTTACATACCTGACTTGTAGTTGAAAAATTACGGGCAGCTTGAATAGCAATTTGTTTTGTAATTTGGCTGAACATTATTTCTTTTTTTAATATGTATGTACAAATAAAGATGAAATTTTGAATTAATAAAGATTATAAAAAATATGAATGCCTTATGCCACTGATACTGCCTTCTGTGGTTTTCTTTAGGTTCAATTTTAGCCGACCTCCGGTATTCAATTCAATCAATCAAAGGTTATCTTTATCTTTTTGACTTTTACTATAGTTCTCGCGTTCTCGTTCTATATTCTATCTATCATCTTTCTACATTATTGTTTTATTTAATTCTTATTCACTCATTCTCATTCATTCGATATTGATAATGATATGATATCACATCACATCACATGTTTTGACATTATTTATTTTTGATTTGATTTAATAATTTCTTTCATTCTTTTTTCATTTTTGATTTTGATTTTAATAATGGAATGGAATTGGAATTAATTACTGATTAAAAATAAAGAAGTTACCAGATACTATTATAGTAGAAATAGAAATAAATTTTTTTGTTGATGTATGAAACAGAATTTGAAATTTGTATTTTACCATTTATTCAATTACAATTTGTTGTTAAATCTATATAACAGAAAACAAAATTGAAATATTTATTTCTTGATATGTTTAAATTTTGGAATATTTATTTGAAATAAATTAAAATGATTAAAAATACTGAGAATAAAATAAAATTGAACATTTTTTCAAACTCACCTTATTAATTATATATTATCAATCACTTATCAGTTATCACATGAAAATGACATCTAAAATTTAGGTTAAGATGAATTCATGACTGATAATGATAATGATGGTGTTGATGGTGAAATAAAATATACAAATAAACAAATCAGAAATCCAAATCTAAAAAAGCGGAAAACTTTCAGTCTATTAATATTGTTATTGAATGCGTTTTAATAAACAAGTGTGATAATTGATAAATAAAATGCGTTATGCGCAAATTGTTTTAGGTCCAGCTGGAAGTGGAAAGGTGATTTCTAAAATATTAAAAATATTTAAAAATTTTAGTTTATAAAAAAAATTTTTTTTTTTTGGTAGTCAACATATTGTTCCTATCTTCAAAAGCATGCAGCAGATGAGAAACGAACAATAGAAGTTGTAAATCTTGATCCAGCTGCAGAACATTTCGAATATCAACCACTAGTTGACATAAGGGAATTAATACAAGTTGATGATGTAATGGAAGATAAAGAACTTCATTATGGGCCAAACGGTGGTTTAGTATTTTGTCTTGAATTCTTAATTGAAAATCAAGATTGGTTAAAAAATCAATTGTGCGGTGGATCGGATGATGAGATTGAAGGTAACCGATATAAATTCTATACTACCATCACTACTGATATTTTAAATATGAGCTAAACAATTGTATAAAAATAATTGTAATTTTTAGGCGAACCAGATGATGATTATATACTATTTGATATGCCTGGCCAAATAGAATTATTCACACATTTAACAATGGGAAAAGAGCTCGTTAACCTGTTGACATCATGGAATTTTCGGATATGTACAGTATTTTTAGTTGACTCACAATTCATGATTGATGGTGCAAAATTTTTATCTGGTACAATGGCAGCATTAAGTGTTATGGCAAATTTAGAAATGCCTCACGTAAATATTTTAAGTAAAATGGATTTATTGAGTAAATCTGCTAGAGGACAGTTAGATAAATATTTAGATCCAGATCCACGTGCATTATTAGGTGATATCACAAAAGAATCTGCCTGGGGTAGAAAACATAGAAAACTGTCTGAAGCAATTGGAAATTTAATAGAAGACTTTAGGTATAAATTTAAAATTTTACATTAAAATCATCAAAAATTTCTTACAATTATTTTAAAATTTTCAGTTTAGTGCGTTTTGTGCCGCTAAATATTAACGATGACGAAAGTATAGCAGATTTATTGTTACAAATTGATAATGTTATACAGTATGGTGAGGACTGTGACGTAAAACAAAGAGATTTCGATCCACCAGAAGTTGAAGATAATGATGATTCAAAATATGACGGTTTATTTTAATGAAAACTAAGTGTAAAAAATAAAAATAAATGCTTTCTAATTTTCATTAACTTTTCATAAATTAGTTTATTTTATGTACAATTAATTTGGAAAAGGAAAAAAAACGAAGTTATATAATTTAGATATTAGGAGGTTTAAATAAACTAAAATTTGGTCAAGCAGAAGATTCATCTGTATTCGATGTTCCTGGATTTGTATCGTCCGGTTTACTTTCTAAAGAAAACGGAGGAATACGGCAATCAAATGTATGACCATCCTCTCTTTCTAATCGAAATGTTCCCCTATATAGCATGAGTAAAATTATTGTATTTATTACGTTCTTTAATTTTAATTAAAATCTAAAATATATTTAATTACCACATATGACCGCTGGGAGCTTGTAAACTAACGTGACTACTATATTGAAAAGCTGGTAGTTTTGGACTTAATACAGGTTCTTGTCCAACAACACCTCTTCCACGGACAGTCTCTAATGTCCCCGATAATGAAAATATCCTCCAATGCCTTTCACGAAGTTGAACACTTAATTCACCTAAATTTTCCAATCGAATACAGTAACGCCACTGAAAATATTAAACAAATATGTATTGATATTTAAATTTATCATATTATTTAACGAAAAAATTTATTTAAATAATTTACCCAATACACAGATGCTGCTGGTGTTTCTCGACAGCCCATATAGAACGGTATCACAGTAACTCGAACTCCTTCAGTTGTTTCTTTATGTACATCTGACAATTCTAACCACGGATGATTCTTTTTCTGCCATGCCTTCAATGTTTCCTGAGCTTCAAATGGTGGTTCTTTATTTGAGTTATAATTTAAAAATTTATCGAACAATTCATGATGAAGTGGTGTTCGTTCGCCTGAGGAATACGGCATTATATCTTCATGAGCTACATAATCTAGACCAGGTATAGCATAAAGACTTCGGTTCGAATCTTGATTACCAAGAAACGTCACTGCTTCTGTTTGTGCTCTCTAAAAAAAAAAAAAATAAATAACTCTAATTTTCCTTATACTACAAATTTTATTTATTTAAAACTTACTATAAACGGACAATCTCTGGAATCAATTAAAACTTGATAAAATGTATGCATTTTTCCTTTAACTTCTTTTGCAACATTTTCATTTCCATCTAACTTTTCTGGATTATTTTTAGTTTGATTTGGAATATCACGATCATAGACACGAGCTAACCATGGAAATAATATAACACCTCTATAACCAAATACACGATGTAAAAATAATTGTCCGGTATCATATTTTCCTTCAGTTTTTGGCGATTCTAATTTTCCAACTTCAGCTAAACTATTTGGTTATAAATATAAATAAATAAATTACATAATTATGTACATAAATATAAATATATTATGTACTTTGTATTGTTTTGATATGTATTTATCAAAATGTTTGGTTATTATTATTGATCTATTAAATTGCGCAGATTTTGATTTATTTTTAAATTTTTTTTACATTTTGCTTAAAATTATACATACCGATAATATTTCGTATTTTGTGTTGAAATTGCTCGTACTACAATACTAATATAAAAAGGACGATTCAAATTCAAAAACTGTCTTATTAAAGTCATTATTGTTTTGATTGATAGATTTTTATCACCTTCTTAAACTACTAAACTAATTGCAATTGCAAATTGTTTGTTATTCAAATCAAATCAAAATTTAAAACAACCCCAACCCCAATTGCAATCAACCCTCAATTTTTACTCATTGTTTTAATTAAGATGATTATTATGACATTTGTTATGTTACATTTCCAATTTCGCATTTCCCTTCATTTCATTTCATATATTACGTGTTTCATTACCAAACCGATTACCTTACCAATAACAAAAACAAATCAGACAATTTTTTAATGAAAAAAGAAAACAAAAATAAAGGAGAATAACTTGACTACCTTGACACTCAAAATATATCATATGATTTTTTTTCGCATATCTTACATATTTGAACGATAGATGGCCATCAGTGTTTTGTTTTTTTTTTCCAAAATTTTAACGTTTTTAAAATGGTTTCTAGAAATAAAAATTATAAAATTTTAATTTAAATATAAAATAATATATAAAAAATGTAAAATTCTTAAATTTAATTGATATTTTCCATAAGAATATTTTTCTCTAACATCAGACATAGATATTAAAATATGTTCAATTCTCCTTTGAGTTTATACTTTCACTTCCACTTGTACATGAATAAATTAAATTTTTTAATTAATTTCTAATGAATTATCAAAATTAATTACCAATCTTTAAATCATAAAATTAAAAAATCAAATTTATCTAAAGATTTAAAATTCAAATTCAAAATTCAATTTGCTGCCTAAAAATTGCTACAAAATGTACAAAATACAAATTTTAAACGAATAACACCTAAAATTATGCAATACACTTAAAATTAGTTTTTTTTAAAAATTTACTGAACACTTTCATACTTGAATGTGTTTGTTTCAATGAACCAAACAATGCCCACAAACTGTCGGCTAAAAATCATCCCCAAATTAGTGATGTCGGGTGATTAATCGAATTAGTCGGCTAATCGATTTTTTTTCAAGTATTTAGTCGAAAATTTAGTCGATATTTTATTGCTCGATTTTCCGACTAATGACTAATTTTTTCGCAAATTAGTCGCCGATTTTTTTATATGAGCTCCAATACTTTATAAATTTTCATTATCTCTTTTTCTTGCACTTCGTTTTGCATTTAAAATTAATACTCAACCCTGTTCGAACTTCGATGTAATTTCTTTACATTACCATGCCTGTGACTGTATCTAAACGTTTTTTAAGTAACTCAATCATATTTATTCAAAGAAGAAGAAGATTATTATATGCATATGTAATGTACCTACTTTTTTGGTTAATACTTAATAATATAATAGGTGCGTCACGTGCAATGTAATGTATTGAGATTAAAAATTTTAAGGAAAAGTTTTTGTGAAATTAAAATTTCTGTTTTATACTTTAACTTTGAAAGTAAGTAATTAATTTTACTACTAACATATTATAAACAATTTGAATAATTTATTGCATGTATTATAGATAAACTTGTTCTAGTATGTATAGGTTAGGTTACGATATTGTGTATTAAATTAAATCATATAAAATTTTTGTAGTTCAATCACAAATTTTTTAACAATGGCAGAAGTTTGGAAATACTTTAAAAAAATAGATTCCAAAAGCAGTCAATGTTTAATCTGTCCTTTAAAAGTAAAAACGTGTGGAAACACCTCAAATTTGATTTCGCATTTGAGAAGAAAGCACCACAATCCTGAAGAGGAATTGAAAATGTTAAAAAAGCAAAAATACATAAGAAACGATAACGATCCTAAGGTACATACTACATACTACATAGCTTGCATGAACTTTGTTTTGGATACAGTGTTTTATAAAATCTTTGATTTTCTCCACACTATTAATATATATATATATCACTTTTAGAGCACAATCTGTGAATGTGAAATGCCTGATGAGGCGAAACCAAAAACCGTTTTGGACAAAATTAGCTCGGAAAACTTGCAAACTAAAGGAATATTAGATAACTTTTTAAAAATTTCATCTTTTGATGGTAATTGCTATCTTGTTTATAATTCTAAATTAACTTTAATAATAAAAACTATTTGTACTTCAGACGGAGGAAGTAAATATAATGAAGTGACAGATACTATTTTATATTTTATCTGCCGCGACTATCAACCAATTTCTGTAGTATCTGATGAAGGTTTTAAATACTTGATCAAAAAACTTGCACCGCTTTATAAAATGCCTACACGGGAACGAATTGGTTTACTACTAGATAAGAAATACATTGATTTATCAGAAAAATTAAAACATGATATATGTAATAAACCTATTACATTATCTACCAACATATGGACTGATACATTTAACACAAGGAGTTACCTTGGATATTGGATTAACTCTACATTTTCAACATAATTTTGACATGAAATCTGTTAACGTGGGAATTTTCGAACTTGACGAATCTCATACTCATCAATATTTGGGATTGAAATTGCAACAACTTTTAGAAATGTGGAATATAGACAAAAAAAATATTATAAGCGATAGTTGCTGACAATGGAAGTAATATAAAAAAAGCAATTATTGAAACTTTCGGAGAAGATATTTATATTTCATGCTTTGCTCACACGATAAATTTGATTCCACATGTTGCTTTTCAAAATACTCCAGAATTTATGTCATTGCTGGAGGCTGTTAAAAAAATTGTAAGGTTTTTCAATAAATCCGTCTCAGCTGCTGATGCTCTTCGAAAAGTCCAAAAAGAGTCAGAATCAAAAAATCTAAAACTCATTCAAAGCATCCAAACAAGATGGAATTCCGAGTTCTATATGTTAGACAGATTTTGTGAGTTGGCTCCATGTGTAGCAAAAGTCTTAATACAATTTACTAAAGGACCAAACATGCTTGTAAATTCACAGCTGAGAGAAATTCAAGATTGTGTCAATGTTTTAAAGCCATTAGAAGTTGCTACGAGAAATTTAAGCGTTCAAAATTACGTTATAGCTAGCAATGTTATACCAGTTATAAAGTGTTTAAGTCATTCTATTTCTGAACTTGAGTTGGAGACTGGGAGTATAGCTAAACAACTGCAGGTTAATTTAATAAACGAGATTAATTTTCGGTTTGGCCGAATCGAATTTATCAAAAAATTTGCTGTGTGTACCATACTAGATCCTAGATTTAAAACAATTCATATAAATAACATACAAGCACTTGATTATGCAAAAAAGGAAATTAAAGACCTGTTAGGTATAGAAGAAAATAAAAACGAGCAAGAAAAAGAAAGCACCACAAACGGAAATGATTTCGAATTCGAATATATGATAGAACCACAAGAAAATGATTCGTTTTGGATTATGCACAACAATCTTGCAAAGCTTCATGACGAGTCTCTTGCAGATTGTAATGAAAATGATGTAGAAGCTGAATTTTCCAGATATTTAAAAAGCAAGCTGAGCTCTTTAAAAGAAAAAAATCCTTTCGAACTCTGGAAAAGTTTGGAGCCAATGTACCCAAGCATTTACAAATTAGCAATGAAACAACTGCCTATAGTTGTAACATCAGTTCCTTCCTTGCGAGCGGTTATTTTCAAAGGCAGGAAATATAATAACGGAGAAAAGAAACAGACTAGATCCGGAAAAGGCAAATAAATTGCTTTTTTTACAAGGATTCGACATCGTAGATTGGAATTGGAAGCACTCCGAAAAATGATAATTTAAAAACACATACTTTTATTATTATCAATTACAATTATTGTTTTTTTGCCTTGTTTTAAAAATTTTGTTTTTTTTTTTCGTTAAATTTTTTTGAATTTATATGTTGTTTTTTTAAATTCTGTTTTCATTTTTTTGTTAATTTTTATGTTTCTAAAACTTAGGAATTTTAAGTTCTTAATTTTATTTTTCTATTTAGAAAAGAAATAAATTTTTACTTTCGAACAGTGTATTTTAAATAATAAAGTATAATAAACTCTAGAAGTTCTAATATTTGTTGCCACTGTTTGTAGTCTCAGTACTTCTATATTTTCTGGATTATTTAATTACATATAATTTTACACAACCGACTAAAAATATTAGTCGGCTAATCGATATTTTGGATCGATATTTTTTAGTCATGACTAAATTTGTAATGATTAATCAAAATTAGTCGTTAGTCGATATTTTTACCACACCACGACATCACTACCCCAAATGCATATTATTAGTCTACTCCACATACGTACATACGATGTATATCATTGATGCCATCATCTGGCTGGACATTTTTTATATAGTACATATGTATGTACATATATACATTATATGTGTATATTTTATATTATGTATATCCACCCCCTTTCAATTAAATTAAGTTTCTTGCATCTTGTTTCATATTTCGTTTGTTATAAGTATAACCTGGTCATTAATCGGATATACACACAGTTCTCTCTCTAAAATAAATATAATATAATTTTAATTCGAGTTTTTAAGTTTTTAAATTTAAGATGACTTGAACGGTAAATTTTTTTTCAAATTTAATAATTATTTTGAAAAAAAATTTTTTTTAATTTAATAAAATTTTTTGTTTTGTGAATTATTTTTTATTATTGTTCATAGTTCATATATGTGTTTGATAAATTAGAAAAAAATAAATAAAAAAAGATATAAATTTTAAAATTAGAAAAAAAAAATTCACCCTCTCCAAACAAGAAAGAAGCTAACTGCATAAAAATAATAATCATAATAATACATACATACATAAATTTGTATGTGTGTATATACATACATAACACAGTACAACATACACATACAAATTTTGGTACCTTAATATAAAATTCCGCAACCCTCTTTATTATTCGTTATTCACAAATGTACATATATATGGTACACATAAAACGCACTGTATAAAGAAATAAGAATAGAAAAGTGCAGGTTGTGTGTGTTTTTGTTCTTCATCTTTCCTTTTTATTTTCATATTAAATAAAATCTAATAATAATTATCATATAAATTACATATATAAAATATAAAAATATTTATATTAAAAAAAATTGAAAATAAAAAAAAATAAATAGTTTATCAGAAATTTTAAAAAGTGCCGGCCCTCAACGGCGCCAAAAAAAAAAAGTGAAAACATTTTTTTCTTAATTTTTAAAAATTGAATAACAAAAGAAAAAATTAAAAATAAAAATTGAAATAATAAGGAAATTGCATAAATGATGAATTTTTCGGCGTTTGGTGGCCCATTCTCGGGAATACATCAATTTGCGGCTAAATTTGGACATGATGCACAAACTCCAGGAGCATTTACAGCACCAGGGGTTAATGGCACCGTTCCTGACAATCATTCACAACGGTATCAGACAAATAGTAATCATTTTAATCAAAATCCAGTATCCGGTATGTATTAATTTAAGTATTTAAATTAAAATTTATATAAGTGTATTTATCTATGTATATATAAATAAATTTAAATGTATGTGTATTTATAAAATATGAATGATTATTATTATTCATAAAATGTAAAACAAATATACGAAATTTTCGATTTATTTATCTTTGTGTGAAAATATTCATAAACATATCATTTTTCATTGTTACAAAATTTTTGAATTTTCAAAAAACGAAATAAAAGAGCATCTATTGCACTTTTCCTTTTGTCTATATCTTCTTATTTTTACATACATATAAATATACGGTCGGTCGGCCAACCACAATATTCTCAGCCCGGTAACAGCATATAGTATTAGTAGTACAAGTATACACCCGATGCTTTCACTAATGGCGTTTTTATTGATTTTTCCGTTAAAATTTGTAACCGGGGAAAATATATTACAGTGCCATGTTACTGAATCATTTACGGCATATACTTTTATATTTGATAGAAAATTTTCGATTTTTTTTCACTTACTTTCATTTTTATTTATTTTTATCATATAAGAGCTAAAATAAAAGTGAAATTTATGCAATTTTAATTAATTTGAATTTTATGATTTTATTCATGCAATGAATTTCCATTTATTAGTTTAAGAGAAAAATATAAAAATTAAATTTTCTTTTTTTTTTCAAATGAAATTTTCAAATTTTCCAATTTCATACCAACGAATTTTTTACATCAATATGTATATGTGTGAAAAAATAAGATAAGAAAAAAAAAATTATAAATTGCAAAATAAGCAAAATAAGAAAAACATGAACGACAAAAAAAAAAAAAATAAAATAAAAATGGCAAATTTATATTTCCTAAATTTCTATGAGTAATTCTCTTACTCTTGATTGTGTAATTCCCGCATGCCTGTATAGACATAAAATTTTCCTTTTATAGTATGTATGTGTGTATATTTTATACTCATACCAATTTGGCCTAGTTTTTGGAATTTTGTAGCTGGGGATCTACGCACGCATGTTAAAATAATTTGACTTTATTTATGGGGATAGGAATAAGAATAATTGTGTGAGTTCTTATTTGGATGTTTTTTTTTTTATTATTTTATTTTGAGTAATTTGATTTTTTTTTTATATTTGTATTTGTTTTGTATGTGTATAGAATATTATAATATATATTCACGAGCATTTATTTTTAGCTTGAGAATATTTTTTTTATATTCATGTATACATATATATATATGTACATAAAATATAAAAATTTTGATGGCGGGTAATGGAAAATTCGATACACTTAGCATAAAGAAGAAGAAAAAAATGAAAAACAAATATCCTAAGCACATGAATTAAAAGATAAAGTCGCAATAAAGAGTAAGAGTATACATATACATATATAACAAAAAAGTTATAAGAAAATAAGAGGCCTTTTTTTATTGCCTTGATTGGTTTTTCGTCTCGTTTTCAGTTCTTTTTTTTTTTTTTTTAGAAAATTATACATTAAAATAGAGGATATTATTTTGTAGCACTCATTAATAAAATTAAATAAAAAAATATAAGACACTATAAAATAATAAAATTTTTTTCATTTTGTCCAAAATAAATGACGCACTTTGAATTTATTATACAATTACAGAAAGTAAATTATTTATTTATTTACTTTATTTCATAAACAGAAAAATACATTTTCATTAATTGCTTTTGATTAAAATAAATTAAATTGAAAACTATTCGATTTGAATATAATAATGAAATTGAATGAATATTTGATTTCACTTTTCAGATTATTCAAATTCATATGTACTACTATAACTCATGTAAATATACATAAGAATACATAAAATGAGTGAATCATCATAAAACTACACATTTCATGCATATGTTATTCATTCAAATTTCTTATTTTTATATCTTATTTCGAGTAATGTTATAGCAGGAAAGCTATATAAATTATTCCTTACTGTATTTATTTTTTATTTAAACAATTATAGGATAATATCTTCATCACTTAAGAGTTAAAAAAAAAAAAAAAAAAAAAAAATACTATTTTAGTATTCAATATACATAATACGTCATATGCATATTTGTACATATACTATACATATTTTTCAATTTTAAATCTCAATATAGTCATCGCATCATCATCACATGAGTATATTTATTACGTAGGAATGTATAAGAAGTATAACATAGATACATACATGTGTGTATTAAAGATGCAGACAGGTGAAAAATTCATTTTATTGGTACTGTAATCATATTAACCCTCCTATTAGATGCCATTCACCTTATAAGTATGTGCGTCAGGACATGCACTCTATATGTACTATAATGACTATATATGTATATTTATGTATATATATATCTACTATCTTCTATATATATATCTACTTAAAAATATACATAAAATAAACTGTAAAATAAGAAAAATTTTTTATATCAAGTGTTTTCCTCTGCAATGTGTTTTGTTTTTAATTTTTCGCATTTTTTTTTCTTTTTAAATTTTTTCTTTTCCTTTTACATACATACATATATTTTTCATTTTTCTATTTGAAATTTACGTTGATAATGTACTGTTGTTGTCGTCGTCGTCGTTTTTGTTGTTTTTAATATTGTAAGGACTAAGAAATCGGTTTTTATTTTATAACCTCAATCATATTTTACCTAACTAAATAAGTACATACAATGTACATAAATGTATATATGTATGTTTCATACGTACGATTTGATTTGATTTGATTTTTGTTCGTTATTTATTTTTTAAAAGAAGAAGAACACATATTTTTAGATAAACTCACACTCATGAATGTAGATTAAAATAATATATCGTATAAATATGTATACATTACGCGTACATTAACATACAATTTTGAGTTCATAAAATAATAAATCAATTTGTAAAAATTCTAAGAAAACATAAAGTACATTGATCCCTAATTAAAAAAGAAATTATCTCGCGTATTTTAAGTGAAATTTTTCATCAAATTTTGATTCAATATTATGCACATATATATACACACATATGAAATATATTTGTATATAATTGATTTGTTACATTTTAAATTGAATTGATGTTAAAGTATGTATATAAATATGAAGTATATGAAATCTTGTTGTAATTCTTGTTGTAATCATTTGAAAATTTATTATTGAGCAGATAAAAAAAATTTACAAAAATAATGTTATTAAAATTGTAACAATTCATTTACATTCATACATTATAATATAATATGTATGTTTGTATGTGTATGAATATCTTATTACTCATACCTCATACATACCTCATACATACCTATACACATATTTATTTAATTAAATTTATTTTTTATTATTTTCAGTTACAAATAGTGCAATGCAATACGGACAAAATATTTCGATACCATATTCTCAGCCACAGACTGATTTGAATTTTTTAAATAATGCCGATCATAAACCGAAAATACATCCAAAAATTGAAAGAGATCGAGAAGAAGGTAAAATTATTTGAAATTTATTAATAATTGTTGTAAATTATTTATGCTATGTGTGTATAATTTAAGTTAATGTATTATTCTTTTTTTCTTTTTTTTTTTTGCGTAATAATTTTTGTAATTAAATTTTCGTTATTTAAAACTTTAAAATTTATTTGAATAAAAATATATTTTTTTAATTATTTTAATTTAAATGGTTTTTTTTTTTCTTTTTTTTCGAAAATTTTCTTCCTACGTTTGTTTCCAATATTTTTCTCCCAATAAGTTTTTTCTCATTCTTTTATCGCTATATTTTTATTGTTTTTATACTAAATTTATCTGACGATACGATTATTATACACGATAAAAGTAATATGTAATATGGTGAGGTGAGCATGCGAAGTGTATGACACGGCATGTAATATGCGCCAAAATACCATCTGGATAGTGAGGGATCACATTAAAATCCTAACATAATTAATATAATCTTTATTTTTATTTTCTTAATTACCAATATCTCTACCTCTCACATTTTATGCTGATTAATACAAAAAATAAATAACCCAAAACTCTCTTTGAAAGATCGTTAAAAATACGACTATAAGTTGAAATATACTGTATATGTATGTACTTAATTACGCAACTAATACACAATATTGCGTATGAATCTTTTATTTTAATTAAATACATTCAAACTTTAATTTGATAAATTTTCTTATTATAGATAAAATTTTATAAGTGTTCTATAAACATCCAGAAGCACATATATGTACATATGTATGCGTATTTGTATTGTATATAAAATGAATGAAAAGGGAAGAAAAATGAAAATAAATTAGGCTATATGTATTGCGTAATATAAAATAAAAATGGTCGAATATTGTATATACGTGCACATATTACACGCAGAGCTTATTATACAAAACACAAAATATAAATGAAAAAATCTCTTAGAAATTCGGCCTTGTAAATCATTGACAAGGAGAAAAAGGACGAATTCATTAAATTTTGTAATATCTTTACATATACACATACACACTACACATACATTCATATAGAATAAAATACAGAATCAAAAATATTTACATAAATATGAAAACGAGTAAAAATACACGTAGTGATCTGACTAAAATTTGTTCAAAAATTTGTTGAAGATAATTTTTGAACTCCTAAAAAAAAATTCTCAGTAGAATAGAATATCATTTGTTCAAATAATTCAACCAATAGTAAACCTTCAAATTTTATGTATATATACATGCATACATATTTTTGTGTTTATCCATGTATATATATAGTGTATCTATAAAAGCAAAAAAAGATAAAAACGAAAATGAAAAACTAAATTGGGTTTTCATGGATGTGTGTCAAGAGATATATTACACAATATCAGGCAATAATATTTTATACATGTACTTGTACATGTACACTCAGACTCATTTCTGTACAATTTCATGAAGCAGAAAATAATTTCTTTTTTTTTTGCTCCTTTTTTTGACTCACTTCCAAAAGTAATACAAAAATAAATTTAATGAAAAGTAAAAGAGAAAGTTCGTGTTGTTGATTCCGAATCCGAAATAAGAAAAAAACAAATGAATAAAAACAGAAAACCAAAAATTTTACTTTGCTTTTGCGCGACAAATATCTGAGTGGTTTGAGTTGAGGAAAATTGCGTAGAAAAATTTTGAGGATTGGTGATGTACACAAACTCGTGGCTAATTTATTTTTTGTTTTTTTGTCCTGAAAATATAATGAGGAAAGGTAAGAACAAATTATGTGGATGTAAGGAAAAATACTTGTCAAGGTTATATAACAGTGCCCGACGCCAACTACATAGGATTTACTATATATATAAGCACTTCAGTGCACACGTTTCGTTTATGATTTTTGTAAACCAAGGACATACTTTACATACATACTATATGAAAATTTTTGCTACAAAAAGAAAATATAAAAATAAAATGGAAAATTTTATTTTACACATTTTATTAACTTGCAAAAATAACAAATTTCGGGAACTTTGGTATTAAACTCATATACGTATGCATTTATGTACTTTGGTAATCGTGTACACTTGTTCGATATTTGCAGAAAATCCAAGGGGGATCCAAGGGAAATTCCACTTGTGATATATGTAATCGTTTTTTTTTTATATGTTCGTATTAGTGTGCCACAGCATACAAGTATATGTTTGGGTGCAAAATGTATCCTCCTACACATTAACTTTTCCATTCATTTATACTTATCTCAAACCTCTTTATTTATTAAATATGTGCATACATATAATGTAATATATAAAAGTTATAAGAATACTTTTAGGATAATATAACGTACACCAATATTGAAAAACTCAGCTATTAAATATTTTCTGATTATAAAATTAAAGACGAAATAAAATGAAAGTAGCTAGAAATGTCTTGTGATGGGATATTATGTAACATTTATTTTTGACTCTTTTTTCCCAGTTTTTAAGAAGGAAAATTTATATGAAATTTCTATTAGGTATATAGGTAAAATATTAGTATTAGTATTAGTAAAAATTTAGGTCATTTTTCTATTTGAGAAAATATATGAATACAGACCAAATAAATAAAATGAAAATAAATCAATAAAAGTGAAAATTAATTTAAATTTATCGAAATGAAAACAATACTCATACTTTTAATTTTTAATTTTAATTTCATTCTAATGCTTCTCAGTTTTGTTTTTCATTATTATTATTCATTATTATTTCATTTTAATTGAATAATTGAAAAAAATTGTTAAATCTGTTCAAATATCTTATGTATCTGTATACGCTTGTAATGAATTTTTTCTACATTACATATACGTATGATATATGCAGTCATCAATCAACAAATTCTACAAAATGTTAATCAATCGTGGCAAACGTTAGCGAATACCGCAAACACAGTTGATTATTCATCACATTTATTATCAGCAACACTGCCAATATCTATACAACATTTCCTTAAATATTCTGAAACGATTAAAAAAGAATCGACTGGTATCGTTGGATCACCAATTAACTCAGGGAATTTAAATTTAGGAAATTTAGATAATTCATCTGGTTTCAATTTAAAAGGTGATATATTAAAAAACGGTACAATCGGTACAAATTTAAGTTTGGCCCTACAAAATACAACACATTTAACAAATAATAATAATAATACAAATAATAATAATAATAATAATAATGCGAATACAAATAATGCGACAGGACATTCACATAATAATACGAATACAAATTCAAATACAAATGGTATTGGTATGGGTGGGCATATTCAAAATATTGTTGATTCTGTTGCTGCAACAACAACGACTACAACAACAGCAGCGGCTGCATCAACAACATCAACAACTGGTAAAAAAACTAAAAAAAAGAAACCACCAAAAGAGAAGAAACCCAGACCGAAACCCGGTGAAATACGTGAAACTAAAGCATTAGATGGATCACCATTATTCTGTTGTCCAGAATGTCAAATGGCATATCCGGATCGTAGTCTAATTGAACAGCACGTTATATCGCATGCAGTCGAAAGACGTTTCGTTTGTGATATATGTAATGCTGCATTAAAACGTAAAGATCATTTGACCAGGCATAAATTATCTCATATACCAGATCGACCTCATGTCTGTAATGTAAGTAAGATGAGTAAAAAATTATTCAAAAAATTAGAAATAGACTTACAGAAATGGAATTAATTTTTTTCAGATTTGTATGAAATCCTTTAAACGTAAGGAACAGCTAACATTACACATCGTAATTCATTCAGGTGAAAAGAAGCATATTTGTCAGGAATGTGGAAAAGGTAATTACAGACAATTTTTTTTTTTTTTAAATCTTAAAAGAAAAATCATCATAAAATTAAACATAATGTGATAATGAGACGATAATTTTATTTTATTTATAATTATTTATTTTTATTATTCTCATCTGAAAAGGATTTTATCGTAAAGATCATTTACGAAAGCATACAAGATCACATATTGCACGTCGTGTTAAATCTGAAGTATCTGCACAAACTGGAAATAATTCACAAACAGTATCATTACATGCTTCCTGAGGTTCGTACAAGGACTTTTGGTAGATATATTTGAATTTCATTAAAATCATTATATCAGTTATTTAATTTAAATACATAAATTATGTATTAAAAAAAAAAAATTATGAACGCAACATCAAAATAACTGATAAATTATGAAATTCATTTATATGCAAACTATCAAAAGTTCTTGTGTATTAAAAACAAAAAAAAAAAAAACAAAATAAAACAAAAAACAAAAAAAAATAAAAAATTAAACAAACAATGAAAAAATTAAAGAAATTAATAATGATAAAGTACACAACAAATAAAATAAAATTAAACAAAAAAATTAAAACAAAAATTTAAAAAACAAATATGTTTAAAAATTAAGTAAGAGAAAATGTTTACTAAAAAATGTGAAAAAGATATAAATTTATACAAAAAGAATATATAAAAATATATTATAATATGAATATAATATTATTAAACATACACATACATTAAATGTATAACTATACATACTGTGAGTATATCGAGAAAACATTTTTTTTTTTTTTAAATAGTACATATTTGAGTACAGAAACAGAATAAAAATAATGAATAAAAAATACTAACGGACACATCCACACACCCATAAATTTATTACATATTCGTAAATTTTTAATGTTGATTATCAATAAAATTATTGCGTTATAAAATGAATAATAGGAGAATAAAGTTATAACAAAATACAATTACAAATAAAATATTAAAAACGAATTAAAAAATATCGATGAAATAATTAAAAAAAAAATATTCAGAAAAAAATTTATGAACTAAAAAATATAAGAAATTCTATACGAGTTACGATTACGTATATACTCATTAAATCGTACAATTTTACGTAAAATTTCACAAATTTTAAATAAGTATGTATATACATAATTGCTTTTTTTATTTGATTTTCGTTACAAAATTTTCTACTTAATTCATTGAAACACTAATCAACACATATAAGTACAACGGTACAACAGATAAACATTCAATTAATACTACATGATTGCATGATGAATACGAAATGTTCAATAAATAATAATAATAATAATTTTTAAAAGATTTTTAACAGATTTTTCTGTTAACTTTTTGACCAGAATACGAATTTTTTCAGTTAACAGATTTCTTTTAAGCTGTCAAAATTTTATATGCGGTAACAGATCTGTTAATTAACAGAAAAATTACAGAATAGAACCCAATAACACGTATACAAAATACATAAATCGATATTACCACAGACAATATATTGTCTGTGATATTACATATGAAGTTGTGAAGTTTCCATCCTTTATAAAAGGAAAAAAAGGATATTTTTTTTTATCTATTTTTAATGTTTATTTAATTTTTACTTTATTTATTTATTATTTTGTTAAATTCATTGTTATTTATACATTTAAGTTCGAACATAAGTTATATACTTTTTAAATTATTGTTTCATTTTCGTTTTAATTTTTGTTAATTAAACTAATTTTGTTGTTAATTTAATTTAATTAATATACTCTCTGTGAACATTTTTTCATAAAAAAAAAAAAAAAAATTATTTTTTATATAAAATTTTTAATTTTATGTTGATTATATAAATGCAAGAAAATTTTTATCTTGTTCAATGGAAGCGTGAAAAGAATAAATTCCCGAATAAAATTTAAACATTTTTTTTTTCTATTTTGTTTTATTTTGTTTGTTTTTAATTCAATTGATTCTGTTTTATTTTTGTTTTGTAGATATACATATGTATAGACACATATGTATACATAATGTACTCGTATACAATACAGAAAAATATGCATATACTCTCTGTTATTATTTGATATTGGTCTTCAAAACTAAAATGAAATCAAGATATAAATGAATTTTTTTCTAAAAAAATTTTAAAATGAAATTCATTTTATAATTAAATAAATTAATATATTCGAAGGAATATTGTAGAAATTGAAAAGTAAACGCTTGGAAAATTTTAAAAATAAATAAATTTTAATACACCGAAAAGAGTCATCTCTTATCGTACGGATGGAATGGCATTGCAGTTGCAAAATATATTTTTGTATGAAATTAAAATTTTTCTATGTATTTGCTTCAAACTTCTAAAAATATGAACTTTAAAAAAAAAAAAATGAAAACAAAGGAAATGTAATGAGAGAATATATTCTTCAATTTATCACAGAAGTATATAAAATATGATTATATAGTTGCATACTCATATATGTAAATGTAGATCATCATAAACATGATGAACTGTAAAACAATTTTTATATAAAACTGTACGGCCTATATAATGTAACATATAATGTAAATCTAAATGAAAATTAAATTAAAAATGAATATTAAATTATTTAAAATCTGTGATCAAATCTGGATTTATAATCATATTCAAATATTTCTCATAAAATGAATTTGAATTAATTTTTTTTTTTTTCATAAAATTTTCCATTCTACAAATCAGTGTTTCATAATATAAATACATAATTCTACTCGAAAAAAAATAACGAAAAAAACAATAATTTAAAATTCGAAATTGTGAATTTGAAGTCAAAGTAAATATTGTGACGTATACAAGAAAATCCATATAGACTGACTAGTCATTTACTCCGATAAGTAGGTTTAGGTTGGTAGGCATAGGCACAGGCAGGTATATAATATATAGGTATATATGTAGGTGTATAGGTGCATAGGATCTAGAGAAGAGAATAAAAATAAATAATAGTAGTAGTTATAGTAGAGAGTGTATTATAGTAATGAGAAAATTGAAACGTAAAATATATTTTGAAGAAAAAAATTTTATTCAATTACTGATTGGACTGATTAAATGGTTGGTAAGTTAAAGTTATTTTGGACTAATCGGTATGCGTGTGTGTGATTTAATTTAGGAAAAAATATTTGATTATTGAAATGAGAGTTTGAACACATCATATGAACTTTTTTATATACAAAAATTGTAAAAATAAAAAAACTTTCTACGCATTATTTTACCATTTATAAATTTCTTTTCAATTGAACAATATGTAATTACGAAGTCCTTATCGAATGTACAGAGAGTATTTAATCAATTTAGTGATGTATCGATGTATGTATATTGATGTGTATAGATTTAAGAGTCTTTTTGGCAATAATAACTTATGAACAGGATATGTGATGATTTCTAACTAGCATAATGCGGAATAAAATTGATATCAAAAACATGAAAAGAAAACAAAAGTATTTTACCAATATTATCCTATTCATAATTTATATGTCGTATACATATACATACTTCTCATGAGTATGTATCATTATATATGATATTGGAATTGGATATTGTGTACAATTATATTGAAATGTATGTAAATCAAAAGTACAGAAACTAAATTCATTCAAAAAGTATTAATTCTTACATAAAATGATTATGATTGATTACTTTTGTACTATATGCATTATGAGAACTGATGAAAAATAATTTTGAAAAATTGGTAAAATATCCTTTTTGTGCTCGTTTTCATGTTTTTTTTTTTTTTTGTGAATAGGAAAAAATAATTTTCCAAATGTCTATCGAAAGGAAATAAAAAATTTAAAAATTGGAAAATAAAATTAAAAAGGATTGTATTTTTATATATGATAATTATGATTAGGTGAATATATAGATTTTAAATTAATGGTAGGGAAAAAGATTACAAAAACAAAAGAATAAAAACAAGTAAGAGGAAAGGATAATTTTAATTATGTGTATAGTGTATACATACTCGTACATACATATATTTTATATTGAATGTATATTAAAATTTATTTTTTGTATTTTTCTAATTACTCCGAATGGATATTACCATATATTAGATACTCATGTAATAGATATTGTGAAAGAAACAAAATAAAATGTTTCTATGAAAATTTGAAAATTTGAAATTTTCACTACAAATTTTCATTCTTAAACTTTTTCGAAAAAATTAATCAAATGGACATAAACACAAGGAAAATAATACTAAAATAAACTGAAAGAAAAAAAAAAAACTGATAAATTTGTATAGGAAATCGAGATGTATAGTATAACTGACTACTATTTACATAACATATACAAAGTCATACATATTTTTTAAAAATATATACATAAATAAATCCAAATTAAATGAATATCCGCATATAATTAATATATTTTTCCTTTAAAGAAATATTAAACACAAATACGAATATAAAAACACAAATACAAATACTTTTGCAATATGTACTTTTGAATATCTATATCTATATTCACACAAAAACGTACAAGTAGTAATGAGTAAAAAAGAATTTTTTTAAGAATTTTCTTGAGCTAGGTACCTACATAAACATATATATGAATGAATAAAATGTTATATGATGTACAGACATTTTTCATGTGTTCCAGTATAATATGTCTATATGTATGTATATGAAATGCAAATAAATAAAATGCATAAAATAATTTTATGAATTTTCATAAATAATTTTAGCAATTTTTATATTTTTAAAATTTTCAAAAATTATTTAATAAAAATTCAATCAATTTAATAAGGATAACTGGAAAAATATTCGAACGTTTCAAAAAAACCTAAAAAAGAAATTTTTTTTAATTTGTTATAGAAAAACAATACGTGACATTCGTAAAAATTCGTAAAAAAACGTTCATCTTTCGTTTGGACTTAATAGTTTTATGATAATTTGCTTTTTTTATTATTTATATACAAAAATCTTTAAAAAAAAAAAAAAAAAAAAAAAAAAAAACTAAAAATAATACAAAATAAAACAAAAATTAAATAAAAATACAAAAAATAAAAAATTGAATAAATAAACAAAACAAAAAATAGCTCAGGGAAAACATATTATATACAGAAATATATTTGTATGAGTACACATTTTTATATATATATATTACACATATAATAATGATAATTTTATATACTATATATATACATGTGTACTGCTATGTATATATGTATATAATATATATATAAATATATATATATATATAAATATTATAATATATATAAATATTATATTATAATATATTATAATATATATATATTATTGTACCCACAGTGTATATTTTGTATAAAAGCAAACAAAAACAAAAAATTTAATTCATTTATTTCTGGTACTCATTCTCATCTACATTACATATAAATATGTACATATAATTATTATTTAAATAATTATATCTAATAATAATGATAATAATCTATCTATAACCACTATAACGCTGCTATAACATATAATAAAATACGAGTACTTATCGCATTTACTTATTTAAAAAAAAATTTTTTTTTCAAAATATTTTTTTATAAAAAATAGTTTCAAATGAATTTACATCAAAAATAAAATAAAAATAATTATAATTATTAAAATACATTTATGTAATAACAAAATATGTATATTTAAAATACTCGACTAAAAATATCAAAATTTTAATAAAAAAAAAAAAAAAAAAATTAAATAAAATAAAAAAAAAACTATATATACATACAACAAACAATAAAAATACAAAAGCAGTAACAAGTTCAAAAAATACAAAAAAAAAAAAATTGCAAACCTACAAAACTGAAATGATGATACAAATTACAAAACAAAAGTAGGACAGTAGTTATAATAATATAATAGTTTGAATATTATTTTTATTTGGTTTTATATTATATACGTAGATTTAATTATGTATATATATTCAAAACTTTTACTATTACTATACGCATGTACACTTTACTATACAAATAAACGTTCACATGAAACGCATTATACAAAACACAAAAAAGTTCAAAAATTTCTAAGTTACTCATCATCGATTCACTATATAAGTTTGAAATGTTACATAGTATAGATGAAGATTTATAATGTAATAAAAAATTTCAGTAAAACAAATGCAAACTCAGTCAAGTCAAACCATTATTACAAATAATAAATTACAACAAAAAAAATAAATAAAATAATATAAAAAAGGTAACAAATATCACACAGGATAAGAATATTTTTTTATACAGATTTTTTTTCTATAAATAAATAAAATTAACAACAAAAATAAATAAATAGAATAGTCCAGGTAAAAAAAAACTATATCAAACAATATTATGTAATACAAACAAAGAAAAAAAATACAAAAAAAAAGAATATTACAAGTAGAATACATATAAAAATTATAAATAAAAAATAAAAATTGTAAGAATAAAGTAATCCCATTCGTAACAAAAATTCATCTCTCTATTTTAAGTTCTACTTATCCTTAGCCCTAGGCATTTGTCACACTCCCACTAAAACCCCAACCATACACGTAGGACGTAGAATTGAATTGTCTATCTAAACGTTTGAACGAACTCATACAATAATTTTATTGTGGTTGTCTGTCCCTGTCCATATATCATACCATTCAACTTCTATTGTACATACTTACTATACACAGTGTACAATAATTGTTGTATCGATATCGTGTGTCTGCGTATGGTGGGTGTATCAGCAGAAGAAGTGAACGATTGGTATGAAGTGATTTATGTACAAAGAAATCGATCCAACAGTTGCATTGTGTTTGCTTTGAATGAAAGTTTTTGCACAATAATTGTGTACATTTGTACAACACCACAATTGGATAGACAATTTTGTACAAGTGTGTGGTTTAAGTTTAAGACTCGATGTGATTCTATCACTTTTATCCATGAAATTGAAAATGAAAATAAAAAAGAAAAGGATTTTAATAAAATTTTACTCTTCAAATAAAAATCTAAAATTTACCTTACGTACCTAGTTGTAGTACACACAAAAGTATACATCAAATATTCTTCTATATTAAAATATACATACACATCTACAAATAGATACATGTGTGTATGAAAAAGAAATATAATAAAAATCCACACAAAAATAAAAAATAAAAATATGCGAAATAAATTAAAAAAAAGAGACAAATAATAATTTCAGAAAAAAACAAAAATATTTTTATGTTGATTTTTGTTTCATAATCATTTGATTGTAGTAACATATACCGAATAAAAAACAATAAACAAATAAAATATAAAAACTTTTTAAAAAAAAAACAAAGTAAAAAATAAATTTTAAAACAAATAAATTATATTACATTATATGTATACATTCATTGTATATACTTACATAATAAATATTTATTTAAAAATATTTATATACATATTAATTATATTTACTGAATGCGTGTATTGTATTGTAAAGAACAAAATTATGTATCTATAGTATAAAAAATTGAATATTATAATATTAAAACAATTAGTAGATGAAAAACAACAAACTTATATTAATTAAATACAAAAAACATAGAAACATATAAAAATATTTGAAACGAAAAAGTCACTATATTAAATTAGAAATAAAAAAATATTTTAAATAAAACATATAAAACAAATAAATAAAACAAATTTTGTGCAAAAGAAAACAACTAATTTTTAAGAATTATTAGACAAAAAATGATAAAACAACAAAACAAAATACTTGGCAAAAAGTACAAATCTTTATATATGAAATATAAAAAATAACTATAACAAAAAAAAAAAACAACAAATAAAAAAAAAAAAAAAAATACTTAAGAAAAATATGAAAAAATAAAGCAACAAATAAACAACAAGAAAAACAAAAACAAATAAAAATAAATATTATAAATTACCTAATAAATATGTATATAAATATACATATATGTATACATACATAGTATAAAACTTATATGTATACATATACTTATATGGATGTAAAATAAAATAAATATATTACATACATACGAATAAATACATAAATTTACTGTATTAATGGAAGTGAAAGATATATACAAAATTATATATTATTATATCAATTATATATAATACATAATATAATTATACATAATATAAAAACATATTAGAATTTTAAAACATTAATAAAATAATAAAATAAATTTATGTATTATTAAAAACAATAAAAAATTAAAAAAAAAACACATATAAAAGCATTAAAAAAATGAAAAAAAAATAATTACAAAATTAAATTAAAATTACAAATTTAGATCAAACATACAATTAATTATATGTATACTCTTATTATATATATCTATAGAGATTTAAAAAGGACGAATGTAAAAAACGATTTTTTAATGATTCTTTCAAATTCAATTTTAATCATATATACATACATATATACACCAGAAAATTAAAAAATTATTAATGATAAAGAAAAATAAATTAATAATCATAATAATAATGATGAAAATATAAATTTTATGTTAAATATATTATTTAACTTTAGAATATAATTATGTATTTACTTCTTAGATGTATTATAATGCGTATATTACATTTTGATTTGTTTAAAAATGTAATAAAAATATATAAAAATATAAAAAAATAAAATAAAAAAAAAAAACAAATAAATTACAAAAAAAAAAAAAAAATTAATTAAAATAATGGGAAAATATGTGCAAATTTTATATAAAAACAAATTAATTTATTATAATTATTTGTAGTTTAACATTATTGTAGTAGATTCAATCGCATAGTATATGTACTTATAAAAAAACAACATAAATAATGTATAACGTGTTACGTGTATACTCGTAGTTTGTGATTTTTGTTTTGTTTTTTTTTTCTACATATTTTTGCATTTGTATTTCATTGTATTATATACTTATGTTTTATAATTTTACTTTTAAATAATATTAATAATAAATGAAAATATTTAATGAAATGAAAAATAAATAAAAAAAAAAAAAAAACAGAAGAAAAAAAATACATAAAAAAGATAATAAAAACTTTTAAAAAAGAAATTAAAAAATAAACATCCTTTTTGTTAGAAAATATTACCGCACTACTATTATAAATACATATTAAATAACATAATAATTATTATTCATAGACGTTCAATTATAATTTTAATTAATCATTCAAAATATAACGTAGAATTATTAAAAATAAACAAAGCAAAAAAAAAATAAATAAAAATAAAAATAAATAATAATAATAATCAAATATTTTTAACAAAAAGTATATAATGTAGGTTTTTTTTTATTTGTTTATTTGTTCCGTTTTAAATCGTAGCAATAATTTTAAGGACATTATGAAACGAAATAAAATAATAATAATAAATAAAATAAAATAAATAAAAATAAGTATAAAATAATTTTAAAAAATGAAATGAATATAATAATTTTTAAAAAAAAATCTATTTTTTTGCCTACTAAGTACTTTACTACTTACATATATGTATGTATGTACATATAGTATCTAACTCGTCTCTATAATCTACTTACATACTCTTAATATAATAAATCTCTGTTTATGTTTATTAAACAACAACAGGAAGAACAGAAATAATATTATTACTTAAACATCACGTAATATAATTGTATTTAAAATAAAATAAAAGAAATAAAAGAAAAACTTTAAATCTTGCAATATTTATTTAATTAATTAATAAATTATTTTAATCATATTATGTATGTATGTAATATATGGTAATATGTATAATTAAAGTAAATTATTTATATTCATATGAATATTAGTTATTGTAGGTATACCTTTGTATGGAAAATATTATAATATTGTGTAATTGAAAATTAAAAATGTAATTAAAAAAAAAAAAACTAAAATAATAAAAATTATAAAATTATAAATACACAAAAAATACAAAAAAAAAAAAAAAACAATTGACGTTTCAAAAAAAATTTAAATAAAATCATTACACTTGAGTAAAATCATAACAACCGCAAGTGACCATTTCGTTAACGTCTCACGACTGGTAAGTAACAACGGTGAGCCTACAAATGAATGAAAATGAAGTAGTGAACTAACAACTAGCACCAAACCAATGTCTATAAAAATTTTCAAAACAAAAAAACAGCAGTTGCTAGCACAGTACAATTTCTAAAAACTCCAACAAACTCTAGTGAACAAACGAATATGATAAGCATATTGCTTGTGCATCAGCAAATAATTGAAATTGGAATTGAATTGTACACTTACTGAACCACTGAACAGTCAGTATATTTGACTATCTCAGTTTTCATCAGTTTCAGTTACCTACACATAACGAGACTGGAAATTGTGAACTCGACTCGATTATGGTTATGGTTTTTCCCTTATAAATATATATATACATAGATTAATAAATATTCATTTCATATTACTATGTGGATTTACAAGAACAATAACAGAAATTTAAATACAACAAATATTTGATAATGTTAAAAAGTTAAAAATTGAAAAATAAATAAATTAATTAAATTAAATTATGTGTAACATGCCAGCTACGCAAGTAATGTAAAATGAATGCATTTTCAAATCAAATATTATATTACTCGTATATTATTCTTTTCAAAAAATTTTATAAAATAATGTAGGTACATATAATACATACAATGTACTTAACACGTTACGTATAATTATATAAGAAAAAAAATAAATAAATGAATAAACAAATATAAATGATAAAATATAAAGAAAAGCTATAAGAAATAAAAACAAAATAAAATTAGAAAAAATAAATAAAAAAACGTCTATAAAACAAAACAAAATAATGAGACAAACATAAAGGTAACAAAAATCAGAAATAAAAATTAATAAAAACAAATTATATTAAAAATTAAAAAAAAAAATAAACTAAACAAAAATAATATAGTTAGTAAGCAAAATAATTTTGATTATTAATAATAAAAATTTATCATAAAACATAAACAAAAATATACACATTTAAAATACATATGTATGTATGCGCGTGTATATTACATATTATATGCATTTACGAAAATTTTTAAAATGAAAATTATAGAAAAAATTGAAAACAAAAAAATTAAAAAAAAAATAAAAACAAAACAATTAGAAAAAAAATGTTCATAATTTTGAAAACAAAAAAATAAAGTGGTATATAATACATAAATATCTTCACATATACGAACGAGTATGTAATTATAGAAAATGTTACAAAAAAAAAAACTTTTTTTTTAAAAAACATTGAAAATATACCTATATATAAAATGAACGAAAAAAGGAAAAAAAAAAACAAACATACAAATTATTTTAAAAAAAAACATAATTAAATATACAAATTAATAGAATATAAATATGCTTTTTAAAAGTACATGTACACAAAAACAGAAAACAAGTATATAAGTAATAAAGGCAGGTATATATTATAATATACTTACATATTATATATACATTACATAAATATGAATATTATAAAAAATAAATTTATATAATCTGAAATGAATCCAAGTGAAATGTGTAATAGAGAAAAAACAATTATAATAAAGAATAAAATTATAATATAAAACATACATATTTAAACAAAAACACATTTTATAAAGTAATTATTTTTTTGTTTTATTTTATTTTCTTGTTTTTAATTTTCAATTCAAATTTTAAACTTTAAATCAACATATTTTTGAAAAAAAAAAAAAAAAAATTATTTACTTACAAAATAGGTATATTAGTTGAAATTGTTGATTTTTAAAAAATAAAAACTAAAAAAAAAATAGTTTTAAATAATATTTATAAATGAATTCAATAAATCATTCGAAAATGATTTTTTAAAAAACAAACACACACATCATAATATAGACAGTGTATGTTTTTTAGAATGACAAAAATATCTTTTCTATTATCTGTGTAGGAGGAAGGGTGAGATATCTTTTTGGCAATATATAACATATTTAAAACGCACACATTAAACAAAAAAAAAATTAATATCAAACAGTATAATTTAAAAAATATACAAAAAATAATGTATGTAATATAAATAAAAAATAAATTTAAAAAAAAAAAATCATATTTTCTTTTGCACAAATAAATACATACATATGTACATGCATACATTGAAGAGGAATAAATTAAATAAAGAAATGAATAATTTAAAAAAAATAAAAATAAATAAATAAAATTGCAATTTAATACCATTATAAATAATTGTGTTTACATAATTTTCAATTGCATAATTAAAAGACATAAAACGTAATAACAAAATAAATAAGTATGTTATTAATTCAATACAAAAATTATTATGTAACAACAAAAAACAAAAAAGTAAAAAACAATAAGAAGAAGAAAAAATAAATGATGCATATTATAAAAAAAAAAAAACAAGTTTATTAAAATAAAAAAAAAATAAAAATATTTTGAAATTAAAAAATGATATATGGAAAGGAGACTGATGAAAAGTTTATATAGGATTTAGGATATAAATATCTGTATAATTATATACAGATATATTAAAAAAAAAATTGTGGTGAAAAATTGCGATTTAATTGCTTGAAAAATTTAAATACAAATTTTAATTTATGTATGCACTTATACACCCTGTTTTTTTTTATTTTTTTTTTTTATTTTATTTTTGTAAGAATTAATAAATTGTATGTATATCAAATGAAATTATTAAGGGTATTCATTTAGTGCAGTGTAAAAGAAGGCATGTAAACCAAGTAAAAACGTTTTACTCGTTTACATGCCTTCTTTTACTCTGCATTAAATGAATACACTTCGTATTATTATTATAAACATGTAAACATCTATATTCATAGTGTAACAATTTTTATTTAAAAAAAAAAAAAGAAGGAAAAATAAAAATAAATGCATATACATATAAATAAGAAAATAAAAATGTAAAACATTTAAAAAAAAAATCTGAATGCTTATCAAAAAGAAAAATGAAAAAAAAAATACATAAAATTCTAATTTATTATAATTTTAATCGTATACGAGTGTATTTATATACTCAATAATTACATATTTTATTGTTTTGATAATAACTATTAATATATAATTTTTGAAAATAAACAACAACAAAAAAATGAAATAAAACATTTTAAAAAATAAAATGAAAATATAAAACTTCTAAAAAAGAAATATTGTTTTATATTTATTTTTATAAACATACATGATGTCAATAATGTATAGCGTATCGTATATAGCCTTTAAAAAGGACATAAGAGCATAGCAGGATTATTTTAAGATATAAGATTGAGAGATATGATATAAAAAAAATAAACGTATAGGATATTTATATTTTGATATACATTTAAATGTAGAATTATATAGGCGCATAGAATGATGTAAAGAATGATGGAGAATGTACTTTTAAGAGGTATTAAATAATAGCAGTGCTGAACAGTGCAATGAAGTTTCAATTTTTTTTTTCTTTTTTTCGTTTTTGTTTAGTTTGATACATAATGTAGAACAAAAATATGAATTACTCATCTCTTTTTACGTTACATAGAGCTAAAAAATGCAATAAAATTATCATAATTACCGCCATTATAATGCGAACTTTAAGATAAGTTTTGAAAAAAAAAATAATAAGATAAAATAAAATAACTTATATTAGATATTATTTTTAATTATGATGATGAAAGGTTTGATATATGAATGGCAATGAGATTAGGATTAAATGATTGACTGGCTGACTCACTCCATGAATTGAAATGAAAATGAATAAATAAATAAATTAATATATTTAAATTCAAATTTTAAATTTTCCAGCTACATAAAGTTTCTCACAAAAAAAAAATTACATTAAAAAATGAAAATATTATTTGTTACCACTAAATTTTTCAAGAATTCATAAGGCAATGAATTTCCTTCATTTTATTTATAAATTTTTACCATTTTCATTAAGCATTATTACTTAACTATTTATTTATTTCGTTATTTTGTATTTTTTGCTTCTATTTATAAATAAATTTGTAGTAAATAATTGAGTAAAGACAACACACAAAAGTAAAATGTGTAATTAATGGAAAAGAAAAAATAATATAATATGTAATTTAAAAACAAATTATTATGAATGAAAAAATTAAAATTGACAGAATTTTTTTTTTTTTTATAATATGTATAATGAAGGAAAATTAAAATACAAAAATGCAGCAAAACAAAAAAAAGTAATGAAATAAATAAAAATTATAAAAAAAATAAAATAAAAAACAAAAAATGATTTTACACATTTATACTTGGAAAAAAAATTAAAAATTAACAAAAAAAAATATTATTTAATTATATATTGAAATAAAATTTATAAAATGTAATTTAAATTTGGTTTTATTTAAAGAACAAACATATTTATAAATCACATATCGTGTAGACAGACGGACAAGAATTGAATGTGTATGATATTAAGAAAGATTTTTATACGATGAACAAATTTTATTGTGATAGAATCGAATCAGCCCTAAAATATAATTTCAACTTTATAATCCCAATAATTGAAAAAAATATATATATGTACATATATTAAAATCTGATACAAACAGATAGGTATAAGATTCTTAATCTTTCGGTACTCACATTTATCTAGAAAAATTGTTCTGATGCCCTGCTTTATGTTTCTTACACTTCAGTGTTTCATTGGATGATTTTGAAAATGATTTTATTATTATTTGAAGTAAAATTTCAGTTAACAAATCCATGAGATAAATAAGGAATAACATAATGTATACATTTGTATATGTACTTTCATCGCAACGATCAATATAATATGCCACAATTAGAAAGGTAATTCAAGGTAATTTAATTCATTAAAAAATACAAATTAAATGAAAGTAGAAAAAGTTATATTTTATTTCACATACAAAAATTTTTTTCAACAATTTATTACTTTAGGTATTATTTATATTTGAATGTATATATGTACTTATGTGTACATTTAGTTAAAAATTTTATTTCTTTAATTACCTGAAAGTCTTAAATTCAGTATAAAATTATTTCATTTGGAATGAATTTTCATATAGCTAATTTGGTTTAGGTTTCCCTTTTTCTTTTTATTTATTTTTTAAATTCATGAATTTGAACAGAAAAAAAAGTAATACAATACATATAATTAAAAATATGAAAAAAAAAATGAATTATGTCAAAAAGAAAAACAAGATTGATAAACAATCTTTTAGCGTATTTCCTTAATACTTATTTAAAAACAGAAGAAAAAAAATACCAAAGGTTATTCTTCTCTTGGATCTGACATTCTGTAAAACGAAAAAAAAAAGAAGTGTAAATTAAATTTTAAATTCAATTCATCAATAATGTGTGTGTGTTTTATGAAATTTGCACAAATTTACATAATATATGTATGTACATTATATTAAATGAGGGAGATATATACCTGTGAATGCTAACCAAATCAGACGCCGTAATAAATGACATATCTTGCGGTGTTAAAAATACATGTTGGCAATTTTTTTTCTTTTTAGCTTCATTGAGTAGTAGCTTATTAATAAATTGACGATTTAATTGGTCCTATAAAATAAAAAAAAAAATGAAATTAATTATAATTGTACAAAATAAAAAAATTAAAACATAAAATATTGTAAATTATTATTATTATTTACCGTAAATACATCGTATTCATCCAAAAAATAAAATGGATGATCAATACATGACCATAAAGATAATAGAAATGCAACTGTAGAATATGAACGTTCACCACCAGATAATGATTTTGTATTTGATACAGCATTTCTTATTTGATTATCACGTGGAACTACAGTAATATCTAATATATGATTTTTATGATCGATTATTATTTCTCCAACAAATCCACGTAGCTTTAATATAGACTGTAATAAACATTTTAAAAATACATATGTATGTACAAAATTCAAATTCAAATTATCCATTATACAAATGCAATATTATAAAAATTTATAATTACATCAAATGCATATTTAACACGATATGACATTAAATCCTTTAATGTTTTTACAATACTAAATCTTTCGTATACAGATTTTATTAGCTGAAATATATTTTATAATTAATTGAAAATTATCTATAGTCACATATATATATATATATAGTAATGGCCAAAAAAATGTTGACGGTTTATTTTATTTTTAGATTTTTTATTGAAGTATTTTTTTATTGAATAAAATTTATTGAATGCTTACATTGCTAATAGATAACACAAAATATGATTAAGGAATATTACGAATCAATGCCAGAAAGAGTAAAATTGCTATTTGAGTAAGGGATGGAAATACAAAGTATTGATGGAACTATGTGAGCAAACCATTATTTCAAATAAAAATAATATTTTAAGAACATATTCAAAGTGTTTTCTTTGGCCATTGATTCAACTAATCAGATTTTTTGTTTAAATAGCAGCAGATAAGACGCTGCCTGAATATTATTGCTAATTCAATAAAAACGCCTAATTATTGCCTTTTTTTAAATATGCTTGAATAATTATTAAAAAATAATTAATTAACATTTTTTTGGCTATGACTATATATATATACATATATATATATACGATTATCGAGTCAATTTAAATAGCAAATACAAACCATTTTAGCTGTTTTATTAAATTCATTTATTAAAATTATCTGTTTTTCCAATTTGCTTTTTTTATCATCAAGTAAAGCTTTTATATCGTCGATATTCTCATCATTTTCAAATGCTTGTCTAAATTATAATACATTCTATTTTAATTATTTTCATTATTTTTTATGTTTCATTCAAGTATACTTACTTAATTTTAATTTCAATAATTTTAATTAATTCTGTTAATTCTTTTTCTGTTTTTGATGTTTCAGTATATTCCCCTACCTCTTCAGCAATTTGTCTTAGTGAACGCAATTTATTTAATTCATTTTCATAATTTTTCTAAATTAATAAAATTAATGATTGAATAAAAAAAATTTAAATAATAAAAATTAAACAAAAAAAAAAAAAAAATAACTGTGGAATATCTTACTTTTTTATCTTTTAGCTCAGCTAATAAAGATGTATTCCTTTGTTGTGTTGCCTGAATATTGAATAATTTCGTATTTAACTCTTCTTTGTTTTCATCAATTTCATTCTAAATTAAAAAAAAAAAAAAAAAAATAGAAAATGCCATACACAATTCAATACTATGTATTCTATAAGAAACTTACTTTTATAGTGGTATATTCATTGTTTAGCGAATTAATGCGATGTTCCATTTCATCACAAAGTTTCTTTTTAGATTTTATTGATTCTAGATAATTTTGAAGTAATTCTTGTTTTTCATTCAAATTTTCGTTCAAAGAATCCAGTTTTGTTTGAAATTCATTTAATTCGATGTTCTACAAAAATGAAAAGGATAAAATAAATGGAAACAAAAAAAAAATCTCTACATGATCGCAATCAAATTTTATAATTTAAAAACTAAATTTAAATTCATGATATACTAACTAAAATTCGTATTTCATCTTCATTACTGACGAATTCATTACTTTTTAATTCTTCTAAATTTGTTTCAATATTATGTTTACTTATTTCATGATCGTCCAATATTTTACGAATTTTTTTTTCACGTATATATGTATCTTTTAGTGTTTGTTGCATTTGCATTAATTCACTTTCTATATTTTTTATTTGAATTTGATTATTTTCAAATTCATTTTCCATTTGTTTTATTCTTTGATCAATGTTAACTTGTAAAAAACGTGTTTGACGTAATTCAAGTGAATATGTACGACGTAATGGAGCCGGAAAATATTCTATTGGTGGATCTAATAATATGATCTTTTGTAAATTTTGTGGCACATTATTTGTATGAGATGTTAATTTTGAAGCTAAAGCTTGATTTTCGACCAAAAGAATCGTTTCGATATGTGCACGATCGATTAAACAATTCATAACTTCTGGATCACTACAACGGATTTCATGATATAATAAACGTGTACCTGGTGGTGGATGTACCATACCTTTTTCTACATTATAAACCTTAAAGATGAAATCAATTAATTAACGTTAAAATTTTAGAATTAATTTTTTTTTTCTTTTTTCTTTTTTACCTTATGACAAAATTTATTCGTAACTATTCGTATCTTTAGACGGGGAAATTCATCTTTTAAAATTTTATCTAGTACCTTACGATCATCTTTTGTTGATACCAGAAATAAATGTATGCAACTCATCAGTAAATTTTCAATAATATTTTGCCATTTTTTATCAACAGCTTCAATATAACGACCAAGTGGTCCTTTTGGCAATTCAGAAAATTTTCCACTCGTGTTTGCTCTCTCAATTGATAATATAAGTTTATCAATATCTTCACCATATACTGATAATGCATTCTTTTGTGATGCGTTAATAACTTTTAACTGTTTTTGTATATTTTCTACAAATAAAAATAATATACATATACATATATATATTATTTATTAGTACTTTTTAAAAAATAGTGTGTTATTGCAGAAAATTGGCTATTTATATCTTATACCTCATGCGTAACATTCATAAAATAGGTACAAATTCTAAGAATAATAGATAAAATAGAAAAATAAAACAAAGAAATATGCATAGTTATGGTAAACAGTTTTGAGAGGAACAGGTCCTTTGCAATTTTCTAGTCAGGTAGGTACGTTTTTGAACCCTTCATATACGCTTTGATCCTTAATAACTTCATAACGGATTGCGATATCGAATTCAAATTTTTTTTGTTTGATAGTGCACACCATAGGCCAAAATTTAAAATAATAAAATTTTTTTTGGTAGTGAATTTTTTTTTCAGGAACCCAATTTCTCAAAACATGTTTTTTTAAAAAAATTTGTGAATTTTGAATTTATTACTTTTTCTTGGCCAGAAGCATGTTTTAAAACACATGTTGTAGCATATGAAAAGAAAGGTAATTTTGTTACCTTTAATTTGCAAAAAGAAAAATTGTAATATACAGGGTGTAAAAAAAGTAACACGTGTTTTTGTGTTCAAAGGTCTTACAAAAATTTAAAAATTCAAAACGCCCTCTAACGTCGAAATCAGGCTTGACATAAATTTTTGCTAGTACAATATTTTTCATGAAACACATCAAAGAATCGCATGGTACTAATATTCTTATATTGAATAGAATCACCCTGTATTTATATATATATATGAATGGAGCAAATTTACAAGCATTTATTTTTTATGAAATATTTTCAATGCAACGCTCAGCGAAATTGGAATTTATCTGTCTTTCGTTCCTTTTCTTACACGACATTAGATGTCTGCGTCACTTTCTAATTGAAATTGAAATTGCTAAAGTAAAGTGAAATTAGGTTCTATTTCTAATTTCAATTTCACTTAACAAAAGCTATAAATTTAATTACAAAAATGTTGTTAGAAAATTGACCAACAGATGAAAACTTTCAAAAAATGCAAGAATTTCCCTAAAATTCCTTTAAATACCTACTTAAAAATGGACAAATTCAGTTGAGAATTTGAAAATTTGAGTTTCAAATGTCAATTTAAACAAAATTTTAATATCAAATTTTCGAATTTCAAAATTAACTTAGCTTTGTATTTTGAACAGAATGCTTTTTCATAAAATTTCACTTTCACTTAGCGTTACATTGAGAATGTTCCTTTACAGTTAAATATTTTGAATATTCAATATTTTATATAAATGTATGTATAATTTGTATATACCTATAATACCCATACATACCATTATTATGTGTAGTACGTTGTCGACGATTTTTTAATTCTTGGAATTTATTTTCATGTTGCTGTTTTGTAACTTCAATAAGATCATATTCACGTTTAAGATTAATTATCATTGCTTCGAGTTCTTTTAATTGAGCTTCGTATTCACATATTTTTCTTTCATTTTCCTCTTGTAATTCAATTATTTGTGACCTATTTGAAAATATGAATTATGTATAATTAACGTCATTCATTATATACTAACATTTTGATTAATGGCATTAATTTTAAAATTACTTACGAATTTGATCTATCCGAAATTGTTTCTTTCAATGTCTTTATTTGTTGTTCATAATTATAAATTCTATCTTTTATTTTTTGACAATTACGTTCTTCAATTTGTAATTTGTCCACTTCCTTTTCATATTCAGTTTTTAAATTTTTTAATTTCTGTGATTCCTTATGGTGTGAATCAATTAATTTTTTTAGCTGTTCTTCAAGATTTCTTTAATTTTAATTTAAAAGAAAAAGAAATTATAAATAATAATATTCAATTTTATGAAACACGTAAATATATCTTACTGTATTTTTGTGTAATATTCATTTTCTATGGCATTTTTATTATTTACAATATTTTCATATTTTTTTTGTTCGTCTGATATACGTTCAATTTCTATTTTTAAATTTTCAACAATTTCTTCTTGTTGTATAAACGCCAGCCAAACTCTTTCAAGCTTATATTGCCCAAGATCAGTCTATGAATTTAGAAAAAAGAATTCAATGATTCAGAGACAATTTTTTTTCAAATTATATATACTATTATTTTATATTACAAATAATTACCCTCAGATTATCAGCTGAACGAAGAGAATTGTATTTCTCTTGTAATGTTAATACTTCTTTTTCCAATACTTCTAATTGCTTAAAATATAAAATGAAAAATTCTTTAATTTTTAAATTCTTCGTTTTTTTTTTTTTTAATTATGTATTAAATTTAATATTTTACCTTTTTCATGTAATTCAAATGAAGTTTGTAATCCTTTGCAATATTTTTGCATTGATCCAATTTATCTTGTATTGTCTCAATTTGTGTTGCTCTCAAAAATAATTGATAATTTTTACTTGGATCTAAGCTAAAATATCAAAAATAATAAAAATAGATACACATGTAGGTAGGAATATACATGCAAATAAAATATTTATATTTACTTTCTTAGAAAGCTTCTAGCATTATCCTGATTTAATACAACGACTGGATTATCAATTTGTATATTAAGATAAAATAAAATTTTGTGTAATTGTTCACAAGTTTTATAAATGATTCTTCCATTTGAATTTTTTATCTTATATTGTGATGTACCATTTATATTAATATGTCGTACAACTGTTATTTTATCACCAAATGTTTCATGATCGTATGCATCTGAAGTATTATTCGCTATATCAATTTCGATTGTTGCTGCATTTTCACCATTTCTTATTAACTCTAAAAATATTGAAATAAGTCAATAATAATAACAATAATCTTTTTTGAATCTTAATTTATAATTATTTTAACGCACGTTTAATATTTGTACTGCGATTTGTGATACGTGCATTTGAACCTAACCCGACAACTAATGCCGCTAATATAGCACTTTTTCCACTGCCATTATTACCAATTATCACATTAATATATTTGTTAAAATTTACAACAAGATTCTTATGGCACATGAAATTAATTAATTTCATTCGTATTAATTTTCCACATTTCTCCACTTCTTTTTCCGATGTATTCTGTGAACATGACTATTTCGAATGAAAAACAAAAATTAATAGATTTACAATTCATAAATTATATTGTATTATTATTCAAAATTTATAATTAGCTACTTCTTGTGATGCGCATAATTTTTTCGAAGATGACGCCGTAGGTGCTTCATCTAAACTTCGTTTTTTAGGCATTTTTTTTAAAGGTTTAGTATGTATGACAGGATCAGAACAAAAGAAATTAAACAAACTTTCAATATTTTATTTTTTATCAAGATACATTAAACAGAATTATATGTATGATAATAATTAGTTATTTAATTATTCATATTTAACTTTATTTATTATATCACTTTTATTAGTCATGGAGAAGTAAAATTCCACTTCAACAAATTACCGTTGCCGACTTGAAATATGAATTATTATTTATTGAATTATCAAATTTGCCTTGCTATTCTATTATATGTATTTATAATATTATATATTTATATAATATATATGTATGTATGTAAATATGTAAAGTTTGATATTCTATCATATTCTGCAAACTTTCACCATTTCACTTCACCTTTCATTTCATATAAAATTTTGACAGCAATCAATTGTTTTACGTTGTGTACGATTGTGAATTAAGTTAAGTCTAGTACGCTGATTGCGAATTCAGATTCGAAAAATATTCTATTTAGCCAAGATACACACACTATAGTGTGTATATCTTGCTATTTAGCTTCCTTTCATCATATGTTCATGTAGAGCATAGAGACATTTTGTCATATTTATTAACATTTTTCTTGGATATGGTGATTAATTTAAATTTTTCGATGACAAATTGATTTAAACTGAACCGACATATCGTATTGTCAAAAATTTGGGTCGAAAAAAATAAAATTTTATTTAATTTGTGTTTGAAAAATATAAAAAATGTCTCCATAAACAAAGAATGACATCTATTATTCAATGGCAGAAGCAACGTTTTTATAATTTTCAGGTATGTTTTCAGGTAGGTGCGTAATAATAAACCTGAAAAATTTTATTCCATGAATGTGTCTGAACTCAGACCACTTTTTTTACTTTGTTTTATATGAGGATCTGATCTGAATTCAGGTTTATCAACCATCCTTCAAGTTTTGAAGTTATACCGTCATCAAAAGAAGTTGAAAAAAAGTTGATTTTAAAAAAACACGAAATATAGAGATCGAGAATCGCTAGTCCAATCAAAGTGAAATAAACTGACGAATAGAACAGGAAGTTCTCTTTCAAATGGTATATTAACTAATCCGATCCAAGATCATGATCTGGAGAAATAATGGTTTTTGTAAAACACGCCATTTTGGACCAAACATTTTAAAATGTTATTTTTTAAATGAAGAATGTGTTTTAGAATTAAAGAATTAAATCAAAAATGTTCAATAGAACTAGAATAGAATAGAACTTAAACCAAATAAAAAACTAAAAAAAATGTAATTTGAATTTCAATTACTTATAATAATGTAAAATTTATACATACTCGTACTTTATGTAACACACATGATTAAAATATTATCTTAGAAAAAATGAATAAAAATTAAAATTCAACTGTATATAAAAAATATTTTCGCTGACTGTGACGTTCTGCTCTCTAAGATAATCTAAAGAACATACCTATCTGTTCTCTATTTATCTTGGGTGATTGTATTATCAAAAATTCAGATCGAAAAAAATAAAATTATGTATATACCTATTTAATTTTAGAATGAAGAATATAACAAAAAGTCCCCGCAAACAAAGATCGACATCTATCATACAATGGCAGAAACAGCGTTTTTTATACTTTTCAGGCACAAATTAAATAAAATTTTATTTTTTTCGATCTGAATTTTTGGCAATATTATATTTTATATTATAGAGAATTTTATAAGTTAAAATAAGAATTTTGACAAAAATTTTTAAATGCGATGAATTGTAACTGATAGGCTGATAGGGAGCTTTCCGACAAAAAGATATCAAGATTATCAAAAAAATTTGCGTCACAAGATAACAAGGACTATGTGGACTATATGGACAAATCACTTTCAGCAAAAATGTAAAAGCGGTATTACTGTATTTTAATTTTTTGGTGGTATCCATACTTTTAAGCAGTTGATAGTTGAATGAAATTGAACAATTTATTGTGAACTACTTTTATTTTAAATTGTAAATTATTAATTGTGAATCGAAACCTGTTAACCTTAAAATGTAAAATATCATTGCACATTCAGTTCATACTTCATATTCATATCATTATGCAAACGCAAAGAGCACTAGGTATGCTCCGATGGCGTCATATTGATTCCCCAATTTACTGTAAAATCATTATATAAGCTTTGTTCCAAATGATACAGCCAGCTGTAATTTTCTGTATGTTGATTATTAGAGTGGGGGAAATTATTTTTAAAATCACTGAAACGTGAGACCGTGAGAGCTTCTGAAATTCAAGAAGAAGACTTTAATATGACACTTTTGGTAGTTAATCGAAATATATTGTTAACGAACTATATTGCTTAACACATGTATCTATTTGGTAGTTGTTTAAATTTTTAGCAGTAAGAAGTGATAAATAATATATAAAATAAACTGTTTTGTACATACATAATAGAATCATTAAACGAAACCAAATTATTAAACAATGGAAGAAGATAGAAAAGGCAGAGTTAAGCTGCGATTCCACTTATTGACACTTTGTCAAATATTTGACCATATTTGATGTCATAGACGTGTAAACCCTTGTCAAATATTGTCAAAATGATGTATGACAAGTATGGCATCAAATATTTGTTGTCAAATATTTTGTTGTGTGTAAACTCCTGTTTTCATATTTGACATCAAACATTTTGTCAAATAAAATATTTGATAATTGGATGTCAAACAGTGTCAAACAACGTCATAGTTCTACCGCCTTTATACTACTTATTTTGATTTATATACATATTATTTTACTACTGTCCTGATTTAATTTAAAAATTTAATAAAATTTTGTTTAATAAAATTGAATTTTTTTTTTGTTCAAATTGGTGTTAATTGTGTTTGTAAAGCTGCGATTCCACTTATTGACACTTTGTCAAATATTTGACCATATTTGATGTCATAGACGTGTAAACCCTTGTCAAATATTGTCAAAATGATGTATGGCAAGTATGGCATCAAATATTTGTTGTCAAATATTTTGTTGTGTGTAAACTCCTGTTTTCATATTTGACATCAAACATTTTGTCAAATAAAATATTTGATAATTGGATGTCAAACAGTGTCAAACAACGTCATAGTTCCACCGCCTTTATACTACTTATTTTGATTTATATACATATTATTTTACTACTGTCTTGATTTAATTTAAAAATTTTATAAAATTTTGTTTAATAAAATTGAATTTTTTTTTTGTTCAAATTGGTGTTAATTTTATTTCAGATATTTATATCAGATTTATTTAAAAAAGAACAATATTCAGAAATAAAATTATATAATCTAATTCAAAATTCGTTTTAATTCACTTCACGACTGTCGTAACACATTATATTAAAATGTCGACTATGATGTCAAACAAAAAATTAACGCAATATGTCAAATAGTGTAAACCAACGTCATATAATGATGCCATATATTTACTTTGACACTCTCTTGGTCAAACTTTTTGACGTCAAATTGTTCTCTAGTGTAAACTCCCCGTGCCATATATTTGGCATTTCTTTGTCAAATATTTGACGAATTGTCAATAAATGGAATCGCAGCTTTAAATACCAGATTACACGGTCGTAGTATTAAAAAATGTAAATAATATCAAATAAATGGATTTATTATTATTATTATTTATGAGAAAAAATATTATATGTATTTCACATTAATAAATCTTACTTTTTTGATCGATATATTTTTTGACATATTTTTAATTAAAAAAAACAAAAACTTTTATTTATTATTATTATTAATTATTTTATTACTATTATTATTCCTTGTTATTTAATAGTAAAAAAAATTGAAATAAACTCTCTACAATTTAAATTCAAAAATTCAAATTATAAATTCAAAAATTTAAACAAAAGAGAAAGAAGAAGACATAATAAGTAAGATAAATCTAGCTGTAAAATTCTGTAATTTTCTTAAATTTCTTAAGAATTTTACAGAACAAATTGTATTGTAATTTTCTTAACTTTCTGTAAAATTCTTAAAGTTCTGTAAAATTCTGTATCAATTGGAACAGAGCTATAGTCATAATTAGTTTTCCTTTTTTCTAGTAAAATTTCACAATATAACACTTTTTAACGTTTTTTAAAACGTACTTTAGTCTCACACCAATATTAAAGTCTAAAATAGTATTTAGAGGGTCCAAGATAACTATATACAAAACACTTATACGACCAATGATTACGCATGGTGCAGAATGCTGGACATTATCAAATAGGAAGCAGACGTTATCAAATTGGCATGTTTTGAAAGGAAAATATTGAGAACAGTTTTTAGCGCAAAGAAGATTAGGGTAGGGGAATATAAAAGAAGAGCAAACTCCGAGATTTATGAATTGTATGACGACGTAGATATCATCATTTTTACCAGGATCGGAAGACTACGATGGATGGGACACATTACCAGAATGGAAATCGAAAACCCATGTAGAAAGATTTTGCATGGCAATGTTGGAAATAAGAGACCGAGAGGAAGGCCGAGAAATCGATGGTGGAATTCGGTGCGAGAGGACCTAAACAAACTGGAAATTGAAAACTGGAAGGCTTCATCTTTGGATAGAACGGGTTGGCGGATGGCGGCAGATTATTGATCATATAAGAGGCCAGGGTTCTTTTAAGGTATGTAGTGCCGTAGAAGAAGAAGAAGAACACTTTTTAACACAAAATACTTTAAAATATTTTTTAATATCATAATTTATCAAATTGAATGAAAGTCATTATTCACTTTAGTTAATAGCAGAATTAGTGATAACAATTATAATAAATATTCACGATCAAACACTACGATTATAATCATTAACGATATAAAGTATTTAATGATATTGTAGTTCCGGTATTAAGTAATCCAAATACAATCTGAATCAACTATGAAACCAAAAAAAGAACCAAAACATACCTAGTATTCATTATATTAAAATTTTATTATGTTCAGATTCACAATCACAATTCACAATCACAACACAATTTGCAATTCCATTCAACTCACATGTCACATGCTCTATCTCTATATTCATTTTCATTCATATTCTGATTTCTGAAATCTGAAGTCTGAACCTCCTAATCCTCGTACACAAAGTAATTGTTTTTGTTAATTGTTATTAAATGTTGGTAATTGGTAATTGCTAATTATAAATAACTGAATTAATTTAGATAAACTTGGAAGTTTAGAATAAAAAAATTTTATTAGTAAATATTAAAAATTAAAAAGAAGAAATTTAATTAAATTGAACGATTTTAAAGAAAATTATAAAAAGAAGTACAATCTCATTGTTATTTATGGTTATGAATGGTTGGTTAATAGTTTGGTTAGTTTGGTATCATGGTTTGGTATTGGTATGAAAATTGAAAAGTATATTGACATAAGTTTTGAGTGCACTTGTATTAAGCAAGATATAGAAAGAGAAAAAGTATATACATATCTTGAGCTTGACTTGTAATTTTTGTTTGGTATGATATGATTATGATATGATATACATACATAGTCATAGGTATATGTATGCTATTGTGAAATTAGTGATCTGATATATGAAATATCAATTCAATATAATGCATAACGAGCGAAGCGCAAGCAATAGCTGGGTGCTGGACTTATGGCGTGGTATGGTGTGGTAATTTAATCCGTATAGAGTACAGTACAGTTTACTTTACAGGATTTACAGTACCAATACCAACCAATACAATCATTGAACAAAAAGAAATAAGCTAAGCATGAACGTACATTAATAATTGTAAAAATTGAATGTGAATTAAATAAAAATTAATAAAATTTGTAATAATTTGAAATTGCTAAAATGGATATAAAAGAAGTTAAAGCGGTAATAAGAAGTTTAATTATATCTTGTCCACATGGGATGACAATTAAAAAATTGGGTATTGATTATCGGCAAATGGAAGGACAATGTTTACAATATACAGAATTCGGTTTTTCGACATTGGAAAGTTTTTTAAGATCAATTCCTGACACAGTAACGGTATGTACAATATATACAATGTACACATTTAATAAAAACTATTTATCTTTTGTAACATACACAATCTAATGATCGTCACCGCTTTCATTGAAGTTTAATGTTTAACAATTTAAATATAAATATGTACATATTTTAATTGTTTAGGTTAAAGGAACTGGTAGAGATGCTATGGTATTTGCTATTTGTTCCGAAAAAGCGAAACATATTAATGAAATGGTTTGTAAACAAAAGTCTGCAGCAAAAAACAGAAAAGCAATGGTTATCAAAGAAAAGTACATGCATAATTTTAAAATAGTTCAAAAATTCTAATCAAAATTTAATATATATATATATATATATTTTTATTTTTTTAAGCAAAACATTTACAAATACAACAACAGCAACAGGTGCTAAAACTACAACCAATACAACTGCTAATGTTTCAAATACGAATGTATTCAATTCAAAATTATCAGCTACTTCGGCACCTTTTATGCCGACTCAATATTCAAAAACAAAATCATATGGAAATAATTACAATTCCCCATTAATACCTAACTACAATTACTATCAACAATATTACAATCAGTTCAACCTATACAACCCCTATCAACAGTATTATTCATTGATGAATTCTTACAATATTCCTAAAACAAATTATGCAGATCCAATGTCAATTGTCAATGCTAACATAAATCAGTTGTTTAGTAATTATAAAACTAATTCCATTCCAACAGAAACAAACATTATTAATAAATCAATATCACAAAATAATGATAATCTAGCATCAAACTATTTAGGATTTGTGAATACCAATACCAGTGAATCAATATCACAAAATAATGATCATCAAGCGTCAAACTATTTAGAATTTCATAATATCAATACCAATGGATCAATATCACAAAATAATGATCATCAAGCATCAAACTCTATAGAATTTGTGAATTCTAATACCAAAGATGATGAAATTATAAATGAAGAAACAGATAAAATTTTATCATTAAAAAATGAATTGAAAGAGAGTCAAACTAAAATAGAATCTATATTCAAATATTATGAGCAAAAACAAAATGAAAATTTGATAGCAACAAATAATTCCTTAAATAATAATAGTTTCAGTGACACCAGCAGTAGTACATTAAAGGCACATTCGAAGCCAAAATCTATTGAAGAATTTTCAAATTATAGATTATGTAGTAATTTTGATAACAATGAATATGATGAAGAATTGTCACAAGATAGTTCCGAAGAAAATGATTCATTTTGTATGTCATCAATGAAAAAAACAATCGATGTATCTAGTATTGATTATGATCATTATGAAATAAAAGATAATATGAAAACTAAAAGAGATCACCTACAACAAATGCCATCGGAAAATAATACTTCTGAAATGCCACATAATAATCAAGTGAGGAAGAATGATGGAAATGAAAATGATATTGAAAATAATAATAGACAAATAAACAGTAATTCTTCTGATGCCATTCCTGATATAATTGAAGTATGAATAATCAAGTTACAATGAAGAAAAATTAATTAAAAATTGTTTTTTTTTCTTTTTTTTTCTATTATTGTTATTATTATTTCAGATGGATATTATTCAATTGATAGATTTTCCAAAGGATGTAGCCACACATAATGATAAAATTCCAGCATCAGAAATTCCAACTGAGATGATAGAAGCGTCTTCTTTCAGACTTTTTGTTTCGGAAGTATGTTTTTTTTTTCTTTTCATGAACTTTTTTTCAAAATTAATTTTTATTCGTTTTATAATTTTTTTTTTCATTTTTATTAAATTTTAGATTCATAATCCTTTTAAATTTTGGTTTCATTTCATAAACAGTTCTGAAAATGATTTAGATATCTTAATGCACGATATCGAGTAAGAAAATTGCATATTATCTTTACACTTCACAATATTATATGTAAATATGTATGTATTTTTTTTTTTTTTTTTATATATATATGTAGAAATACTTATATTGATTTACCTGACAAAGAACTATTAATGAGTCCTGCAAACATGAAGCCCGGCCAAATATGTGCTGCTATATATGCAAGATTATGGCATCGTGCTGAAATACTCGAAAGCCCAATCGACCATAAAGCAAAAGTATGAAAAATTTTTACAATTTTTATTTTTATTAAATTTTCATTTCATTTGATTTTAATCTAAAGTTGACAAAATAAAGTTTTACAACTTTGGAAACAGCCAAATTTTTAAATTTTATTTATTAATTTTTTTTATTTTTCTCATTATTTAATATAATATAGGTGTTTTTTATTGATTATGGAACTGTATCATATGTTGATATTAAACATATTAAATATTTATTAAAAGATTTTTGTAAATTACCACGACAATTATTTCGTGGTTGTCTATCACATATAAAGCCAGTTGATCATAGATGGTCAAGAAATGCAACAATAAGTTTCTTAGATATGACATCAGAAAAATTATTATATGGAAAAGTAACTGAAATTGATCATAAGGTAAAATGCATATGGTATACATAATAAATTAAATTATAATGTTCATGTTTTAAAATATTGCATTTACGTACCATACATAACACACACTCATGATGTGTAGTTATGTAGATTTTTTCTTCAGTTTCATAAATTAATTTTTTTTTAAAATGATTTTAGGAGAATGTCTGTTATTTGATTCTGATAGATACGAATGGAGAAAAAGATTTTCAAATAAACGAAGCATTATGTATTAAAGGACATGCACAGTATAATAAAGAATTTGAAACATATGTAATAGAAAAGGTAAATACAACCATATAATGTAAAATTTTAATTCATTTCTTTTTTAATTTTTTAATAAAAATTTTACATATTAATCAACATATAGCGACAAAGGGAAAAACATCATCAGGAAAAATATCCAACGTAATTTTATTTACTTATATCAAAAAATGTTTCACCCTTAATTACAATTTTTTTATTTTGTATTTATTCATTTAGTTTTAATATGTTAGAAATGGGTGGATATCCAAGTTTTACAGAAATCGGTGAATATCTAGCAAAAGGCATCGATTATGAAAAAATATCAGATGAAAATATTTTACCAGATGTCGGTGATGAAGATATTGTCGATTATACAAAAAAATTAATATGCTATTCAGAAGCAGATTCGCCATCTAAAATGAGTAGTAAGAATTCTGATTATAATGAATTTATTACAAATGCAACAGAAACAATGCCAGCATTAATATATTGTAATGATGACAACGAAGAGATAAATGCGAATATACCAAATAATAGTAATAAAATATATGAATCCTCATTATTATCGGCCGAAAGTAATTCAAATATGAGAACAATTTCGATTGATGAATTTATTGAAATGAATAAAGCAACAGCAAATATAAATTCAAATTTTGATGAAACTGAGAGTGTTAGAAATAATTTTATTTCTACTTCTAAAAATCTTACCAGTAATGATTATTATAGTGATACAATATCTGGATCTGAAACTACATATACTCGAAATTCGGATTATAATGAAACTAGTAGTAATAGAAATGATACAACGAGTAATAATAGTACAGTATCTGAATATTTTGAGAAAAATTTACGTGGACGAATTTTATTTAAACCATTAGTGCTTCCACAAAATATAAATTATCCCCTTTTTAATAGTAATCATATTCCAAATGAAAGAAATTCACGTCCACCACCAGGTTTTGAAAATCATCCATTGAGATATTATTATAATTAATACGGAGACCAATAATTATGAAATAATAATTATGAGAAAAGTTTTTGTAGTTATAAGCATTTTTTATTTTTGTTTAAATTGTAATTTTTCATTTTTTGGATTTTGTAGAATTTTAATGAAAATGTGATCTTAATGAAGTTTTAAATGAAGTACTTGAAATAATAATTTTTTTTTTTTTTTTTGGTTTATATTTTTTCTAAAAAAAAAATTATGGTAATATAAGTCTACGTATAACATGAATGACAAAGTTATATATTTTTAAATGAATGAATGAACTGTACAGTGAACTACAAACATTGTGAACTATAAAAGAAATACAGAAATATTATTATAAAGAAAATTTGTATTTTTTTAAATTACAAAAAAAATTCAATGTAAATGGAATCTCAACGTGTTCTAAAAATATAAGATTGAATAAAGGAAAAGGACCCAAATTGAATAAAGAATTATTTATTGTACACCAATGTTTACAAATATATTTTTATCAGAATATTTTAAATCACATTAATTTCCATGTGATTGAATAACAATTTATATTTGAGATTTTGTTTAGTGACTAAAAATAAAAAAGCAGTAAGATATGTACGATATTTTCATAATTGCTTTGAAATAAAGGCAACAATTCTGCTGGTACTGGTAGTGCTGTAGGAAAAGATACGAATGAATACATAAAGTAAAGAGAAAATAAGAGAGTTCTAAAACGATGGAACTGACGGTTAATTTGTTTTAAATTTTTTCTGTTTTCTGTCAGTTAATAAACAAAAATTTTAAACAATTTAACCGTCAATTCGTCGTTTCCTATTCTGTTTCACAAGTTTCCACTTAAGAACTTCGAACTCTCTTATTTTCTCTTTCTCCTATGCAATGCAAGCAAAAGTAGTAAATAAAATATAACAAAATTACATAAAGTAAAAATATAAATTTTTTTATGAAATTATAAGCAAATAGCAAAAGAAAGATTCACGAAAGAAGAACGATATTTACCAAGGCAATTGGAACACTATATATAATATAGGTAATATGCACCCCTATGCTGACAGTCGAGTCGTGTGACTGCGAAATTCCGTTGTCGTTGTCGTCTCGATTTTTATTCCGTATGCTGACAGTCGTGTGATGTGACTGTAATAATTTGTCGTTTTTATTCGAGTCTCGAATAAGAAATTGTCATTTTGTTTGAATTTGAATATTTAAAATAGAATATTTAAATAAAAAATAAAATATTTTTATTAAATGTTTTATTAAATTTATAATTAATAAGAAATAAATAAAATTAAAAAATATATAAATAAAAATGTTTAGTTGAAACTGTTCAACTTTAATCATATAATATTTAGTATAAAAAAATTTAATAATAAACAAATATTATAAAACTAAAATGTTTAAATATTATCAAAAAAAAAGTAAATTAATTTATTTTTATGTATAATTAATAAAAATTTTACTTAAACTTTTGGATTTTCCATACTTATTTTTGTTGTCACTTCACTTCAAGGTACCGACTAAAAGTGACAATAAAACGACTACAAATACGACTGTCAGCATACAAGATACGACTGTTGTCTTGTCGTATTGAATCGAGATTTGAAGTAAATACGACTGTCAGCATACCAACTTCCAAGTCTCGTCTCAGGTGAGAGAAAATACGACTGTCAGCATAGGGCTCGGTAATGTAATATCAATTGAAACTGACATGCTGACAACCGCTATTGAAACGTGAAATGACCTCATATTGTAAGGTAAGATCGGAGATCGTATGGCCAAAGTGTATATATGTATATACCAAGTGGAAAATCTCAATATAAAATATTTTTTAATTTTCAATCACTGATCATCCACTAACAAGATGTGACACTCTTTTTTTTTTTTAAATTTACCAACACACATAAATATTTAAAAATAATTAAAAAATTAAAATTCAATTTACAAAAACAGTACAGAATTAATGTACTTATTTCAAATCCATATTTCCTTATAAACCGCCGTGATGAAGAAAAGATACAAAACAATATATAAATGTGAGCAATACAATCATATTGTACATGTATACGATTTTTTCATAATGCATTTTTAAAGGCGATCTGGAACTTTTTCACTGTGTTAGTACTGGTTAGTTAGACAATGTAAATCATAGGGAAAGTTGAAACTGATACGCAGATGTTTACATTTTTTCATAATGTATTTTTAAAGGCGATCTGGAACTTTTTTTTTGACTACCTGAAGCGTCATTATATCAAGATATAAGGTGATTCATATAATTTCTGAGATTTTTGAAGACAAGAAAAAGCTTATTTAGTTAAGGTATATATTAGAGTAAGAATTTATTTTATAATTAAGAAATTTAACAAAAATGTAAAAACATTTGATAGCAAACAAAAAACTTGTGTAATGCAAAAAAGTGTAATGCATTTATAATTAATTTTGTTCATTTTAGATAAAAAATTTTTAATAACAAAATTTGTACTTTTTTAATGAGTATACCCTGTAATAATGTTACATTTTTTAAAACGGTTGGTGTTTCAGTTCCATTTCTTTTGTCTCTTTTTTGTACAAAGGCTCTTAATTACTATCGATTTTTAGCAAAACCGTTAAGGCCGAATGAATAACGGGACAAAGGTCATGGGAAATTTTTGCTAGCAAGTGCTCAGTGTCTTTTCTGTATGAATGTAGATTTACTTTCAGATTGTTTTCAATGAACTCGAAATTTTTAACACAAATACACTGACAGCTACGAAAAAATAGACAAAATCAAATCAGGATTAAAGAAGTAGTTAAAACAAGAAAGAAATAATTAAGAAGCCACCCCTTTTTATAAAATTGAGTACGTAAAAAACAACACAATCAAAAATTCACTCTAAAAAACAACTCAAACAACAACAACAAAATCACGCACGTGTATATTGCCATGCGTTCGGTAATGTCGAAAATATTGTCAATTGATGGATTGAATGATTGAAATGACTAATGTCAAAAGACACTTGATTTTTGTTTGATCAAACATGCAGTCTGCGCAGTTGACATTAAAAAACGGATTGAAAAAATAAATATAAATTAGAGTGATTTTTAAATTAAAGTGAAATAATGGAGAAAGTGAATTTATATAAATTTATATAAATTATGATTAATGAAAACAAAATGTGAAATAATAACGAGCAAAACTATTTAACAGAACAAAACAAAACAAAATCTTTGTTTTCAATTAGTTTTTTTACTTTCTACTATAGCCTAGACACACACGTTGATGTTTGTAGATTGCAGCATATACTTATCACCTGCGTTATCTGCGTGGCTTTTATCAAAAATTTGATTCTGTCGATTTTACCGAACGTATGATCTTTGCAATCTGCATTACCGAACTTTCGACATTTGTCATCTGCTATGCAGTTGACATTACCGAACGCATGGTTGTATTTACCGTCAAATTATCACGGAGGCTATTATCATACATATGTTAAAAGAACAACGAATAAAAAAGTTGAAGCGAAATAGACTTCGTATGTGAATCAAATAAGATTGCTTTCAACTACCATTAGTGCATATCACGGAGGCTATTAAAAACTAATGTAAAAAAAAATGTAAGCAGAGAGAATTTTGCATTATTGTGATGTCGGTGATATAGAAAATGAGAAGTTTGATAGGTGTTTGATAGTATGTGTACTTTTTATTTTATTTTTTCATGTACATATTTTTACCAAAGTAAATAAAGGTAAACCAGGTAACAAATCTCAGCTATTAAGCTAAATAGAATGGGAGATCCGAGAAAAAAGTAGTTCAAATATACATGTTTATCAAATATTGTCAGCAATTCTCACAGCAACAACAATTTTCTTAAAGTCTGAAAAGCACTTTACCTGTCAATTCCCAAATTACTATATTTATAATGTAAAAATGTGTACATGAAAAAATAAGATAAAAAGTACACATACTAACAAACTTCTCATTTTCTATATCACCGACATCACAATAATGCAAAATCTCTCTTCTTACATTTTTTTTTACGTTAGTTTTTAATAGCCTTCGTGATATGCACTAGTGGTAGTTGAAAATATTCTTATTTGATTCACATACGAAGTCTATTTCGCTTCAACTTTTTATTCGTTGTTCTTCTAACATATGTATGATAATAGCCTCCGTGATAATTTGACGGTAAATACACGTACTGGTAATGTACACGTGCTTGATGTTGTTGTTGTTGTTTGAGTTGTTTTTTAGAGTGAATTTTTGATTGTGTTTACGTACTCAATTTTATAAAAAGGGGTGGCTTCTTAGTCATTTCTTTCTTGTTTCAACAACTTTGTCTTTAGTCTTTATTTGATTTTGTCTATTTTTTCGTAGCTGTCAGTGTATTTGTGTTAAAAATTTCGAGGTCATTGAAAATTAAAAAATATTTTATATTGAGATTTTCCACTTTATATATATACACTTTGTTTTTACATTATAAATATGTAATTTGGGAATGACAGATAAAGTGCTTTTCAGACTTTAAGAAAATTGTTATTGCTGTGAGAATTGCTGACAATATTTGATAGATAGATATGTATATTTGAACTACTTTTTTCTCGGATCTCCCATTCTATTTAGCTGAATAGCTGAAATTAGTTACTTGGTCACCTATATTTACTTTGGTATGGCCCCGCCATACAAAATTTATATGAACGATTGCCGATTGTTCAAGGTATATAGATAAAGATATCTTATATACCTTCTTGGTCTAGAGTCATAGAATATAGACATAAAGAAAAGACAGTTCATATAAATTATTTTTCAATTTTCAAATTTTTTCTCACAAATACAATGACACTTTGCTAAAAGTAGACAGAAAATCAAAATTAGACCTAAAAATTAGTTCGAAAGAGAAATGAAATTTTATTAGTATGTGTAAGCTCCCCCAATTTTAATTTATTTTTTATATAGCTTGCTATAGGGTATATGGGGCTAATAAAATTAACAGTATATATCAATGCGATTCAATAGCTCAACATTTAATATTTCATGCATAAAAAAATATACAGAAATTAATAAAATTATGAAATTAAATTATGAATTATGAAATACATAAATAATTCATATTATTTATGTATTTACATTTAATATTTATTCAAATTATTAATTTATTTTTCACCAATAAAAAATTTTTTTTAATAATTTTTTTTTAATTGTTTCTAAATATTATTAGATTTTTAATATATAATGAAATTATTTTAATTTTTAAACTACAAATTATAAGCATTTCACCTCACTTTCAATTAATTTCACTTCACAGTCTAAAATTATTTTACATTTAATATTCCTTTACCTCTACTTTGCCATAAACTACCTGGAATGATGTCATAACATCTGGTTAAAACTGAGCACATGGTGTAAAAACACGTGTAAAATGTAACAGAAAAAAAAGTGACCGGCCATCTTTAACATGCGTTAGTAAGAGAAATTATATACAAGTTAAAACGAAATATCCTCTGTATGTGAATAAAAGAAGTAATGGCAAAAACAAAAAGAAAAAATAAAAGTGTCTTACTATCTAAATCTATGTGGAAAAAAAACGCAATACATTGAAGAAATTATGTCAGTGATATGAAGTTGTTGGTGTGTGTTTTTTCTATCTTGTTTTAACACCTGCATATTTTTTATAAAGAAATTGGTCATAAAATATGGTCCCTTTTAGATAAAGGGCTGAATTTTTTACTGAATTGATTTTTTTATTTTATTGTTTTTAACATTATATATTTGTACTGTTTTTTTACATTATTTTTTGAATTTATATACGCTGAATCGAGCTGTGTCCGTACATTGTGAGTTAGTGTACGATGCTAGAGTGTTCAATTTTTCAATTGTAGTTAAGCGGTGATTACAATGTTTTCGTTTCGTTTCATCAAGCTGAAACGAAAAGAAGTGTAGCTAATGATTACATTACAATGTATTCGTTTCGTCTTGTATGAAAAATAAAAGCAAAGTAGAATAGTGTGGGTACCCAAGTCAAGTAAATTATAGTTTATGTCATTTCGATTTTTATTCGGAAAATATTAAAATTCATATGAACTTTTCGTTTCGTTTCGTCTCGATTCAGCACATTGTAATCGCTCCCATTTGTTTTACGTATAATTAAATTTGACAGTTAGCCGAAACGAAACGAAAGCATTGTAACACCGCTTTAGAGTGGAGTGTTCAATTCCTTGAATTTGAAGGAAATAGGAAAAAGGAAACAAACGGTGTACTTACATACACACACTATCAGATTTGCCTTCTACAAATGCATACACACACACACGCGCACACAAGCGTACTCTCTCATATTTGCCGATATACGTGTAGTGTATATGTATGCCTGTATAGAAAATACTTAATGCACACACTGTTAGATTTACCTTCTACAAATGCACATACACACGCATATATACGCACATACAAAAAATATCATATATTTGACTTCTACAAATACACATACTCACATACATACACGTGCACACGAACATAAAATTGCAAAATTCAGTATTAATAAAATTACTTCTCAGCAGGACATTTTCCTTTTTCATCAGGATCAAAGTAATGAATGAAAAATCTTGCTCATGGTGTCCTTTTTGATTTGCAAAAAAATTTGAACCGATTATCCCTACTCGTTTCTGAGAAATTGTCAAAAATGTAAAAATAGCCAAAAATCACAAAATGTCCTTTATTATCCTTCTACTAGGAGTTTTTGAAAGTTTTTTTTTTTTAGAATATAGAGCATCTTAAGACGCATCTTTTGAGCTGTAAAACATACCTGCATCATGTACCGTTACAGAGATATTGCTAAAATAAGAATTTTGACAAAAAATTTTAAATGCGAATTGTGACCGATAGAGGGCTTTCCGACAAAAAATATTAGAGTTCTGTGCTTTGCGTCACAAGGACTATCTGTGGTCAAAATTTCAAGAGGATCAGAGGGAACACCTATTCGGAACTCCAGCCTCACTAACATTAATTTCGTATATTTGAAAAATGACGGTGACGGTGAACCATATTCAGGCTCTTAATTTTGTATGTTTGAAAAATGACGGTGACGGTTACGGTGAACCATATTCCTGCTCTTAAAGAATTATGTGAATTTATTTCTAATTTAATGATATTACATATTACTACCTATAGTATAGTAGTCATAGTTCAGCAGCAAGCAGCAACTGAAAGAAAATCTTCAGAATTGTCAATAATAAAAACAAAATTATGTAATAAACTGTCATTCAATACAATTGATAATATTATGTCACCGAAAGAATTGATTAAAAAATATTTTAAAATAAAATTTATTTATTTCTCTATGGTTATAGCAGTATGACTAATCTGTCATAAGACAAATATTATGTAGTCAAAGGAGACTTTAAGTGAACTTTAAAAAGAATGGTTTTATTTTATACTACAAATGATTTTTATTTTTTATGATGCACCGTTTTATATATTTAACTTATCAATTTTAGTAATTACATGCTAGTTTCAAAAATTAGAAATATTACACAAATGTTTTGAAAAATTGTGTATAAGTACAGAATATTTGAATCTTTTTGTAACTGAAATATGAAAAATTTTGTTGTTATTGTTTATATTATAATTCTCAATAAAAATCCTAAAAAATAATGCACAGATTTCTTTTTTAAAAATAACTTTCACAATAGTAAATGTTGGTTCCTTTTTATCTTATATGGATCTTTTTAAAGATAATTTTGGTGCTTTAAATTTTTACTTGGTGGCAATGCTGATTGTGATTTGTGAATCAAAGACGAAGTCGAATCGACGCTCTAGGCTCTACGACTACGACACGGCGATTACTTTCTCTACTACTAAAGAAAAGAGTAAAGACAGACAGACAGAATCATTATTCATCATCACTCACCCACCATATATAATATATTAGATTTTAACTTTTTTATGTTTTGATATTAATTTCAATTTGCGTTTTAAATAATTTAATTTTCTTTGTTTGATTTTATTTTTGTGATTTGGACTGTACGTATACGTATATGAATTATAACATAAGTACATAAATTATAAATTTGTGATTTCATTTCGATATTTTTGTGATAGGTAGTTTATTTTTATTTTACGGAAAAATGAATATTCCAAAATTAACGATACCAGCATTTTGTTTACTACTTTTATTTGGTTTATCACAATGTCATAATAAAGGATTCTTCGAAGGAAAGGTAAGTAAAAAACCTACCAACCTACCTGTTTATTACTATCTGTATGTTATTTGCTTTGTTTTAATTTTCTTTGTAATAAAAAATTAATTTGGAATTTTAGTGTATTTACAAAATACATATAATGTGATATAATGTATACCTATATAAATTTACAGAGATAAAAATTGATAATTGTTCAAAATACCTATAAAAAAGGGAAAAAAATGAATTTTTAAAATCTGAATCTTATAGTTTTAGTGATTTTCATTGTAGACATTTTATGTGAATAAATCTTAAATAAATTAAATTTTTTGTTAATCAATATTTTTAGGCATACATTCATAGACTTGAAGAAAATGATGAAAATCTTCAAATAAATGATGAAGAATTTCATCCATTAAATTCACATACATTTCAACTTTCAAAATTGCCTGAACCAAAAATACAGCATCTATTTGAAAAATTCAAAACAAAATATAATAAAAAATATGAAAATACATTTGAACATCAATTACGTTATACAATATTTAAAAAGAATTTAGTTAAAATCGATGAATTAAATAAATATGAACAGGGTACAGGAAAATATGGTATAACAGATTTTGCTGATTTAACATCAGACGAATATCATAGACGTACTGGACTTTTACACAATAAAACAAAAATTGATAGTAATTCAATACCTAATCCTATAGCTGATATACCAGATGATATTGAATTACCAATATCATTTGATTGGAGAGATAAAAATGCAGTATCAGAGGTACATACATACATAATATGAGGGAAAGTTATTACATACATAATTATGACGGTTAATATTTTTATTTTCTTTAGGTAAAAAATCAAGGATATTGTGGATCATGCTGGGCATTTAGTGCTACAGGTAATATTGAAGGTTTACATGCTATTAAAACTGGAATATTAGAGGAATATTCTGAACAAGAACTATTAGATTGCGATACAGATGATTCAGCATGTGGTGGTGGAGAACTAGATACAGCATTCAAGTATGTATTTACACAGTATCAATACATACTTTACGCAAGCATAAACATATTCAACACACACACACACACATATATATATATATATATATATATATTTTTTTTTTTTTTTGTAGATCAATTGAAAAAATTGGTGGTTTAGAATTAGAATCTGTGTATCCATATAAAGGTAAAAAGGACAGATGCGCATTTAATAAAACATTATCTCATGTTAAAGTAAAAGGTGCAGTTGATTTACCAAAAGATGAAACAGCAATGGCTAAATGGCTTGTTGCAAACGGTCCAATTTCAATTGGTAAGTACTACTAGTTACTAGTTACTTGAATAGTTTCAGATTAATTGAAAAACAATTACATGCAAGAGATTAATCAGAATGAAAATTTCATACTTATGAGCAACAAGTAGCCAGAATCAAACATGATATGAAAATGTAAACTTATTTCAAGTTACTTGATTCTGCCCACTTGTAATTTTGGAATATCATACTCAAAATTTACATAAAATGTTAAGAGAAAAATCCCAATTCATCTATGTTACTCGTATGTAAATAAAATTTTATAAATTCTTTAATTATTATTCACACAGGTATAAATGCAAATGCTATGCAATTTTATCGAGGTGGTATATCACATCCATGGAAATTTCTGTGCAGTAAAAGTAGTTTAGATCATGGTGTACTAATTGTCGGTTACGGTAAAGCTGAATATCCTGCATTCAATAAAACATTACCATATTGGATAATAAAAAATTCTTGGGGTAAAAAATGGGGTGAACAAGGATATTATAGAATTTATAGAGGTGATAATTCATGCGGTGTTCGTGAATCGGCATCATCAGCTGTACTTGATTTATAATAATATTTAATTGATAGAAAATTTGAACATATTATGATTTATTACAAATTATGAAATCAATTAAACAATTTAGAATATAAATTTCGAATACATACGTTTATAAATATATACTCATATTTTTTTTAACAATAAACAATTAAAATAATAATGGTTGTAATTTGAATTATACTCTGACATTTTAACTTTGTTAATAAAATGCAAAATATATTTCTTTTTACAAAAAAGAAAAATCGTATTTTTAATTTTATTTCAGTTCACTTCCGGATATTTGTTGAAGCTTGAAACAAAAGAAAAGATATAAATCTTGTAAAGAAAAATGTCATTTAAAACAAAAACAATGAAAATGTACATTAGAGACATCATAGGATGGTATTTTTCTTTAAATTGAGAATTTTCATTATTTATATGTTGCATACAAATGGTCATCCATTCCATCGGTATACTGAAAAATAGGAATGAATGTAATCATATGTCGCGCAGTGTACATACCAGTTTATAACCTACAACAAAAGAACAATGAAAAATTTTTGAAAGCAAATCATTTTCTTCCTGTTTTCATTTAATGTATTCATTTCCGTTAAATGAAACAAAGTTAACAATATAATTAATTACATAATTAGTCTTATTATAGTTTGTATTAAGTCTCAAAAAATGTATCCTTTAAAATTTAGAAATAGGAAAGTCACAAGGACTCAAAATTGGAGAATATGATCATGGTGGTTCTGGCAGCAGCTCATATCATAATTATACAAATTTGGTTGTTGAAATCGCTAATTTATGAGCTAATGTGTTATCATGATTAAAATTAAACACAAACATGGTACATATTTTGCAATAAAATTTCTCATATTTACTCATTTCATAATTTAGAGTCATTCACAATCACTTTAAAATACATGCAAAATTACTCTTAATTTGGTGTGGAAATTTGTTTATTACGTTACTGTTTTAGGAAGTTGTGAGGTTTGCGTATTTATGAAAACACTATTCATAATGCATGTATGTTTTTTTTTTTACTATATTTCTAAAAAATCAGAAACCTGCTTTATATATCGTTTTAGTATTTACTTATTACTTCTTAAATTACTATTTGAACGCTGTTTAGTCATACTACATTGATGCTTTTTTATTGAGGGAAATTCATAGGTATTATGCTTCCAATTATGTAGACCCTCTAATAATAACGGTGATGATTTTACACGTTGTCTCATCAATTCCATGTTTAATTCATGTTCACGTTTTAAGCATTTCTCTTCAATTTTTCTTTGGGCCAATCTTGCTAATATATCATCTACACCTTTTTTGCTATATGAAATAATCGAATCATCCGTGAATCCGAATATGAAATTAAAAAAAATATAAAAAATGAAATAAATAAATAGAAAATTATCTTTAATCTCATACAGACACACACTTTGTTTTTAATATTTTCCATGCTGAATTATTTTTAACATTCCATTCAGATTGTTTTGTTGTTGATATTTGTGATTTGGAACGTTTCGTTATGTTTTCACTGCTACAATCAACTCCATCATCTTGATTATCATCAATAACATTATAAATGTGATCGTCTAATTCTAGATCATTATATTTTTTTCTTATATATGATATTCTCAAATTTGCAGCCAAATTTAATCGTGGCGGTGGTACCATATTCATACTAAATATGAAAATATAATTTTTAATCACTTTAGAAATTGAAATGTATGTACATATTCATGAATTATTATTATTTACTTGTTTGTTTGGCGACTTGAACAAATCATCGTATTATTATTATTATTATTATTAATGGTGGTGAAATCATCATTCAAATTCATCACATTTTCAGTTGTTTCCTTATTATTTGTTGTTTTTGAAATTGATTTTCTGGAATCATCATACTTGAATTCTTGAAATCTTGATGATGATGGCGAATCTTTTTTAATAACATTCATCTCTGTACTGAATTTATTTTGATGTTGTAAACTATTACAAGATTATATAGAGGGATAAAGAATGAAAACCAAAAGAAAATGAAAATGTATATCAATTAAATATTATTCTTCTCATCATGAATATAACTAACGAACATACTTGGTGGTGGTTTTTTTACACTTTTTGGATGTTGATTTGAACTTTTTCTTCGACGTTTTCGATGATATACATAAAAGGGGAAAAGAAGGAGGAGGCGGTGGCAGTGGCAGTATTGGCATTGTCGTAAATGATGATGATCTGATCCGTTGAAAATTATCTAAATCAAAATAATCATCATCATGATTGTCGTTATCATGATTTATTTTTATTAAACATTGCTGATCATTATGATCACATATAAATGAATTACATTTAGATAACATTCTAAATGATTGTGTTGATGATGATATGCTTCTATGATTCGTTGATTCAAAAGCAGATGATTCTGAATGACGACGACGATCTAGTTGACAATCTTTTTGTTGTTTTTGCTTTTTCATTTTTTTCTTAGATTTTTTATGATCATTTCGTTTTGATAGTAAACATTTCTCTTTTAAATCACAGCATGTTCCACGTAATATTTGAATTTTTGTGTAAAAATCTTCTTCTGGTAAATGATACAATTCACTATAATCTGAAGAAGAATAAATACATAATCGTTATCGAAAAAGTTTGAAAACACGACTTACACACACATAAATTCATCGGTATAAATTTTAATACAATAATACTGTAATTGTATAACTTTACAATATTACTCACCTGGAATACTTTCATAAAAATCCACAACAGAATTTATTTCATCAGTCAGATTACAACATTTTTTGTTTCGTATTTCACATAAACTCTTCATAATTTTTTTTTTTAATTTTTACTTTTCACTCTCATTTATCACTAGAGACAAACAAAAAAAATTGTTTATTCATATTAAAATTGATACATATTTAAAAAAAAAAATTACTTATAGCTCTTCGAGTATGTAGTATCTAATAAGTAACTTTTATCCATAAGAATGTCTACAGAACACGACATGAACGTAAGTGAAAGAAACTGTGAAAACATGTAAGTAGTGATTATCGAACAAACAATAAATAAAATCAATAAACCGCGTCTAAAAGAATTCGTACGAATGTGTATATGTATGCATATTACATAAGTACGTAGTACGTACATGAAGCGGAAATTCTAATACGTAACTGTAATATTTACAACATTTTGTATGGTACTACCTTCAATATCAAAATTCCTGGAGTCTTCCCAAATATATTGCGTACATCTTTATTTAAGTATTACGGTTAAGCACTCTTGGTTTTGCATCATTGTATTTTATAATAAAATTACCCAATGTATCGACAAAAATTATCCTTCTTTTAAAAATGGACACTTATATTGTTTTATCAATAAATTTTGTGTTAACAAATTTTCCTATGCACGTCCAGTGATAATGCCAGCGTCACAGAAAAAATTATAAATGGATTCAAACAGTTGAGTTGAGCTGCAAGATATTGTACTGGATGTTTAGTCGTCGAGCTTTTTCAAAAATGCAAATGTGTTTGCCGGCTTTCGACATGGGTATAAACAAGATTTCTTTAGTGGCTTGGCTTGTATTATTGAAAAAGGTTTTTCAGTTAATAGACTGCAAAAATTCACTCGTCTTATAGGAAAATGGAGCAAAGCAATCGAAATTTTAACTTCACAACTGCATACAAGACAGTTAATGTTTGTGATTGCAGTCGTGATCGCCAAGTTTTGACTTTTGCAACTAACTATAATTTAATTTAATTTTCAATTTATTATAGAAGGGAAGGACAAATTAACAGCCTCTCTTCTGCCACCACTACGACCCGCCAGGGCCTTTGACGATACCAACTACAATTAATAAAATCATAAATACAAAAATATTAAATTTTGTAAAATTATTATTTTGGCTGAAAAATTGCAGTCGTGCACTTGCAACCACAATCGCAAGCTACATATTGTCAATAATTAAAGCTTGTAGCCGCAATTGAGATTTATCCCAAGATTTTAACATTTTCAAATTGTTGTTGCTGACATTATCACAGTGCACGTAAGACATTATAACCTCAGATATTTTTTTTAATTTCTTTTTCATTTTTGTTTTAAAATTTTTAATATTATTTTATTTTGTTTATGTTTTTTTGGTTTTTCTTTTTTCTTCTGCAAATCAAATGAAATAAAATTTTGTTTTTCTATTGAATAATTTCGTATTTTTTTTTTCATCATCATCGTCCTTTTTTTATCATAATTTTTCATTTATGTACAATTAAAAATTTTTTAAATGGGAAAAAACTCTAAAAAGAAATTATTAGACAAACATAATGTTCTTCTATCTATATAGCAACCGTTCGTTATACCACATATCATTATCATTTTGTTGTTGTTTGTTTACTTGCTTTTTTTAAATGATTTTTTTTTATGTTTTTGTTTTTTTTTTTATCTTGTTTTCCTATTTATATATGTATATTTATATATGTATCTATATATAATGTATGTAAGGTTTTTTTTTTAAAAATAAAAAAATTTAAAACTACCAAAACACATTTTCGTTTATCTGAATACAATGATTTCATTTCAATTTTTTTTTTGTTCTTTGTTTATACAATAAGCAATGTAGAATTATTTTATTTTATGTTTTTTAACTTATCATTTTTTATTTTCAGTTTTTTTTCTTATTTGTTTTTTTGTTTTTTAGTTTTTGATTTTTTTTTTTTTTTTTTTTGAAAGATGTGTTCATATTATTGTTTTTGTTATTTTCTAATACAACGACTTTTTTTTCCATTTTTTTTTGTTTTTTTGTGTATTTTTTAATTATATTAATTTTTTTTTCTTTTTTTAATTAATTATATATTAAATGTTATATTTATTCTTAAAATTATTTTATTTTATTTTTATTTTTTTGTTTTACTTTTTTGCTAGTTTTATAATTTTATTCATTTATATTTACCATATTTTTGTTTGTTTGTTTTTATTTATTTTTTTTGCTTTTTTTTTATAAATATTTATGCATCATCATCCACCTGTATAGATCACGCGTGCATCGTTATAATTTTTTAATTAAATTATTTTTGTTTTTTAATATTTTGTTTTTCAGTATTTTTTGCTACATTTTTTGCCCGTTTATTTTCACTTTTTTTTTGTTTGTCAATTATATGAGATAAGGTCAAACCATATTAATAATTATAATTAGTTTTTTTTCCTCCCTTCTTATCAAATTTTATATTTATATATATAATATTAAACACATATTTTTTTTTTTTACTTATTTTATTATTTTCAGTTTACTTCTTCTTCACATTATTATATTACTTTAATTAATTATTATTATTATTATTATTATTACTGATTTATTTAATTGTTTTATATTTTTAATAATTTGTTTTTTTTTTTTTACATTTAAATTAAATGTATTATATAAATTGGCCATTTCAAATAAGTTTTTTTTATATTCCTTACTTTTTTACATTTTTTTTTTGTTTTTTTTTATAACTTATGTGTAATGTTCTACATACATCGCATTATCTTCTTTGAATGTGATCTTAATTAAATAAAATATTTTTAATTTTTATATTTTATGTATATATATATATTTTTTCTTCATTTTTTTTTTGTTTTAAAATTTATTTATGAATTATTTTCACTTGTCATAATTTAATTAATTTTATTTATTTATAATAATAATTACATAATAATAATAATAATAATAATAATAATAATAATAATAATAATAATTTGTTACCACTTTTTACAATTATTTATTTATATATAAGAATTATACATTACTACAATTGTAAATTATCGAATTTATTAATTATAATTATTCTTATTACATATTTTTATAATATTTCAAATTATTATTTAATTTTACACATAATTATCCTCATATTTTTTATTATTATTATTATTATTTTTTTTAAATTTAATTCTCATGCTAAATGTATCTTATTTATTATAATATAACATACATACATATTTTTACTTATTTATTTATTTTTTTGTTCTGTATTTTTTTATTTTTTATTTTATTGAAAAATTTTGCATTTCAAATATGCACCATTTATTTTCTATTTATTCAATTGTTTATTTATTTTATTATTATTATTATAATAGTAATACATAATACAATATACATAGCTATTAATAATAATTTAATAACTGATTATATAAAATATTTTCATCTTAAAAAAATAAATAAAAATAAAATAATAATAAAAAATTAAAATTAATTACATGCATCATATTTTTTATGTTGTTGTTTTAATTATTAAATTATTTATTTTTTCATTTTATTTTTTAAATTAAATTTAATTTGATTTATTCGTGTATTTTTCAGTTTTCTCTTTTGTTAATATTTTTCCCTCTTTAAAATTGTTTACATATTTGTTTGTTTTTTATTTCATTTTTTTGTTTTCAAATAAATCTGATATTGTATATTATTATTATTATTTATTTATTTATAAATTTTTATTTTACTCCCTTGCACGAACTACTATATCAATCAATACAACATTCCATTTACTTATATACCTATATAGATCTACAAATATAATTATTATACATAATACATATAAATATATATTTCGGTATATAATATGTGTTAATTATTTAGATACATGTTATTCATTTGTGTATAACATCGCATTAGCAGTAGCCCTAGCCAGTAGGTGCTGGGTTTTGGTATAATATAGTACAGTTTACAGTACTATAATTTACTTTATGTCGCAATCGTCATAGTTTCGTTTCCTTTTTCGTTTCCGTGTTTAAACGATAATGTGATTCATTTTTTTTTAATTTTTTTATTTTGATTAATATGTACCATTTTACATGTACACTGATGTTTTTTTTTTCTTGATTGATTGAATGATTTTCACATATTTAACTTATATTTCAAACCAGTTAATTTATTTATTTGTTTATTCATTCATTTATTTTTTATTTTAAAATTTTTTCTGTTAATTACAATACAATTTTCTGGTATTACATTTATTGTTGTTATTGTTTGCTATTTGACGAATTTGTTGAGTCATAGGGTCATAGAGAGATTGAGAGAGAAAATTCAGAAACTTATCAACACCGTATTTGTACAATTAGTAATTTGATAAATTTCGAAATGTTATCAATTTATCATTCACAATGAAAACTGTTCAATGTTATGTTAAAATTATATATATAATAATTATTGTAGTAATAAACATTACAACTTTATAAGGTCAGCATAATTTTAAGTTCATTTCCCATGTATAAGTATGTTAAGAAATTTTGGTATCATGTGAATATGAATATTACTAATAGGTAAAACCAATCACAAAAAGTCAAATTAAAAATTTATGAAATTTGAATATACAAATAAGGTAAACGACATGATCTACTTTTTAAATATTAGTAATTAGAATTAGAACATTATGTAGTTAATAATATTATTGATTGATAAGAAATTTTGTACTATAAATAAGAAGTTAATTAATAAAAGTTTTCAGGTTTATTGTTAGCAGTGAATTAAGCCTTTTTATTACTCTTGTTGAGGCTGGCAAGAGCACTGTTCTTAACAATCTGAATGTCCAAGTAGTGAACTTGAACAACACTTGCTACCCTTTGATTGTGTCCAGGTGCTGCACCTGAATACAACTATTAGTGCATAGGTCCTGCACCTATACACATAATCTGTATAACCACGGCAATCAAAAGAGAGTGTCGTATTGAACAAAAACGAAGTCAAATTATTTCGAAACGTATTGTGAATGTATTAGTCATATGCTTATCACGTAAGTAAACAACGCATCTAAAATGTTGTTGATACTAAAGTTAAACAGTTGGTTGGATTGTACAGTATTAATCGTTAATATGAGTATGAAGACAATATTCATACTTCATTTTGAACTACATATGTATCGATAAATTTTCAAACTCTCACATTATATTATTATTATAAAACTTTTATTCCTTTTTTCTATTATTACATTCACTCATTTTTTCTATTAATTTTTTAATTAATACTCATATCGCTTAGTAGCGCGATGCTATACAGCTTCATTTCGACGCAATAGGTAGTAATCATCTTTTTGTTTTGTTGAATGCCACTTTTCTTTTTTCCTATTTATTCATTTTTTTTTTGTTTTTATTACAAATATTGACAAATATTTATACATATACAGTTCACATTTCTCATCATTTATGAAAACTGTACATTTTTTTTTATTGAAATAATCGATATCATCAGATTTTCATGTTAATTTGAAATCCAAAATGTGAATTTATTTTTGTTTTTCCCTACTTACTACTTAGAAGCTTCCACACATACACACTTTACAATCAGTTGTACATTTTCTTTATAAAATTGTACAATTAATTGCAGAATTTGTATTGTTGCCTCCTATAACTGTTCGGTCTAATTTAAAGAAAGTATGCCAACTGAATTTACAACATAAAAATTGGTATGCCGATCACGCCACGCTATATATACAACTGTGGGTGAGTTTCAAAACGCCTCAAACATGTGTTGTGATACGGCATCAAAACAGTCGTGATGCGAAGTTTTAAAACAGCATTAATGCTTCGCATCGATATTGCAGTTCTACAACTTTGACGTTTTGAAACGAATTTGTTGCTTTGTTTTGACAACAAGAAAAATGGTTCACTTCCTGCAGTACATAATTTTAAAATTTAATTAATTCATTATCTACACTAAATCAAAAAAGATGAAACAATTTTTTAATAAAATTAAACAATATCAGGATGACATATTTTATAGCCATTTTCGAATGACCAAAAACACCTTCAGTGTAAGTACTTGTATAATATAATACTCTCCATTTTTTTGGAATTTGTCATTAATATTAAAACACTACACATTAAAAATTCAATTTATCATCATAAAAGTACAAAATTTTTGTTTAAAACAGACAGACCTTTGGTCCCATACAACAAAATTCGTATAAAACTAAATTATTGAAATGCTAAACTGACAAAAAAAATCTATTCAAATTTATTTTGCATCATAAAAATTCTGGATGCGTAGATTGCTTGATAGATGCGTATCAGATGCATTAACAATGAGTTTTGAAACTGTAGATATTGTCATCGATTTAAGTGTTATCGTTTTGAAACTGTTGATTATGCATCGAGGCGGTCTTTAAACGTTTTGAAACTCACCCAGTTGTACAATCAGATTGACCTATGTATAGCCATACAATCCAATCAACTCTAGAATATCTACCAACTATCTACTAAATGATGTATGAGGACAAGTGATTTTAAATCCACAAATTGTATTTCATGAACATATTATGTGTATAAATTTGAGAAACAGGTTGGGTTCAAAAATTAATCATGATTTTGCAGTGTTGCCGAAGTGTTAACGCAACATTGATTATTTATGTTGGGATGCTGATTAATTTTATGACAATTTTAAAGTTTTGTTGACTTTTAAAATTTGACAAAATCAAAAATAAATCAAATATAAAAAATTAAAATTTAACTCACTGTTCATTGTTTTCTTTGTCCATGATAGTATTGATAAATGAAAATCAACTAAACGTCACGAATTTGAGATTATTCATTCATTGCAACATCAAAAATCATGATGCAAAAATGAACACATGATTTTAGTCATGATTACTTGTTGAACTGTTGACTTAAGTTTCTTTTGCAACACTAATGCAGTGTTGAATTTTTGAACCCACCCACAGTTGGCAAAATTTACAAAATTTAACTGTACAATTTTAAAAATATACAACTAATTACAGAGTGATATACATACCCATACGCATAAAATGTAGCAAATTCTACTATAGACTTTTGTTATATATAAAAAGTAAATTCTTTAAGCAAATGCTTAAATTGGTGGTATAGTACATATACACATATATGGTGTGCATAAATCATATTAATAAAATTTTTAGCAAATAATATACATATTCGAATTTCGAACTATAGTGTATAAAATTTACTATTCACAGTAATTATACATTAGCTTGAAATATAAATTGATTCGACTTGTCAGCTTCTTGAATTTAAATCTAATGAATGGGTTCCATCATAGACCTAAGTAACTATACATATTAACTATATATGTTACTTAGGTCTATGACTATTCTTCACCTAAAAAATTTATAAACATCAACATACATAACTTAAATGAATTGTAAGTTTTTTCTTTTAATTATTTACATTTTTGTTTTCTTTTTCTATTAAATCATGTCGATCACGTAGTTCGAGTCGAGTTTTCGATCTTCGAGTTTTCGAGTGTATAATTGTACTCGAAAAATTAATTTTTATACAGATTACAGGTTATGTCAATGTTATTAGTTTGTTATAATTTACAAAGTTTTGTGTTGTGATTGATTAGTCGCGATAAAAGTGATAAAAATGAGCCGCAAAGACAAATTGTAAGTTTTTAAAAATTATTTTTATGTATGGATGGAAGACGTGTGTATTTTAAAATGTGTTATTTTTTTACTGGTTATAAAGGTTTACGAATTCGGACCAGTTTAAGAAATTGGTAGAGTTAATGTAAGAGCATCCTGAAATTGCTAATCTCAATTTCACAATTAAATTAACCTATCTTAATACAAAACGACAAAAAATTTCCATACAAAAAAAAAATTTTTTTTTAACAGTTGGTACAACATTCGAGTAAAATTTTTCGAACTACGTGATCGGGAGAAAATTTCCACTCGAACTCGACTCGAAACTCTTCGAGTATTTCGACTCGAAATACGTGATCGACATGAATAACTTGTAATTGTAGAATATCCGTGACTTTTATGTAAATTTGAAAAACCGATCGAAATAAAATAAATTAAATTTACAATTATCCAAAATCCAACACAGCATTTGTTACATGTTTTTTTATTTTTTTGAATTTCTCACATACCACTCACTCACTCTCAGCACTTACGGCAAAAGAAGCAAGATCTATAGAAAAGAAAGTAACAAAAAGAGCAAAATAATGCTACATTGCTACTGCATTTTATGCATATGGGACCATGGTGGAGACTTTTTAAGAGAAAAATGTAAAAAGAAAATACTCATGACATGTTTTAATAAAAAATAAAATATTGTATATAACGTATATATTTATAATATATGTGTGTAGACATAATATTTATATACTTAAAAAATAAAAATAAAATAAAACACAAAAATATATGTAAATAATAAACCAGTTGATTAGCATTCAAATACATAATATATATTTATGTAAAATGTTATATATATATATGTATGTATATATATAGTATATGTCTATATTTATAATTTTATTTTTTTGTTTTTAATTTAAATATAATTCTCATATGAGATGTGCATGATAATTCTCATATAATATGTATGTACTTGATCTTATTTTTCTTTTAATTTTCATTCATGTTTTTTTTTTACTATTTTGCTCATAATAATTATAATTTATAATAATTAATTTTAATATCTTCCTTGTATTTGTTTTTTTTTTTTCAAATACGATCATACATATATTCATAAATGAATATCTAAAAAAAATTACATATTCCTGTTTTTTTTTTCTTTTTGTTTTTATTTTGATCTTTTTTTTTTACATATTACATAATATAGAAATTAATGTTTTTTTTATTTTCATTCATTCATCTTAATTCTCCCTTTTCATTATTCTCATATTATATTTTATTTATTTTTAATTTTTTAAATTGTTTTGTTTTTATTTAAATTACACATGGAAATTAGTAATATAATGTACTCTATTGTATTTCTAAGTTGTTTTTTTTTTTTTGTTTTCTTATTATTTATTATTTTTATTATTATTTATTTTCATCGCTTTTTACAATTACATAATAATATTACAATAAAAATTGATTAGTTTATTTTTTATTCTTTCTTAATATTTTTAAATTAATTATAATTAATTTAATAAAATAAAAATAATTAAAAAAAAATTGATTGAATTAATAATATGTTATAATTTTATACTCAACATCATTATATGTACTATTTAATTTATTATCCACAATCCACAAATTATCGCCGCATTTATTACATTCTTTCTTGATATTTTGTTCGTTTTATTTATTTTTTTTTTTGTTTGATTTTATCATTATCAAAAACAATTATTTTTTTTTAGTTATTTTATTTTATATTTATTATGGTTTTTTTTTACATAACTTTTACTATCATTTTTTTTCAAATTAGATATTAAAAAAAAAAAAACTAGATAAAGAAAATTATAAAATTAATAAAACAAAAAAAAACTTATTTAAAAATAAAAAAATTAAAATTAAAAAAAAATTTTTTTAAATGAACTTACACACACAAAAAGAAACATATTTTATTTTTATTTATTTTTTTTTTTTTTTAGATTTTAATTCTATTTTTTTAATTTACTACACTTACACTATACATAATAAATTTTCATATTATTTTCCTGTTATCTTCATGCTCACATCGTTATTATCATTATCATTATGATATCAAACACACAATTTTTGCAATATCTTTCTTTTTATTGCTATATCCATTGATTTTATTAGTTTTTTTTTTAATATTTTTTTCGGGTATCTTGTCTCCTTCAAAATAATAACATTTTATTATGATATATACTACATACATACATAATTATATTTTTTATTATTATTATTTTTTTTTTAATTTATCTCTCAATATTTATTTAAATAATATTTAATCATAATCAAGACTAATTAAAAAATTAATAATAATAATAATAATATGCAATATTTGATTAAGTTAAATTTGAAAAAAAAATAGTACATAATTATAACGTTCATTTTTTCATACCTATTTTCATGATATTCTTTTTCATTTTTTTTCTTCTCTTATTTATTTTATTAATTAATTTTTTTTTAACTTTTTTTTTGTAGTATGTTAATATTATATTTTTATAATTACCTTCTTCTATTTAAACATATATATTAATTATTTATTATTCATTTAAAAATTAAAAACTAATTAAGTAAAATTACACGTCATTTTATTTAATTTTTTTTTACTTAAAAATTACATTTATTTTTTTTTTCTCTATATTTTCAATTTTATTTTATTTTAAATTAAATTTAAATTAATTTAAATATTTATTTTTTTTTTTATAATTATATATATATGTATATATGTATATTAATTATTTTGTCTTAAATGTATACATAACAGAATTAATATGTTCCTTATACAGTACAGTACATATATATAATATGCATATATATTTGTTTTTTGCATGCTGGGAAACATGATTATTATTTTATTTATATTTTTGCTTTTGTTTTGTGTTTAAAAATTATTATATTTATATAATGTATATAATAGTAAGGTAAATATGCACTCACATGTATCATGCATATCTCTATCTTTCTTTACTTTCATTTTCGATTTTTTTTTTTAATTTAAATTTTTAAGTTTTTAAATTATTTTCTCTAATTCTTAATTTAATTATTTTACTTATGTATTTTATAATTACATATTATTATTGAAATTACTTAAATATCATAATTATTATTTTATATTTTTTAGAAAACATTTAATATTTTATATATATGTATATATAAATATATACAAATACATAATATGTTATGTATATGTACATACATTTATACATAAATATATATAAACATTATATACTAATTAGATTGTTTTATATAAAATTTATTTACTTTCTTGATTTTATTTTTTTTTGTAAATTTTTTCATTCTCGTTTCTTTTTTTTTTTATTTATTTATTTATTTATTTTTTTTTTTTTGCTAAATAAAAAGAATGATCAAAATTCTATATGTCTAATTTTTATAATTATAATTCTGCTTTTTTTTTGTATATATATTTTTTTTTAATTTTCTGTTAGTAAATAGCTTTTATTTTTAATTATTTATATTTACAATTTTACCTTTATTTTTTTGTTTGCTTATAATATACATGTTACATAATCTATAACTATAATTATACATAATTATAACTAGTGCACAATGTTGTAAAAGAATACAGGTCCAAAAAAATAAAAAAAAATATATATGATAAAACAAAATAAATAAATAAAAAAAATAACTCAAACTTTCAAAATTCAAACAAAATTCAAAAAAAAAAAAAAAAAAAAAAAAAAAAGAAAAATAAAATAAAGAATACTATTTTCAATTTCATTCTCATTACGCACACAACTAATAATTAAACGTTCTTCGATGTCCAGTGATAACACATCGTCAATGTTGTCGATAAAATTAAAAACTATTTTAATTCAACATAAAAATGTAGTACATAATAGTTATCGACGACATTTAATGGTGCATGTATAATTGGCTATAGATAAGATATACTCTCATAATTTCTAATAATGCTCATCTCTAACATCATATTTATACATCTTCAATTTAAATATACTCAGTTTTGTCCAGTTATTTGATTTTTCGAACAATCTTACTTTTCAAATCGATCTGTTTTTATCAAACTCACTGTTCTTATATTCATGCTGTACCTAGCTTTCCGAATAGCCTTAACACTTATCGTCTTTTCTACCGAATAGACCAAATTTTAAAATCATACTTAGATTTGAATTACCAAAAAATGGTCTATATCTTAACGGAAAACTCCATATATTTCGTTTTATGTTGCATTATTTCTATGCTATTTCAAAGGTTCAGATAAACATAGTTTTTTGGGCTTTTCTTCTTCTCAAAACATGACTTTGATCGCTGAGCCAACAACCAATAGAGTAATTTTTTATTTGTAATCAATACCATATTAAAAAGCTATCATCCAATTTTAAAACATGTATTAGTTTCACATAATTTTTATTCATTTCAATCTTAAACTGGAAAAGAATTAGAACAGAAAGTTCGCAACCAGAAAAAAAAATTATGATCAATTATTATTGATGACTAGCATCATTCACCAGCGCAGTACACTATCATTACACTGTCTCGGTGATGGTGCTGTTTGACGTTGAACTAAACATGTGCCTTATTTATATAATCAGTACTGTTCATTACGGCGCGGATGTTATCTGTTTCTACCTTTACTTTGAACATGGTAAGTAAGAAAAATTATGTGTATTTTAATACAATTATGAGGGGAAAAATTTGAGTTCGAAACATGTTTCGAACGAAGATATTTATGTAACATTGTGTTCTGAATTTTTGAAATGAAATTTCTATTGGCTTTAGCTTTATATTCTTTGAGTAGCTTTTCATAGATTTCATAGATTTTTTCAGACCTTCATCTGTTTAAACCAAATTTTTATTGTTTTAAATAATTAAATTTGAAAAAAAAGTAGTCTATTTTAAGCGGGAGGAATTACTCTTTAAGATAAAAAAAATTCCATCGAAATTGGTTCAGCCGTTTTCGAGATTACCCCGGACAGACAGCCAGACGCACCAAATTTATTTATAAGATAAGATGATTCATTATCTCTACTATATTATGATCCTTTTTATATGCTCTTTGCTCTTTTCTTGTTTCATTTCCTGAACAAGAGCATTGAATTGACATGCATTCTTGTTTCCGTTAAGATTAGAAAAAAAAATTTTCTTCATGCTGTCGAAAATTTCAAGAATAAAATTATCTTGGAAGAAGGTTATTTCTTGTCTTCATTGTTTCTTTCATGAAGAATATCAATTTTATTTATAGAATGTTCATCGTTCTATTACTATCGCGTGTGTGTGTTTTATTCATAATAAAGTGATAACTTACTTAAAAAAAAAAAATGAAAAAAAAAATAAAAAGAACTTAAAAATTAATGAAAATAATAAAAAATCAAATAACTAAAGTACACTGACATAATAACATTCAACATTTTTTTTCTTAATTTCGTCGTCTCATTGTGATCAAATATTTATCATAAGTATACACCATCATACCGCGCACACACAACATACATACATCACAGATACACAAAAATAAAAAATAATAATTAAAAAAAATTGAACTAAAATTAATAACGATTATTAATAGTCTAGTTAAATTACATATACATAATTTCACGAATTCTCTGCATACTTTTTATATACAATTTCCAGAAAAAAAAATTCTCCTATTTTCATTTCTATGTACAATTTTTTTTTTTTTTTTAAAAAAGATCCATTTCTGTGAACTTTTTTTTGTTTTTTTTTGTTTTATTTTAAAATAAAAATTATTTCGTGTATTTTATTTATTTATTTTTTTTTTTTTGTTGTATTTTACAACTACTTACTGCTGCGTATAAACACATTCTACCTATTAATCGATCAACCAATCTACTACCTACTTCAATCAATTGATCTTTCTATAGCAGTTCATTCGTTTTGCCATTTTTTTTTTTATTTCGATTTTTCTATTTGTGAAATCATAAAATATCAACCCTCGCCCATATATTATACCATCTATCCTATCATGCTATTATGATTTCATTATAATTTATCCTCAAATTCATTTCACAATTATTATATTTTTTAAATAATTCGCTTTCTCCGTTTCTTTAATTTTTACTACGCAACAGCAGCCGTTGTTTGTGTTGGTTGCTTATTATTACTATTATTATTACTGCTATTTGTTGATGCTGTTGTACTTAAATTGTTACCTTTATTATTATTACCACTATTATTACTGTTACTATTACTGCTACTACTACTACTATTATTACTACTACTGTTATTATTATTATTATTATTACCGCTATTATTTATATTATTACCTCTATTGCCGCTATTATTACTATTACATAAAGTGCTATTTGTCTGTGCTAAAGCAGTTTCATCGCTCTTGTCACTACCGGTACTGCTACTATTGTTAGCACAGCTACTGCCGCTGCCGCTGCCGCTACTACTGCTACTGCTGCAGATGGTTGTGGTGAGGGTGGTGGCGGTACTGGTGATGCTAGTGGTGATATTATCGCTGCTGCTAATGTTGCTACCACCACTAACTTCAGACGCCGTACTGACATTGGTGTTGGTATTATTGGTGCCACTGGGGGTGGTGGTGGTGGTACTGCTACTGTCGTCACCAATGTTACTATTACTGCCACCAGCACTGTTGTTCTTGTTGTTATTGTTGCTGATGATATTATTATCATTATTATTGATATTACTACTGCTATTATTACTGTTACTACTGCTACTGCTACTGTTAGTAACGTTACTATCGCCAGCTTTCATTTCGTTACTTTCAGTACCATCACTACAATTAGCACTGGTATTTGCATTATTGTCAGAGGTACCGCTGTCAAGACTTTGACTACCTCCTAATTGTGTTGATGATGATAATGATAATGAAGACGTTGATAATGTTGATGATGACGATAATGATGAAGATTGTGTTGAATTCAATGGAGAAGATGAACGAGTAAGAGAACTACATGAACTATTATTATTATTATTGCTACTACCAGTAACGGTGCCGGCATATATATTCTCTATATGAGAGCAGTTTATTTGATGATGTTGCTGCTGATGTATATCCATAGCGTTTCTTTTATAATGCCGTTTTTGTTGTAATTTATATTCAGTTAGATTCGTTAAGCCTATACCTCGTGACACTTGAAATAGAACTCTAGAAATTATTAACGCTACCTGTTGATCTAAAATATGACTCATAACTAATCCAAGAAGACGTTGTTCCTGTTGCATAAATAATGCTCTATTATCTGGATGCCTCGATAAATGAAGTAAAGTTCCAGCTGCTCTTCGTAACATATCTAAGCTGGTTCCCATCGAATCTGGATTCTCTCGTAAATAATTGATTCCGTGTTGATTTGCAACACCTAAAGCTGTTTGTTCAGCTTGTTCGATGAACGCAACTAAATATGAAATGCAAGGACTCTGTAATGCAACTGTCCTTGACATTGCACTATCAGAAGCAGCCAAATAATGAAGAAGATTTACTGAAAATTCTCTCAATACTTGATCTTCATTACGACATAGATGTCGAGTTAAAACAGAGCAAAGCTTTTCAAGCCTTGAGAATGGTGGTGTTGCTATCACTAGATCTACATTTGCATCGGTAACGCATAATTTACAAAGTGCTTCTAGAGCTAATCTTTGTGGTGATAACGCTGAATTCGGACCACAAGACGGGAATGGATCTTGTCCATGAGCCGATGGACATACAGCCCAATGAAGTAATCCATCTAAAACTGGTCTAGTTATAATTTCTTCGTACCGTGACAACTCCAAATGACCAGCAATATTCGCACATGCTACTAGCATATTTTCACGAATTTGAATTAAATAATCCCACCACCATTCATTTTCGCCTTGCAATGAACTGCACGAATCACCAAAATCAGTGTCTTCTTCTCGATCGTAATTTCTAGTTTTCTGCGTTCTCAATAAATGTTCATGATTTAATAATAAAAGCTTTCCTAAAATGGCTAAGAAAGTCGGAGATTTTGCTAGCACTGTTTCATTACCGGGAACAAACGTTAAGTTACGGAAAATATTCGATAAGCAAATGCATCGTCGTGCCAATGTATCATTTGATTCATTTACCAAATATAGGCTTGATTCATCTCTGGTATAGCATTCATCCTCATAATCACTCATTCTTCTTCTCTTCAGTGTCGACGAAGGATCACGCATTGTTCCTTTCGGATTAAATATCATTTTATCATTTGAATTTGTATTATTTTCATTAATAGCAGTAGTATTATCAGTATTCGATGAATTTTGATCATTTTTACAAGCTGCTGAACTTTTTATATTTTCTAAATCATCTTTTTCATCTCTAATCGATGATTCTGTTGATGGGGGTCCATTTATTATTTTTGGAGGTTCAAGTTCCATATCGACTTCACGGCAATCACTATCAAGAGGTTCATTTTTAATTGTTGACGGCAGTGAACCCTGTTGTTGATCAACAACCTCAGTTATCTGTGAAAAATAAAACAAATATTTTTTATTTATTTTATATTTACTACAATTTACGATATTCAATTTTATCATTACCTCTTCTTTACATTTTGTGCTCCCTAAGGAAGCACTCCATGCTGATTCTTCTTTCAGTTTTATCCGTTTTATCGGTTCACTTAAACCATTTTTGGAACTATATTTTCTTTTACTATTTTGATTATTATCTGTAGTGCTATTATTATCCTTCTTTATATCGAAATTATCATCTTCTTGATCTTCTTCTATATCCTTTTCTAATTTGTCTTTTTTATCACTGCCTTTCAAATATCTGGCGAATGGAATGTCAACAATTTCGGCTTTAAAAACATCTATGATACCGTCATGTGAATGTGTTTCGGTATGTCCATATGTCCATGGATCACTTCCAATTGGAGCACCTAATTGATAATTAATATCTTCGTCATAATCCCATTTTTTCGGTTGATCAGATACAAAAATATCATCTTCAGCACTTTGAATTCGAACTGGAATTCCTTTCCGTGATACCATTGTATAATTTGGCGTTGTTGTTAATAATAGCACCCGTTCCTCGGGATTTGGTAGATTCGTAATTTGACCTAAATCGATTTCATCTGAATTATTATCACTATTACTATTACTAACTTTAAGACGACTCCAACTACAGCGATGTTTAGTTGCATCTGAACCAGAATCAAACATATCGGCAAGATTTTTCTGAAAATGGTCTAATAATAAATTTAATAGACCGGGAAGATGTGAAAGACCGAAATAATGCACAGCAGTATCATCGAACAATAAAATATTCAGTATATCTAATGCCCATGTGCTTTCAGCTAATAAACCAGATCTTAAAGACATGAATATTCGCCATGGATCGACCGGACAAACATCATTTCTTGTAAGTCGTTTTCTTCTATATAAAACTGGTGTTGTCGCTTCAATACTGTCTGATGGAAATACGATATCACGTTTCTGTATTTGATTTACTGCCGCAAAAGTTTGCTGAACTGGTGTTGCAACTTTTGGTCCACCGCTTTGTGGCGGGGGCATACTAAACGGTTTGCCACCAGCTCGTTGCGGTTGTCGGACAGGTGAACTTTGATTTCCTGGTGCTGTTGCGGTTGCCCATTGTTGATTTGGTTGATATGATTGTGGTGATGTGCCAACAGATGGATATCTATTCGGATCCCATTGATTGGGTTGTTGATTTGGAGGTGGTGGACCAGTCGGTCTTTGTCCACTACTCCATTGTTGTGGACCTGGTTGTGTTGGATATTGCCCTCTGTATTGATTTGTGCCGCTTTGCCAAGCTCCCGCTATACAAAATTAGAAAATAAAAAGCAATTATTTCTCAATTCATATTCTTTTCAGAGTAAAAAGATTTTTAAACAAAAATCAAAGCTATCATACCATAAATTTGTGAACGTTGACCATATGGTGGATACGGTGCTTGAGTATCTTTTGCAAAATCTGGATGCCTTCTTGGTTGTGCATTCTAGAATTTTTTTCATTTTAAATAAAAATAAAAATTTTAGTTTCTATTGAAATTTTCAATTTTAATTAATTTAATTAACCTGTTCTGGCTGCCTATAATAATCCGGTTGTGTTTGATTTGTTGGGTATGTAACAGAAGTAGCTGAAACTGCTGTTGGTGCTACTGTTACTGAAGTTTGAGACTGTGTTGTGGCGGCAGGAGGTTGTGTATAAGGCCTTGTTGGAGGAGGATAAGTTCCATATGAACTAGATGTTGGTGGAGTATTTCTATATATACAACACAAAATTGTTTGTTAGTATTTTTTATGATTAAAAATAAATTAAAAAAATTTCATTTTTATTACGTTTCTCCTTCAGGCCCAAATGGCGGATACATTGTTCGATTAGGTGGGGGAAATTGACTTTGAGATTGAGGATATTGCCCAGGTGGTCCAGCAGTTGGACCGAATTGTTCAGGAGTACCATACTGATTGTAGCCAGTCTGTCCTTGATAAGGGGGTGCACCTAAAACATTTATGCATATTCATTATAAGTAAATTTTAAGTTTTTATTATTTTATTTCAGAATAAGTAAAGTAAAAATATTAAAAAAAAATAAATAAATAAATTGTAATTAACTGATAATGTATAAAACATTTAAATTAGATGACTAAAAATAAATTATTTACAAATTTTATTAGTGTAAAATACATGAACGGTAAACAAAATATTTTCACGTAAAGAAATTTCATATTTACTTTTGAAAACTTTCATTGAAAGTTATATAGCCACTCTTTTAGAGAGAAAAAAAAAATCTTTATAAATATGGAACAATTATTTTAAAAGATGAGTTTCAAGAATATCAAAAAATATTCAGATCGAATTTTGATCTGCTTATGTACATATATGATTTCGATGGATCAAAATATCGAATTCAGTTTATATTGAAACGTTTATAGTTTAAAATTTTGACAATATAACGCGGTACAAGTTCTGCTTTAAGATTTTCTTTTACCATCAAAATAAAACATTTACATTTACAATTTTTACAATCTTTCGTCCCGTATTAGACCCGACGAGAATAATTCAATTCGTTTCAAATGAAAATGCTGGAGTCTATTTAATTTAAACGTCTGTGTATACATGTTATTTTCATGGGTTTCAATTTAATGTAGACCCAATCCAAATCTACTTAGTTTTAATTCCCCATGTACGTATACGTAGTAATTGTGTGTCATAATTTCGCAAAAAATTTTGTTCGATTTTGTTTATTGAATAAAAAGTAAATTCAAATTCAAATGAAAATTCAAAAACTGCATGTGAATTTATATTTTCATAAGTGTGTATTGTATATGTGTGTGTGTATTATGAATTTGAATATTGCATGCATTTTATAATACATAACTTGAAAAGAAAAATAATATGAAATAATCTACTTTTAAGGAAAATAAAAGTAAAAATATAACCAATTTTGTTTATTTTTCTACCTTGTGGACGAGGAGTTGCCGGTGGATATGTGGTACCCTGCTGATATGGGCCACGTGATGCTGCCACCGGATCATCAAAAGGATTGCTAACGTTTATATTTTCAGTATTTGATGATGATGCATTACCTATACGTACGTGTATGTATGAATTAATGCAAAAAATTTCTTTTTTTTTTGTTTTTCTATCTTTAGTTTTTGTTTTCATTTCGCTTTTTTTTTTTATTCAATTATATTAAGTAAGAATACTATCCAGATTTTCAATTTTTATTTTTAAATATTAAATTCGTTTATTAATTTTGCTATTTTCAATGATTTTCATTTAATTTTTTTTTTAAATGGATAGCACAATTTATGTACACATGTTATATAGTTAAAGAAGCAAAATTTATTTACAAATTAAAAAATAATATTTTGAAAACAAAAATTATGTAAATACTTAGAACAAAAAAAAAAGCAATTTAAGTAAGATAAATAATAGGTAATAGTTGTGTATTGTAAAAAATAGTGGGAGGTTAAAAAAAGAAAATTTAAAGAATAAATATGTTTAAAATATTAAAAATTTTAAGAATTGAGAAATTCTCAAAAGAACGGTTTTTCTTTTCGTTTCACATCAAGTGAATTTTTCAATACTAAATTTTTAAATCTTTCATTTTGATTTCATTCATTTAATGGTGGATGGTGGTATTTTTTATAAAAAATCGCAAAATTTATTTCGTCAACTTGGGATCAAGTCAAACGTTATACCACAGAGGCTTGTACAAAAATCGAAATGTTATTAAATTAATTAAAATATTTATGATGAATGATGCACGAATCCGAATCAAGTTTTTAACATTCGAAACATTTAAATAATGAAGTTGATACAACAGATTGAACTAACCGCTCTCGAACATGAGACGAGTAGTAAAACATACAACTAAATTGACAATTAGGTTGTATAAAACATGTTGTACTATGTGTGTGTAGAGCATTACATAATAAATTAGTGAATTGAAGATCCAAGAGATTTTTACACCTTTTTTTTTTACTAATTTTTGTAACAGACAATTTACATTTTGTCATATCATTTCCTTGAATTTATTTCGAATGATGCACTGATACAATACACATTAAAATAATATAAACAATAATAATAAATAAATAATGAAAAATAACAAATAATTATAGTATTCATATTAGCACATAATAATGTACATGCAATTTTATGGAATAAAAAGAATGACTAAAAAATTACAGCAAAATATAATGAACATATTTCTACATAATTTTATAAATTTTTATGTAGATAGCCAACATGTTATAATTATTTATCAATAATAAGATACGACTTATGATGTATTATTTTATTTGCAACATGAGTATTTTTACAAAGCGAAATATATGTACATAATACCTACAAATATGCAATGTATGTTCTATCAAATTAACTATTTTATAATATTTATACACAGCATAAAAAATTGTTTTTTATGAAATATGATTATTCCTGATTATTATTATTATTGATTTAGGCTAAAAAAAACAAAAAATAAAATGTTTTTTTGATGATGATACAATACAATGGGTGTGTGATAATTCCATCCTAAATGGCTATCCAGAAATCAAGTTAGCATCTATAGTGAGTGTGCGAATTGCTAATTTGTTAACAACTAAAGCAATGAATTTTAATTACAAAATATAGTCATTTAGCATCATTTAGCATACTCGGTGAGTACGCTAAATCTACTTTATCGATATTTTCCAATAATTTAGAACTTTAGACATTTAGCATTGATTATTTCGCACACAGCCAATGATTGAATTTCTAAACATTAATTTACTTTATATTGTTATCTGTACGAACTTTGTCATGATACATTGCTGAAAAAATTTACATTTGCATTGCATCAAAACTATTCTCGATGTCTTCAACTTGTTGTTCAACTTTATTCTTTTCAAAAAACTCACAAGAGATTTTGAAACGCCGTGCATTCTTATTACAATACATTTCGGATTGAATGCATATAGCTTCCGATTCGAAACGCTTGACGTCATAGATAGAAAGATTATAATTTAACGTTTAGGAATTTACCCAATAATAATTATTGGCATGTTATTCTATTAGATATTTAATGTTTATTTGATCTAAAAATATCTATTCATGTTCTTAAAAATTTTACAAAGATATGTACTCTTTTTCCAACGATGATAGTAGTAATTAATGAGCCTTATCATGATATTCAAAAACGAAACGTTTTGTATCGTCTTGTTGAAAATGCAATCATGATATTCGAAACGTTTCAAATTCAAACGATTCTCATCGTCTATTCAGTCGATAGAATTTTTTTCATTGTTTACATAATATATATATATATATTTTTTTTTTTTGGTTTTTTATTAAATTTTTTTTTATTTAAAGCATATTACTGATATTTTTGAATATTAATATTAAATTAATTTAATTAAAAAAGGGAAATTATTGTCAAAAATAATATTTTAAAACATGAACAAAATAATAGAAATGACAACGAACCATTTTTTCTTACAACAAAACTGGAAATTGTATGAAGTAAACAGGAAAGCTTCGTTTGTATAAGGAATTTATATTGTACCACCATGTACCACTTAATATTCGAAACAATGAAGTTAGATAATAGCAATTTTATATCGTATTGTTTCGTTTCATCGTTTCGATCGTAATCGTCTATCGAATATCATGATATTCAAGTATTACTTTAACAACACATTTTTCAATAAAATAGAAAAAAAAATTGATTTAAATATTTTCCTGAAAAAATTGAAAAAGATTTCTTCGAAAAAAAAAAAAAAAAACGGTTCTCAACGTTTTCATTTTTTTTTTACTGATAAGCATATAATTAAACATTCATTAATTGTTGTCAATATCATCAGCTTTTAAGATTTTTTTTTAATGCGCTCTATATATCTATGTATGTATGTGATAGTAGTGGTCGTAGTAAATGCAAGCGCAGATAATTTCAAAATTTTAACTAATAGAAAAATATTTTCTTTAACGATTAAAAAAAAAGTTATATAAAATATTCACGTGAAAATTTTACAAAATTATTAATTAAATTTTTATTTTTTGTAAAAATGAAATTTCTTTATCGTCATTCTTCTCATTCCATTTCATATTATGCACTATGAAATTTTTAGTTTGTTATATACATACATAATTTTTTTATTTTTTTTATTGCATTTTAATTACGTGTATGTATATAAAAAACATAAATTTCCAATACCCTCAAAAAATTTCCCATAATAATCTTTATAAAAATAAAATAACAGAAAAACAGAAGATAAACAGAAGAAAAAAAAAGAAAAAACCAAATCCAATTACAAAAAAAAAAAAAAAAAAAAATTAAAAAATAAAAATAAAAAACCCAAAAAAAAGTAATAAAACAAAAAATTTAAAAAATAAAAAAAACAAACCTGCATGAGGTGCCTGTGCGTTATTTTGTGAAGGAGGTCTTGGTATTTGTTGTGGTGAAGTATAATCAGTTGGTGCACCGGGTGGATAATTGCTTGGATAACCAGGATAACCATCCATAGATGAGCCAGCTGATCCAGGTGGTGGAAATGAATCTTGAGAATTCGATGATCCTGCTATACAAAAAGAATAAAATAAGTTATCGGAAGGAAAACATACGATACATATGATATACGAAAGTACATATTAAAAATCTAAAGCTATTTATGGTGTATTATATAAATATAATTTATTTATTTATTTTCATTACCTGGTGAGGGAACTGATGTAGTTTTTGTTGATTTTTTCTTTGAGCCAGCTTCAACTTGCTGTATAATTGGTCCTGGATCAATACCGCCTCGATCGAAATGACATTCAAATGCTAATAAATTTTTTGTGTAATGTTTTCTTAATGTATATGCAGCACTACTACTTGCCCCAATACCCAATAGACCGGCAATATCTTTCCATGTTTTACTTTTAGTTACCTAATGTTTGGTAAAGCAAAAACCGAAAAAAAAAAAATTTTTTTTATTTTAAAACAATATTCGAGCAAAAGAATTTAAATAAATTTAAAAAAATTAAAAAAAGTTTTTTTTTTTTTTATTTCTTTCTTGATATGAAAAAATCTCTCGTATTTTTTTTTGGCATTTTAACCGCATGCATCCCGACAACTACATATATATCAGTAGCAGGATCATTATAACGTTTTTTTTGTCAGCATATTATGTCAATTTATACTTTTAAGTTCAGTGTATTCATATAGCGTTGTTAGTGGATAGCAGTACAGCTGATGCAATATACATTTATGTATCTCATATTTATTTCGCCACATATCTACACGAAATATTTAAATTCTTTCAATTATAAGCGATAGAATTTCTATACATTTACATAGAAATTATAATTTTGAAAATAAGTACAAACATGTATTTATAAAATTAATTTGATTTTTAATTATGCAATTAAAAGTTTATCTTTCAATTTCAATGTTCAAAAATTTTTATATTTCATTGAAAATTTTTATTGTAATTCATGTTATTTAAGAGAATATATACATAAAGTTTCATTGATTATAAATTAAACTATTAGTTTTTCGGACATTTATTTATAAATCTTTTAATTTTTTTTATTCTGATTTATCTAATTAGAAATTTATCAAAAATAATTATGAAAGTTCAGTATCAATATTGCCTTGAAAACAATATTAATGTACAATATTTTCTGTGAATCATTTCTATTGGAATAGTGATCAAATTTTAAAATCTACCTTAAATGCAATGACTTTGGATGATAATCAAGTGTTCGAAAATATCGAAAAATTCTGAAACAATTTTGAAGCTGCAATTGATCGCATATCTATCTATAGGCATCAGCGCATTATATTTTAACCAAAAGCTTTATTGAATTCATCATTTATAGTAGTTTCTTCAGTTAATGATCGATCATGAGATGATGATGTTGATCGATGTTAAATCGATGAAAATTTTGAATTCGGGCTAATTGTGATGATAGTTTAGTTTAGAGTGATATTATTATATTGAGAAGAGATGTATATATAATATATTCGGGGTGAATAGCTTCTTTTATTAGAAGTGCATATTTCTCTGTTAAAATAAACTATTGCAAATATTTTATTTTATTTTATTTGTAGAAAAATTGCATAATTTTTTAAATTAAAAATCTCAAAAGAGATTAATTAAAAAACAAAGATGAACAAACAATAACAAAGAAGAAAAATAGTCGCACTTTTTTTTTTCATTATTTCATTTAATTACATGTCTTGAGTTTTAACCGCACTAAATTTAAGGAGATAAAAAAATTAGAAGAAGAAAAATTTTGATTATGCAACTACATATTATATATAAATAAAATAATAATAAAAATATAAATAAAAATAAATAATATTATGTATTAATGTCATAATACTTATCAATCAAACCTTATCTTACCCTTGTAGTACTAATATATGTATATATATATATATTTTTTTGTATATATCTACAGTGATAACAACAAGCAAGATTTCTCTATATGATCATAATTCATATTTTTGTTTTTGTTTTGTTTCTATACCATAATTTCTTTTGTTTGTTTTTAATTTCTTGCATTTTATGTGTTTTGTTCATGCATGTGTTTATGTCATCAAGTTTTTTTTTTTCGTTTTTCGAATTATACAATACTTTGTTATATAATTTTACATTTTTTTACATAATGTATAGTATGTATAGAAAAATAATAATTTATAAAAATAAAATAATAATAAAAAGTTGTATATATGTAAATATTAATTTGCTGGGAAAGCTAAATTATTTTTTATTAGTAAGGAACTACTACGGCACCTTGCATACCTCGACGAATCCTCCACGCTCTTTAACCAACATATATAACCTATATAAATCTAATGGTTGTTTTGATATTGTAGGACACGCTGTTATTGGCGTTCTCCTCTCTTCCATAAAACTAAGTAATTTATCTAGCCACCCACGACGGTCCGGATTATCATCCATATCATAAAGTTTACATAAGCTGTCCGATTTCTACAATGATACAAAAATCATAGCATAATAAATGAGATTAGTAGGAAATTTTTATTAAAAAAAATATGTATAAATGAAAACTGGGATATGTACTATGTTCTTTGTGGTAAAATTAATTACCTTAGACGATCTGTACGTTTCCTGAGGAACATGACTATTGAATACCTGATAATTTGTGGAAATATAAAAATACAAAAAAAATAATTAGAATTGTTTTTGATGATTTTTCAAATTTAATTCAGAAAAAAACATTCTTTTGTCTACTTACTGGACTTGCTGCTGCACGAGGCCATGTCGTTGGTGAAGTCATTTCGAATTCTTCTCCATGCGGATGGGCACCTGGCGACGCACTTGGTGGCGCCAAATGACTTTGATTATATGGTTCATTTTTTCTTGACTTTGGTGTAACACACTGCGGATCTTCACCTGAAGCTGTTATTTTATTTGATTGAAACACTTTTGTATTTGATATTCATCATCATAATTTATGGTTTCAGAGTAAATTTATATTTTACCTGCAGAAGCATTAGACAGAGTACTTTGTTGGCTGGCCTCATCTAATGGAGCTCCATCTGGTCCTGTTGTTACCACTGAAGTAACTGGATGAGAACTTGTCGTTGAGGACCCTGATGAACTTATTCCGTTATCTTGTGATACACTTGTAATATCTTGTGAATTTGAATTATCTGACAGACAATTTGCACTCGGTGCAGGTACAACACTAGGTGGTGGATTATTTTGAGGTGTTGACGTTGGAGGACCCATACTTGACGGACCCATTGGTGGTCCCATATGATGTGGAGGACCCATTGGTGGATGCATTGTTGGACCATTACCAAATCCTTGAGGCGGTGTTGGACTTGGAGCACCAATATAACCACCTTTATGTTGTAAATGTTGCTTCAGATAATTTAACGGTCGCGGCGAATTAATGACCGTCTGTGATGGCGGAGGAGTACCTTTTCCCTGAACATGATTACTCATCATTGTAGCTTGGGTTTGAGGTGATGATGGAGCCCAATTTTGTTGATACGGAGGAAATTGCGAATGAGGTCCACCAACATGATTTGGCAATGGTCTTCCCGCGTACTGACCAGGACCGGGAGGAACGTTATTGACAGGAGGTGGTTGACCAGTAGGAGGAGTTGCTCCATAAGCACTTCCGTATTGTGGTCGAGATGTGTAGTTATCTGTGGAATAGTTTCAAATTTCGAATTTTTCGGCTCAAGTTAAAATCTTTTCATTCTACATGTTTCCTAATTTAAATTTTACTCTAGTTAAAATGTTAGTTACAATGAATGGTTCAAATGGAGATGCGTTAATTTACAAATAAAATGGAGAGTGTGTGCGACATGATTACCTTGTGAATACTGTTGTGACTGAGGTCGATATGGAGGCATATTTGGCGGAGTTGGTCCAGGATTTTGTCCTGGACTGGCTCCTATTTTGTAGCCATGCATATGAGATATCGTTGGCGGCGCAGTCTGATAACTACCTTGTGCTGTCATATTGTTTCCAGTTTGATTTCCTTGTTGCTGCGGATGTGGTGAAGGATGTTGTTGATGTTGTTGAGGTTGTGGCTGTTGTGGATTTACCTGCGAATTTATGTTAGGCGGTGGTGGTCTTGAACCTGGCCCTGGCGGTGGATCTGAGGGCTGTTGTTGCTGTTGCTGTTGTTGTTGAGCTTGCTGCTGATGATGAGGTTGCGGTTGCAAATGCGGCGGTTGATGATGCGGATGATGTTGAGCATTCGCTAAGCTATTACTATTACTAATTAAGCCCATTGAAGATGGTGGCATTTGTGTCATACCAGGCTGCGATTGACTACTACTTCCCCGTGGCGGTAACGGCAGATTTTGTTGACCTGTTTTTAAGATCCGAAAATATCTTAAATTTTGTCCCATAATAAAATCTTAAGATGTATGAATATAAAGAAAATTCAAGCAAATCAAAAACGAAAACACGTTCAAACATTGAAACTTATAACTAACCGACTGCCGGAGACATGGACCGTGATCCTGAGGAGCTTGTTGGCGATGGAGTTGGCCTTAAAGTTTGTTGATTTGGAGTTCCTGGCGGTCCAGAACCTACATTACTTACGGCACCACATGAACTATCGTTACTATTTTGACCAGTTAACTCCTAAAAGGAATAAAAATAAATTTAAGGAACTAATAAAATAAATTCTAATCGGATCTATGATCCCTACCCCTGCAGATTCACTTTCATTGGTATTAGGTGTTGACGCTTGGCTTGGCCTACTTGGATACTGAAATTAAAATTATTTTCCCATTGTTAGAATATTAAAAATTGTATGAATTTTGATTTTAATTCGAAAATTAAATGATACCTTTAAAAAGCTTTGGCATAGTCTGAGAAATTTTTCAAAGAAATTAAACATACACAAGAGAACTGAATTAAATTTTTAACGGGTACAAAGAGTATTTAAGGGCGTAGATTAAAATTCATCACAAAAATTTTATGGGTAGATACTTTAAAAGATAGGATATGTTGTCGCATTTTTCCAATAAAAATAGACTTTACTTTAACTTTAAGCTTTTAATCAGAGAGGTGATATGAACTTCAAATGATAAAAAAATTTTGACGATGCAGAAAAAAAGAAAAAGATTTTTAGAACGAATTTTTATATGGTGAAGAGATTGTGAATTAAATTATTTTGTTAAAGTGGAAACAATTATGAAACAGCGCCATCACAACGAAAACGATTTTTGGGATATTATTTGTTTTGTTTTAATTAATTTTTTAATTTTCAATTTCAATTTGCTTTTTTTTGTGGGATTCTTTTTGCTGTAGTTGTAGTTGTTGTTGTTGTTGTTCTTTGTTTTTTTTTTTTTTTTTTTAATTACCTGATGAGGTGATGGCGAAGCTTGTGGTGGTTGTGGGGACGGACTAGGAGCATGCCCTGGACTACTGGGCGGCGGTCCTCCATGTGTTTGCGTTTGATGCGGTGACGATGGGGGATGCGGATGCCCTCCAGGTCCTGGGCTAGCTGCAGGTGAAGGTCCACCAGCCCCACCAGGCCAAGGTCGATTTTGATCCGGATACTATAATAAAATATTATTTATAATAATATGACAACAATTTACGCAGAATTATTTTTTTGTATGTGAAATTTTCGAAAAAAAAACTTTTTTTCTTGATTATTTTTCGATTTTTTTTTTTTTGTGAAAAAAATTTCGCAAAAAATATTAATGTTATCCATTTATGGTAGATATGCAAATACAAAGGTGTGTATATAATAGATATTATAAATAATGCACACAAATACACATAAAAATGAGAATGTGTTATGTTTCATGTAGATATAAATATTATATATATTTTTTTTCATCCCATCAACAAATCAATATTTTTGAATTTGGCCAATTTTTTTGTCCATTTCTCAACCAATTTTTTTTTTTTGGTTTTTAGTTTATTAATGATAAAAAAATAAAATCGGGATTTTTTTTTCGTGCTATTACATATAAATATAGGTACATATGTATTAAATTTTTATTTTATTTTCACATACATAAACACAAACTTCATTATGGAAAAATGCAATTGCGAATCCCATATACCAGGAGGATAATAAATGAGTATAAATGTAGTAGTAGTAGTAGTAGTAGTATTAGTATGTAGTATGTATGTATGTATTTATAAAAAATATTAAGTATATAATGAATCGAGTATGATGAAAAATGAAATGAAATAAAAAAAATTAAAAATAACAACAACATGTGATTACGTATTATGTATTATGTATGAGTATGTAGTACATATATATAATGTATGTTTATATTGCGGGTAAATATAAGTAGTAATATTTAAATATCCATTTGAAATTGAATTTTTATGTTAAAAAACAATGGGATGGGGAGTGTGTTGGATTATAAATATTATTATTATGTACAATACATTATGTATATATAATTTTTGTTTTCAAAAAATAAAATTTAAAAAAAATAATATATATAACATGTAAATAAAAACATAAAAATGACAAAAAATTAAAAAACAAAACCAATCCAAAAATAATAATAACAACAACAACAAAATGAAATGTGCAAATACACGCATACAAAATGATACATAAAATGTAGATTATTTATGTACGAGTGTGTATGTACATATGTAAATTTAAATTCATTAAAATAAATTCAATTTAATTTTATATACATGTGTATGTACACCTGTGGTCACAAAAACTGCATCACCTTAAATATTAATGAACATCAACAATTGAGGAGCATAATTTAAGGCCTTTAAGTTCTCCATTAATTTTCGTCGAATCTTCCTTTCCCTTCCCTACTAATTCTTGTAATATTATGTTCTCCTAATTCTCTTTTGAATTCTGTAGCAATTTTAAAACGATTTCGCAAAACCAGTTGCCTCAATAAGTGTCGATCAATGTGCTCTCAACAAGTTGATGCTCGATCAACATCACTGAATTATAAAATTTTTTTCAAATGTTTTCTTAACATTTATGGAACAGATGTAATAGTGATTTATTATTATTGAATAATTATTCGATTAAATCAGAGATGCAGCAATGTATCATTTTTGAAGATAGCCTTTCGTGTTCATTTAGTTTTGTATATTTATTTAACTTGATCACTCTGAGCTTATTTATGATTGATAATAAATAACGCAAATAAATGTGATAAAAATATATTCCTTTTTTTTTTTTTTTTTTTTGCGAATTTAACTCAAAGCAAAGTATACTTTTATCCAGGCAAATTAAGTATTTTAATGCACTGAAACGCAAAATATTTTTTTAATTTCATATATTACACGCATAGGAGATGATGTAGTTCTTTTTGTGACCACGGGTGTATGTGTATGTTTAATAAAAATAAAATATATTTAAAAATGTATTCTCAAAAAATAATGAAAATTATTTTAATGTTAAAATATATTAAAATCATCATCACTCTCATCCTTTTTTATTCGTATGCACATACTTTATAAAAAACAAAAAAAGACAATATTACTTGTATGTACATATATATTTTAGTTATATTTATATATTTTTTATTATTATTGCAAATAGGTGAAATGGTTATAAAATATAAAATAGTAGTTGAGGCTATTTGGATTGAATGAATGCTGCTGAAAAACATAAAATGTTTGGTTGGTAGGTAGATATATTAAGAGCATAATAATGTGTAGTTTGGGTAAGGAATAAACGCATGAATAGTTAGAATGCGTACATTTATCAGAATTAAATAAAAATATAAAAAAAAACTTTCAAAATTCAGTAATAATAATAATAATACATAAATATAATGTTTATATGTATGAGTTATGTATTATAGATATTTGTACATATGTATGTACATAATTAAAATTGTATTAAAAAAAAGGCAACATTTAAAAAACATGAAAATAAAAGAGTTATGTTTCGCTCAATTAAAATTATGTACCAATTTTTTTTATTTTATTTTATTCTCCTTTCTTTCATATACAGATACAGTATTTCATATTTTCTAGATCATTATGTACTACATATTTATCATTTATGTGTACATGTACGTATGCATGTACATACATATACATATTATAAAAAAAATGTAATGAATTAAATTCAATATATAAAAAATAATAAAAAGGATCATCATCATAAATAGGAGCGGGTTATTTCAAATACAGCAATTATTTGTATATGTTTACGTATGTATATACATGCATTCAATTAATGAGCAGTTTCATTTTGAAAATGTGACATATGAATTTATCTACAACAATTTTAAAGTTATTTTTTTTTATATTTTTAAAAGAATTTCCTGTACATAAAATTTAAAATATTCTCTTTATAGATTTTTAATGATATTTTATGTATGTTACGGACGGGACAGACTATTGCTATTACTATTCCCAATATTTAAAATTCAAATTGTATCATAAGAAGTAGGTAAATTGAAATTAATTTTCCTTTTTTTAAATTCGAATAATACTATGATGTAGATTTTGAATAAATGAATGGCTTATGTATCCTCGAAAGAATATATCCACCAAAAAATCAGACATTGCAGACGTGTTGTGTACTATTGGACTGTATTTTCGTTTCACTTCGTTTCTATATATGTGGTACAGTTTAAAATTGAGGCATAAAGGGTGAGTTTCAAAACGTAATAAGTACATAATATTAAAGTTTCGATCAAGAAAATTTTCGAAGCACTAGTTGCTGAACGGATGCGTCAAAAATACATTTTCAAACTTTGAACATTGTCGTAATCTTCAGTAGTTATTGTTTTGAAATTTTAAAACTTTGCGTCGACAAAAAGAATATATAATTTACTCCAAAAGAATTTATAATTTATCAATTGAAAAATTACATTGATAAATAAAATCATAAACTGTTTAGCCGTTTAATTTTTGAATGACAGTAATGCACTCGTCAAATTAAATTCCTAATTTAATTACATAAGTATATATAAAATTTATTCCAAATACCAATATAAATCAATCAACAATCAATGTAAAGAAAAATAATGATTAAAAGCGAATTTTTGTTAGAGAAGTTAGTGGATGTATTTATTTTTAATTATTTTCTCGAAATCAGAATTAAATGACTTTTTTCAAATAGGTATAGTTATATACATAATGAATTTAAATAATTAACACAAATTATCGAATGATAATTGATATGTTTTCTTTGAAAGTGGTATAAATCCGTTGAACTTTTGTATTTGAACTTATATTTATTTTAACTCTACATAAATTTGAATATTGACAAAATGATGAACATTTTGAATAATTATTTCTGGGAAATGTTCATAACAAATCGCATTAATTGTTTTATTCAAAAATGGGCTTATATCACTTTCAAATAAAACGATTCAATCGTTTAAATAAATTTACCAATAATTAATTAAAATTTTAAAAACTTTCTCTTTTTATATTTCTAATTATTTTTTTTTACCTGATGTGCAGAAGAATATGCTGATCTATGATTCGGTCCGCCAGCTGGTCCTGGTGGTGTCGGATACCTTTGAGGATATGGAGAGTATTGAGATGTAACTGGAGGACATTGATTTGGAGGTGGTGGCGGACCACCTTGTTGTGGTGATGGTGGATATGAATTAGGATTCTGTCCAGTTGGAGGATACGGTGATTGACCTCTAGAACTTGCCTGTAAAACAACATACATACATTTAAAAAAAAAAATTAATTTTTAACATACATTCATTTGTGTATATACATAATAATTGATGATATTGCATAATATGTATATATTTTCTTTTAATTATCTTCAAGTAGTAAACATGAATTGTTTACAAACAATAAAAAAAACTACATAATGTATGTATGTAGGTATGTATGTACATAGCTGTTGTATTTTTGTTTTCTAAACTTTACAAATTATCTATATATCATTGATAATAGTATTGACAATAAAATTAAATATGTATTTTAATATTTTTTTTTATAAAAAAATGCATGTTTTGTTTATAATGTAACTTAAGTTCTGTATTATATATTATATGTATGTATGTGTAATAAAAATTTTTGTTTATTATTCCGTGGTGTATACAATCATATACATATTCTTTTTTCAATCAGTTTTTAGAAAAATATTTTAGAAGCATCCAAAACTGTCGAGTAATTTCATATACAGATCGAATAGAAAGAAAATGTAATGCTTATGTTTATATGGTACGTAGAAAGAACAATTTTTTTATATTATACTTATGATTGTTTTTTGTTTACATACATAAATATACATGTTTATAATAATTATAATTTAGAAATTTTCATTTGAATTGAAATTTTAAGAATGAATAATAATCAAAATTATTTCCATTTATATCGAGGAAATTTTTACCTTGCTGAATTGTTTACAGTAAAAAAAAAAAAAATAAAAATAATCAAATTATTTTGACTAATATTCTACCAGGTGGCTGAATATGAGAATTGATATTTGAAAAAAGTCTTTAAATTATTAAAAATTAGAAGTTCTTATTTAAATTTCAATAAAAATTAATTAGTAAATATCCTAATTCGGACCATAAAATAAATATGAAATTAAAATTTGTTTACTAATTTTCTGCATTTATCTTACATTAAGTAAGTAAGTAATTACAAATTTATTAAAATTTTGCTTTAACTATAAGAATGAAATTAAGTGAAATTGGAAAATTTTAATAGTGGTTGGTAACAATTTCTACATTTAAATATTGAAATATGTTTTCAACCAGTTCATAATGAAAACATTTTTCTTTTCTATTATATTCAAGTAAACAATTATTTGATTATTAATTTTATCATCGTTCTTCTCAATATTTTGTAACCAAATATCTAGGTAGATCATTACGATGTGAATTTCTAAAATTTAACAAAATATTTATAATCATTTTACAATTGAATACCTATTATTGAAAAGAATAAAATATTATTCAAGATTTAATTTCAAAACAAAATTATGGAGAATCTTACCGGTGGTGTTGATCTGTAAGATTGTGCAGGTCCTAGTTGAGGGCTAAATGGTCGTGGTGGTGGCGCCCAGCCTTGTTGCTGTCCATAAGGCTGAGATGGTGCTTGTTGTAATGCAGATTGCTGTTGAGGATCATAACTATTTGGGTACCTGTGTGTTTGATGTGGCGGCGGATGTGATTGCAATAGTGAATTTAATGTTGGTGTTGGGCCTTGTGGAGGTTGCCCAGGTATGTAACGTTGAGGAGGTCGATTTGCCGACATCATTGGAGTTGGTTTACATCCTTGCATCGCAACCGCATGTCCGTAACGGCCATATGGATCTGGTGGACCTGTATTTGGATCACTATGATATCGACTATATGGATGTGGTGCTCCTGGATTCGTTTGTGAATATGGATCATCTTTATTTGGATGCTCTATTCCAGCTCCTATTACTGTCGCTCCAGTATGCTGAGGCATTGACGGTGATTGGTAATGCATTAATCCTGGTTCATTACCATATTGATGACTTTGAGGTTCATTAACACCACTACCGCTATTTGAAGCACCACCATGATGTCCTGTTGGAGGTGACTTTGGATTCGATGATGGATTTTTCTCATTCATATTTGTGGGTGGATTTTGTTGATGTATTGTACGCGAATGTTGAGTTTGTTGCTGTTGTATTTGTTGTTGCATGAGTCCCGTTGTATTTCTTCCTGGTGTATTTGTTGAAGAATTTGTTCCATTTTGTAAATTATTACTAGTAGAGTTTTTTGTAATATCATCACCTAAATTAACATCATTATTTAGGCCTTCAGTTTGATGTTGATCCATATTATTCCATACGATAAAATGATTTTTTTTTCTCTTTTTTCTTAATAAAATTCTTCTAAATCAATTTTTGTCCTTATCCTAATAAATATCGCACTACCTATATCCATACAATTAAAAATGTCTATACAATTTATATATCGAAAAAATTATATTAAAGTAAAAACTAGAAAATGTACGAAAAATCAATCAGTACAGCGCAGTACAACTGCATGAATATATACTACACAGAAATTAATACCACTACTCTAGTCCGGCATTTGCTTTACTTTATACTTGCTAGCTAGCTCTATTGCTGTAGCTGTTTCTGTTTCTGTTTGAGGACACACATCAAATTATATTTATATACATAATATGTAATATGCAGGCTCCATATATTATTATATATTCTTCTTTCCACTTCTCTTTCTTCTTCTTCTTCTTCTTAACTTGGTAGAAAAAAACAACAAATTTTCACTACTTTTTTGTCAGTCAGTTAATTTTTTTTCTATTTTTTTTTTTTTTTTTTTTTTTTTTGTCTTTTAGTTATTACTTCATTTATATATATAATATATGAAACTATGAAAAATCTATTAAATCACAGCTTCCAAGTAAATTTATTTCGTAAATATTTAATATAGTCTCCATTATTTATAATACACAATAATTTTTCAATTCTATCAAACCAAAAAACAAAAAGAGAAACTTTTTTCTTTCTTTTCATTTATTAGTTCCATGACACAACTCTGAATCTGATTAATCTGCTGCTGCTGCTGATGATGTTGATGATGATGATGATGATGGTTGAGTAGTAGAGTAGAAGTAGAAGGGGTCTCATCCAAAAACAAGTATTTATCGATCATTGTTTTTAAAAAAAAAGAATTTCACTCAACTTTAAAATTTAATTTTTTCCTCTTTAAATATTTTTATCGGGAATGTTGGACAATAATCATCATTATATTTTTAACTTTAATTATAATTATTTAACTTTTCTTTATATGCACTTCATTTTACTCAGTTATATTTTATATTTGTTCATCATTGAAAAGAACTTTTCTTTTATATATTTTTTTTAAATATGTAATAATATACGAAAATAATTTATCGAGAAAAATTATTAGGTAGATATATTATATATTAAAATACGAAGAACGCCAACACCCGAGACACTACACAGTGGCAAACACAGAACGAACGAACGAACGTACGTATATTGGTATATTATAATATTTGTAGAAAAGATGTTGCAAATATGGTGTACTAAAAAAACTCCAATTCAATATTTCAATTTATGTGCCATCATAATTACCCAAAATATATAATAAATGTATTTTTATATGATCCATCTTATATTTTAATCGATTTATTAATCAATTTATCTTTCTATTAAGTTTATTATTTAATATTTCTTTATATTTTAATCAAATATAAAGAATTTTTTCTACACACAATAGTTTAAAGAAAGTATTAAAAAGATGGTTCCCGGATTTTGTGGCTTCGGCTTTTGCGCACACTAGTACAAACTTTTTCGTTTTTTACCTTTTAATTTAAATACACACCACAATCCACAATTACAAAATACCACTATTGTAAAAACATTTAAATTCGTAATCGTGATTTTTTCATTTATATTTAAAATTATATTTGTTAAATAAGGACAGCACTATTCAATATTTTTTTCTATCGCATTTCATATTTATTATACTACTTCTTTTCTTCTTCTTGCTATTGACCATTATTTACTATATTACATTTGTAATCTAGTACAATTTTGTTCATTTTCATCATAGTGCGATTATTGTAGCACTAGCAATAGTAATAGCAATGGTATGGTAATTGTGATATAGCGACAACGATATACCAAAATCAAACCAATGATGGATGATTGATAATTCCTTTTCCTATTACTTTGTTTTTGCTATTAAGCTATTGTAAGCTAGAAGTGCTAAAATGTGCTGATTGAACAGGAGAATTCTGCTGTATCAAAAATCCAGACCAGTATCAGTCATCATCATTATTTTATTAATTAATAACTACCATCATGTATCATCAATTTCATCGTTTCGTTATCATGAACAATAATTTTCTTTTGCTTTTGCCTTTGAGCGCGCGCAATTTAAAAAAGTTTTTCCGAAGTATACATACACAAAAGTTTATTGCTCCCTTTTTTCAAATATATATATAGAATTATCGATCAATAATATAAGAAAAAACTTTTCATATTTTTTTCCTTGCCTTCTTTTTAAAATCATTAAGAAAAAAAAGTTAAATATTACGTCGAGATCTTAAAATCACATTTGTTCATTAGTAACTCGCTAGCTATCGTAATAATCTTTCACAATTCACAGAAATTAACGAAAAAAAAAAATTGATTATGATGAAAAATTTTCTATCTCTTTTTCTTTTCCGTCAATTACAAAAAAAATGCCATTAGTTTGCACACACATAAAATCTTTGAAAAAAATTTTTCCATTCCTATATGCAGCTTTTTTCGACCTTTTTTCTATATTTATTTAATATATTACATATGTATGCATATTATATATCCGCACATGTATTATACATTTGCATTATATTATTATAAAGTCATTATAATTATATTATAAGAATACAGCTCCCAGCATTTAATCTCAATCTACAATATTGAATTTGAATATTACATATATTTACAATTCACTTCTTCACACTTTGTTTACTTTGATGATATTAAAATTCATTAGATATCGATCTTATATACTTTTCTTCAATGTCTATTTACTTTTACCTGTATGCTACCATTAATAATCAATAATAATTTGTTTTACGATTATAATTTATGATTAAATAATGACAATTGAAAAGTTTTTCAGTTTTTATTCGTTTTTAATAAATGACTTTGAGTTTGACTACGAAGCGACCAAGATGGCCGAATAACTTGTCACTGCTTTTTTAAAAATTTTTAGTATTCATATTGTAGTACTAGAATCTTTTTAGTACACTACATTGAATTTTGAAAAAACAAAAGAAGAAAAAAAATTAAAAAAAAAAAAAAAAAATAAGAATAGCAGAAAGAAAACAAAAAACGAAAATTAGAAAAACATAAATGGATTAGTAGAATCCACAAGAAAAATAAATTATTTACAAAAAGAAAATCAAAATTAGTTGATTTATACTTATTCTGTGAAGATGGCGCGGAGATAGGATGGTTTTTTCTGTAGATCTGTGGATTTAACTAGAGATTGAATTTGAATTTAATGTTGGTAATCCAGTGTGAAATAATTGCATTAAAATACCTATTTTAAATTTTTAAATATTTTTACGTTGAATCTTCAATAATTGAATTAAAGTGTTTATTTGTGCAATTCAAATAATTTTTGTTAGGTATCTAAAACATGCTCCCATGATTTTAAGACGTTACTGATATCAGCGTCATTTAAACAACTGTAGCGAAGAGTGAAGTGCAAATTGTTAAAATAAAAAACAAAAATGTTTAGCCTTTAGCGTATAGTTGGTAATTCGACTTTCATGTTATTCCTGTTCCATTCCATTCTTTTGTGTCTTCTCATTCTCAACTCTTGCCTACTACGCTACTTATTTGTTTACTTTTATTTTTGTTTAAAAAAAAACGAGTGTGAGTGAGTTAAAAGCAAACGAAGAAAATATAATATATTTTTTTCATTTTATTTATATAAATATATTCGAGAAAAAGCAGGAAGTAGATAGAATAGAGTTGAATTAGAGTATACATACATAGTGTATGTAGAAGAGGAATAGAAAGATTAAAGAAGTTGGTTTGAGTTTGAGTTGAAGTTGAAGTAAAGTAGACAGATAGACAAGACGAAGACGAAGACTGAAGACATTAGAAATAAGAATAGGAAACTAGTTTTGTCAGTTTTGTGGTTTTTTTAATGAATAAAATTAGTGTTTTGTTTAGTAATTAAATTTCGTGATTAATATTTAAATGTTTTATAATTAATGCTAGCTAGGAAACAAAATAAGTAAATATTAAGTTTACGGTTAAAGGAAATATACTTGAAATTAGGAAAATAATAACGAATAGGATTTTAAAAATTTTTATTTTTCTTTTACTATCTTAAATGATTACGCTTTATGTACATAAAAGGTATTGGATAAAATATGCGAATTATTTTATTTTTTATGTGCTGATATTTCTCTGATTTTTAATTTTGATAATTTTTTTTATTTTTATTTTGCTTAAAAATAGTATTTTATCATTTTCATATCATTTGTTTATGTTTTTCTTTGTCATTAAATGATTAAATTCTAATTAAAGGTATTTAAACGTCAAAAGATAAGAGAAAATACATACGTATTATAGGAATGACCGTGATGGCTAAGGTATCGTCTGCTGAGATATACGAGAATGCAAAAATGGCTAGAGAAATGGCATTAACAGGAAATTATGATTCAGCTTCAATATATTACGAAGGATTACAAGCAATGTTAGGTAGAATGGTTAGTGCTATGGGTGATCCACTAAGAAAAGGAAAATGGGTTATGGTATGTAAATTTGAATTATTATAAAATCAATTAATAATTAAAAAAAACAATCACATTTACCTTACAGATTCAACAACAAATCGCCAAAGAATATCAAAAAATTAAAGAAATCCAAAAAACCTTAACTGAAATGACAATGGATTTACAAAATATGCCAATAGCAAGTAAATTTCGTGCTCCAGTTGTTGCTGAAGAACAAACCAAAGATCCGGCATCATGGTTTCATCCTGATCCAGATATATGGACACCACCAGCAAAGGATCCTGATGTTTGGGCACCACCCATACGTGTTGATCAAAAGTATATACATAATATAATACACATTTTCTTTTTAAAAAATCAAATTTAAAAAAAAATGGTTGTATTTCAAAACAGAAATAATTCTTCAAATCGAAATGGACGTCATGGTATGCCGAGAAAACTAGATAAAAGGAATAGTAATCAAATTCAAAAGCCATCATCGTCAAATAGTAGAAGATCGTCAGCTATTGCTAATAAAGGAAATACTTCAAATGGGAGAATATTAACTGCTAAAGATAAAGATAAAAAATTTCCATTGGGAGGAAACGAAAGTGGCACTAATTCGAAAGATGAAGAATTAAAAGAAGAAGAACCAGTTGAAGAAGAGAAAAAATTTGAACCAAGTAGTCACATTGAAGCTGAGTTAGTCGACATTTTAGGTATGAATATCAATGAAATGGAATTTAATTCAAGTGAAAATTTGTATTTTTCAATGCATATACATTTGAATTTATTTAGAACGTGACATATTGCAAAAGAATCCGAATATACATTGGGACGATATTGCTGATTTACACGAGGCAAAACGATTATTAGAAGAGGCTGTAGTTTTACCGATGTGGATGCCAGATTATTTCAAAGTAAACACTCATAGTAAAAAGTCGAAAACAATATCATTCAATATTTTCATTAATTATTAAAATTAAGGGAATTCGTCGACCATGGAAAGGTGTTTTAATGGTTGGGCCACCAGGTACTGGTAAAACGATGTTAGCTAAAGCAGTTGCAACTGAATGTGGTACAACATTCTTTAATGTATCATCATCAACATTAACATCAAAATATCGCGGTGAATCAGAAAAAATGGTTCGTTTATTATTCGAAATGGCAAGATTTTATTCACCAAGTACGATATTTATTGATGAAATTGATTCATTATGTTCGAGACGTGGTTCTGAATCAGAACATGAAGCATCACGTCGTGTTAAATCTGAATTATTAGTTCAAATGGATGGTGTTGGTAGTGATGAAGCAGCATCAAAAGTTGTAATGGTATTAGCAGCTACAAATTTTCCATGGGATATTGATGAAGCATTAAGAAGGCGATTAGAAAAACGTATTTATATACCACTACCGAATGATGAAGGAAGAGAGGCATTATTAAAAATAAATTTACGTGAAGTCAAAATTGATCCAAGTGTTAATTTAAAATCGATTGCTAAAAAATTAGAAGGGTATTCTGGAGCTGATATAACAAATGTTTGCAGGTAGATAAATTTGATTTTTTTTTTCTTATTTTTATTTCAATTTCTATAACCATACCATATCATATGTTACGTTTCATTTTAGGGATGCAAGCATGATGTCGATGAGAAGGAAAATTGTTGGATTAAAACCAGAACAAATAAGGCAATTAGCAACTGAAGAAGTCGATTTACCAGTATCAACACAAGATTTTATGGAAGCGATTGCTAAATGCAATAAAAGTGTTTCCAAACAAGATTTAGAAAAATATGAAAAATGGATGCGAGAATACGGATCATCTTGATAGAATAATAATAATAATAATAACAACATAAAATAAAATTAAATAATAAACTAATGTAGTGGGTGATTAATTTGTATCGTTAATGTAACTGTTTTAAACATTTATATATTTATGTACTCGTATTTTATTATTTTTTGTCGTTTTTAATTTTTTATATTTTTATTAATAGTTTTTTTTTTTTTTTTTAAAAAAATTTCGTTTTATCGTTTAGTGTATTCATTTTTGTTAAATTCTCAGTTCATTCATTAATTATAATTTACATTTTTAAATTTAAATTAATTAACGTATATCATATGATTGTAATAATAATAATAATCATAATTTTATTAATTTAAAAAAAAAATACTAAAAATTAACTTTCATTATTAACTGTTAAAAAGGCATAAAAATTTTCGAATTAATATTTTCTAATAATGTGCAATAATTAAGTGAAAAAATGATATACGCAAAACAATAATAATCGAATTGAAACTACTAGCCTTGATCGAAAGCAAGAAAATAAAAACATAATAACAATAATAATTATTATTATTGAAAATTAATTCTAGATTTATAGATTTTCTAAATAAATTTTACAAATTAATTAATATGAAGAGTATTATTCTTATTCAACTGAATTACATCATCAATAATTGTTCAATATTTTTTATAATTTTATGGATAAAAAGATAATTCATTAATTTAGATTTCAACTGGTCCAGGAAATTTATCGTTATTAAAATCTTCAGATGATGTCGATGATTCTTCTGGTATATATTTTAAACGTTCATCAGTGTATGCACCAAAATTACGATCCCATTTCTCATATGCAGCAATATCATTAACTCCAACACTTTTCTTTACCAATTTTAAACCATTCTCAAAATCACATTTTAATAATGGAATTTTTCGATTAATTGTTTCTTCATCATTACCATCCGATAAATATTCTTCACGTATTTTAGCCGCTACATCTAATGGTATTGGCTCATTTGGATCAATATTAATTCGTTCTGATAGAAATCGTTCAACTGGTAATCTTGCTATAGTTCTACAAAATGATAATTATACTTCATATATTTATTTATTTTATTATATTTAATGAACTTTTAAATTGAACTTTTAATTTTAATTTTAATGTTTACCTGCAAAATGTATAAATATCAGAACCAGAATATCCTTCCAAACGTTTAGCATATTCATCCAAATCAATGTCTTCATCATTTCCAAATGGATATTTTTTTAAATAAATATCAAGCATTTTTCTACGAGCTTCCTGATTTGGTAATGGTATATAGCAACGACGTTGTAAACGTCTTAATATTGCATCATCTAAATTCCATGGAAAATTTGTTGCACCCAAAAATAATATTCCAATATTTTTACTTTGAAAACCATCCATTTGTGTTAGAAATTCAGTTTTTAATCGTCTAGAATGTTCAGCTTCACCATGTTGACCACGTTTCGAACAAAATACATCAATCTCATCGAAAAATACTGTAGATGGTGCATAATATCTAGCTGCTTCCATTAAACATTGAAGCATTTTTAATGAATCACCTCTCCATTTCGATATTATATTCGATGGATTACATTCAAAAAATGCTGTTTGACCTTCAGTTGCAACTGCTTTAGCCAACATTGTTTTACCAGTACCCGGTGGTCCAAATAGTAATGCTCCAGTAATTGAAGCATATATCGGTTTTGCTTCAATTATTGCCTTATAACGTATTGGTGCTAGAATTGTTGTTTGTAGTGTAAACTTTACTTTATCTAAATTTGCAATTTCATCCCATTTTAAGTTTATATTACGTCTCCTCATGCTTACTGGAAAAAAAAAAAATAAATTATGAAAGAGAAGAATCTTCAAAATATTTAAATGATACTTACGAACATCATCTACAAATGGAATTAATGCGTGATTGGTTGGTTCATAGGGAGTTCCTGGCTCTATTCTACCAGATTCATCATCATTTTTACTTTCGTTATCTACAAGATAAATATTATTTTCGCGTATTACTGGTATTACGTATATGAATGCAATGAATTTTCATACCTTTTTCACTAGAAATGAAAAGAAATTTGTTTGATAATTGAATCGACCAAAACAAAAACATAAATTAAAATATAAAAAAATTATAACCTTTCGAATTTAAAATTTTTGAGTTTTTTAATTTTTTCTGCTTCATATCTTGCATCAATCAATATCTATAAATTTAAAACAAAATAAAAAATTCAAATAAAATCTTAAAATTAATAACATTTCTAAAATAACTCTTTTATAGAGGATATTTTGTTTTTTTTTCGTCCACAAAATATTGTTTTATTATTTTTATAAAATTTTTACAAACATTGCTCCACATTTTTTGTTCATCGGCATTTAAATTTGGTAGAGCCTTTTCAACTAATTCCGAAATTCTTGTATACCATTTTATAGCACCATCAAAATCTTCTCTTTCTGATGCTTTTCTAGCCATTTCTCCAGCTTCAAGAATTCGATTCGAAATCATTGCTTTCGATTCCATTGCTATAAAATTATAATTTATTTACGCGTAAATATATAGAAATTAAAAAAAAATTTACAGATGCAAAACCAAATTAAAAATATTTTTTTTTAAAAGAAAAATCTGAATTAGATTAAAAATTTGAGTTGTAACTTAAAATTTAGTTACGATATGCACAGACGGCAAGATAAATTATATTTTAATTTTTGATATAAAATGGAAAAATATGTAGATAATTTACATGGTACACACTTGTAAATTTATGTAAAATTTTATAAATTTATTTAATTTAAATGTACTTTAAAATGTTACTTTCAAAAGAAATTTGAAAAATTTTTGTATTTGGAAAAGTGTAGTTTGAAATTAATTACGGAAGTTACTTTGTTTCGATTCCATACATATACAATTTCTTAGGAGAGGTTTTCTAAAAATAATTTTGTAAAAATATTATGAAACTGAAAAACATTTAATTTTCATAAAAATCTTAATAAATACCGACTGACGAGTGGCGATTGACATTATTATTAGAGGATGTGTTCAATGTTCATCTTCAACTGCTTCAACGTAACCAACACAACTAAACTTCAAATTGTTTTAAAACTTTTAGATGACATCTGTTGCTCGTAAATAACAATAATCTTAAACTTCCGTGTGGACTGCATTACCTTTATTCTTTGTTTCAGGGTTTCAGTTGTTTCAGTTGAAATTGGAATATTGAAATTGAAAGTACTAAAAAACAACTAAAATATTCAAAGCTCCTAAAAATATTTAAATAAATTCATAAATTCAAAAATTTAAATTCCATTTTAACAAAAATTTTGTTTTGGTTTGAAGCTATTTTTTATTTACGATTCGTTAAATTCCACCAATTCCACACGAATAAAATATTTGAAATTTATTCTCCAATCTCCACCCACATCGATCCACATTCACACATTCATCAATATTCACGGAGAGAATTTTCAATTAAATTAAGTACTGTAAATGTAATCTGTAAAATATAGATAGTAAAGTACAAGAGAAAAATGAAAGAAAAATAAATAATAAAAAGTTTCAAAATGTTCTGTTTTTTGCTGATTTTGACTTCTGCTGATACTGAAAGAATACTAGGTAGACATGCTAGAAATCTAGAATGTCTAGAATAAAGAATATGTACTCAGAAAACTGAAATAATTTTTATGCGAGAGAGATTGTTGACAAGACAAGAAAAACAAAACATAAAACACAACGACACAACCACACAACATATGATAAGATATAAGAACACATACACATAACACATTTAATAACTTAGTATTTCGTTTTTCGTATCTCATTATTATTCATCATTTTCCTATAGCGCTATAGCTTAAAGTCTTTTGTCTTGTATCGCATATGATATTATATTCTTTTCATTACTTTATTAAATTAAAAATAATAATAATACATAATAAAATTAGCAATATCTTTAAAATAAATAATAGTTAAAAATCTAATTATTGTGAAGTTGTTTAACAATTTATTTGCTTTTTAGTAAAAAATAAATAATAAACAGAGGGTGTAAAACTAAAAAAGTGTATAGTTTTGTACGTGCATATGTATTTATTGTATTCATATTTGTTGGTTAGTAGTTGTATACGAGAAAACAACGTGAACGACGTGAACTAAACGAGGTATTAAAAAAAATAAAATTCATATTTTTTAATACTAATACTTGCACTTTCCTTTCGTATTTTCACCTTTCACGTGTGAAAATATTTCAATTGAACAATTAACATTATCAAATCTATGTACTTATGTGCTTTTGTTTAATTATTTTTGTTATTGTTATTATCCCCAGAACCACATCAGATAAATATACAAATTTGGGAGCTCTATTTTAAGAATTTCATACATAAATAGTATTATAGTATAGTAGAGATAAATTTATTGAATATAAAAGAAAAACAACAAAATTACATGTATTCGTATGTATATAGTGCATATATAAAATAGTACTGCTGGATACGAACGTATAGTCAAGTAGTCACTATTTTAAAGTTAAAGTAAATTTCATGCAGTGAAATAATACAGAAATTTTACAGATAAAAAGAGAACTTTTTTCTTGTTTCCCAAGTTATATTATATTCTACTATAGCTATATATATCTACATATATCTATATTGTAAAGTATACTATACATATGTACGCAATAAATGTACATAATAACCATAATAACATAGTCGCGAATTCGCATCATATGAAAAATTTATAGTAAAAATTATAAATAGGTACACATTGTATCAATTGTATATCTATACGATTATGATAGGAAATACGATTATAATTTAGAAGAAACAAAGAAAATAATAATAATAAAAATTAATAAAAAGAAAATTTTTTTAAATAATTACCCAGCTAAATAAAAATATATTCTCAGGTGATATTTACTTATTCGTACGTAGTGAAAAATAATAAAAAAATTTGAAAATAATATAATAATAAAAATAAAAAATTTGATTCGATCTTAATTTTTTATTAGATTGCGGAAGAGTTGAACATTTTCTAATATTATACAAAAGAAAAAAAAAATAAAAACGGAAAAAAAATTTTTGTTTAAAATTTTAAATAATTATTAATTAAAAAAGAACATTAATAAAATTTGATAATTTGTTGTGATTTTAAATAAATAAAAATTAGGATGTATAAATACATAAGCCGTGTTTTTTAGCATCTGCTTTTGAAGTTTGGTAAGTATAGGTATACCTATGTACAAACATACATATTTTCTTTTTTTAATTATAATTAATAAATTTTTAAAAAAATTATTGTAAATATTATTATAGGATTAATCTTGAAATCATTATATTTTACCCAAATCAAATCCAACAATCAGACAACATTATAAAATACATATATAAATGAAAATTATGATCTTTAAATACCAAAGATTACGGAATTGTTTATATGTACATTAATAAGATATGTAGTTTGTATCGTATAGATAAGTACATAATCTTAGGTCTTACCATGGGCCTTGCATTAAAGTAACAAGAGATTTTTCATATTAAATTTTCTCGGAGTTTTTAATTTAAAAAGTTGATTGAATTGATTTTTACATTTTACCATCTTTCTGACTACTGAATAGTGAGTAGTGACTTAACTATGTATATATATATATATATATATATATATATATATATATACAAATACACTGACTGGTTTACGTTTACTTTACTATTATATAACCAAACTAACGAGTAACGATCAAATTATAAAAAATAAAAATGATTGTAGACTGTGTAAAGCTAAAGATAGAATGTTGTATGTATGTACATATCATGTACATAATATATTAAAATAGAAAAAAAAAATATCAAAAAGAAAATATAAAACGAATAAATTACACATTGCTCAATTATAATTATTCATTTGAATTCTATAAAATGCACAATAATAATTCAAACAATACGCACAATGTAGAATTATATGAATATACGTACATACTTGTATATTAATATTATGTCTACATGAAGGGATTTTTATCATTTTTATGCATATATACGTTACGTATAGATTTTAAATTAAACAAGTTGGTATATACATAACATATATAAATATAAATGTACTACCTACATTGTTCTGTAAGAGAAAAAAGCGTTTTAGAAATGGATAATAATGATAATGATGACGATGATGATGATGGTATTCGTATTTCTTCATTAACAATTCATTTTTATTTTGAATGAAATGTACATATCTATATTTTTCCCTTATTTTTACTTTCATAATATCATACAATTGCAGTCACAAAAACTGCATCAGCTTAAATATTAATGACACCATTTGAGGAGTAAGTAAAAATGATTTTATTGTATGATTAGATATATATCCCCCATCAATTTTCGTCAAATCGTTTCTACATGTAAAATTATACTCTTCTGACTCTGTCTTAAATTGTTCTTCAACGATTTTAATACGATTTTCCAAAGGCTAACCTTACTAAATGTCGATCAACATACTCTTCTTTAGTAATTCTTTTTAATCTGAACACTTTCTTTTTCTTTTTACGGTCTTACTTTTTCTATATTTTTTTCTCAAAAACCACGTATAACTGTGTATTGATCATGATTGGTTTTCCTTACTATTTAACGAGTAGATAATCTAATATCAAATTATGTAGTTATTTTAGATTTATTATATAGTCGATCATTCTGATTTTGCTATTATCTATAGCTTACTTTCGAATCGACCAATAACGCAAATAAACGCGACAAAAATACATTCATTTTCTTCTGAATTTATATTAATGTCAAGATAAATTAAGTATTTCAGTATACATTGAACCACTTCCAGAGGAAAATAAATCCCAAATATTTCTGATTTGATATTTGATACGCGTAGGTGATGAAGTTTTTGTGACCGTGGGTGTATATATGATACTGTAGGACTGTAGTCTGTACTGTATTGTACATAATATGTGTATACATATAATTATATATGTTGCGTACATATAAATAATTTCATAAATGTATGTGCATTACATATACGTATATTTATTGCGTAGCTAAAAGGCAAAAGAACTTTGCAGCTATCCATGCAATGTCTAAATTTCAATTGTAAAAAATACCTATATTTTTTGAAAAAAGTTTTATGCAATGATAAATTTATAGGTTTTACGGATACATAGATACAAGAACAGTGTGTATTTTCTGTATAGAATTTATGCACATACTCGTATACAGTAATTTCTGTTCCAGTGTAATTTATTTTATAATATACTCTTATTACATTTTATGTTCAAAAGCAAAATATATTTGATTGCTGTATGGGTATGTAAGTATCTATACAATGTCTAGATATACAGGGTGTCCCAAGTTCGGGTGCAGGCATTTTGCCAGTCGATAGGTCTTGCTGAGAAACGCAAACGAAAAAAATCGTATGGCAGGGGGGGTCTAATATCAAGGGGTGAGGAGTTAGGAGGCTCAGAAGTTTTATTTTGAGGTCAAGTGACTTGTTTCCTATTTGTACTCATAACTCCCGAAATACTCAATACTTTTGAGTCATCCTGCACTCATTAGAAAGAGGATCAATGGCTCTTTACTTTGATACTTGAATTGTACAGATCGGTCCAGTGATGTCAAAGATATGGTACATCAAATTTAAATTTTCATGGGAAGAATGCAAAATTTTGAGATATTTGACCTTGATTCAAGTACATATCAAAGTAAGGACTGATTGATTATCTTCCCAATGAATGCAAATTAATTGGAAACGACCAATGATTTCGGGAGTTATGAATACAAATAGGAAACAAATCACTTGACCTCAAAAAAAAAAACTTCTGAGCCTCCTAAATCCTCACCCGTTGATATTAGACCCTCTCTGCCATACGATTTTTTTCGTTTCTCAGCAAGACCTATCGACTGGCAAAATGCCTGCACCCGAACTTGGGACACCCTGTATAATATGGTAGAAATACGTAAAGTTATGCAATTAAGTATGTGCTTTTTTTAAATTACATATAATATGTATGTGCATACATTTATAATACCTATATATCGGATACACGTTCCGCACGGACTTACTAACAATTATTGTATACAAAAACAAAAAAATCATACAACTTCTATAATAGATAGAAAAATAAATTTCATAACTGTATCAATTCAATATAATGTGTTTCTAACTACATCAAAAAAGATACAATATTTTCTTGATTTTAATATGTATGTAATTTTAGCATTCTTCTGTCAGTTTTTATTATAAAATGAATAAATTATAAAAGATTTCAATCACTTGATCAAATTTAATCATTATAATGAACATGGAATAGTGTACAGTCAATATCGCATATCATTTTTCATATATACGATCACTACAATCGATGATAAAATCTATAAAAATCTCAATTACCTTAACGTGAGTACAAGTAGGTACATATGCAAATTTCAATTTAAAGATCGGTTAAGATGAAATTTTTACCTACATCCATACATAATGTAAACCTTCTTGATAATAAATGAGTGAAATTAGTGTAAAATTTTCCAGTTAATTTTTAAACTCACATATCTATACTATATACTGTATACTATGCTACGAACATCTACATATAAGTATTCAATTAAATACCTAGTCGTAAGTTTACAATTTTGTTTTATCAATATTATTATTTTGTTTTATCAATTTAAATAATCTCAGAGCTCAGACTATATATGTAGATATGTATATAAATGTTCATATGAACAAAACTAGTTCATACATAAATATTAAAAATATTTTGTTTAATTTATTTAAAATTGAAATGCAAAAAAAACGAAAACAAATAATCGATTAATCTTTTAACTTTTCCTTCTGCATAGACATGCATACTAAGTTGTTCGATAAGTCTTTAGTTTAGGTACGAACAAATGAATTCAAATTGAAAATTTAACTTTTTTTTTATTCAACATATAATTCTCTTCAAGCGCAATACATTTTGATATTATCTATTCCATCGATTTAAATTTTTTTTTAATATCACCTGACACCAGTAGTGCAGTGCGATCTGTCAAGTTTTTTCAAAATATGTACGTCTTTCTCTTTGATTGTTTCAACAAATTCTTCAACATTTGAGTAGTGATAAAACCAAAAGAATACGAAGTCATTTTTAAAGTTCGAAAATAGCAAAAAGAAACTGCAAGTGATTGCAATTGCAAGTCATTTGTGCAAAGTTAAATGTATGGCCTTTTGACAAATCATATTTGTGAAAATATCAACTGGTTTTGGGTTTTGTAACGTCATTAACAACCAAAAACCTATTGAACAGTATTACATGTTTAATTTTCGTTCATTTGTTTGCATGTACATATTTATAATTTGATTAAAATATTTTTAAAATTAGTAAAACAATAAATACTAAAAATAGAGATAATATACTTACTTTCAAAAATATAAAATGATAACAAAATATTTTATCATTTTTAGTTACATAGTTACACATTGAATTTAACCTAAATAAATTCATTTATTTATCGCTTATCTTATTTTAAATGTTGTAACTTGTAAGCTGTAATTAATCATCATACCACACCATATATATCATTATAAAACTACATAATACTAATACGAATATTATCAATTATTAAAAAAAAACATGAAATAAATTTCGAAATTAAAGATACTAAAGATTTGGAATTTTATATTTGCAATATCACTTCACTATATAGATAACAAGTTTAGGTATCGTATTCGTAACACTGAAGATGGAAGTGTGCATGTATAATGACCCGAGAAATATTGTTAAGAGATGGAAATAATATTTCAAGCAATCATTTCATCTTATAATAAAATGATACCTAATACAAATTTTTAACAATAAAATGTAAAACTTTTATGCATATAATTACTATAAATGTATTTATAGAATCTGTAATATTTTTATTCATGATCATGCACAGTTGGATTTCTATTTTTCAGATAAAGTTATTGATTTTCTCTCAGAATGAAATGCGCATTATACGCAAATTATGTAGTGTACATAAACATAACAAACACTGAAAATCAACTAACAACATTTCATACTTGCCCCTCTCACTCTACTCTATACATACTCTCTAGAGCAATGGAGGCTATTGACTGTCTATTACATTACCTATAGTGCTATAGTAAATACTACGATACTACGATAGTACGAGTAGTATTCTACACACCGTGTATATTTATATTCTTCAGAAAAAGTTGATTTTCTCTCTGAGTAAAATACATATATACGAATAGTGTACATGGTAAACGTGGAAAATCGACTAATAACATTTTATTCTTGCTCCTACTCTTTATACACACACATCGGCATATAAGTAGAGAGAGAGATCATTGACTATAACAGTGTACCTATAATATGGTATAAGCTATGCTAGTACGAGACGAGTAGTATTCTACGATTCTACTCATCATGTGTACGTTCGTGTACTCGTATTTTTATCCTTCAGAAAAAGTTGATTTTCTCTTTTAGTAAAATTATTGCGATTGTTAATACATATTGTACGTGACAAATTGACAAACACGGAAAATCAACTAAAAATATTTTTATAACATTTGCTTCTCTACTCTATGCATAGGAGATGCTAATGAAACATGTTAATTTGCTAATGCCATTGCGTTTTATTATTACTTACTCTCTTACTCCTCCTCTGACATTTAAGTAGAATTTAAATGAACAATAGCGAAATTTTAATCTTGTTTCTCATTATTTTAGTTTGTTTTTGTTTTAAACTGTTGGTGCAAGTACGTATATCTATATGATGAAAATATTTTGAAAACTAATTATCCTCAGTATCTGTAAAAAGTAAAAAATGTTGGTCGGGTTTTGGAACTATTCTGATGATTATATTCTGACAATGATGAATTTGAATGTTTTTAAAAAAATATTAAATAAATTAAAATTAATTTTATGATATATAAATTTATGAAAACTGTGAATAAAATCGATCAAAATTTAAACAAACATTTATAGCTAAAACATTACAGCTAAAACAAAAACTGAAAGAGAAAAATAAAAAAGGAAAATAAAAATTAATGTTAATGAAATCAGACGATAATAATAAAAATCGATTAAATTTTACATTAAAAAAAAAAAAAAATTGATTGTGTAATGTAATATATAATGTAATATACTGAATGACCCCTACCACAATCTACTATTTTTAGAGTTGTTTTATCAAATGGGATGGATATGCATATGTACAGTATAAATTGTATATAAATGTAATCATATGTTCGTTATATGTATAGATCGTACATAATATATGTACGTACGTAAATTTCGTAACATATACGTTATACATTTATACAATATTTGACCCACTATAATGTGTTAAGGTGAAGGAAAAATTCGATAAAACATTTTTAGAGTGCACCTCAATCAACTATACCAACCAAAGTCAGCCAGTACCTATACTTATATTTCTGTATATAATAAGTATAAGGTTATAGAGGTACCTAAAAATACATTCATAAAACATTAAAAAATAAACAAATAAAAGTAAAAACCGAACATACTCATACGTACAAAAAAAAAAATATAAAAGCAAAGAATGAATTATATACTATACTACACATGCATTTATAAAACTAAAAGCATTTACATTAAAAGAATAGTCATGACATCAAAATCATGTTACGAAAAATCCTCTTTTCTTTTTTTTTTCAATCATTTTTCTTTTCTTTTGTTATTCAGGTATTTTACAATATTTTATTTTATTTTTTATTTTTATTTAACATTTTAAGAATTTACTCGTAAGGAAAAAAAATAGCTCGTGTAATTATCTCGATTGTAAAGACATGCATTCATTACATGTACATATGTACATGCAGATTATGTACTTTATTCGTGTTTACAATTTTTTCAATTTTTATTTTTCGTTTATTTTTTTTGTTTTATTTTGTTTTTTTTTTTTTTTGTTTTTTTTAAGTGGTAGATTTTACTTAAAATAATAGTGATGATGATGGTGAATTTTCTTTACCAAATATATAAAATATTCGTACATGGATTTGGTATACATATTCGTATTTAGATATCATGTACATACTACATATATAAATTTGCACAGTTACATGCTTAGTTATATTTTGTGATATTATTTTTACTTTACTCAAAAAACTGCGTACAAATTTTAACAGGTAAATATATGTAAATCCACATAAATATGCATATGTATTATACATACTCATAAATGTATGTATGTGCTAGTACTAATAGTACTTAAAGTCCTTTTTTTTTTCTTTTCATTTTTTGTTTATTTGTTTTCAAAGTGCTCTAATGGCTTTAAATGTTGACAATGCGTTTTTTTTTATACAACACAAACACTTGAACGTATTATAGTAGTTTAGTGGTAGTTCTGTATATAAATTCAAAAAATATAAGTGAAAAAGTAATTTTAAAAAATGTAATAAATAACACACTATATTAAAGCTTTATATATGTATACATATACGGATATAATAAGGAATGCATTATTACTAGGTATTTAATGTATTTATATAATATGCACTTATCTATTTATACATATAATGTAAAAATCATTGTCGTTTTTTTCTTTTAAAATGCATTTAAAATTATTATATGAATCTGTGTATGATTTGAATATTCGATGGAATAATCGCATATTCATACATTCATACATATCTGTATTTTAAAAGAAGAAAACATATATACATATGTATTTATGTATATGTATTATATATGCGGTGGTACATACAGGCATACAGCAGATATACAATAACGAAAATTATAATCAATTTCTCTGAATTTGTTATCTTTTTTCAATTCATATACACTAGCTCATTTTTTGTTATTTTTTTTTATTATTCATTTTATAATTCATTTTTCTATCTGTCTAGATTTTGACGATGTGCGATTAAATTCTTTATAAGTAAATGTGAAATAATAAAAAAAATGTGAAACTAAGGAGAAGTAACTAAATAATAATTATTGTATTTATATATATATATACATATATATATACATATGCATATTTATATGTAGTATCACGTAGTATGTACTATTACTATCGTATACGCTATGATTGATTGATAATAGTATGAGCAGTATTCTACACACTATGTGTACTCGTATGTTCATTTTTCAAATAAAGTTGATTTTCTCTCTGAGTAAAATACGCGAATAGTTTAAATCACAAACACTGAAAATCAACTAACAACATTTAATACACATATGTACTTGCTTTGTTATTCTGCACACCATGTGTATCTACTGATTAAATTCTTTTGTATTTTATGTATATGTATGCACACATGGGTTTACTCATATTGTTGATTGTTGCTTGTAGTACATTCATTTTCTCAAAATTAATTGACAATTAAAATAATTATTTTTTTTTTAATTTAATCTGAAAATTTTTTTTTAAATATTATGTATATACGCATAGATTAGAATTTTAAATTGATTATGAAAACAGGAAAATAAATTCATTATTATCATTATAATATTTATGTAGGTATATTTTATTTGTAAAATTTAGAAAAATTATAGTTATAAATTTATAAATATTTGATTTTTATTTTTTTTTTTTTTTTTTTTTTTTTGTAAGTTTTTAATAATTATTTGGGTACTCACCTCCTAGTCAACTTTTTTATTTTTATTTTATCTCTTAAATTCTTGAAGGTTCATTAACTTTGTATACAATACAATACAATACCTATGTACGTAGGTATATATGTACATTATAATTATTATCTTATTAATTATTATCTAAAATTTATGACTTCTTAACCTACATTATGTACATACTATACATACATTACATATATGATGTATGCTTGCTATCAATCTGTATTAAATTCATTGTTGTTATTATATTTCTCAAGTTTTAATTTTTTTTTTAAAAAAAAAAAGCTTCGACATATTGAACCCTGAAATTAATTATCAATGGAAGAATTTTCATGTGAAATTAAATTTAATGATAAATTTTACGCGGTTTTACTTTATGTAAATGTATGTGAAATTATTGAAAAAAAAAACATTTGAAATTTTTTCTTATTCTTTTCTCCTTGTTAATATACTCATATATGTACTCATATTCAGATAATATAATACTGAATAACAATAATGAAAATATTCGTATGATCGTATATAGGGTTACAGTTACATATATGTATATATGTATAGACAGTATAGATAAGATAAAATTTATAATTATACTTATTGAAAATTTTGAATTTGAAAAAGTATTAAATTTTAGATTAGGTTACAGTGAAGAACAAAATGTATATATGTATGCATCTGAATGAAGCTGATAAGAAATTGTTGTATAACATTTAAAAAAAAAAAATAAAAAAAAAACATCGAAAAATTGAATGATATATTGAGGGTATTCACTTAACGCAGTAAGCAACTGAATAAAACGTCTAAATACTTACCTGTATTTTACTATGTTCATACGGTTTACGAGTCGCAATTACTACGTTAAGTGAATCTCCCAATATATCATTGAAATCTCGTGTGTAATTATATGAAAATTTATACCATTTTATTTCAAGAAAAATTTTAAAAAGTCTATAGAATAAGAAAATACACAATATCAAAATAAATTTTCATACAATACCAACCGAAAGCCTATATAGATTCTCATAACATTTGAGGAACTTATTTAACGTAGGTACTAACTGCATATATAATAACTATACGTAATGTACATAATGTATTTATTTTATTTGTTCATATTTTTTTCTACATATTCTTTCTTAATCTAAAATTCTATTAGCGGGGCTTGAATAGCTTGATGGTTGTGTGTCGGTCTTGCGATCTTTGAGATCACGGTTCGAACCCCAGCCAGCGCACTACTCTTGCCCAAGTCGATCAATAATTTTTCCCATCAGCAATGTACACCAGTAACTGATTACTGATGATAAACTGGATAATAATGTATATCTGACATAAAATTACTGATCGGCGGTGCCATGGACTGAGTATCCGCGTGCACTTAATATATACTATATACATTTATGTATATATGGATATTTAAAAAAAAAAAAAAAAATTCTATTAGTATACACAATATTTTTATTTTTTACAGTATTGAAGAGAATCACAATTATTGCGAGCTTTATGAGATTATTTTTATGATCTACTATAATTCTAATATATACATATACGTTATATGAATATAACTTATTAACTTATGTATTTTTATTGATTATTTTGAATACTGTACGAGTACTATATACATATTTATGTACATACATTGTACGTATAAGTGTAAATACATACAACAATGGTCAATTTGCTTTTTACGAGTACTTATCTTATTGTTCCACTATCACACACTATATACATATGTACATATGTTTCTTATTCCTTGTTATTTTTTTAATTTACTATTTCTAGTCATTTTCGCACTTTATAAAAACATATAAGGAAAAATTACAAAAAATTCTTATTCAGATTTTATTAGGGTTTTGGTTGTTTTTTCTTTTAAATACATACTGAAATGAAAAATACAACTTTACAAGTATACCTATACATATAATTACATCTGTTTTACATATAACTTTTAATTACAATACTCGTAAAATTTAAATTGTATAATTATTGTTTTATCTTTATTTTAATCTTTACATTTTTAATAACAAAAAAAACAAAACATAGAAAAAATATCTGTTACATGCATGTAATTTTATAATGCACACATTTGTTGTATATATATACTCTTATTCATTTGTAAGTTTATTTAAATGCATAATATACAAAAGTTAGTTTTGGAAATTTTTAAATATAATTTTATATCATTATGCATCTAACAAGGAAGATAATCCTTTTTATTTGTTTAACATTAAAAATTTTATTTAAAATGAAAAACTACTTTAATAATAATATACATACATACTTTGTAAAACCGAACATAGGAACAATTACAACATATAGTGCATCCAAAATGTATTTATACCATAATTACAACTCAGTCTGTCAGTATAATCACTACATTATACAAACAGTGTTGTTCAAACACAGAAACGTATATAATAACAAAAATTAAAATAAAAAAAAAAACATTTATAAATCAGAAAACATCATGAAAAAATGAAAATAAAATAGGTATAGTACATACCAGTAGTACAGATTTATATAAATGTACTATGTAATATGTATATTTTTGTTGCTAAACATTTTGTTTGGTTACGAAATACGTACTTTAAATTTTCTTGTAAACAGACATACATACGTATTATTTCTGTATGAGGTATGATGATAAGAATATTGCATGTACATACAAATACATATATGTTTGTGGGTTTTTCATTTATTAAAATATACATTTTAAGCCATTTATACCACAAGTTTTTGTTTTCATTTTCATTTATTCATTAACTTTTTTTTTGTTTTCTTTTCTATTTGATTTTCATCTTTGAAAAATTTTCCTTTAAGTATTTTTCCCATTTTTTTTCTTCTAGGTATCTTTGTTTTTATGAAGTAGGTACTATACATACTCGTACATATGTTTACGAGTTTATGTTTTTAAGATAAGATGAGCAACATTTAACTTTTTTACACATTTTTTATATAGATTACATTTACATAATATATGTGTTACATTCATATGTGCGAGGATACATACATGAATTATTGCATGAATTTTGTTTTAATTCAATATTGTGAAGGTACTGAGAATTAAAACAAATAAAGAAAATAAATTAAACTCATTCACCAAAATGATTTCAAGACTTATTACTACAATGTACTGTATATACATTATGTGCACCCGCATTTTAACGTCGATTGCGATTGCGAACCACTGAATTGCTGATACAGAAACAAACTCAATTACTTGGGGATTAGACTTAAGGTAGAACTATAATCGACATAGCTGACATGGGAAACATGAGAAAAAATAACGAATGTTAAAACGTCACATTTGGTTAACTATAATAACATAGATAAAGATGACATATACTAAACAATAGGCAATACGAATTTCACAAAATGAGGATATGACTTATGTTACTTATATGTAATGTACGCTTTCGATCGTACTGCTTATGTCGAGCTTATGTTAAACGAATGTCGGCAATGTCAATTATAGTTTAGCTCATTGATTTGGCTGTGTTCGGCTACGACAATGTCATAGGGTCATAGCCTATGTCACATATGTCGATTATAGTTCTCCCATTAAGGCTTAGACTGATCTATTTTTAGAATGATCTCTTTTTTTTGCCAGCAAAGCTGGTACTCATTGAAAGCTGAGTAAACTTGGCGGCTTGTAAAAGAAGAGTGAAAACCCTTAATATTTTTTTTAACTTTTTCAGAATGTTTTCACATCGTTTCCTACCTGCATGACATTTTATTGATGTATCTAATTTCTCTTTTTCCTAAAAAAATTTGAATACCACTCTTCCTCTATATAATTTGGCCTTTTACACATATACAGGTATGTATGAATAAATAAAGTACCTAATTAAAAATATTTTATCTATATATTCGTACATATAATACATATTAGATTAAAGTCCTTTAATTAAATCAAGTCTGTAAGTGTGCCCTATCTATTATACATATATTCACGTATATAAAATAAATAACGTATGTAAAATATATTAACGTATATCAAAATTATCAGTTTTTTGAAAATTCTTTATCTAATTCTCATTTTTTTATATCAAATTCATACACACATACTATCACCATTATAATATATTTATAGTCATAATTATTACATAATGGCCTAGTATTTATTATGTATATGTAGGTGTAAACGTGAAATAAAAAAAAATATATAGATATTAAAAAATTAAAAAAAAAATTATTCAAGTACATACGTAGAATACCTAAATATCGGGTGATCAAATCATTACCATACATACGTTAATTTTTAAATTTAATCATAACAACCATGTTTTTTGTAGATTCCCTCCAAAATTAGCATTTGTGTTTGGCTGAGTTGTAAAATGTAAAAAATAAGCATCGATGCGGTAGTATTATCGAAGTGATGCAAATATAATGCGTATCATTATTACATTGTATCAAAAATGCATAATTTCAAAATTGACATTTTGAAACGAAGTTAGGAAGTGATTGTGATTGTATAAAAAAATTCAATGCTTGCTTAAATGATGAGTAAAAAATACATTCACAATGCATTTTGAAACTTATGACAGTGTAACCGTTTTTATTTTAAACATTTAGAAACTATTTACTTTGCATTTAAACCGCATTGATGCATTTTAGAACTCATTGTCTGATTAATTACCATGAAAATAATTATTTAAGCCAAATGATCATTAATTGTGATCTAGATAATTATGAACTTTACAGCGATTTGAAACAGATCCATTATTTCGTATGGAAAAATCATTCTTATTTTTTGAATTGGCCACCAAGATTATATGTGATGTAATATAACTTCATGGAAGTTTTTTCTTTGGAATTGAAAATTTTGAAGTTGAAAATAACAAATCAATGTTGTAGAATCGAATTTAAAAAAATCTAGAAGTAATAATTCATCCAAGGTTTTAAATAAACAAGAAGTTATATATTGGTATCTAACATTTGAATTTGTTTTTATTCGAATTAAAAATGTAAATATGTATACAGTTGTTATTTGATCACCTTGCTCATATGTACATAGACTAATACCAAAATGAAATATATATATATATAGAGCATCCGTTTTGAATCCCTAACGCCTAACATATTATCTATATTATGCAGTCTATAATTATGTTTGGTCTCGTATATAATTCAATTCTGTTGAGAATACTTGAAAATCATGTTTTACATATATTTAATGCCTATACGTACTCTACTCACATATGCATATACATACGCAAACATGTATGGCATGTTTGTATGCATTTGCAGGGCCGGTTTTAGCCTTGTGCCCACGCCCGGTGCACTTCTAAATTTTTCGCTCCTTAGGATGAAACTTTATTATTGATTTTTAAGAAAATAAGAAGAGAAGCTACAATATTCGGTTATCTTTCTACTTTTCTTTCTAATTCTCTTTCTATTATTAAATTATTTTTCTAAAGACGAGAATGTGACTTTTATTCTGTTCTTACTTCGGCCCACGAACTTTTATTCTGTCCTTATTTCCGTGCACGAGATTTGGCGCCCGGTTTTAGTGAACCATTTCAACTATAAAAGAATCGGGTATGTGTATTTGTGTACAATTATGAATTATGCAGTATCACATGTTTCCATGCACATAATATACATATACGAGAATATATCCTAAAAGAATAACAATAAAGAATAATATAAAAAATTGCAAAAAAACAGATTATAATTATAATCAGAAACAAAAGTTTCATGTTTTTTCAACATTAGATACCTACTTTTTGTTTTTAATTAGAACATAATTTATAATTTCCAGTAAAATGTAGATATTATGTTGTATACATTCTCCACATATTAGTATTTCTATCTATTTACATGTATGAAAATTAATAAATAAAACAAGAAAATAGAAAAAAGAAAACTGAAGATACTTTCTTTATCTAGAAAGAAAACAAGAAAAAAAAAACAAGAAAAAACAAGAAAAATAATAAAATTTACATAATACAGAGATGATAGTAATTTTTAATTATTATTTTTTTTTTGTGTTTTTTAAAGAAATCAGATAAAAAAATTTTGCATCTTATTATTTTTGTTATCAAATGAGACCACTTGAAAATTTGCCTAGCTTGAAGCACAAATCGACATATAAAATAGAAGATAGAAGCATAGAAGTATACATCCATACAGTAGGTTCTCGATTAATTTTGACTCGGATTTAACGTCGCCAATTTTTCTTTTTTACACAGATAAACGTAATATATGTACATATGCTCGTTAATTAATTGTCAACGGTGATTATATTATACTCGCTGAAATCTTACCACGTACTACACAAAATTAAAGCATTAATTATGGTCTCCTAATCTCTCTTTTTTGAAGGTTCGGTTTTAACGTTGGTGATCGGTTAGACTAGAATCTAGCACGGTAATTCGAAGACCTATTGTATTACCAGTATTACTTATAATACTCATATTTTATTATAAAAATTATAAAATTTTAGAAAATATGTAGATACAAATATATTACATAATCGTATGTATACTAAATCTAGGTAGATATAAGGTATATGATGTACATATGTACTCGTTTAAAATAATGTGAAAAAATAAAAAACAATGAAAATATTTCTAATTATGTATGTATTATATCAGAGCTACATACGAGTGTATTTACATAATATCCGTTCTATATGTAATGTGTACGTACATAATGTAAATGAATGTTAAATTTTATTTATTATCGATTTAAATTTTTTATTTTTTTTTTTTTCATATTTTTTAATTGACGTCATATGTAATGTGATGGTATCTACATATGAGTACTTTCATACATAAGAGTAGGTACTCGTTTTATTATACTGCCATAATATATATGTACATTATACACAACACACACATATTATATGTTTTAACATATAAAAATGTAAGTTACGAGTATATGAACATTGAATAGAAAATCACTGCATCATATCAAAGACTATATAGAACTATTATAGTTCTATAGTCTTTGATCACACCTACATCCTCGTTATGCTTCTCTATGTACGTCGAGAATGTAAAAAAAAAGTGTAAAAAAAAATAAAATCTATATAAACATATTCCAGTAAATAAGTAGTACGTATATTACGTGTTATTATACATTATCACGTATTATTATGATATATTTTAAGATTATTTTTATGTAATTCATATTTGAAAAAGTGTTAAAATAGCCTAGAACCAACTAGAACTATATAACTACTCCTACATAGCAGTAGATTTCAAGTTCAATAAAATTGAATCAAGAGATTGCATTTTATATACTCATGGAGACTGTTACTAATAAAATCAATCAAATAAAATTTTTATAACCCAAAATTTATACTCTTACATATTTTGTGTCAATATATTTTCAAAATTTTTTAAGATTATTTTTTGAAAGCATGGATGTTTTCACAAAATTCAAGCTAACCACAATATTGTTGTGGTACAAGTTTCATAAAAAATGAAGTTTAACAATTATGTGTTCTGCATTTTTGAAAGAGTCTGCACTGCAATGAATTATCTGTTGAAGAGCTTTATGATCTTTGGTGTAAGATAGCACAAGGAGGCTCGAATTACGAAACAGCCTCATGTCTCCAATTTTTACTTTTCTTTTCATTTTCATAGAGATTTTGTATTCAGATTCAAGAAATTCACTTAAATTGATGCTGCACCCTACACACTGCACTCTGATTCTGTATGACCAACTATTTAATTTACATGTATAGAGAAGATGTTATTAATTAATGGAGAAAAAAAATTTCAACTAAATGAAAAGTTAAAGAAAAATAAAAATGAATGAATAAAATAATTTTTTTTTCAATTTATATTTGGATAAAGTTACTTCGAGTATTAAATAAATTTTTTCAATTCAATTTTGATATTTGTTTTGTTTACAGATTATTAGATACAACTTATGTATGTGCATTAGACATTAGACATTACCACATTACATAAATAAGAAATATTAAACAAAAGTAATTCGTATTAGCGTAAGATAAAAAAATAAAAATAAATCAAAATATTGTGATAGATAATAATAATAATAATAACGTAAAGGTGTATAGTTCAAAGATAAAAAATAAAAGCATACAAAAACAAAATATGTTTTGTATGTAGAAAACGTGCCAAAATTTTAATCAATATCTATATGTTACATATGGATGTACATATGTGAATGTACAAGAAAAAATATCAATTGCCGTGTAATCGTAATGATAAAAATATTAAGAAGAAGAAGAATATTTCGTAATAGCATAGACAATATTATCTATATATCTATATATATTATTAATATATATTATCATTATCTGTGCGGTAATAGATATAAATAGGCACACATACTGTTTTAGATAAACTGCATGATTTACAATAAAAAATATATTACGAATATTCACAATTTTTATCAATACTTGTACACATAAAATCAAGATCTCAAAGAACATAAAAAAACTGCAAAATGATCTTTTTTTTTTTTGCATTTCGTATGCGTGAATAGAAACGTGTGAAAATGATTAATAATATCATGTTTATAATAAAACGTTATAAATACGATAGTACTAATACCACTCCTTGACTAAAATATCAATTTTGATCACTTTTGATGATTGTTTTAGTTTTTTTTAACTTGAAGAAGACGTCAATAATGATCGTTTAACTTTCATTCGAGCCGAAATGATATACGACTCATGAATGATCATTTGTTTTGAATTATCCTTAAAAAATTATATTGCATCTAGAATATAAATGAGAATTTTATGTCATACGAAAATAAACAAGAAAAAATGTTTACAATTTTGTTTGTTTGTTAATTTTTCATCTTTTCATTTCATAAAGATATGTATGTATGTAGATCAGTTTATTATATACACACGCATGTACGTATATATCTCTCATTTTATCTTACTTCTTTTTCTTAAATGAAAAAAAATTATATGTTAAAACAACGAAAAGTTGAAGGATAAAAAAAATTATGTTTACTCTTTAATGGTGTTCTTCATCACCTCTTACTTTATTTCTGTGAAATAATTTTAAAAAAAATGTTGGAAAGATGTTTTAGATATATTGTCGTATAGCAAAGTGAAAAAAAAACGGGTGTATATGTACTCGTATGCATTTTTTTTAAATATTTTACGTTTTCATGACTTTTATGTACTCATCATTTACGTGCACATACGAGTATAATGATTCTGTTTTATATTCTCTGTGGGTTTGTTAAATTTTTTTTGCCACAAAATGTGCTGCAATCAAAAAGAAAAATCATCATTGCATACATACGACGAGTGCACAAGTATTTTATAAATAATATACGTATATGTATGCATGCATTATATGAATTGATGCTGGTTATTGAAAGATGCAAATGCAAACAAAATAAAAATTTGAAAATGAATAAAAGATTAAAAATAAAATGCAATATTCTTTGCCCTGATACTGCTTACCTTTCTACCAACATATTTATATATGTGCATACATATATAAAAGTATAGGTATATTTTTCTACTTGTTTGTCACAACACTGTATAGTTTAATGCTGTGCTGCATAAGTTACAACTACTTTTACTTACATTTATATAATGCTTCTATATAATGTCAGATAGATAGATGCTTTACTGTGTAGCATTCAACAACAAATCAAATAAAAATTAAAAAGGATTTCATTTATTTATTCATTTTTTTTTAAACAAAATGGCAAAATAAAAATAGAAATTAATAGATGATAAAAGGAAAAAGGAAGAAAAAAAAGAAGATAAAATTATATGTTATCATTCAAAATAAACAAAATAACATATCAAAATCAATAGTTCTATTTGTCTTGATGATGAGAAAATTATGTCAAGGACTTTTTTATACTTAAAAAGTATAGAGATGATCAAAAATACATACGTGTATACATTATCCTATTTTTATAGATATATATATGTATATGCGTACCTGTATATCTGTATTTATGTCTGTTTATATACGTATACATTATTTTGATTTAAAAGTAAAAATATACTAGTATGTAGTAAATGAGCGAAGTTTTAAAAGACATATACTGAAGATAAATACATAATAAATGTACGGAATAAGATTATAGATAAAAACAAGAAAGATATTCAAATGTTATATTTAAAATATTTATAAAAAGAAAAAGAAACACAAAAAACAAAAAATAAAAAATTAATTGTGAGTGAATTTTATATTAAAAGAGCAAACAGTTAATACGAATATACATAAAATGGGTATACACATAAAAAATCTTTACTATTTTGTAAAATTTTATAGATTTAGGATGTACAAATTAATGGAATATAACACTGAAAAGTATATTCATTTTATGTAGGTATGTAAATATCTATATTGTGTCTCTGATATACGAAATCTAAGTAAGAATAATTATGTCTGCGCAGTTAAGATAAATTTTAAGTATAAGATTTTCGTATTTTATTTCGTACAAGTATTGGAATATGTAATATGTAGCTGCAAACAATCTCATCTCATTGCTAATATGTATACGTAGTACTGGTAGTACGTACTACGGTACTACCACAACCTTCTTTATTACAAGCCTGTCAACGTATGAAGTCACTAACACAACCATAACAAATAGTAGAGTCATCAATCATAACCTTAAACTATCAGAAATAATTGTATGTCAGTAATAATTTTAGAAAAATTGGTGATAAATTGTGTTGTTTTAGTTAAAAATTATAAAAAAAATATAAAAGTGTAATTTAAATTTATAATAAAAAGTGCAATTAAAGACAAAAAACATTCAGATTTAATGTATGGACAATATTGTGTTAAAATACTTATGTGAATTCATAATTGAAGACACTTAAGAAAAAGTTGTAAAAATAGTTAAAATATTATTAAAAAAATACAAATTATCGAATTGAAGATTATAAATTTTTGTAAACAATTTATATCTTTATCAGCAAATTATTACGAAATATAAAAGGTTTGTGTTTGAAAAATTGAATAAAAAGACAACATAATAAAATAAAAATTTATTTATTTATTTATTTCATAAAGATAGAAATTCACAATTGTATAACTTTTACAAGGATGCTAAAGTTGGAAATAATTTCAATAGCAAATATTTTAGAAAAACTTGAAAGTCTTGTTCAAAAATAATTAGAATTGTATCCAGATCATGCAGTTCTTAACGATGTAAATACGATCATTTTAATGTTTTTCAATTAACAAAATAAGTATTTTATTTTTAAATTTTTCATATATTTTTTTATTAAATTTTAGATAATTTGCATCATAAATTTTTAATGTTATCAACATTAATTTCTGCTGCATTAACCACTTGATGGATTTAGAATGGAACAAGTTGCCGAAGGACACCGGAAATGGGATGAAAATGTTGAATTACAATAATTAACATCAACATTTTTAACTGGTGTTTATGGTATGTGGAATATTTATATATTTGCATTGATCGTATTATATGCACCAAGTCATAAACAATGACCAAAAGATTCAAATTCAAACGAGAATATGGTAACGAACGGCGAAGAGATTGAATTCAGTCATTTACCATCATATTCAAATCCGAGTGAAATATCATCTTTAACATCATTTTCAAGAAAAGCTGCTTTCGATTAAAATAATAATAAGAAATTATTTATAGCAATAAAAATGTTGGCAAAAAACATGAACAATATCAATTACAATTCGACGTCTAAATTTGAGAATTCATTACTATCAGTATTACAATTTTTTTTGTTTTTAAATAACACCGATTTTTTTATATATTTTTTAAAACAAGTATTTGTAGTCAGTATATGCATTTAGAAATTAATATTCCATAGAGTGTATTCAGAGATAATATTTAAATGTAACTTAGTAAAAAAATTAGATTAAGCACATAAAATTCATTGCGTTTAGAATCATAAAAACGCTATATACACATTGACATTACATAATGTACTTTCATAGATTTGTATTTAAAAATATGTACAATGACTCAATTATAGTTTTTGAATTAACGCTTTTTTTTAAGTATTAATGTACGCTTGCTTTTACATATTTTGTTTATGATAATACATCGCACAATAAATTAGATATTTTAATTTAGAACATTTGAAGTTTTCATTAATTCAAAGTGTTTTACATAAGGAAAAATATGAACATTCAATAATTTCAAATTTTTTAAAATAAACAAAAATTCGAATAGGATTTTTTTATTTAGATCCTTTTAGCTTTTTACAAAAATTGTCTTTAAAACTGTCTTGAAAAAAAAAACGATTAAAAAATCTACAAACAAAGTGATAGAATTTTAGTGTAAAATGTTTAAAAATTGTTCATTTCTTGAAACGTTTTTGTTGTCTTAAACGATAAATATCATTTGCTGGTGGCACTGGAGCAGCAGTTTCTTCATCATTATCATCACCGCCAGGTAACATTCGCCTTCTTTTCATGCCACCATCACCAGCATAAGTTCTGTCATCAACGATCCAATGAACCGATTTAGCTAAATCGAAAATTTTTATATCACATCCATGATCTCCAGTCGGAACAAGAGTAGCTAAAAATTTCAAATCGAATATTACATAATTTATTCTAAAATTAGATAAATTTCTCATAAAATTTTTCCATACCGTCTGGAAGTTGAATACGATTAAAAATATCAAAAAGCATATCGATCGACACAAATGGACCACGAAAACAAATTGCTGGAGGTAATTGAGTACATAATGCCGCTAAAGCTGGAGGTTTTGGAAATGTACCACCATTGAGTGGATGTTCTCCCGAAAAAGCATTCGATTTTGGCTTATATGGTATCATAAGTGAAAAATCAAGCCGTGGATATTTACTTGTTTGTTCTGGAGATACTTCTTGACTAGCGGGTTGTTTTGGACCACCACTTAATACACCTCGGGTCTAAAAAAAAGTTTTAATTAACTTGAAATTTCATTTTAAATTGTTTTGCTTAAATGTTAAACCTACATCACTGTAACCAATCGATTTCATTTCTACTGAAGAACAAGTATATAAATCCAAAAACTTGTATCTATCAACAAGTTGAGCAGTTTCTTTGTCTTCATATTCTTTCAACTAGTTTCGATGGAAATTAAAAATCAATAAAAGAAATGAAACTATCTGAAAATTATAATTTTAAAATATAAATTATAAAACAAAAATTTTAATTTTACTTACCTTCTCTATAATTTCACTTTTAATTTGCTTGCAGTTCAATTTCAATATCAACACTACTAGTAATTTAATTTGACACTTGTTTGTTTACATTTTCGTGACTCTACTATTTAATACATATGCACAACGTTGATAGGCTTGTATAAATAAAGAAGGTTGTGGTACTACTAACTAACTGTCCTCCGTTTAGCTTTGAACAGAATTGCGACCATCGACTAAAAATTCGCTTGTCAAAATTTTAAAAACTCTTCTTCCATATGTACATACACAAAATTACGACCATCAACCATAACCAATTTTTGATCGATGGTCGAAATAGAGCTAATTTCTAATTTTTTGGTTGTGGTTGCAGTGCTGCCAATATTTTCAATTTTATTTTAGTATGTATCGTATAATGTCTGTCTTGCTTGTCATTTCAATTTTCATTTTTCTTCATCTGTTTACTATTTGTATTTATGTCAGTTTAATTTTAAATATAATTTTTCTGTTTGTTGTATAAATTGAGAAATTTATTTTTAATCTAGTGGAGGAAAATATTATATATAAATATTATATTATTTTAATTACTTTTACCACTTGATTATTATGCATAATAAGTTTTTTTTTTTATAAATATAAATCTTAAATTTAAAATTCTGCTTTCCTTTTCGTTTTTTACATATACGTATATGTATTTCTCATTTAGAAATGATATTTCAGAATTTCGCTATGGTCTTAATTGTGTTCAATTTATTTTTATGGCTGTTCGCCGACCAATATTTGGTCATGGTCGATAGTCAATGGTCGCAATTCTCTTCAACACTTTTCTCGTATTACGCAAGGTAATCAAATAAAATCAATTAAAAAAAGTGCTAGAATTTGTTCAAAACACTTTTTAACTTTATAATTGCCTGTTGAACAACTGTCGACACAATGACGTCACTTTCTTTTTATAAATTAACTGACATACACCACCTTACTGTACTTACTTACTATATTTTATGGTAGACATAAATGTATGCATACTAAATCACAATAATGAAATAATAATGAAATAAAATAATGTATACATATGTAAATGAAAAATTCTAAATGAATCTTAATTAGATAACAAAATATGCATGCACATACATACATACGTATATTCAATTTAAAATTATTATTCTTCGTTTATTATCATTGTTATATGATAGATGTATGCATGCATATATCGTGTATAGTAACATATGAACGAATATGAACGGATTTTTAGACAGCATTCACTCTATTGTAGGTTGTAGATACATACTACCTATTACTCGTAAATATGAAAATTATCGTTTTTTCTATTTGTTTGCAAGTGTGTATTAATAAGTATGTGAAGTTTTTTTTCTTTATTTTGATCTTTTAATTATACATATACATATTTAATTTTTTGTATCCATTTACTTTTCTTACTCATGTGAGTGTATAATTTCGTGAACAAACCTGATTAAAAATATACGATTATTCTTATTATCTTAAATGATAATTTTTTAATAATTTTAATGACCAAATGCTGTTCTCCAATTTAACTTTCTTGGTGTACTATCTTCTATCATTGTCACTCTATTACCCATAACAAGACAATTTTGCACCATTACCCATAAATTGTCATTTATATTTTTTCTATATAAATTGTATATTAAATGCATGCATATATATTTTCTATATAAATTTAAATCTATATAAACTGTGCATATATTATAATTTTGTGTTATTTATTATTGTATTAAATCATTACATATACATATGTATACATGTTCGAAATGCTAATGTAAAGTTTCTGACTAAAAGCCTAAAAGTACATCGATAAATCCATACTTATATGAGTTCGTATGTCGTATCATGCATGAAACCGCGCATATTTGTATCTATATTATGTACATATGTATACAAATATCATATAATATATTATATTATTCGTCTTTTGATAATCATTTTAAACAAGAAAATAAAGAAAAATATTAATAAATAAAAAAAAACAACAATAACAATTCTTAAAAGCCAAAAAATATTGTAAATCGTTTTCTTTTTGTTGTCGTTATTATCGTTGCTATAATATTATTAGTTGTCGCATTTCGTATTTGTTGTTGTTGTTGCTGCTGCTGCTGTTTTTGCTGGACTCTTATCACTCAATTAAATTCATAAATAAAATAAAAAATGATGGATGATATTGAGTGAGTTTAGTTATTTTGTTATTTTCCTACTGATTTTCGTACATTTTATGTTTCTTATTGCTGTTTTATTCATCTAACACAAATGTACTGTGTGCTTGTGCTCTATAATATACTGGTAGTAACGAAGGAAAATTTAAAAAAAAGGCGCCGTCCGATTGAAAGTACACTCGAATTTTATAAATCTAGGCAGTGTAACTCGTCTAAACTTACCGCAATTGTACATTAATTAGAATAGAAGTCTATACTCTAACGAGTATTTAGTTAGTACATAAAAATCGGTGAAAAATTGAAAATTATTTATTTTTTTTTTTTTGAAAAAATATTTTAAAAAAAATTTGAAAAGAAAAAAAGAACAAAAATCATGAAGTAGACAGTACATATTGAAAATAAGTGTTTTTTTTAAAACTTTTTCCTCAAAAAGTGTTGTTGTGGTTATATATGTACATCTTGTGATAAAAATTATTTATTTGTAGGTGAATTTTTTCAAATTTTAATTTTTTTTTTTTTTTGAAATGTGTATAAAAATCAATTTATCTAAGTATGTACTACTTATAATCTATAATGAAATAAATATTGAAAATTGGTAACAACTAAAAATTAAAAATAAAAAAATAACCGTGATCGATTTAAAATTAATTTTTTCTCAGAAACAAAATATGTATGTATGTACACAATTCGCTCGTACTCGTACATATTATTATACATATATGTATAATTATAAATAAATGTATGTTAGATATTGATATGAATTTTATAATTTTAACAGCTGCAGCTGGTTATATTGAACCGTATAAATATGCATGTAATGTACTCGCACATTTTTGTATATATTATTGTATTGTGTGATTGTTAAATAAAATTATGTATCACGAATGTGCATAATTTTTACATTTTACTTTGTTTTATTTCAATTTTTTTTTTTTATTATAAACAAAAATTTTCTTGATATATTTTTTATATTATTATGTACATAAAGAGGGCAATATGTATTGAAGTTTACATGTTGTATATTATACGAATGTAAATATATGGGAGTGTATAGTACATATAGTATATGGATATTTAAAAGCTAAAAATATACATAAATGTTAAATAAAATAAAAATTATAATAATAATATTATATGCATATTAAATGAATGTGTAAATTATTAATGGACAGAGACATTACATATACTATTTTATTGAATTTATATAAACTATTCGGACCTTATGCACAAATAATTGCACTTACATACAATTAATAATTAATAATAATAATAAAAAACTTTATTTTATTTTTATTTTTTAATTTTCTTCGAATTGCAAAATAAATAAAAAAATACATACCTAGACCTACCACATGTTATCATCAATCAATCGTATATACATATAGGCATTACCTATACAAGCTTATATCATCATATGTGTACATATGTATATAAATTGTATGTACATAATTTATATACATATATATGTATATACTCGTTCGTATATATGTATGTAAACGATCCACACATAAATTACAACAAAAATAATAATAAATTATTTCTTTGTTTTATTAGCTTTTTGTGATTATTTTATACATACAATGATTATTATGATTGTGATGTGATTGTGAATTAAATTTTTATCAATATATAAGAATATTTATGTACATGTAGATATAAAATACACATACTTTACTTATATTATATTAAAGGTTTGAGTACAGGAATGTGCTAGTATATTATGTACACTGTATCAATCAAGATCATAAATGCTCTTTACCATATTTATATAGAGACTTGTTAGTTTAGTTTATTCTGTTGTATGTTGTGTGGAAAAAAACGTGTTCGCGTATATAACATGTACATACGTATATACATATATATATATATATTTGTATAGCATAATAATATAAAAAGTTACTATGTACACTAATCACTAAAATTTTTCGTCGTTGTGTTAGTTATTGTTTTTTTTTTTATTTATTTTAGCAGTTTTTAAATTTTTTTTAAATAATTTAATTTTTTTCATCTATATATTATATGTATATATTTACATACTTAATACACGAATAATTGTAGCTAAATACGTGTATAAATGTATTGAGAAATATACATATTAATTAGTTTTAAATTGGTAATTAGAATTTTAAAAAAATCTTATATATTGTATATTGTATGTACGAGTATAAATCCAGTTTTTTTTTTTTAAATTAAATTTAATAAATAATGATAAAATATAGAAAAAAAGTTTTATTAAAGTAATCTTTCTTACTTAATTTATTAAGCTGATACAGTACTCGGTACAATTTTATTAATAACTTTTTTTAAGCAAGTGATTGATACAGCATATAGATGTGTGCATACAGGTGCAACGTATGATCATCGTATAATATTATCAACATTTTTTTGTTTTTTTAGATAAAATAAAAATAAAAAAAAAATATCAGAGAACAATCAATGTGTATGATGAACAAAAATAAAAAATTCATTTAAAGTACTCGTATTTACAAAATAAAACAATCATATTATATAGATATTTACAAAATACTGATTTTATTACATTAATTATGTGCGTACATTATCGCAATAATATTTTACACACTTTGTAAATACCAAAACTAAAAAATTATATTTTTATTTCTTTGTACTGTAGTAAATTTGCAAAAAAAAAAAAAAAAAAAAATATTTTTATTTTCCTATATAATTTTTACATTATATTCGTAATTACATATAATATATATATCTATACCATAATCTGTAGCTCACATTATAATACATGTATTTAGTTCATCATGTGGTAAAATAATAAAATTTTCTGATTAAAGGTTGACTTTAAAAAAAAAAATAAATAAAAAATAATTGTAAATATTTAAAGAAAAACGTGGAGGTGTTTTTTAATTAATAAAAAAATGTTGTTGGTTTGTCGTTAAATAAGTGTTTCGATTATGTGAGATACATATGTAATTATAGCAAATTAGTATACGAGTATAGTAGTGGTGGTTGTACGAAGTACATATAAATATGTGCGTGTATATATTTTGATCTACATATAAAAATGTTTTTGCTGTAATTGTGAATTAAATGAAATTTTTTAAGTTTTTTTAATTCAATATAATTTAATTTCTACAAATTAAGTGATAATTCTATAAAAAAGAAAAGGCAACGAGAAAATGAAAATGAAAAAATTATTTTTGATATTTTGATGTGAAATTGTACCGCACTGTTATTTGTCGTTCACTAACTACATATACGCTACGTATCGTATATATACATATAAATATTTACTTACTTTTGTAATTTAATTTAAAAAATATATAAATATCCTTGCGTTAATTTCATTATTAGCCTTTAAAACTGTTTTAGTTGTTAATGAATAATAATTTATTTAATAAATTTTAAATTGATGTACTGTATTAAATAATAAATTAATAATTGCATTTTAATGGAATATATAAGGATTATTTTCAAGGTGGGTTATTGCTAGATTATAAATACATATTATATGCATATATAATTATATATAATTTACATTATGTGTGGACGTAACACATAACTATTATTATTCCATATTGCATTTTAAAAGATAAAAAATATATATAGTATTTTCATTAAAAAAAAATATAAATATGTACATAATTTACATACATATATAGTTACCTAATAGAGTTACGTACTACGTATGTATGTATTATGAATACATAAATGATCTATTAATAAAATTTAATGTTTGTTTGGGTACCTTTCAGTACACATGTCGCATGTACGTTATATGCACACATTATGTGTAGGTACACATAATCGAATGTTTTGTTTATATTTTTCTTCTATTTTCGTAATATTTCTGTTTTTTAGTTTTCATTTTTGTTTTGTCGTTAATAATTCTTATTTTTTCTTGGTTATTAAGAATGGTCATTGTGCTCATATAAAGGTAACTGGCAATAATTATCTATTTATATTATTGGATACGAATGTATTTATGATGTAAATATTTACATTTTTTAAAATGTTTTTCTGTTTTATTCATACTATGAAATCCAAAATTTTGACTCTATTCAAATCGAAATGAAATGAATTATGTTTTCCACTGAAAATATTTTAATGAAATTTTGTCAATGAAAAAGATTGCGAGGAACATAATAACACCACGATGTTCAATTTTATCTATATTTTGATAAAAATAGTATAATAATATTATAATTTATTTACTTCGAATCATTATAAAAATAATGATCTCGTTATGAATTATATACATATGTCAGGCCCCATATAGAGAATTTTTCGCTATATTCTCGTACTTGTAGTTGTAACATGATATAAGGGAAAATTATATAGGTGTATACTGTTGAAAAAATAAATTTATGCTTTTAATATTTAAATGTACATAATGTGGGTAGGGTACACACTACACACAATCATTCGTGTCTAAATGAATACATTCATGTCTTAATAATAATAACGCAAAAAAAAACTGTTTTCTTTATGACACATTTTTGTTTTTCTAAAATTTACTTTATCTTTATATAGACGAGAAAAAAAAATGCAACAATTCATTTTGGCATGAATTACGCACAACAATATTTCGTTATTGTATATACAATGATTAATATTCTTTTTAAATTTAAATGCATACATTATAATACATCTGCAATCAATGTCTGCACATATAGTATATAAATTTATATGCGTATATAACAAGCATCAATAAACTATAAACTGCACTTGCATATCTATATCTTGAAATGAATCATTCGATTATTACTCGTATCGTATCATTTGGGTTTTTATTCTATTTCAATTTTTTATTTTTTTTTCTTCTGATATTGGATATTTTTTATTGTTATTCTTGGACTGGAGATCAAGTGTCTCAGTCTCTTCATCGCTTTTGTTCGTGTAAAGTGAACACACCAAACCAAAAAAAAAATAAAAAAAAAGTGAAATGTTTATTTCAATTTGTTTTTTTCGACAATTCAAAGAAAATATAAATCCACACTGAATCAAATTACTAAAATCGTACTCGTACTGTATCCTCCATATACGATTGCTCTTCTGTGCAAAAAAGTACAAGTCTGTGTATACAGTATAGAAATTGTTTTTCTTTGCGTTAAATATCTCAAGAAATATTTATCATTTTTTTATGTATCAATATTCATATATATACAATATCGATTTTACTCATACATATCTCATATCTTATAATACAATATCTTCAATCTTATGCACAGTGTTCCATGATAGCATAGCGTGGTACCTATTACGTTTGTATGCATATTAATTTAGAATGCAAAAATGTGTACACATATACTCGTATACTTATGTATGAATGAATATTCAGATTCAGATTTTTGACAAAAATAAAAATATCAATTTTTTGTTTCAATTCATTGCTTTTGTTGGTCGCTTTTTTTGTCAATATGTATACGAAAAAGGATAAGAAGTCAATTTAAACAATTAATTTTTTTTCTTTTTAGTTTTTTATATACAAAAAGTTTTATATTTATTTAAGTTTTTTATATACACGAACTCATACTCATCTGTATTTACTGTTATATCAAAGATAAGTGTGTGTATGGTGGTGGTGGTGGTCTTAAACTTTTGAACACCTATTTGTTTAAAACAATTTCAATAAAAAAATTTTTTAAAATAATAACTGAACTTTTGTTTTTTTTTTTAATTGACAACATTATAATGTACCCAAATAAAAAAAGTTGTGTGAGTAATTTCAGTAATTTAGAAAATATATGGTGAAAATGTTTACTGTACGCTAATTTTTTTGATGGTCTTAAACTTATGCACAAGACAGTAAATATAAATGTATTTATATTAGTAAGTATATTTGGTTATATATAACGTACATCGTTTGTATAAATAAATGCATGTTGTTTTTATTCATTCACTTACACATTTCACATTATGTGTATACATATGCACATCTTGAATCAATAAAAATTATTATTATAATAATATACAGTCAGAACTACATTCATTTGAAAAAGGAAATTTACAAAATTTATTCTGTGTCACTCCCCAATAAGAAAGATACACTAGAGGTATTCACGATTTGTTGTAAGAGTGTAAAAAGTGTAAACCTACACCCAAATCTCACACTATTTCGTGAACGCACCATAGCAAACTTTGTATTGAAAGCAAGCCAATTAATAACATAATGTCAGCTAAAACATTATAAAAATAAATTTAATCAAATTACTTTAGCATTTAATGTCAGAATGTCATATACAATAGTAATATACACCGTATACAATAGGTTTCAGCATTGTAAATTTTTAGAAGCAGTGTAAATAAAAATTACATAGAATATGTTTACAATATGTGTAGGATTGTATGAGTTTACACCGTTTACAATGATACAAAACCAAGCCGTGAATATCCTTATTGATTTGAATTCGAAATTTTAAATATTTTAAAAAATTGTACAGTTGATTTACACGTTTCATTCGACATTTTTTAATTTTAAAATGTTTATCTAGAAGCTAGAAGTTTAAGACCTTCCTCTAACGAATGATGAATTATGAACTACAGAATAGATAATGTTATTAATTTGATTACATATTAAGTTTAGATTTAATTTAGTTTAAATTTACTTATTATAAAATGTTGGACCGAAAGGACCGGGCGAGTCGGGGTGCTGGCTAAGAGGAGACAGGTTCATCTGACCTCTCTCTATAATAAAAATAAAAAATAAAAAAAATTGTTATTAATGTTATTTACACTTTATCTACGATTACATTAGGATTAGGAGGATTTAATCATTTAACGTTAGGTGGTTGGCAGAGTGCTGATTTAATAGTCGTAAAGTCCAAAATTGGAGAATTGGTGACAACTGAAAGTAGCAAAATATGTACATACATAATTACTTGGTTTTTTTTTAACTATTGATGTAAAGTTAAAATTTAACATTTTCCTATATGACTTTTGGTTCTAATCGCAACATACTCGTATATGTATATGCATAAGCGTATGATGCAGTATGTATGGTGAATGCATACAAACAAAGTGAATTATCTACAACTACATACATATATAATTATTCATTTTTATAACTTTCTTATATATATATATCTACTTATGTATGTAAGTATATCTAATTTGATACCTATTATAGTCATATCGTAATAGAACAATCATAATATAATGTACTTGTGTGCATATGTAATGTGCATAAATACCCACATACATATATCCATGTTATTTGTATTTTTATTTTTTTTTTTGTTATTTTTATTATTTTTGAATAATTTTCCATAATATTAAATTTCATAATTTTTCCTATGAAAGAGTATGTGTGCAGAAATACTCTCTGCATTGCATTTGTATATATGTATGTATATATATGTATATGAATTCGACAAAAATAAAAAATAAATAAAACAAAATTACAAAGAAAAAATTAAAAAAATATTTACAAAGAAAATGAAAAGAAAATTTTCTAATAAATGATGAATAATATCCTTAAGTAAGAGGTTTATGCATGCATATATGCACATATGTATGTATATGTATGGAACTTTTTACATAATGTAAAATTGTTTCATACAACAAAAAATCTAAAGAAGAAATGAAATAAAAAGAAGTAAAAATAAAAAAATAAATAAAAAATATTGATGAAACAAGGAAAATATTAAAAGAGAAAATTTCTTGTCGTAATCAGGTCATATCTATAATCTATAATAATACTCGTAGACATTTATGCAAAATATACGAGTACAATATAAATCAATTCATGTGTAAAAATCATGTATCTACTGATTTATGTACATACATACATATTATGTACATATGTATATTCAGGATATTATATACAAAAGTTTAAGATGAATGCATTTGTGTGTTTGTTTATAGCCTTAACAAATAATAATTTTTCAATCACTTACATATGTATACGAGTATGTGCCATTTTTGAGAAAAATTTCAAAAACTATATTACATACATATTCATACTTGTACATTGTACACATCACATATGCATATGCATATCTAATCGTTTGAACGAAAAAATAATATATTTAGATAAGTAACGAAAGATAATTTTTTTTACATACACATATGTTTTGTCCTTATATTGGTATACGAATACGAGTATAGGAAAAGGATTATGTACTATATAGGAAGGAATAAACGAAGAAGTATAATTTCTATTCTTTTTATAGTTTTGTGAAAAAAAAAATTTGCTTGTATACATTACTTATTTATACATGTTTTCATACGTATATGTACATATATACGAGTATTACATGGTAGACGATAATTTTGAATATGTATATATGTACTTTTATTTGAATTGCAAATTTGAAATTTCTTCGATAATGTTTTTTAAAAACTTTTCTTTGTTGTTTTTGTAAATTTTTTGAACCATGTTTATGTTTATTATATATGATTAGGTAAATTACAAAAAAAAACTTTTTCTTTTATTTTTATTTTTTTTGTACTACAATTTAAAAGAAGACTAAATTGTAGTAGTCTTCATAAATTCTTTACTAGAAAACATATACATAAGTACTTACTTAATGTTTGTCTCTTGTACTTGAAAATTTTTTACATATACATATGTACATATAATGTGTACATATGTACTACGTATGTTTTGCTATAATTTGTTCTCTATCATATTCTTGTATAAGTATGTACTTCAGATTCTCAAAAAGAAAAGTTTTGTTTCTTCGTTTCTGTTATTTATGGTCATACATATACACTTATCATTGATTAACTTTTAAGGTACGTATACACGACAAGAGATTTTGGTCTCCAGAGTCCAAAAAACGGTCTCCGGAGTCCAAGAGATGTGTGTATACACCAAAGAGATCTTCAAAATTTCAAGAGACCAGTGTTCTCTGGAGTCCATTTCGGTCTCTTGTTCTCCTGCCGTGTATACTGAAAAGAGGTGGACTCCACACGTGGACTCTGGTTTTCAAAATGTTTTGATATTTGACTCTTGGACTCTGGAGTCTAAAAATGACATTTCGAATTTCGATTGTTGGTGTTTTAAACAATAGTGTGGTTTTTTATAAATAATATTAAAAAATATAAAAATATAATAAATTAAATAAATAAAATAAATAAATTAATAAATTTTATAATAAATAATATAAAATAATTTAAAATATAAAATATAGTCATATATATTATATTATATAAATATATAAATAATATACATAATATATACATATAATTACAATATGTGGACAACAGAAAAAGTCAAAGAGTTGCTGCAATTAGTTGAAATTCGGCCAATTCTATGGGATGCCAGTGATAAAAATTATAAAAACAAGATTTTTCGCACTAAAGCCATAGATGAAATATCTGAAATCATAGGGATTAAGAATAATGAGATAAAAAAAAAATACATAATTTGAGATGTACTTTTCGAAAAGTATTAAAATCATCAAATAAGAAAAAAAGTGGAAGTTCGACAGATGAAATCGCAACGATAAAGTGGGAATTTTATGAAGACATGAAGTACATGTACAAAGCAGTAATAACTGAAGCCGGCGAGATTGATGTAATGGTAAGGATTAAGTGAAATACATCTTGTTTATTATTATTATTTATATTTATTTAATATTTTGTTCAAACAACATATTGTGTTTTCATAATAATGAAACAAAATTAGATAAAATTGTATTGCCACCAAACTTCACCCTCTCGTCCAAAATAATCTTTTAATTCTAAACGCACTGTTTTTGCGTCCATTGATGGGTTTCTATTGTACTCGTTCTCATTTGAAAGTGGTGTCATATAAGAATTTTCATTCCGCCATGAACCTGGCTCTATAGTTCCATTATTTATATTTTCTTCGTCAAATGTACCTTGTGTAGCATATACTCGCTCAGAATTCACCATGAGAAAATTATGTAAAACGCATACTGCCGATATTATTTTATTGACACTATCAGGAACAACCTCAATAGTTCTTCGTAGAACTCGGAATCTTGCAGATGCGATTCCAAAAGTATTTTCAATTATGCGACGCGCACGGGACAATCTATAATTGAAAATTCTTTCCTCCACGCTTAAATTAGTGCGGGAGAAAGGTTTCATTATATATGGTTTTAATGCAAATGCATCATCTGCTACTACGACATATGGGACTGATTTAGTTCTACCTGGTAGCGGTTTTGGCAATGGAATATTTAGTGTGTTATCTTCTAGTGATTTTGCTAAAGGTGTATTATTAAAGATTCCACCATCTGATGCTCTGCCCTTAGCACCAATATTAACATATGTAAATTTATAGTTAGCATCTGCCATTGCCATTAGTACCACACTATGAGCACCTTTATAATTAAAGTATAAGCTTCCAGAATTTCTTGGTGCTTTTATATTGACATGTTTTCCGTCGAGAGCCCCTATACAGTTTGGGAAATTCCACTTTTCACTAAAATCTTTAGCAATTTGTTGCCAATCGAATTCTGATGTAGGCACCTGAAAATTAAAAATATTTATGTTAAATTATATTAAAAATTAAAATGCTGTATTATAAAGAAATTATTTTTTCTTATAGAATGAAACGTACAAACATCATACAGAATCACCTGAAATATCAGATGTTATTTCAACAACAATGGGGGAAGCGACAGAGAATTTATCTTCATTTTCTTCGACTCCAGTGAACAGTCCAACTCCGCCAATAAGAAGTAGAAAAAGAAAAGTGTATGTGGAAGAACAAGCCTTGCTAAACCGTTGCATGACAATTATGTCCAACCCTAAGGATGAATATGGAATATTTGGCGAATATATTGCATCAGAATTACGAGGTATGCCAAGCAGTATTGCAAAAAGGACCAAAATTAAACTACAAGAAGTATTATTAGAAGCAGTCAAAAGTTCAGAAATGCATATTGATGACCATGATGATGACCAAGATTTGTTTGTGGTTTTTACACCTCAACCTGAGACCGAAGCAGAAGCACAAAATGAATCAAACATTTAATTTATTTGATTATCATTTATCATAATAAATATATACCTTTAAATATTCATCCTTTAGTTTAATTTATTTGATTATCATTTATCATAATAAATATATACCTTTAAATATTCATCCTTTAGTACATCAAATAATGCAGCACATACTTCAGGTATAATTTTCCCAATCGTACATTTAGGAATTCGGAAGAGATACATGAGAGATTGGTAGCTATCTCCTGTAAAATACAACAAAAGTTAATTCATTTGTGTTGTTTTTGTTTCTCATTGTTAAATTCTTTACCTGTTGCAAGGAATCGTAAAGTTACAACGAGACGTTCCTCAGGTGTAATAGCTTTTCGCATATTTGTATTTTGTTTTTGAATTCTTGGTTTAATTTTTTGAAGCAATTCATTGAAGTCATTGTGAGACATCCGAATAAAATTTTTATATAATACAGCATCCTCATCTTTCAGTTCTTTTAATAAATTCACAACAACACCACTTTCATCTCTTTTTTTAATCCACTTTTTTACCCACACACTTCTTTTTTTTTGTTTTTTTCTTTTAATAATAATATAAGCAGCAACTGCTGCCGCAATTTCAACTTGTCCATCCGAAAAATTCATTACGACTGAAATGACGGCAAGTAATATCAGGAGAAACATCAAACAGGCCTCCTGAGATTTAAACCAGAGACCAAATGCGTATTCCATGTATACACTAAAGAGACTGGTCTCCAAGAGTCTCCTATTGTCTTGCCTCCGGAGGCCTAATTTTGTGGTCTCCTGGCACCAAATTCTCCCGTCGTGTATACGTGCTTGAGATTTTGGTCTCTAGAAAACGGAGTCCGGAGTCCGAAGACTCTCGTCGTGTATACGTAGCTTTAAATTTCTTAGATAAAAAAAAAAAGGAAAATCAATTGATAAATGAAAAATTATTTCCTGATATTTTGTTTTTTTAATTAGCTAGTTAGTCATCTAAATGGAAACCGTCATCTGCCAGATATATTTTTACCCTGATATTTTTCAACCAATATTCAGACTATTTTTTTCCTACAGAGCAGTAGAGCAATTGTAGTGTTGTGGTTCCTCTGCCAAGCAAGAAAAAAAAGAGTAAGGAAAATAATTTTCGATTCTCATCTCATTACTTATTTTCAACTTTTTATTATCTCTAAAGTTCATTCAGTTTTGAATTAGTACCAGTTTGTTGGAGAGAAGTGCCTAAAAATACTGACATTTTACAGATATTATGGAATATCTATTAAAAAGAAATTGAATCCTGTGATAATTTTACAAGTACTCGATATCTATATACTGCACTCTGCTAATATCCTCCTAAGTTAATATCAACAATAACAATTCTTGCAAAGTAATAATTGAATTTCTAAATAAGTTTTATTATACGAGTAGTTATTCTTTGAAGAAGAAAATAACAAAAAAAAAAACTGTTATTGTAGAAAATATTCTAAAAGTTTTATTAAAAAAAAAAAAGAAAATAAATGAAAAGGAAGTGAAAATGAAGGAAAATTTTTGATGGAGAAAATTTTTTCTTTGCAAAATTTTATATTCAACTATTGAATAAAATGTAAATGTGACTTCTTCATGCACGTGTAAGTTGTTATTTTAATTTTTTTTTTATTTTTTTCTTAAAATTTTTAAAAGCTTTTATTTGTTTTAGTTTTAAAATTATACACATACAGAAGTATATATGTATATGATGATATTTTTCATGTAAGAATCGAATTTTCCTGAATGAAATGAACAAAACTAGCTATCCATTGCTACTGGAAAGTAGCCAAAGTATCCAATTATACGAGCCAGTTAACTGATAAGAAATCAATATGATATTTTTTTATTTTTTCATTTTTGTATAATACAATAGAGCTGTTCGTCTATAATTTCATAATAATATAGAAACATACATATGTATGTATACATACATATAAGATATATGCAATAATAACGTTGAAAAAATACCATAATAATATCTTAAATGCCTGAATTTTTAATGTAACCAGAACCACTGCATAGAATTTGCATATCAAAAAATGTAAAATGAATATTTGGACGTGATAAAACTTTTATAACATTTTATAGAGTTTTTTTTTTCAAATTTAAATTATATATAGTATATGCAAGTGAGTATACACTTTTAGTTTTAGCATATTTAAGAAGAATTTAAAAGTACACTCGAATAATGTATATAGTATACAAAATGCATTGCAGTTTAGAACTTTTACATTTGAATGATCATAATTAGATATGTATTATAGGTAGGGTTACTTATTTAAAAGTACAAAGTATGTACATATTTACATAATTTTGTTTCGAATTGAATTTTATTTTAGCAAAAGAATTTCCAAGAATATATGTAAGTATATGTACATATATGAAATTTTTAATGGCATTAATATTACATAAATACAGTATAACCTCTTTAATCCGGACTAATTAATGCACGACCAAATCCGGATTATCGATTATCCGGATTACTGGGAACCTAAGTTTAATAGTCTGAAACACCATTATTTTTTTAAAAACTATTTATTCTTTATCAATACATCATGTTTATATACATTTCATTAATATGACATTAAATTATGTGAAAAATTCTGTAATTACAGATTGTTTCATTTTCTGATTTTTAGCCAGCTGCACAGCATGTTCACGCATTTCTTTCAATGCTGAAATTTGTTGGAACGGAAGTTCATTTTCTCCAGCCCACTGCAAACAACAATTCAAACTTTTGATGACATCTGTATGTTTTATTTTAGGTCTTTCATTTTCATCCATTTGAAGACTTTCAGATTCGTCTGCATTCGAAGTTTCATCTTCAGATTCCATGATGTCATTTTCGTCAATCCATGCATTTAAATGCAAAACAAAGCCAGGCAGAATTACGGTACTTTTAATTTACTGTAACTATTCACATTCGTAATTTTCTTTTATTGTACGCATACCTAATGAACGTAATCCGGATTTTAGAGTACTAGGGAGCAAAAATTCGGATTACAGAATGCTTACGTATATCACAAAAATCGGTTCGGATTACTGGGTAATTCGGATTAACGAGGTTCGGATTAAAGAGGTCATACTGTATGTCCATTTGTATAATTACGTATATATAATATATATTATTTATGTACCTACTCGTATATTATGTATTTCCTTATATAAAATCATTCGGGTTTGATATGAACATAAAATCTATAATATGTAATTACATTATCTGCTTAATTAAATACAGAATATAAATAACGTATATCTACGAGTATTAGTATACAACAGTGTATAGATGCATACATACTCGTATTTTTCGAATTGCAAACTTAATAATCGATTAAATGCATTATCATTATTTTTAATATTTATGGATCGATATCTACATCCCATACTAATATATTACATATATGAATGTATATGTTTATACATTCATATGTATTATATGTGCATTTATTATATTTCATGTTTTATACATCCGAGGTCTATCTCAAAAGTATCTAACATTGCCTTTATATCTTTGTGTTGATGTTATTTTTCGTCATCCGGATGATAGCATCATTCAAAGAAGTCCCTCTATTCTATATGATTGAATAATACGCTGCCACCAATGTTTCCATTGTTTTCTGCGAAGCAGTCTTTGAATTCAATTTTTCTTTGAATTGCTCTAGCCTAATCTTCGATTAGTGCTAATCATCACTTTGTCATCGAATCGGTGTCATTCGAGTTACATTTTCAATATTAAAAACATTCAAAAATGCCTGTAAAAGGTTCGATGAATGCATTATCATTATAAATCTTTCTCTTTCTATCATTTTAAGTAATGAAAAAACACCGTAATTGTGATATCTAGGAGTTCGTAAGGGATTATTGTTTACGTTCTTGCCCTCTTCGAGATTGCTCAGAAGAAAGAATGAAAACAGATCGAATACTTTTGAGACAGACCTCGTACATATGTTATGTTAATATTTCTATTTCTGTACCTACTTCACTGTATGCTTACAAATCATATATACACACAAGACACAACACATAACATACATAAGAAACTTGTAAAGTAAACCATGCTCGTATAATTAAATGACCCGATAAAATTAAATTTATAAATTACATATACATATATGTACAGAGCATTGTAGATGCTTTGAACATTCCAAATAAGATAAGAACTATATATTTTAGAGTATACTATATTGATATTATAAAATAAATTTTATTTAAAATTTTATATTTTTTTTATTTCTGAAGATAAGAAATAATTTAGAACAAAAGTAAAAAATATGCACTATACATATACACCTATAAAATGCAAATTTAAAAAAATTTAATTTATTCTCAGTCAACAACATTTAAAATTTATACTCATTGCATGCATGTAAGTATCTAGCTGTATATGATTCTAATTGGTTGAAAATTTTTAAAAATGTAAAATGGTTTGTCGGAGTAAGTAGAGGAGCAAGTATTAAATGTTGTTAGTTGATTTTACGTGTTTTGTTATGTAAAATATTCGCGTTCTACTAAGAGAAAAAATCAACTTTTTCTGAAGGATGAAAATACGAGTACACATGATGGATAGAATACTACCCCAGCTGAGCAGGTGAACTCATAGTGAATTCGTTCTGAATTCATTTCACCCAAGTGATTCTTCACGTGAACGTTCACAGTGAATCATTTGTGAAGATATGTATTTTATTTCAAAAATTTTTACGCTATAGCTGGTCATAGTGAATTCACTTATTGAACCAATTTTCAAATCACTTACTGAACATTTAATGAAAACACGAAATGAATTCATATTGAATGCAGTTTGTGAAGGTAAAATACCATTCAGTATGTGAGTAATCAATGAATCCCGACTCTAATTATTGTATTCCTACTTTTCGTTTTGATTTTTCTGAATGATTTAAATAAATACTCTTTAATCACTTAATAATATTAATCACTTCGTTATTTTTTATTTTTAATAAACTAATAGTACACAGAATTTAAAACACTTTTACTTATTCTTAGATTCAAATCATAAAAATCACTTATTACGTTAAGGTTATTAGAAACAGCTACATAAATTGTTTGCCGTTAAATAACTACATTTTATATCGCTTCATTTTACAATTAGTGCATGAAAAAGGAATATAAAATTTCACTATACGTTCACTAAGTGATTCCATAGTGTTAGGCTTTGTGAATCGCAACCATTTTACAAAGATAAAACGAATGAATGAGTTTAATCATAAAATTAAAATAAGTTTACATAAATCGTCATTCATCAAAAGAATTTTATATAAATATAATTCATATTTCAATCACTTGGTGTATTCATAATGTACCCATTTTTGAATAATTCACTTACTTTTCACTTCATGTTTTCAAAATGAATAAGAGAAAAATTATTCAGTTCATGAAGATTTTTGTCATTCACTATGAATTCACTGTGAACTTAGTTCACTGAATGGTCAGCTGGGACTCGATACTCGTATTATCGTAGTGTTAATATAGTAGTCAGTAGCCTCCATTGCTCTTCTAGAGAGTAGAGAGTATGTATAGAGTAGAATAACAGGAGCAAGTATAAAATGCTGTTAGTTGATTTTCCCTGTTTGCCATGTAAATTATTCGTATCATTGTATTTTATCAACTTTTTCTGAAACATGGTGTGCAGAATTATACTATTCGTACTATTGTAGCGTATACTACAAGTACATACTGTTAGAGTCAATAATGTCCACTGCTCGAGAGCGTGTTTAAAGGGTAGGAGCAAGTATAAAATATTGTTAAAAGTTTGTTTCAAAGAATTAACGAACAGCTTTGTATAGACACTGTGGTATAGACTGTATAATACACTGATAATGCTTATTTAAAACATGTATAATATGCATAAATTATTACGCGATAGTTCATTAAACTTCGAAAAGATTATTTTTATCTTTTGATTATACATGATCGTATCAAATCAGAGATACAATTATTTATTTATTTAGATTATTTTGGTATATAGATACATACAATTTCTGTTTTGAAAATCTTCTGTTATTTATTTGTTTATTGCTTGCTTCAGTTATTTATTTTTTTAATTTGTTTTTCTTTCATTTTTTATTATTTTTTATCATTTCTTTACATCGATGTGCTTACACGTACATATATACGTATTTTGTCATTATTTAATATTTTTTATGTTTTACAATTTCGCGTTCAATCTATGGTACCTATACATGTAATGTACCATACATACATCATACTTTATCATAGTAGAATTACAAATACGAGTATACAAATGTACGTGATGTGTATCTGTATATATAAATTTTCATTTTATTTATTTATTTTTATAACAAAAGAAAAATTAATATTTTGACAAAATAAAAATTAAAAAAAAAATGCATATTTCTATTATTATCATATTATTAATGCTATCGCTAACATACACAATTTTATATGTAAATGCAAAATAAAATATTGAACAAATAATAATGATATTGATGTTAATATAATAATTTGAGTGTGTATATTGTATTAATAAACCAAAAAATAAATAAAAAAATATCAAGAAAAACGAAAACATATTTTCATTATATTTTTCTTTCTTATAATTTTTTTATTGTATTCGTTTATTTATTTATTTGATTATTATTAAATTGGAATTGGAATATGTACAGAATAGCTAGTGTACAAGAGTATAAGATGATATATGTATAATTGAGATTGTACATGCTACACATCTTAGATACAAAAATAATATTTATTGTATATGCATGTAAAATATACTCATTCAATTTTATAAATCTAATTTAATTTTTATTCTTTTCTACTTAAATTTGAATTTAGTACGTCAATTATCAATATAATCACAATGATAATGATGATGATGCGATGAAAAAAACATTTATAAATTATTATATTTAGGTTATTAGTTTTATTGTGAATATAAGTATGTATGTATTTTTTTCATATGCTCGTACGTCGTACATAATGTACATTGTAATTTGTACATAATGTACATTTTTTTTATTAAATATTTTTTAGCTTTAATTTTTCGTTTCTTTTTTGCCAAAGATTTATTCAACTAAGTTATCATTAATTTTAGCACATTCAAATAATAAGACTATTTATGACAGCATATGTACATTATGTTATATTCGTACAATAGTGAAATAGAATCGGTTACTAGTTAGAACTTAGAAGTTAGTTGAATATGTTACTGATCATATTTTTGATTGACTTAAGGCGTTGTCACGATAAGCCCGTTCCGTCCCGTCCCGTTCCGTTCCGTTCCGACACGTTTCAAAATATACCTGTTATAATAAAACAGAACGGCATATAGTAAATTTGAAAGCTAATATTGAAAATTTATATGGAAACAGGTTATGTCATCCGTGAAATTTGTTCAACTTCAACGTTTCGTACCGTTCCGTTCCGTCAATCGTAACAGCTTTTCCGTCAATCCATATAAATAACATGGAAATGTCATATATCCATTTTTTTTCTTTTTACGGAACGGGCTTATCGTGACTACGCTCTTATGAATGCGAGGATACCAGCTCACTGATTTGAGTTAGTAGTTAGTACACTCTTCTTATTCAACATACTCCAACTAAGCCCCTAATTCACTCTAACTTTTATTTATTTTTGTGAATTTTATGAAAAATGTACGCTAATTAAATGATGTATGTATGTGTATTTAAAAACAGTACATCTTATAATATAGGTTCAATAAAAGTTTTTTTTTTATCTTTTTCGCATCAGTTATTTTCATTCGCAGTGAGTTTTTTTTGAGCGGACTAAGATAAATCAATTTTTTATTTTTTTTTTTTTTTATTTTTATAGAAAATGAGTTAAGAATTAATTTTTAATAATTTGTACGAGTATAATAATTTGTGTAATGAACAATTTTAAAAATGTAGATATTATACGGTGAGACTACGTGAAGCTTTAATTTGAAACGAACTGTACATTATTTATTTAAAGATGATGGTAATACATATTATAATGCTTGTATTTAGAAGAAAATATTTCTACAAAAATTTTGTTATGTATATAATTATAATGTACATTACATATTATTCTCTTGTGTACATTATTTGTTTTCGTTCGATACTCGTATGTAATATACTCGTACATACAGTACATTGCACAAAGGTACAATAAATATGTAAGTAGAGTTACAAAAAAACAAATTTACATGTGGCATCTGATCTGTAAAATGTGTAATAAGAAATGATAATTTATAAATACGAATATTATGTATAAATTATAAAACATAAATTTATATGAAGAAATACTGAAATACTTATGAATAATATGCCAAATTATATAGGAAATATTTTATTGAAAAATATATGTATTTCTTTAATGATAAATGTATTCATTGGTATATTTGTTATTATTATTATTATTTTTTTCTTTATAATATAGATTACACATTCAATTGAACGTCTTATATCAAATGTCGATTTAATTTCTTATCCCAGTGTTGTTTTGCGCCAAAAGAACAATAGTCTGGAATAGTAACAACACCAATCTCCCATATTTCACAATAATTGCCTACGTGAATTTTTGGATTTAATCTTTGATTTTGAGTTTTTCTGAAATCATGGGTAAACCATGTATATGGTGTATGGTTAAAAAAAGTATAAAATATAAAAAGTGTCAGCTGTATCTCACCAAAATAATTTTTACTTTATAGTTTTATATATAATACATTATCTATATAAATGTATGTAGGTAACATAAGCGGGTATGACGATATGAGTAAATACAATAAATTATGAAAATCATAAAATTTAAAGTGTATAGAAAAATAATATTAAAGAGGCATTATTTACTAGAAATACTGCATTAACGTTAATTATTATAAATTATTAATAAAAAGAAAAGAAAACATAATTAAAAGTCTGTATTTACCGCATCCATCCACATCCATTTATAATGTGTATTATAGGTAGGTATCCATACGTTCACTCGTATTTATTTATTTCCCATTAGGCTAATTATTATAACATGTTATAACCTTTCAATATTAATACACACACTTTTGTATTTTATTAAATAAATATACATACATATGTGTGTATAATTCAAGCGTATTTTGGATACATGCTCTATTTAAAATGATACATACGTATGCACAAAATATGTACTTGTACTTCTACTGTATATGCGTTAATATGTTGTAACTGCTATAAAATTATGTACATATAGTCTGAATTTGACATACATATATCCTTTTATCTCTTTATCACACAACATACATATATATATACATATATACATACTTAAATAAATTTTTATATATTTTAAAACCTCATGTACACATTTATTTATGTTGAAAAAAAAATATATCTTTTTTATATGTATTTCTCGTATGCGTACGTATATATATTTTATGAGCCAGAAATGAAAACAAGGCAAAAGAAAAAAAAACGAAATAAGCTGATGCTGATGATGGTGAGCTTTTGACACAATTCTGTAAAAGAAAAGTGGATTTCTGTTTTTGATTATGACAAATAATTTAAAAAAAAAAATTATATGAGAAAAAAAAATACAACAAACAAAGAAATTACAACAAAACAAACTCAGAAAAAAAAAGTATTCTATAGGTATAGTTTTCCTTTCATATTTTTATATAATGTTGTCCCTTAAAACACATTTTTTCATTAGAATAATATACATAATAAAAAAGACAAAAACTAAAATTAATAAAAAAAAAGTAAACAAAAAGAATTTAAATTTTTCATTTTTTTTCATTCATTCTTACGTACTTATGCATGAGTATAAATGTTGTAGACAGATAATCCTTAAAAATGCCTTAATCTATACGATGCAGTAATATTTTTTTAAATAATTTTTCATTTTATTTTAATTTCATTTCATTTTTTTTTGTTTTCCAGAAAATTAGTATTGTGTATTATGTGCATACATATATGCATCACACTTGAGGACTATTTTATTTTTTTTTTCTTGTATGTATATATATATGTGTGTGTGTGTATTTATTATTTTTGTTTAAAAAAGTACCAAAACAAAAAAGTTAAAAATCATTTAAAATTACCATCATACAGAAGAAATATGTATATATGTACAGTGTACCACTTATATAAGTATTCATACATTGCAAACAAATATGCATATATGTATATGCATACGCTTACATACGGTGTACGTATACTCATAGAATAATTCTTTATTCACTTGGGAATTTCATCGAAAAAAATACATGTATGTATATATTAACTTTCTCATCCTTATTGGTTACTATTGTGAAAAATAAGGTCAAAAGTTCATAAGTTAAATTATTTGAATGTATATTGTATTGTGTGTCCTTTCGTATAAATAATAGTTTGGGTAAAAAATATCGGACTTTGTCTTCACTAGATATCTTCATTCGGTTTTGATGAAAGTGAGTGAAATTTGAAATATAAATCGATATCGTGCTGTAAGATTGATTCAATACTCAACTGTCAGCAATTGATAAGATTGAAACAAACGATTGAGAAAAAAAGGCTAAAAATGATCAATAGAATGGGCGTTGTATTTAATCATGACAATATCAGCCCAAATACAACTTTAGTAACTCATCAAAAATTAGCTGGAAAATTTGAATGTACCCCCCAGTAGCCGCGTATAATCCTAATTTTGGTTCGCCTAATTATCATTTGTTTCGATCATTGAAAATCATATTATAGTTTTTCGCACAAAATTCCCAGAAGTTCTACAAAGATGAAATTATGGCTTCACCACAAAAATAACAGAAGCTGATCAATCTAAATGAATTTAATAAATAAAATTGCTCCAACATAAAACATTATCTATTAAAGGCCCTATACTTTTCTTCAATCCAATATAAATAGTTGTGTTGTGAATGTTTTTGTAAATTTTAAATTATTTATTAATTTTTTAGCGTAATTTTCTATGTAAAATTTTCATCGTTTTCATTTCTGTTTTTGTTATTTTCATTTTCTCTTTCAGTTTTATCACACAGTGAAGTTAAATTGGAAACCGCATGGCCAAGCAACTAGTAGGAAGCCTACAACGACCTGGTGATAGATTATCGCCATCTTCCATTGTGCCTATTAAAATAAAATTTTTGCTAGCTAATACTGAGGTAAGTCGAAAAAAAATGAAAGGAAAATTCATTTCAAATATTCCCAAATTATATTTTTTTTTCATCTTTTATTTTTTATTTACATATGTACCATGTATGTACTTAGGTATCTATGACAGCCTCATTTTTGGACTTATTTAGGCGTTTATTTAGCCGAGATTTATCGGAATGGATATCAATAGATCCGAACGAGATAATGGTTTATCATCATTTAAAACTGATTCAACAGCAATCACAGCAGCAGCAGCAACAACAACAACAGAAACAACAAGCAATAATAGTGTTAATAAAAATAGTAACAACAATAATAATAGTAGTGATATCATTAGTTTATCAATTGAACAAGAAAAACAGTATAAACAACAAAAGCATCAACAACAAAAACATCAGCATCATAAAAAAGATAATAATGAACAACAACAAAATAATTTCAAATCAAGAAATCATTGTGAAAATTCTAAAACGGACATTATTAATGATAAATTAAAAAATTCAAGTAAAAATGATTTGAATTGTTATAATAATTTTTCTTCTTCTAGTAGTGATCATTTAAATGATAAAAGTGTCACAAAATTAAATTTGAATGGTAATGATAATAATGATACGATTACGACAACAGCAACAGCAATTGCTAATAATTGTAGTAAAAAATCATCATGTGATACCGCCGTCACATTATCAATGATAATGAATGATGCTAACAATGGTCAGAATAAGAATGATAATGATGATGATGATGATGATGATGATGATGACGATGATGATGAAGATGATGGAGAACATCATTGTTGTATAACTCCATTGTTATCATCATCATCAACAAAAGAATGTAATAATGATGATGGCGATGATATCGATACAAAATTACTAACATCATCACCGTCATTATCGAAAGTTAATCGAGATGAGAACACGAACGATATGGAAAATATCAATTTTCGAATGATATCAGGACCAATCGTGAATGGAACAGATAATAATGAAATCAAGAATAACCGAATGACAAATACAATTCAATCGGAAATTGATAATAATAAACAAATTGGAAATGTAACAACAACAAAAGATGGCAGCAATCTTGGTTACATAAATCATGATTATAATTTAATTAAAAATAATAACGGTAATAGTAGTAGTAATAGCAGTAGTAATAGTAGTAATTATGGTAGTAATGATAGTTCATCAACAAACCATCAAAATCTTCAATCTTCATCTTCTTTCAATCCAGATAATATTCGACTGTTAATAACATCAGAAACCGAAACGAATGGCATAATAAAAAACGATAATCAATCTTGTTCTCCTCTAATTAGCAACGGTAAACAACCGTTATTATCCGTCCTCGATAACAATGATGATGGTCAGGTGAAAAGTATCATAAAAAAATCATCGACGAATCTACTTTATGAGGATGTGTCTGCGTCTGGATGTGATGTAAACAATTTGTACCCCGATAAATGTAACAACAAGGAAACTAAACAAGATCTAAAGAGTATTGTATCAAATCGTACATCACCGGTATCGATTGGTGTAGAAGGTATCGAAAATGAACGTCCAACACTTCATGTTCAATTTATGTCACCCAGAGGGCCGGGTTCGACACCATTATCACATCGTCGAGCCAATGAGTGCAAAACATCATCAGTTGACGCATTGTCTTCGGATTCTTCGGATTTATCTTCAAGCTCATCGTCATCTTCGTCATCATCATCGTCATCAGAAGAGACATCAGGAGAACGATATGCCGAAGCCAGAGCACCGGATGGAGGATGGGGATGGGTTGTAGTGTTCGCATCGTTCATGGTAAATTTAATTGCCGACGGTATAACATTCAGTTTTGGTGTGATATTCGTAGAATTTCTGAATTATTTTGAAGAGGGTAAAGCGAAAACGGCATGGATTGGATCTTTATTTATGGCGATACCGTTATTATCAGGACCGATAGCATCGTTTCTAACGGATCGATACGGATGTAGAAAAGTTACAATTGTTGGTTCAATACTGGCATGTTTAGGTTTTGTGTTATCAGCATTTAGTAATTCCATGGTGATGCTATGCCTTACATTTGGAATTTTGGCTGGATTCGGTTTAAGTTTATGTTATGTAGCAGCAGTTGTTATAGTTGCGTACTATTTTGAAAAGAAACGTTCATTTGCTACCGGTTTGTCGGTATGTGGAAGCGGTATCGGAACATTCATATTCGCTCCTTTAACACAAATGCTTTTGGAAGAGTATGGTTGGCGTGGCACAACATTGATTTTAGCCGGAATATTTTTGAATATGTGTGTCTGTGGTATGTTGATGAAAGATTTGGAATGGACAACGCATCGTGCTAAATTGAAGGCGAAACGAGAAAAAAATAAACTAGCCATGTCGGCTGATTCATTTTCAGTTAGTAACAGTACAAAGACAGGTGGTTCTATCAGCAATATGAATCAGCCGTCAGCAGATGCAGCATTGAATGCAGTTGAATTGGGTGGAGTACGTGGTAAGGATTTTGAAGATCCAAGATTATTTAGTTCATTGGTAATGTTGCCGACATTTGTTCGAAATGGTGAAAAGGTACCTCTAGAAGTATTAGAATTGCTTGCTACTCATCGCAATATAAACTCATTTATTCAAAATACTGGTTCACTGACGCATTCACGTAGTTTTGGTGAAGAATATAAAATGTACCAGGAGACAAATGATGATGGTACAAAGAATGATTCCCGAATAGATTTCAAAAAATCCTCATCGTCATCTCGAACAAAGAAATCAAATCAGAAAAGCAAGAATTCCGAAAAACTTTCAAATGATCAAAAATTGATAGCGTTTCTGAAGAAGAATGCCGCATCACATGAACAACAAACAGCAGTAAGTATTTTTTTTCTAGTTGATATGAGAAATTTTGCCCTCTCTAATAATAGTAACAAATTTTGATTAAAATTTCTGTATAGAATCGCCATCAATCGTCAGCTGCTTACTTAAAAGATCTTCGTATGCATAGGCATTCATTAACATATCGTGGTGCTATGCTAAATATAACACGTTATCGTTTACGTGCATCATCATGTCCAGATATTTATCGTAATTCGATGACAACAATTGCTGAAGAAAAATCACAGTGGCAGCAAGGTGTCGAAGAATTCAAAAAATTATTATTGGATATTTTGGATTTTTCATATTTTGCTGATATCAGATTTTTACTGTTCGCAATTTCAAATTTTCTTCTGTACACATGGTACGATGTACCGTATGTCTATTTAGCAGATTACGCAATTGAAAAAGGTATCGATACATCGGATGCATCAATGTTAGTTGGTATCATTGGAATATTGAATATGTTCGGTGAGGTAAGTGCACACCATACCAATATTATATCCTTTTCTTGGTTTCCCACATTCTAAAACTTTTTCTTTTGACATTAAAGATATTTCTTGGCTGGATTGGTGATATAAAAGGTATTAATGCAAGTATTGTGTATGCAGTATGTATGGCTTTATGTGGAACAATTACGATCGTTGTTCCACTTTCACATTCTTTCTGGGTAAGTCGAAATTTATTTCTTTCATTTTTCTTGCTTTTTTCATCAAATTACATACTAACGAAAACTTTTATCGGTTTCTCACGTGGTGTGGTGGATGAACGAACAGTGGTTGTCTGGAATGTCTGGTTTCTTTGGATTATTTATCGCTGCCAATTATGCTTTGACCAGCATTATTTTGGTTGAACTGATAACATTGGAAAAATTTACAAACGCATATGGACTGCTATTATTGGTTCAAGGTGTAGCAAATTTAGTCGGTCCACCATTAGCTGGTAAATATACAAAAATTTATATGCTTCTGATTTATTGAGAAAATAAAAAAATGCATTTCTTTGTTTTTCTTTTTATCGATATTTTTTCAGGTTGGATTTATGATATAACTGGTACTTATAATCTGTCATTTTATATAGCTGGATTTTTTATTGTATTATCTGGTGTTGTATTAATGATTGTACCGACATTAAGCCGTTTTCGAAAATATCGTGAATTAAAGAAACAGAATAATGCAGCATTGTCATCATCATTGAGCCCTCATCATCATGATCAGTTACCAGAACAATTTTCGATGGATAATAAAAAGCAGGTACATAATATTTATACACATTACCCGTATTAATTACCATTATTATTATTACAATTATTTATTTTTTATTTTTACTTTATCTTGACAGTCAAATGCTTCAACGAAAATTTGTAATGGAGGTTCAACAATAATTGGTGATTGTTTCAATAAGGATATTTTGAAAGAAACAGTTAAAGTTAATAATGTTTAAAATTAGAAGACAAAAACTACAACAACATAATAAATTAATGAAAAAAAAAGGAAAAATTTTCTGAAAAAAAAAAAATTTATAGTAGATTTGTTGGAATTTTTGTGCGACCTATAGAGAAGATTATATGACAAGTATAGGATTTTTCTTGTTAAAAAAATCTAAAAAAGTAAATACATTAAAAATAAAATAAAAATGAAAACAATAATTAATAAATATAATAATAATAATAATTAGAATAATAATAATAATAATAATAATAATAATAATAATATTTTTTTTTTCTATTTTGTGAAGATACAATCTTATATAATTCGTATTATTGATAATAAATAAAAAGTCTCATTAAGAAAAGTTATTATTAATTAAATTAGTAATGTAAAATGTCGTTAGTTCCATGTTCAAATATAAAAAATAAATAAATAAAATTAAGAGAAAAAAATAAAATAAGAAAAATAAAATCAATGAATGATAAAAATTTGCTCTTAGTAATATGCTATAATAAAGTGATATTGAATTATTAAATTTTATGATGTACTCGTAAAGTGCACGCATACAAAGAAATGTATAAGACATACATACATACTATATATTTAATACTGATCGATGATAATAAAAATATAATGATCATATACTTAGATGAAATTTTTTTAAATTTAATTTTAATGTTTCAAAAAAAAAAAAAACAGGAAACAAAATTAACAAAAATAATAAATAAGGACGTTTTCAGGTGTGCACATTTATTTGTATAAAGATCAACCTGCATGGCGGAAATAAGCTAAAATGCTTGAGATCATCATTATTTGCACAATTTAACATACTCTCGTAATTCATCATTTTAAAGTTATTACGTATTTGTCCTGCACTTTTAAATTAGTGGTATTAACATTATATTTGAATTAAATTTAAATTTTTTTTTTTTTTTTTGAATTTATCTTTTAAACAAGATCGGATAAAAGAAATGTTTTATTGATATTTTATATGACTTTATCATATTTTTAAGATTTTTTTTAATTTATTTTTAGAAAATCATCTAACCATTGTTCAATAATAATATTACATATCTTTAACCAACATTGAATAATCAATACTATTATAACATTGATAACACAGCAGTGTTGCTTCAATTTTCAATTTCAAATTTGTTGCATTACAATTTTGAGTGAATGCGAAGTCTTGACTTTTACTAAATATTTACTAAATCGAATTCTATGCAAATGAATGTTGATCGTTAACATAGACAATTGAAAAAAACCCTAATTTTGATGAATTTTGAATTATAATTTGATATTAGGAATATAAAAAAAATGATAAATATAAATAAATGCTCAAAAATAAAAATATTATGCCAACATTGAAGATAGAAGATGATGGGAAAAATCCGAATACGTTTTTTAAGATTATCTATTAATTTAGCATTAATATTGATATATTAAATAACAAAAAAAAAAAAGACAAAATCTGTCTATTAATAATAATTATAATTATATAGTTAAGATTATAAATTAACAGTTATTTTATTTACTACAGCCAATGAAATTCAATTAGGTCCAATCCACTACATATTTTATTGTTTATACAGTGAAAGAAATTTACACAAAAGACAGCACATTTTTTGATAAGGCTAAATCGTTGAATGTTATTGATAAGAATACAATTTGAACGGCATCACAGACGGTTTTCATTATTATTGCATGGAGTAATTATGTAGAAGTTCGAATGAGCAGGAGGAGTTCTGTTGGCTGTAAATCAATTATTTGGATCACGTTTTCTTTTTTTCTCAAATAGTAAAAGACGGGTGGATGGATGTACCTACAAAAGCTTAGTTATTTAATCAATTGGGCCCGAAGAGGTAAGTGAGGTTGACTCTATGTTCCATCATAAAATTGCAGTAAATAATAATCTAATCAATTAAGCTTGATTCAATTATGTAAATATTTGTATTTTTTCTTGACCATCGTAAAGTTTCAATTATAATCCTATCAAAAAGAGTCCGCGCTAAGAGTTTACATCATAAACTTTTCAGAAAGAATGAAAAATTATTACTGATGAAATAGAATCTAAGTATGTCCATTCGAATATTATTATTATGAAAAAATGATTTTTATTTTTTTCTTGAAGTTTCCCAACAAAAATTTTCATGCATTTAAGAAGCATAAATTTCATGCTAACTATGATAAACATCTAAAACTCTTGTAATAAAAAAATTATTTGAAAAATGGATTAATAATACGAAAAAAATTGTGGAAAAAAAAATTTCAAACAATTTTTAACTTTTGTGGTAAATTTAAAAACTTATATGTAATGTGGATTGATCTACAAAATTGAATTTTGATAGCTAAACATATTTACATACATATAAATAATATTATTAGTTATTAAATTAAAATATATGTATAATTCAAAAAAAAAAATAAAAATAAAAAATAAAAAAATAATGAAATAAAATTAAGTAAAATGGTAAAATCAATAATGAAATATCTAGTATATAATACTAAAATAATAATTTTAAATATAAAAAAATTTTTAGATTAGAAACTAAAGAAAAATAAATTAAAAATTATAAAAATATCATAAGTATAATTATTAATATACTATTATATATACATTATTATCATAATAAAATATAACATATTATTATTATTATTACAAAACTATTATTGTATTAACTGATTTATTATTATTGATAAAATTATACCGTAGTGACAACAACAAAAATAAATTAAAAAAATAATACATATAAAACATTAAAAAAATTTCTTAAAATTAAAAAATTAAACAAATAAAAATGAAAAAAATTTTTTTGGAATTGACCTTCTGCAGGGATTAAAAGCATTATTAAAAGTAAATAAATATATAAAATAAGATACATTATTATACATTGAAAAAAATGAAATGAAAAACAAAAACAAAATATTAAATAAAACAAGTTAAAAAAAAAATAAAAATAAAAATGAAAAAGAAAAAATACATTAAATTTAATTATAAAAAATAAGTAATTTTTAGTTGTGTTGTTGTTTATTGTTTTATATATCAACATTTTTTCTCACAATATTTATACATAACGAACGCAGTACATACATATATATATATAATACATAATACCATAATACGTAGAGTGCATACAAATATTTACATCCATATTGTATACATAACAATATTCATACATAAAATCTTGTGTAATAATCTCGAAAATGATATTTTAATTCCGAAAAATATAAAGAAATTTAATGAAAAAAATTAAATAAAAATTTAAATAGGTAGATGAGAATGGAATACATATAAAAAATAAGAAGTATTAGAAAAAAATACATACATACGAGTACATACATTATATAATGAATTTTGATTGATTCTTATAAGTGTTTTATCTTTTGTTTAGTGTTTGTCTTGCCAATTTGTAAAAGAGAATTTCAAAAATTAAAAAAATGTAAGTTTTACGCTTAATGATAGTAAAAATAATAATAATAATGATAAATAACAAAATAATAAATAATAATGACAAGATGGACAAAAAAAAATAACTAAATAAAAGTATTTCGAAAAAATAAAATTATTAAAAACAATAATACAAAAATATTAAATGGAGTTTTGATTTGATTACAACAATGATTGAAGAAGGGTTTCATTTAATTAACAACATTTGTTTGGTTTATTTTTTTTTTTTTTCATTTGAAATAACCTACTATCATAAGTTATTAGAATTTTAAATTTAATAAAAATCAATTTGTAAATTTTTAAAAGAAATCCAAAATTTTCTGATTTTATGAGCGCCTCTTATAACTCAAGAACGAATAAATTTTTCAGAAAAAAAAGTAAACATTCCGCTTATTCATTACAACTTTTATCGATGATATCAAGATTTCCTTAAGTATATGTTGAGAATACAAATTTAGTTTCGGTCATGCAATTCATGGAAAAAAAAAGGAAAACAAAAAAAAAATCAATGCAATTATAATTTTATTTTTATAATATGAAAATTCTATACATTTAAATGCGTTTTTATCAAACTTTGTGATAAAATCGAAATGAAATTCTTATAAAAATTTATCTTTTTCAGTTTTTTTTTTTTAAAAATTACAAAAACAACAATATAATGAAATTCAAACATAAAACGATCTATTCCGTGTAAAATTTGAATCTCGACAATGTTTTCTTGTTAAATCTTTTTCGCTCATTGTCTGTACACGTGGTTTTTGTTCTGGTTCGATGGCATTACCAGTTACTGCCAATGGTTTTTTAGCTAATTTTAGACAATTATTCGTAAATTTACGATCACTATCATTTTGCTGCTGCTGCTGCTGCTGCTGCTGTTGTTGTTGTTGTTGTTGTTGTTGTTGTCGTTGTTGTTGATGATGGTAATGATGATGATGATGAGTTGTTATGTCATTGAATTCCAGATAATTTGTTCCATGTTCATTTCGTCCATGCCTCATAATACCAGATTGTGTACTTATGATCTGATATGACATAGTACGTGGTATTCGAGAATTTTTGACTCCTGGCAAATTAGTTTCTGTTGACTATAATTGATGATGGATTGCCATTAAAATGAAAAAATATATTTTTAGCTTAAAAGGAACAACATTTTATTTTACTGCTTAATCATTATAAAATCACTAACATTTATTTTATCTGAATTTTTGTGCTGGATATTATTAGATGGGATCAATTGTTGACGAGATGAAAATGATAAATCTGGTAGCTTGCTGGAACTTTGACTTCTGCTGGTGTCTACATTAAAAAAGCGGTAGAAAATCATGTAAAAAAAAAATATTGAAATTTCGAAATTTAAATAATGTATGCACGTACCTTCAGAAGTACATCTGTTGGATGATTGCTTTTTTGTTGACGGTAATGCCAAATTTTTATTTATATTCGAATTATCGTTTTTAATATTTTTATCATCGTTTGAAACTGAAATGCGACAAAAACAAGTGCGAATTTCAAAATTAAAAATTAAAAAAAAAGAACAAGTAAATCGTGAATTATACCACATTTCAAATTTTTATCTGTGCCATTCATTAGCTGTGCCTGCGATAACGACTTCTGTGGAAATTTTAATTTCATTTCAACATCGGGTATCAGCTCTTGACATGATCCTGTAACTGTTACTGACCAACCTGTGTAAATTCGAAATTACATATCTATATTTCATATTTCCATAGAGTAAAATACGAACAGTGTACATGATAAACACGAAAAATCAACTAACGACATTTTATTCTTGCTTTTCCTATTCTACTCCAGACATAGGGCGAGTTTCAAAACGTTTGAATACCGCCTCGATGCATGATCAATAGTTTCAAAACGATAACACTTAAATCGATGACAATATCTACAGTTTCAAAACTCATTGTGAATGCATCTGATACGCATCTGTCAAGCAATCTACGTATCGTGAATTTTTATGTTGCAAAATAGATTTGAATAGACTTTTTTTCTCAATATCATTTTAATGATTTATTTTTATACGAATTTTGTTATATGGAACCAAAGGTCAATTGTTTTAAACAAAAATTTTGTATTTTTATAATGATAAATTGAATTTTTAATGTGTAGTGTTTTAATAGTAATGAAAAATTCCAAAAACTTAATCCACTACTTGAAAATGTTATTCTGATATTGTTTGATTTTATTAAAAAATTGTTCCACCTTTTTTGATTTTGTGTAGAAAATGAATTACACAATTAAATTATTTAAAATTATGTACTGTAGAAGGCGATCCATTTTTACTTGTTGTCTTTGTCAAAACAAAGCAACCAATTCGTTTCAAAACGTCAAAGTTATAGAACTGCAATATCGATGTGATACATCAGTGCTGTTTTTAAACTTTGCACCATGACTGAACGGCCGCATCACAAAACATTTTTGAGGCGTTCTGAAACTCACCCATACCATCCCATACTCTACCTACAGCAACAGCAATAGAGGCTATTGACTATTATATTACCTATAGACCTATATCTAGTATACGCTACAATAGTGCGAGTAGTATTGCACACAGCATGTCCATGTGTATTCGTATTTTTATTCTTCAGAAAAAATTGATTTTCTGAGTAAAATACATATGGATACGGATAGTGTACATGACAAAACAAAATACGGAAAATCAACGTTTTATACTTGATCTTCCCGCTCTACTCTATACATATTCTGTAGTAGTGGAGGTTATTGACTATCTATAGTGTATTACGCTACAATAGTACGAGCAGTATTTTACACATTTGTCATTTTTGAATTTTTATTTTGAAACTTCGAGTGATGACTAGTGCATTTGATTGAAAAATCCGCCACTGAAGGACGTAAATTAAAAAAATATTGACAATTAATTATTCACCAGAACTTTTTGTTCCGAGTTCACTTCTTCCATTTGATTCGATTCTTGTATAATTATCGTTGTTATTAGCACCCGTAATTGGAGGAGTTTTTTGAACTGCGACATCTTTTGAATCTTGTTTATTACTCTTTTCTGTCCTTTGATTATATTTACGTCGAAATTTCGACGACGATGATCTATTTTTACAACAGGTTTTGGAATTCAAATGTTCTGCCTTGTCCATTAGTTCTGACGATACTGATAATGATGTGGAGGATGAATCACATTCACTACATGAATCCAAGCAAGTCGTTCCGGGTAATTTAATTTCGATATTATTCTGTGGTTTCATAACGGTTTTTTTGAATGGACATTTATCTGATGCATCTACTATAATCTTACCTTGTGAATGGGATAATTTTTTTGGATATTGCTTACTCATCGAATTTTTATGCTTATCAGTTTTTTTATTCTTTTTATTATGAATTTTTTTGGAATTTCGGATTTGAGATTTAGCTGTGAAATCAGTTTGAGTACATTTGGTCATTGTTCTGTCCGAACTTGTTGATGTACAACAATGATATGGTATCGAACAAACATTATTTAGACAGAAAAGATTACATTCTGTGTTTGTTTCGGCTACTTTCAATTTTGGTGTTTTTTTTCGATTACAATATGGACAACTTGAAGTATCTGTGTAAATACTGGAGTCATGTAATATTGGATTACAGAAACAACATTTGGAACATATCGATTCTGGTCCAGTAGATTTAGTACATGCACTCGAAAATGATACAAATGTTGTCTTTGAAGTACTCGGTGTAGTATTTTCTGGGCTAACATCCAGCATCATTGTTGCACTTTTACATTTGTTTCTATTGTCATCGGAAAAAGCACCGTCAACTCTCCAAACGTAATCAGTTTTTGTATTGAATAAAGAATTTTGGTCTTTTGCAATTTGATTATTGGATAAGTTTTCATTTTGCTCGTGTATTTGAAAGTCTTCGGTCTGTTTCTGATGTTGACCATCGATTTTTTTTATGCATGATGAAACCGTTACTGGAGTAGTAGAAGAAGTTGTCGTGTCTGAAGCGACATGCTCAGATTGTTTTATCACAGTAGAGTTCATCAAGTCACAAGATTCCGAGCTGGTTGGAAAAGTTGTTGATGAAGTATTTTTTGGTGTTAGGGAACCAGCGTTTGCCGTTACAATACTTGGAGATGTGATTGTACATTGGTTAGATCGTTCCGTTTGAGTTTTATCAGTCGATGGGTATGGATCTGAATCCTGGTTTCCATTTGAAGAAGACGGAATCTTTCGAACTAAATCTATGGTGGCGACTCTGTTATCAATGTTTTCCTGTTGTTCATCATTGATCGATTTTTTTTCGTCATTTGGAATACGTTTGAGTTTTTTCTGTTCTTCACTAGATGAATCTGTTGAAATACTGCTACTTTTTTCTTCTGGTATTACTTCGAAAATATGATGGTACTTTAGAGAATCACCCGATCTAGATGGAGTATTTCGTCGACGAATACTTGTCTGATTTACTGGAGATTTCGCTACACTTAATGAGTTATTGACTAGAGATTTTGGAATTTTCTCTTGATGCCTGCAAACTATACAATTAAATGAATAAGGACCTGAATAAGGTAGAGTTTGTGTCATTTCATCTTTGGTGTACACTTTACTGATTGGTGATGAATTTTTCATTAAATTGGAGTTGGAATTAGTTCTTTTAGTTTTCGGAATTGTGACAGAAGCTGATTTTGGTTCTGGTAAAGATTTGATTTTCTTTGGATCCTGAATTGAAAGTGGCTTAGATAATCGTTTGTCACAAATTTCAATTGGTTTAAGCAATTTTTCTGATGAACTGTAATGAGAAGGTTCTCCACATTCAACAATTTCAAGAATTTCTATGCATTTTTCACCGTCATTTATTTCAGTTTTCTGATAAAATCTTTTTGGGCCATTTTCGATATCCGGAGTTATAATATCAGACTGAGTCTGGAATACTGTCATTTTTTTAACAGCACCACTGGAAATTGTCTTGATAGATTTTTCTGCTCTTGATGCACTGGAATACTTTGATTTGAAATTTTTAGTTGAATGAATCCCCACATTCTTTGAATGGCTGTGATGAATTTCCATCCGACCAGGACATATTCTATCACAGGATGCGTATGTACTTGAAGTTTTCGTTTTCTTTTCATATTTTTGTTTATTAATTTTCATGTACTGTTGTGTATTTTCATATTTTTTTTCTGTATTTTTTTCTCTTGAAACTTTTTTAGAACTTTTCTTCGAATCTTTAATTTCTAAACATTGAATTTTTGTTCTAGCACCTTCAGAATTCTCATATATTTCTTCTTCATCATGTTTATTTTCGCTTGGATGCAATGTAGATTGAATACTTGTTACCGGTTTCATATCGTACAATGGACATCCATTATTTGAACTTTCATCCGAAACACTACACGAACTTTCACGTGTTGATGAAGTCTGCACTTCCAAGGAGTCAGCACGTTGCGTTTTAGACAAGTTTCTGGTGATTGGCTCGATTTTAACAGAATCATCATTTTGTACTGGTGGGTAGATACTTCCAAAATTCAATAATACGAAGTCAACATTCAATTGTTTTAACAGATTTGCATTCAAATATAGATGAGTCTCTTCAATTGCCTTGTCGCCTTTAGAATCCTTTTGTACATCGTTTAAATCAAAATTGATTGGATTTAAATTTGATGAATGATCATTTTCCAATTTATCTTTATCGTTTCGAAATATTGGTTTCATAAATTGACTTTTACATTTTTGTATCATTTCATTTCCACCACCTTCAGGCAAATCTTTGAGACTATTAGTCAACACATTCGATACGTAGACATCAACATCCAAGTCAGTTGAGTTCTCCTCTACGGCGGTTGGTGTACGTTTCGATTCCACCGGTTCGTAGCTGGCGCTGCTAATGTTATCGTCGTAATCTTGAATTCTTAAAATTTTATCGGGTTGATTATTTTTTCGGTTTAAATCCTTTTCATCGACTCCTTTAAAATCATTTTTATTCTCGTAATCGCTACTATTCTCCACAAATTTCAAATTATAAATTTCTTTTTTGAAATTCGAATTTACAGAAAAGATATTTTGTATTTTGGATTCCTTTTTGTCCACTATTTTCAATTCAGGAATTACAATCGGCATTACTTTTTCATATTCTCCATCGGCGCTACTTAAAATTAAATTATTTGATTCCATTAAACTGCTGAAATCTTGTTTCATTCTACATTTTTTACAATAGAAATTCGGAACTGAAGAATTATTCGATGATTCAAATAAATTTGTACGAGTATTAGTGTTTGTTGGTAATTTTTCAAATTCATAGCAATCATAGCTGGTGGTAGTCAATGATTTTTTGAAATTGAACGTTGATTCTTGATCGATAATATCGTTATTGATCGTTCTGTGATCGTTATCACCAGTCGAAATTGGTAGAATTTTTGGAACATTCGATTTAAATTGTGAATATGATGATGGTAATGCATTTGATGTTGATACAACATTGATCGGTATATCTAGACTTTTGACTTGAATTAATTTCGGTCTGCAAAGAGATTAATAAAATTACATTTTTTTTTTTAATTAAATGAAAAAACAATTTTTTCTGAATTGAATTTCCTGCCACGTACTTTCTGATCACAATTTCTGGTAAAGAATTTCTACGTTTAGAAAGTTTGAAACGATTTTCTAATTTTTTCTCATCTGACATATTCCTATTATTTTTTTTTGTGGCTACAAACTTTTTTAAAATGAACTTTTTAAAAAATTTTGAAAATTAAGAAATTTTCGTAGTAAATAAACTTTAATAATAAATTTTATAAAATTCTGTTGTTTTTTAATTTAAGTTTAATTTTTTTGATTAACTTCAATTCAGTAAAACGACAATTATACACAAATTTACTTGAACATTTTTTCCAAATTCCGACATTTAAAACAGAAATTATATATGTGTGGTCAGGCGAGAAAAAACAAGAAAAAATAAAACAAACAAACAAAATTATCCTTGGAATTTCCTTACAAAAGTATATCGGAATTTCTGTGTTCGATTTATTAACTGGTAAAATATTTTCAGTTATTTTGTTATTGTTGTTGTATGTTACTACCACATTAGAGAAATATTTGTTTGGTATCCAAAACAAAAATTTCTAAAAATAAAAATATGTTATTGAGCTTATATAACATTTTTACTAGGTTAAATTAATAGGGGTGGTACGATGGTAGTAATCCATTAATTAATAAAGTGAACATATAAAAAAACTTCCTTCCTTGGTTAGTATGGGTATGGGTGAGTTTCAAAACGCCTCAAAAATGTGTTGTGATACGGCATCAAAACAGTCGTGATGCAAAGTTTTAAAACATCATTAACGCTTCGCATCGATATTGCAGTTTTACAACTTTGACGTTTTGAAACGAATTTGTTTCTTGTTTTTACAAGAAATAAGAATGGTTCACCTCCTGCAGTACATAATTTTAAAATTTAATTAATTCATTCTCTACACTAAATCCAAAAAGGTGAAACAATTTTTTAATAAAATTAAACAATATCAGGATGACATATTTTATAGCCAATTTCGAATGAGCAAAAACACCTTCAGTGTAAGTGCTCGTATAATACAACTCTTCATTTTTTTGGAATTTGTCATTAATATTAAAACACTACATGTTAAAAATTCAATTTATCATCATATAAGGCCTTTTCGTAAATTCAGTTCTAAGTTAGATCTTTTTTGCAGTTCGTTCGAAAACTATTAACTGCAAAAGCAGAGCGTTCGATAAGTTTTGCACTGCAATGCAGTGCGTTCGAAAACTATAAAATGCAAAACAGGCCTGAAAGATCTTAACGCAAATAAGCAGCGTGAGTTGAAACACTGCATGTATGCTACTGACAAGTGTACTGTCGAAGTTATCTACCACTTCATTCTTTACAACAGCTAGATTGTACGTACATAAATTGTTTACAAAAATAAAATAAAAAAAAAAAAACAATTTTTTAAAATAATAAAAAAATAATTTCGGGATTTCGAACTTGTTGTATTAATTGTATTAATTGGTTTTAAAAGTTTTATTCTTTATAATGTCAGATTCAAGTGAAGATATTGAAAAATTACTTAAGTAATTATATTTAAATTGCAAAAATGTCAGAAGTAAAAACTCTTAACCATTGCATTTGCAGCGCTGCTTTATTCCTGCAGACTGCACATTACTGTTCTAGTACTATTTTTAAGATACGAAAGAATACACAGTGCAGCCTGCATTTTCGAAAAGGCCTTACAAAATTTTTGTTTAAAACAAATTGACCTTTGGTTCCATATAACAAAATTCGTATAAAATCATTGAAATCTATTCAAATCTATTTTGCAACATAAAAATTCAGGATGCGTAGATTGTTTGACAGATGAGTATCAGATGCATTCACAATGAGTTTTGAAAATGTTATCGTAGACTGTTGTAGACTGTTATCGATTATATGTTATTGTTTTGAAACTGTTGATTATGCATCGAAGCGGTCTTTAAACATTTTGAAACTCACCCTATGTAGTTGTTATTGAATTGGGGTATGTTCAAAAATTATTAAAATGAGTTTCCCAACGCCAGTCACCCTCGTTGATGTGCTTTTGGGATAACTCGAATCATACATAATTCAAAACATACATCATAGTTACATAATTCCACTCCTGAACGTATGAAATTCTCCACATCATAAATTTTTGAATTTATCGATTTTAGCTGTTTTTCGCAAAAATTTCCCTAGTTCCTTCACTAGTTTCACGATCCACAATCAAATTATTTTGTGACACGCCCTAATATGAGTATACGGGCTTTATCAAATTATTACAAAGTACATACTTCTAATTATAAATCAATTTTTCCCAAATATAATTTGGTGAAAAAGCTAACTTACAATAAATTTCTAATTAATCTATAAACAAAAAGAAACGAGTGTACAAAGACTTTTGACACCCAAAGATTTTTATATTCTCTTTTATAAGAACAATCCGCTAATTTGATTTTTTATTTTACTATCCACAGATTATTAGAATAAAATATATTTTGAAGCAAGCAAAGGAGACGTTTCATTTTTACAATTTTTTTTCATTTAATACTTCCCGTATTTTCAACTTTGTTCATAAAACTGAAAGGTGTACAAAGAATTGATGATCACAATTACAATGCATTAATTACAAAAATAATTATTTACACATCTACAAAGTATACATACTAAACACTGTGATGGAATGTATAACCTCCTGTACATGTTAAATGAAAATAAAAACTTCGATTTATTGCTTTAATTAATATTATAATTTATTAGTACATAATTATTTCAATGATCGAGATTGAAAAACAAAAAGAATTAAAATTTAAAAAAAAAAGATGAAAACAAGAACAAATAGAAATAGAAATGAAAAAGAAGTAACAAAAGAAAAATTTGAAACGTAAATTTCAAAAAACAATAACTTCATTGTTCTTTTTTTCTATCAGAATTTTTATCAATTTAAATTATTCTCAAAATATATAAAATTAAATTACAAATTTACACATCAATTTTAATTATCAATTCAATTTATAATTATATAATTTTATCCATACAACAAAAAAAAAAATTTTTTTTTGTCCATGCATAATTTACCACGCATTTCCTTTATTTTCATTTTAAATTTTTTTTTACTAAAAAAAATCTTAATTTTATTTCTAATTTATTTAATGTTTTTTTTTTGTTTTTTATTTTATTTTATTTTATTATTTTAAATTATTTATTTTTTTATTATTATTATTTAATTTATCTTTATATTTTATTATCATCCATATCAACATTATCATTATTATTTTTGTTTAAACAAATCCGAAATTCTTTGATTTGATTGCTATTAATAATTTATGCCTTAAAACAGCTTTACTAGAATACAGAGGAATATATAAACGTGAAATACATGTATTTGCTGTTGGTAAATGTGCATCATCAACTGGTCGTATTGTTACAGATGGCATCGGTTGGAAACCTTCTTCGGATGCAGGTAATGCTGGTGAACCAGTCCAAAAATATACTAAATCTTGTCTTTCGACTGTACTCATTTTTTCAACAATGCTCCATAGCCATCGTTTAAATTTCAATAATTTATCAGAACCTTCATTTGATTCATCATTAAATGTTGTGTACGATATTAATGTTTGTACATTTATATCACCGACACCATTCAGTAATAAACGTAAATCTTCGGCTGTTAATGAATCCAATGCACCTTCTGGTAGTACATCAAAAACACCGTCACGTAAAGCCTACAACATAGATAAAAAAAAAAAAATAAAAAAATAAAATTTAATTTTATTGTAAAATTTATAAGTAGATTGGTAGGTATGGGTGTTTTCAAAAATGCAAGCTTGCGTTTTCATAGTGTTCATTTAAATCAACTTGCAAACGTCAATTTTTCATTTATTCAAGTTTATCGTCAACTTAAAATTGAAATTAATAAAAAAAAACAAATAATTTTCAACAAATTCTCGAATGATTTTTTTTTATAAAATCCATTTTTATTTTTAAATGATTGTACACTTTTTATTTTTAAACTACATAAATTTATCACCGAAAAATATAATTATCACAAAAATATTTCAATTATTATGCACAAACAATATTGTCATTTAAACAATGAACTGAGTAAAATAAAAATTACAATATACTCCACTTCAAATAATTTTTTTTTAAAACTGGCGAAATGTTAACACGAAAATTTACGTCACAATTGATTGATGTTCAAAAATGCAAGATTTCTTGACATTGCAAGATATATAATTTTGCGGCAAGGTATTTGGTTTGATGGGTTAACGATGTCAAGCTTGCATTTTTGAAAACACTTTATTTATTGGATCCGAAAAACAAAGTAATTAATAGAAAATTTAAAGTTGCTCACCTCTAATGCTTTTTCTTGTGTTTTTACCATTCGATATTCAGCATATTTACGAACATAATCGTAAATGTTGTGCTGATTAACTGGAATACTACGACCGCCAGGAATCAATTCAACATTGTTACCACCTTCTTCTTTGCATAGATCAATTCTGTATATTCAATTCAATAGCAAAAATAAATATGAAAAAGAAAAAGAAAAAAAAAAAAAAACAATACATACATATTTAATATTCAAACATTTTTTTTAAATTTTTCCTTCTTATACATTTCTTATAGATTTACGGCGTCTTTACACTGTGTGATTGTCATATGACTTTTTATGTGAGAATTAAAATAGTCTTTCATATTCCAAGTAAAATAATGTGTTTAAATACAGTTATTTATACATTTTTTATAAAATTTCCAAGCCTACTTTAATTGTCACATAAAAAGTCATATGACAAAATCACAGTGTAAAGACGCCCTTAAAATGTTTTTTTCTTCAATTCATGTCGACTTACGTGAATGAAATTTCTAATTTAGATAGCATTTCAGCTCCTTCTTCTGATTGGGAATCCTGTATTAATTGCCTTAGGGATTCGTAAACAGTTGGATCAAAGAATGCTAAGTCATGGAAACGTATCTGTCTGCTTAATATGAATTTTAATACGTGACGTTGTAAGAATAATGGCAACAGTTCATTTTGCAGTAGACACAATCCAATGAGTCTATTATAAAATAAAGAGAACGAAAATGAAAACGAATTAAATGAAAATCTTTTAATTTTTGTTTCTGGTTTTAAATCTTATCATTACCTTCCGATATTTCTAAAGGCATTAATACGTTCAAATGTTCCATAACCTTGTCTTGGTGAATAGAAACCTCGTTTACCAGGCGAATAAAATAATGGTGCATTATCCTCCAATTGGCAATGTTCTAGAAGTACAACAGGGTTCATTTTCTTAGATGTTGGAGAACCGGATGCGTTGACTGAGTTGTTTTCTATAACGCAAATTTTTTTCTACGATTTGAAAAAACTAATACCTAAGTGGTATTTATTTACTTACCGACTTCTGCTGATGATGATGATGTTTTCTGCTGTTTATACATTATTATCTGTTTATTAAGTATTATATCTAAAGCTTCATTTGCTTTTTGTCTTAATATTTCTTCAGATGCTAAAATTATAAGAAGTTGAGCTGGAGGTAATTCTAATAGCATTCCAGTTATTTTTGATGCATGAGTGGCATTGAGTGCAAAAACCTAAAGAATAACGGATCAGACAAAAAAAAAGCGAAACATTAAATGTCAATAATTTTCAATATTAAATTATAAATTTTTGATCTACTTTTGGATATAATCGTTCCCCTAATTGTTGTAGATGTATTGAAAGATGATCATTTGCACTGGGATTTACAGGATTGCCATCTTAAATAAATAAATGAAAAAAAAAAATTAACGCGTCATTATTAACAGCAAGGACTTTCGACATTAATTTTATTTTTACCATGCGATGTTATTGGAATATAGGAACGAGCATCATAATTTAATGTTTTTCTATCGCGATTTGTTCTCCATAGCATTTTATTTGTAATACCACGACGTGTTGATGACGATGTCGATGATGATGATTCTCGACCAGAACCACGACTTCTTAAAATATTTGAAAATGAATATTTTGTAGATCCAACTTGTGCTGCTTCTAAATTTGGTAATTTCTCATTTGCTAATAATGCTTCAGCTATTGATGTATAAAAACTTCTTGCAACTCCAGATCCTTCTCCTGGTTCATCTTTGAATGTAACTTTCACTCGATTGAATGTTAAGGGTGGATGAACTTTACGACTTTGATTACCGAATTGTGTATTCAATTCTTTGAATGTCTGAATTAGTAAGCCAGCACGATTTCTTTCCATTTTGGATAATGTTAAATCGCGTTGTTGTCCATTTCGTAATTTTTCCATATTACGTCTAAATCTGGTCTCTTTGACAGGGAAACCACGTAATTCTGATATTATAGAACCAGGCTCTAAGCCAACATCTTCCAGGAAAACGCGACCAAAAAGATCAAGAGATAATTTCCATCTGCCTAATAACAAATCCCATGATGGTGGTTGAATTGCAGAACTATTCGGTTTGAACATATGTCCACGTGGTGGTAAAACTGGTGGTGTTGATGGTGTAGTTTCTATGGTCACATTCGCAGATATTTCCTGAGTTTTCATTAGTTCTGGCTGTGGAATTGGTTCGATTGTGCTGGTCGAACATGACTGAAAAAGAAAATAAAAACAAACAGAAATATAAAATCGAGTTTTATGAGAAATTGTTTCATATAAGCTTCGTATCTGTCCTAGGATGAATACTCTATCAACCTAAGTCATCAGAAAGCTAACGTTAATCTTTGGATAAATGGTGAGAATCAATTAAAAAACTAGAAAACTGATGCTGTATCTTTTATCCAAGTAACAAATCTAACAGAAAAATAAAATTTTTTTTCTTTGATTTTAAATTAAGACGTTAAACTTACCGCTGATGATGATGGTCCAGCACGAACTATAACACTTTTCGATGAAGATGCTGGAATGTTGTTCATTTCTGTATTGGTTCCTATATTATTGCTGATCGCGTTCGTGTTTATCAATGACGTATTCGGAATAGCTGTATTTTGTCCCGCAGAATCAGATGTTGACGCTGAAGAATTTGGCGTTTCAATTACAGAGAATGATGGTAGCAAAGTTACTGGTACATCACTTGGAGCACATTCAGCCAATGAACTTTTATTATTTTTAGCTAACACCTCAGCTGTAACTGATTCTATGGCTGCAGCAATTTTACGTGGTGTTACGATTATTTGAGGGCGTATTGGTTTTTCTTCAATTTTCTTTTCTACAGGAGGAGGACTGGTGGTTGTATTTCTTTCATCAACACTTTCATAATTATCAACTTCCATTTTTGAACACGATTGAGATGATGAAGCTTGATTGATTTCTGGATTTGGTACAGAGATCACTTGTTCACGTAATACTAAAAATGAAGAGTAAAATTCAGAAATAATATAATGCAATACTTAAAATAAAGATTCATGTGAATTACCTTCATTTTTTGTTTTTGGATCCTCTTCTTCATGTTGATCATAATAGTTCTTCTTTTTCAATTGGACATATAAATTTCCAAAATTTTCACTTTGACGTGAAGTACTTGGCAACGGTTCTGTTTTCTTCTGTTCCATATCTACATCATCGTCGACTGCATTATCATTTACCATGGCTGGGATGATGGTCGTAGTAGACTGTTTACTTTTATTATCTGCAGATGATGACGCATTATCTGATTCATTGTTTTGGTCTTCATGATCTGTGTGATGATCATGATGGCTATTTTCCATTTCAACATCATCATTATCACCAGTAGTAGTAGTCGTCATTGTTTCTCTATTCAATCTTTGCGTAAACAATGTTTCATATGATGCTGACAGTCCCAAACGCATGGGTGGAATTTCTAATGGTGAAGATGTTATATCCGAATTATTACTAACTGTTGTTGCTGTTGTTGTATTAATACCGCTACCACTAGCAACACCACCATCATTTTCAGTTGACAAAGTAATTGGTAATTGTAGATTTGAGAAAAGATCTTCACGTTTTGCGGTCGGTTGTAGTAAATGTGGCTTATCAGCCAATGGTAATGATACTTCTAATGGGACGCTAAATGGATCCGGTGCTGGACAACCAAGACAAAGTGTCGATTCAGATCTTTGGAAAAATGCATGTCTACGTCCTAACGAATTCAGACCTAATGCGAAATCGTCATCGACTGAATCGTTTTCAATTAATGCTGAACTTAATTCATCCTCTGTATCATCATTATCGTTTTCATCTTGATCATTCCATAGATTTGTGTCTGGTTTATCTGCTGTGTTCGTTATATCTGTAACTTCGTTAGCCCCTCGCATATAATAAATTATACCATCTAGGACGAATGCGACATGGCGTAATGCAGTAACATCGAGTACTGGTAGAGAATCTCTGTGTTCAGATGTATGCGCTCTCATTAATGATAGACAATACGTGAAAAATTCCCTTCTTGAGGCTTGTGTATACGACGTGCCTGAAAGGAGATAAACTGTGAGAAAAAGAAAGGAAATTTTGATAAAAACTCTCGTTTAACAATCTGGCTACAAGTACAGATATTGTTAAGCTTTGTCATCGGCATTTCATTGCAAGATTTTATTTTTCAATGCAAGATCTACAAATAACAAAGAGTAAAGAAAAAAGTAAAAAAAAAGATTTGATTTACCATCACGATCATAACTCCTCTGATTATCGGAATTCGAAAATCCAATACGAGCATTCGAACTGGATGAATTTTGTGAACTTTCGCCTTGATTACGATTCCTTTGCTGTATATTTGAACCAATTGAAGTCGGATTTTGATTATTCTGTGCAGTTGTATTCAGTGGATGTAATGGATTCGATGGATCGGTTATATTTGTAAGCGACGCTCCAAATTTAAGTTGGGCTTCAGTCGCATCCATTATAGTTAGCATCCAGTCCCATGTTGGTTTCAATCTCATTTCCAAATATTTCTGTGTACATTATAAAAATTTTAAGGATCAGGTTAATTATCAGGTTAATTTTTCTGTCCACACTATCACAATACTTTGAATATTCAGATTTTTATTACCTGTAATTCGACTGCTTCTTCATACGTTACATTCAATTGCCGTGATGACGGTTGCAAGAGTACATCATATAATCCATTCATCAATTCAGATATTTGGCGAACTACAATACAAAATGCTCGAGCTAAACTGCTTGCTGTTGTAGCCATTGTATGTGGTTCTTGTGATGCAGTTACTGCTGTTGAACTCGGTACTGTCGATCTTCGCAATGCCATTGGATCGATGAATACTAAATTCGAACCAGTCGGCAATCGAACTGATGATCGATTTGTGTCTCTATTATTACGAATTGCCCACTGCATCGATTGTGGAGCTGTATTATTACGTTGATTACCATTTGTTATTCTTCGTTCCAGTTGCTCATCAGCCAAACCATAACCTTCTTCTGAATGTTCATCTGTTTCACCGTCATCAGAGCCATCATCATCGGGTGGAGATGAATCACCGGATTCATCTTCAGGATAAAGTAGTAATGATCGTACACCTAAATGTTGTAGAAACTTTATTCTTCCATTTATAAATGCAAAATATTTATATTTCAATTTTTTTTTTAAATTGGGTAACAAAAAATAAAAGTCAAATAGCAAAATTATATATTTGTTGCCTAATTTAAGAAATTGATTGAATTTCAATTTTAATTCAAAAAATGTAATCAAAACGCAATAAATTTAACCTGTATCAGAACCAGCCGTTGCACCAGTTTGTACACTTCTTTGAGCGTCTTGAGTACTTTGATTATCATCGGAATCTGATTCAGTTTCAGCTTCATGAAAATTAAATTCATTATCGCTTTCACCTTCTTGTGGTACATCTTCTCTAAGTGCTTCGGGAACTTCATCATCAGCATTATTTGTTGGTCGACTACCAGATTGACTTTCACGTTCTAAAAGTTCTTCTTGTTCTGAAGTTTCTCCATCAGCTTGACCAAGACCTTAATAATATAAGATAAGATTTTTTTCCATTGCAAATTGAATAAACTTTGAATATTTAGAATTTCTTCAAAATTTACCATCCACTTCATTGTTATCTTCCATTTGTAGTAATTGATAACTAATTCTCGATATTATATTCGAACCGTGTTCTTCAGTTGAAGTCGATGCATTTACATTTCTTGCATCAGTTTGTCGTGAAGTTGGTGGTGCTAATGGTTCAACACTGAACAAATCGTCAGAATTCTGAAAATATGTAATTGAAATTTCGATACATGAAAATACATGAAAAAGAAAATATTCACTACATACATCAGCGCCTGATGATAACATTGCGAATGGTGCTGTTGGTCGAACAACGCCCAATCTAACTGGAGCAATTAGTGCATCAGCAGTTTCGCATAATTCTTCAATTGTAATTTTATTTAAGGTTTGGAAAACACGCTTGAAACTTTGAATATGTCGCAATTGGTTCAGAGAACTGTAAAAATGATAGAATTCGTTAAAATGATACAAAAAATTCTTAAATAAAATGCAGGTTATATTCTTCTGACCTTCTTTGTTTATCGGGATTTGGAATTTTTTCTAAACTGAATACAACAAATACTCTAGCAACTGAACGTACAAATCTTCTAGCTACTTTCTGTGCCTCTTTCATACGTTCAGGAATATAATCGTTCAATCGACGGACAAGCAATCTTAATATAACATCAACGAAATGATCTGTATTACATTTTACGAACAGACTGTGCGTAAATTTATCGAGCAATGTTGTACCATGCTGTGACTGTAAGTATGAATCATTGTCTTCATAATTTGGTGACATTGACGATGGATTTGCGATATCTTGTTCGGCACCGGTCATTATCATCGCTTTAACAGCTTTCCAATCAGATAATAAACGTTCGAGTGCTTTTCGAGCAAATCTTGGTGGTTCCAAATCATGTTCTGGCATATCAGTTTCAGCATCAATTGATGGTGTCTTCCTATTAGGATTGTTCGGTGCAGCTCGATTTCTTGCCTGAATACGATATTGTCGTTGTTCAATCATTTGACGTACAATCGTCTGTATTAAAAATAATATAATTGATTCTCCACGAGAATTAAATTTCGTCACTAGATCTGTTTCGCTTGTTAATTTACATAATAAATAGAATCGTTCTGTTTCATTGCCGGCTATCAGAGCTTTACATTTGCATTTTTCCCAACAATCACAGTATGCTGTTGGTGAAGTCTTTTTCAGCTTACAGTCATGTCCTTTATGACAAACTTTTGCACATTCTGTACAGCAGCAAAGCGAACCAGTTAAACCGCATGTTTTGCATTCAAATATATTCTGATTTATGTGATCTGCTCCAGTCCATGTAAAGGAACAGGTGTCATTGCAGCAAATAACGTACAACGGTGATTGATCTGGAGATGATCCAGGCGGAAATATCATTGAATTTTTAAGAGCTGGATCATCATCAGATAATTGCATAATTGCTTTGAATAATATTTGGCCAGCTTCATACGCTCTGCATGATACAGCGAGCATGAATGGTGTTTGACCTTGAGCGTCCTTTGCGCTCAAAAGTTGATGTAAATGTGGTTTTAGAGCTGAATTGGCACACATTTGTTGCAATATTAGAGCAGCATTTTCTCTTCGCATAACAGGATCTGAAATGTATGTATTTGCTGGTAATGACTTTGATGCATTTGCTGACTGACTATTAGATCCACTAAAACTGTCTTCATCTCCTGAGTTTTGATCGTATTCCGGTGGCCAGCATGACAATGGCATAAATCCAGAATCTTCAACAGATGCCGGAGGATGATTGGATGCTGTAGAATTTCCACCATCGATTTGAACGACACGATTCATCATTTCACGTAAACAGACTGGTCGTACATCTCTTGTGTTATTATGAACAAAAGAATCTACGCCAGATGAAGAGAAGTTTGTGTTTGAGCCTTGTGTAGTAGACGTTTGTGAAACATGTGCTTTATTATCAACATCCTTGTTTGATGTTGGAAAGCACATAGAAACACATGCGTGGAATATATTACGATTGCCATCACAGCGTTCGTTCAAAATAGCTGGAAGTTGATTTTTCAAATCACCTTCTAGTTGAGACAATAAGGATACTACTCCTTTTATATCACAACGTAATATTCTTGGCATCAGATGTTGCGATTCAGTAACAAGAGCCACGACTACAACTTGTGATTTCAGATTAGCTCCTACTGATGCTAAAGATAATGTGGACATCGCAATCGTTTTAATCGGTGGCAAATCTAACCAATGTGGATCTTTAATCGCTTCAACACAATCTTTCGCTAGTGGATATATGGTACTGTTTCCATCTCGGAGAATTAGAACACTATTCTCTGTACAATCGCTAGCACATGTCAGAGAAACACTACTTAATGAATGTCCAATGAATGCATTAAAATCGGTTGGAAAAACACTGTCTTGTTCTTGACGACCGTTATTCAAATTGTACAATGAGTAGTGGAGTTTTGATCCAACTTTGACAATTGCATGAATTCCTTTCACGTCAACAGCTAAAGTTAACAGTTGTGAATTTGAGCTTTCATTATTTGACGGGAATAAAACGACTCTTTTAGGTGTTTTTTGAAAGCAATCAGGACCTCGAGAAGTTGTTCCGGACTTTATCACTTGAACATCATCACGTTTCAATAATCTACACTCTTGCCAATCGTCATCTTTATTTTCACAAGTCACCCCTGGAGTGGGAAAACGAACCGCGACATAGTCACCATCAACTTTCAACACTTTACCAGTTGGCCCGTAGCGATCTTCAACGAAAACTACATCTTTTAACAGCCACGATTCTTCATCTTTCTTTAAATCAATGTCATCTTTTGGAGCCATACGTTTCGGTCTTTTGTGTGAAGTAACACTTCCAGTATCGCTACATGTACTTGAAGCTGGAGAAGGTGGGGGTGGCATATCCAAACGATCTGCCGTCTCCTTATTATTGCTAGTCACTTGTTTTCCTGATGAAGTTTGAGATGACGCATTATTTGATTTCATAATGTCTTTAAGATCATTGGATGTCAAGTTACTTAAAATATTTTTATCGTTCGAAGATGGTGACACATTTATTAATTTAAATCGACAAACATCAGATAAATCCCAAGCTGAATTTAATAATTGCCCAACTTTTGGTACACCATTAGAAACTGTGAATCCAATGGATCCAACTTGGTATATTGGACATTTTTTCATAATCACTTGTGCACCAACCGTAACTTCTGAATTATTCGCAGTTACACGAACTGGCTTTCTTGTTTTTGCTTTGTATTTTTCCCAAAGACGTTTACGTTGACCAAACGGTAAGACACCCCACCAATACAAACAGTTACTCTCAGTTCGAGCAACTGTATACAAAGCACAAGTGTAAAGTGCTTGAATCGGATCTTGAGTAAATTCAGGAAATGATAGTCCACCATGTTCTAATTTAGATCCAGCACTACCAAGCGCTTCATCCATCCATGTTGCAACACGATTCGACTCCGTTGCGACTGAACAACGAATGGCTGTTGCTGATATATGAACGATTTTTTCATATAAATTCAAGCTGGCAGTTTTCGGGTGATGAATGTTTGGAGATTGCTGTAAATAAATTGTTAATTTGAAATATGAAAAATTTCACATGAAATTTTTAGTGTATGATTATGATGCTAATTCCATCATTATTCATAATCTATAAATTGAAATTAGATTAATACTCACGTCGTTCCTATACGTATCATTATCTGTCCAACGCCATTGATGTAATTCACCTTTGGTCGAAATACCAATAAATTCTGAATATAAACAAGCTATTTGTGAGAATCTAATTGGTACATCTTTTTCAGGCCATGGCTCTAATTCATCAGATATCCAAAGAGGTGGACTTGACATTGTATCTTTTTTCTTTGTATCTGCAAAATTTCATAAATACATTATAAAATTGTGATCAATTAAATAGTAAAGGTCCTCAATTCCACATTTGTGCTCTTCCTAATAATAACACTGGATATAAATACATATACCACGACACGACAAAAATTTTAATGAATACATTAAAGATAAAAACTAACTGCAAAAGATTAGTTGTATCAATATCGGGATACGTTTAAATTGATGTGGTCAAATTTGATTTCGAACGTTCGATTTTTTTTCAACAAGTTCTAAGTTTCTTACAATAAACAAATAGGACAGTAATCTTAGCATTTAATTTTACTTATCCATCACTGTTCATATTAGTAAAAATATAAGAAAAGCAATAGACATTAATTGAATCGAGGGCTAAGAACCATAAATGTTTTTTGTGTGTTATAATATTCACACACACACATATATATATATATATATATAGTACAGTACACGTAACGAGGACAAAAGAAAACAAAAACAAAAAAAAATGAAACAAACCAGTTTCTTTGTCCCAACCAGGTTCGTCACGATTTGCAAACCAACGTCTTGGTCCATAATAATGTCTATCGCGCCATCGACTGAATGCATCACGATCACCACCAGATTGATTTGCTGATGATCCACTGGCAGTGTTTGAGGTACCGCTCGATATTCCACTAGTTGTTGACGATGAACCATTTGAACGGATTGCTGCATTATTATCACTACCATTTCCGGTTCCACTGGTTGCACCACTCTGTTGACCACGTTCACTGCGTATACGGCTAAATAACAAGCTTGTTTCAGGAGATTGAAACGAATTTATTTAAGGTTAGTTTTGACATAACGCAAGCAAAATCAGAATGAAGAAAAACAAAAAATAAATAAAAGAAAAGTGTATTAATGGAAACTTAAATGAGAAAATAAGCGGAAAATTAAAAATTAGATAGAACAGAGATAATAATAGTGAGAGAGAGAGAGAGAGATAGAAAAAGTGATATAGAGAAGCATAATATAAAAATGCAAAAAATTGATGAATAAAAATAAAATTTTGAAATAAAATGAATTGAAAATCCCAAGCATGGTAAAAAAATAAATAATTTTTTCACATTCATGTATGTATGTATGTTTGTAATATATTACTACTAAAACTTAATCCCTTCGACAAAATTTTAACTTACTTGCGAATATTTGAATAATTACTGAACATTTCATCTGAAAATAATCCATCCGTTGGATCGATAATTACACTACTGTTATCAGCATTAAAGCCATTATCTAATAATGAAATTAAATCCTCAGGAACATAATTATCTCCACCTTCCTCAGTATCTTCCCCTTCTTCATCGTCTCTTGATAAAAGATTATTAACAGCTAAATTTACGTCAAGATTTGTGCGCTATATCATATCCAAGAAAAAAATAAGTAAGAAATATCAATCAATTTAAAATCTTTCATTTCGTTGATAATTTAATTGAAAAAAAAAAATGTTTAGCAAGATAATTTATAAATTACCTGAAGTTCTCTAATTATTAAACTTCGACTCTTTCCCTGTAGTACAACTTGAGCCTGCGATATTAATTCTTCTGGAACAAATGGTGCTGGTACTGTAACCAATGATCGACCCGATGAACCACTACCAAATATTACACCAGTGCTACGTGAACCAGATCCCCCACTACCACCTCGTACTGCAGTCCTCATTACTCGTGCTCTGGATCTGGCTAGTTGACGTGAATTTCCTGGCGAATTTTTTGAATTTCCAGCTGCATTATTTGTTGAACCACTTCCATTACCACTACTATATATATTTTATATTTAAAAAATTAATGAAAATAATGATTACTCATTTTATATTTACACAATAAAACTTAAATATTTTACTATTTTCAAATCATACCTTTTTGGTGGTTCTTGCTTACTAAGATCCAAACGTTCTGCAATTACAGAAAATGCTACTCTGTATGCACGCCCATCTTCTAATAATAAACCAAGATGTGCTGGACCAATTATAATTTGTTTAACTTGAACTTTAAGTGATTGAAATGCATGTGGTGTTGGTGATCCATATTTATTAATTTTATCAGCAACTTCTCTCAATCTAAAATACAATTTTTAAAACACAATAGTAAAATAGAATTTCTTTTAATTAGAGTTGATAAAAAATCTTAAATTAAATGTGCTCCAAGAACATTTTTAGTAATTTGTGAATAATGTACCGGAAAGGTAGGAGGACACATTAAAATCAAAGTAAAATGTATGAAGAAAATATGAATTATATGAAGAAATAAATAAAAAAATAACTTTTGCTGATTAAATTAGCTTGCATTTGCATGTATGCAGATATTCAGAAATTAGGTTAATTTTTTTTTTTTTTTTTTTTTTTCAAATATATATATATTATATTGGGTAAAAGTAGTTTGAAAGCAATTTGAAAAATTGTAATTTAATTTGTTTGAGTGTTTCAATAGATCTTTTATATATTTCTGATAATAGTTTATAATATGTAGGTCCAGATGTAAGTAATTAACTTGTAAATATTAAACATTAATATTTAGTTCTTTTCATTTCATTTCCTAGTATATTTACTTTCTATTTTTTGGATTATATTACTAATTTACTGAACAAAATTTAGATATGTATATTTTTAAGATCAAATATGAATAGCTTTACTATATATGAAATGTCATATATAACAATTTAGAATTTTCTTATCCTATATTACGTTCAAGAACAAATGAACATTGCATTTTCAATATTTGTGCATTTTTTTCATCTGCAGCCTAGCCTGGCTGCGGAAGTATTTAAATGGCAACATTATTTTGAATATTACATTTTTTTTTAATTCTTCCGCACTTTCAAATTTTAAAATTGAAATTCCAAAATTTGATTGATATTATTGAGCGTATTGAATATTAAATGCATTCAAAAAATATTTAATATCTATCAAATTTTCAAATATGTAAAAATAAAAATTGAATCAAATGAAAAAAAAAAAAAATAAAATTGTCGCCATTTCATCCATTATGTGAAACATATTTTCATTTGTCGTATTCAACATTATAATTTAAAAAAAAAAAGGAAAAAAAAAGAAAAAGAAGAAAACTTTATATAGGTAGATAGAAGAAAAAATCTACTAATGTAAAATTTAAGTCACAAAAAATATGGATGACATTATGGCTGCATTGCTCATAAAATCGTACATTTAATTTCATCATTATCGTATACATATATAAAGGTAGCCATGATAAAAACTTTTTTACACCCAAAAATTTTCACCCATTTTTTTCCTACATTTAATATCTAATCATAATTATAATTTTTCAAAAAATTGAAGAAAAATGAAAAAAAGAAATTTTTTTCGTCACATTTACTTACCTATCATTTAATTGTTCTTCAGTTCCAGGTATTGGATGAACAACAAATTGCAATGAGCACATTTTATTTTTTTCATTTATTAATTTCACTACGAATTTTTTATTTTATTTTAGATATTTTTTAAAAATTACATTAATATTATTATATTATAATATATTTAAATAATTATATTTTTTTAAATAAAATTTCACAACTTTAGAAATAGAAATACAATTACTTTTTATATTAATTATTAATATTTTCTTCTTCCTTTTCCAATCCAAAATCCAACAAATTATTTGATTATTTCATTAGGTTTTGTGTGAAGTGAATGATGTGGTGAAGACAAGAAAATATTTAATGTAAATGAAAATTGAAAATGTGACTGCGAGTCGTGAGTGGAATGGAATGATGCTGATGATTGATGAATGTCAAAGGAAAAATTTAAATTTTGTAGTAAAAAATCAAAGCAAGCTGGGTAAAATAAACTGATTGCAAAGAATATAAAGCTAAAGCCTTTGGCTGAATGTTATGTATTTTGTACTAGAATATTCGAGGAAATTGTAAAACTATGATTTGTAATGTAGTAATTCAAAAATTTTTGGAACTATATGAATACTAGTGACATCTATCAAGATAAAAGTAAAATATTTTAAAATATTTGTTTTAGAAATTATCGTTTAGTTCTCGTGGAACTATTTTCATTTTTTTTATGTTTGAGAATTTCAATTTACTTGAATTTTGAATTTATAAATTTGAATTATCTTTGGTCGAATAATTAAAATATATGCAATTTTTCATCATAACAATTTGTAGAAAATAGGAAATTACGAATACAAAAATTCAAGTACAATATTAATCGAAATTATTGATTAAAATTGTACTAGAGAATGTATAATAGAACGAAACAGATAGAAAGAAAGGAATAGGAAAAAGTACACGAAACGAACGAATGAATGATGATATAATATAATTGACAGCTGTCAATCAGCTGGAATAATGTTCAATAAAATTATATCATAATTATTTACACATATGGATTTATATTGCTCTATTCTATTCTATTGTCTATTTCTATTCTATTCATTCACATTACCCAACCCCAAATGATGAATAATACGTGATAATACAAAATAAACCAAAAATTAAGATGAAGGAGAAGGAGGTATATAAAATAACATAAATAAGTAAAGGTATTTTAACTAAAAATATTTGTGTTTTGTGATTGTGAGTTGTGTTGTGTTGTGATTGTGTCAAACAATACCCATTTGGGGGGCTTATAAACGTTCACTACAAAACAAGGCATAAAGCAAAATAGGAAATTTTCATAATTATTTGGTAAGTATGTAATTTGTTGTAAAGTAAAAAAAAAAGTTAAAACACATTAAAAAGTAATTCCAATACAAAAAATTAAAATGTGTTAATAAATTTTATAATATATTGAGCATCTGATGTGTTTAATTGTATAGAACGTCAATTGAAAAATATTAAATTCAATAAAAATTCATTTTCTATTAGAATTTTACAAAATAATTTACAAAATAAATAAACAACAATTAAAATATCGTAATTTATTCAGAATTTGTACAAAAGGATTAAAAATTCTTATATCATCGTCATTCCATTCGTATACATTCAGTAATTTTAATTTTGAATTTTATCTTTACAAATTATGAAGAAAAAATAAAAAGTAAATATAATTTTCATATTACTTAAATTCAATTTTTATTATAAACAGAACATAAATATGTAATACTTTTAAAATTTGAAATGAATATCATTGTGAAAGGAAAATTGAAAATTAATTTATGTAAAATGTAAAATAAAACTTTGATTTTTATCATATCACATATCGCTCCATGCGTTTCATTATATAAAAATTAAATTTAGGTATACGGTCATTATTGTTAGAATTGTTGACAATATGTGTGTACATGTGTAATGTGTAAAGTAAATATAACACATCACATTCATTATCATTAATACTAAAAAATTTATGAAGCTAAATTTAGATAGATACTATGTGATACTACATATAAATCATAAAATCTATTCTATAAGAACTTCAATAGTTGTTAGACGAAAAAGCTTGTTCCTTGTTGTCTTGTTATTGAGCTAACTAATAAACCAATTTTGTTGATCAATAATTCATAGTATTGTATTTTAAAATAATACATAATATTATTATGTACTAAATATAAAATAAATAGGTATCTCATTTGAAAATTTTCCGTGATATTAATTTTGTATCATAAAATATATTTCCATTTATAGAGTAGCAAAATTGTAATTGTAATTTTGTTTTTTTTTTTAGAGCTTGTATAAACATACAGACACAGACACATCATCCATATATATATATATATATATACAAATTTAATGATATTTTATATTATACAATATTATTATAATGGAAGACGAGGAAATTGCAACGACATCATCAGCATTAGGAACAGGAGCAATTGCAACAACATCCGAAATACCAAATGTAGAAATTGAAAGTGAATTTTATAATACTGGACGAATTGGTAGACGTAATGCATTACCAGATATATTAGGTTATAATTCATGTACAACAACAACAGCTGATTTACCAGAACGTTTAAGCGCATTAACAACAAATGATGATAATAATAAAACAACAACAATGATGATGATGGAACCGTCATCGTCGTCTAGCAGCGGTTGTAGTATGTCATCATCATATATAAATCGTGATCAACCATCAACATCACATGCATTTTGTGGTGGTATTAATAATAGTCAAGCAACATTAAATTCATCGTCTACATCAAAAGCAGGAACATCATCTGATGATGCGATGAATAATACTTAAAATTAAAATTAAAAAAAGAAAAAACAAACAAGCTAACATCACGCATATTCTTTAAGTTTTCTAAACGACTTTCTTTTGTTCCTGTGACAAATTACTCTAAAAAAGCAGTAATTAAATAATTTTATGTATTTTATTATTGTCAAACCTTATGAAAGAGAAAAAAATTTTTTTTTTTTTTTATTTTACATAAAATGGGCGGATCTTTTTTAAATGTTGCACAACATTTTATGCATTTTAAAAATGTTTCAATTTGAAGAAAAGGAAGACGGCCAGTGATAAGCGAAACAATGTATGAATGAAAATAATAATTAAACGATGAAAAATAAATATATTTTTAACAAATGAGAATGATTTATTTGAAAAATGCAAAAAAAGAAAATGGAAACAAGAAAATTTTAATTACATGCTTACATACTTATTAATTACTAATAATGTATTGATTTTTGCACCAAAAGGAAAAACGAAAAAGATAATGATAGAAAGAAAACTATTAGTTAAGTAACATTTAATAATAATAACAGTATTCATTGAATAGTGTACAATTTATAAAATTAAGAACATAAAGAACCTCATTAAAATATATATATTCACATATACCATAATGTTATGTATAATATTGAAAGTACGTAATATTATCTTCTGTAATAAAATTCTCATCAATAATTTTTTTCAAAATTGGTTCAACATATTCCTATTTATATTTTAAAGATAAAATGTAAGAACAAAAAAAAAGACGATGACTAAATACATACTTAAATTTTTTTATGCATTAATACAAAAACGTACATTATTTGCCATTTTTTATTTTCATATTTTTCATTTTTTTTTTCCCATTAAATACATAAATATTACCACATTACTGAACATTTTGATACTACACATATAGTAGGTATAAATTTAATATGATTATAATCGTTACACAGTAAATATGTAGCAGTAGTGTACATTAAAAATAAATAAAAAACTATTTAAATGTTTAAAATTAACGAATAAATACACACACATACACATACACAATTATAATTATTCATATGGAATAACAAACGAAATTTTTCTTCGGTATAGTAAATATACCAAACAACACTATGTATATACTGAAAGAAATTTTAATTAAAAAAAATTACTATGATCTTAAAATGTAAGCCAAAGCTAGTAAATTGTATTTTTCCTTTTTTTTTTTTTCTAAAAAGAAAATTAATTTATTGTAAAACTATGTATTAACCATTCATTATTGGAAAAGAAAAACAATCATCGGGTTTTGTTTTGTTTATTTTTTTTTTTTTTTTGATTTTTGATTTTGTAGATTAGACTGTGTTTTTAAAATGTTAAAATAAAACATCACAAAAAATGTTTTGTTTTCACATTTTTCTGTATTAAGACAATTTAATTATATGTATGTATGTATGTATGTACGTATGTATGTATATGTATTATATATATGTATATATATAAATATTTTAATGATTTGTCAATTTGTATGTAGTACCAAAAAAAAAAAGATAAAAGAAAAAAAATATTTTTATTTATTTTTTATATTTGAAAATGAATTTAAAAAAAAAAGAAAAAACAAAAAACTAACAACGTTTTTAATCACACACACCAAAAAAAAAAAAAAAAATTAGAAAAAATAAAAAATGAAAATGAAAAATACAATGAAATTTTTAAGATATTAAAATATAAGAATTTAAAATAAATAAAAAATTATAAAAAAATATGTATATACATTACATTATATAATATTCGAAACGAAAAAAAAAACATCACATAACACATTTATATAATATAATAATAACGAATGATGGTAACGAATAATTTGTAATAAAATGACAATGAAGTGATAAGGGCACTAAAAATTGATTTGTTTAAAAACAAAAATAATATTTTTTTTATATTACATATTTCATTTATTATTTATTACAATAAATTGTATTAGAGTTCTAAACATAAGTGTATACAATGTACTATATAAATTTGATGTACAGAACAATACATATTTATGTAAGTATCATAATTAACAAAATCGTACGAATGTATTTAAAATACATACTCGTATATATGCATAAATGTTTAATTGGTTGATACATTCATATGCACAAAGAATTTAATTTTGTTTCTATTTTTTTTTTTTTTTTTTTTTTTTTTTTTTTTTTTTTTTTTTTTTTTTTTTTTTTTAAGAAAATTTCTTTCAATTGAAAAATTAATGTATTATCTATTATAATATATACGAATGAATAGTATTAATAATATAACAATGAAAAGAAAAAAGCGAAAAAAAATTTCAAAAATAACTGTGTTGTATGTGCCCAAAAAATTGTCAAAGTCAATTCACAATATTTTGGAAAAAAAAAAAAGAAACATAATAAAAATAAAAATAAAAAGTGTTTTTTTGAATTGCTTTCTTATTTTTCCTTTCAATTATAATTTTAGTTCAATTTTTATGTAACGTATAAAATATAGAGGATATAAAAATATGAAATGTATGCATGTGTGATTAATAAATTTTTCTTAAAGTATCGATACATTATCGATGCATAATAAATTCATTTTTAGGATCTTTTATACACTGAATATTGGTAAGTTTCAAAACGTCGAAAAAAACAATGGCCGTTTTCACTTTTGCATGGTTTTATGCGTTTGGTTGCGTGCAAGTAAACAACCATGCATGCAAACGTCAAAAAAAGCAACCAATTAATAACGACAAAAACCCACTTGCGCATGTGGAAATACTTGCATATTTGAACATAATCCGACATCAAACACAAAGAAAAAACAATTCAATTTAAGTAAACACAAAATGACAGCTGATGACAATGGCAACACAAAGAGTGTATCTTCTTTTTATTCAGAAAAGCAATCAACTTGAAATACGGGGGGTTTTCAGAAATTAAAAACTGCTGCATTTCTTAATTGTAATGCGTCTAAAACTCCAAATCTGCCAATGCAACTCGTTTAGTTCTTTAGCAAGTCTAAGGCAATCACGCAGTTTTTGTTTTACTGATGCATGTACTTAAAGAACAACATAACCTGACATCTTTTGTTGTAAATATCGTTCACAACTCACATTATTTATTTTTTCCATAATAATCAATTTTGAACTAATAATAAAAATATATAAAGAATTCATTTTTATCTTAATTTCATGTCACTTTTATTATTGAAATTTGTTTGTTTTAATACTGTCAACGTCAAATTTGTAAGGTAATGGTAAATGCTGCATGTGAAGTGTTCAGAAATATAATCTGCAAAAGTGTTGTCTGCATGCATAAATCTAAAACTGCATTAGCAATAAGTAAGTTCTGCGCAAATGTTTCAAGTAAGATGTAAGATCTGAATTTCTGAAAACCCCCACTTGCATAGATTGCGTTAATTTTAAAACAAGTTTTATTAAATGAACACATGACGTTTGCATGGTTGAAAAAGTGAACATATGACTTTTACACGGTTGCTAAACTGAACACACTGTAATTGCAAGTTTTTATGAAACCATGCAAAAGTGAAAACGGCCAATGTGTTGTGTTGCGATAATGTTACAGCTTTGATGCAAAACTTATACAAAAATTTCACAGATACCTACACATTTATTTCTGTTTGTGCATCAAAAAAATTTCCCGTGCAAATGTTGCTTATGCTTCATCAAAAATACACTTACTCATTTACAATACATTTTAAAACTAATTTTTTTTAACTAAAATTTTTATCTATGAATTTAAGCGATTTTTTTATTTTCCTTAATAGAGTTTCACGTTGACGTTATTATTTTGTTATAGATTTTAGCATGGTTACAGTGTTCATGAACTAGTTAATTGCTTAACATTTTTCGCATTATTATTATGTACATTATGTATATATGTATATATGTACATTTTGTTGGTTGTTGATATGATATCAAACAGTATACATTCTTATTAACCTTTTAAACTTTAACAACACTAAATAGTCATTTAATTTGAACTTTAACCGACAACAAAATTATAAATTAAAATATACACAGAAATAAGATATCGAAAAAAATATAAAATTTCTCACCTATTTAAGTACGTGTACATAAGAGTAGATCAAATAATTCTATTTTATTGTGATCAATTAGAAAAAATTATAAAATTTTAAAATTTATAACGCAAGTAAACTAATTTTTAAGTGTCACAATCACATCAATAATATTAAAAATATTAAAATATGTACATATACGTATACATGAACGAAAAACGATATCAAAATTTACAATAATTTTTATCTAGAAAATTCAAAACATTTTATTTTTACTTTTATGTATTTATTTTTTCAAAATTCCACTCGATTATTATTTATAAATATTTTTTCTTCAATAATAATTAATCTATTTTTAGTTTAGAAAATGATAGAGTATTGGTGGTAGGGTAGAATATGTACGTATCTCAGAAAAGGAGAAATAATTCGATGAGCTGAGCACATGTTATAATCTCATTACAACATTTTCAAGAGATTTAATTTATTTGAGATTTTAATAATTTAGAATTTAATATTTATGCACATTAGCACATTACAGTTATATATTTGTACAATTATTGCATTTACACCTGAAAATAAAAAGCTCACCACAGTTTTAATAGCCATTTAAAGCGTGTACATTTATGTATAATATTGTGTCTGATTTAGAATTGTGTAGTAATTTTTTTATTTACATGTATTTTTATTTCATGTATTAGTAAATATTTTTTAGTACGATGTCAATATGTGTGTGTACATATGTATTTATATATGTGTAGGGTGTAGAATAAATTGTTCGTAAACATAAATTAATATGTATTACCTACTTATCAAACAATCATTATGTATACGATACATGAATGATTCTATTTCTAATCTAAAATATGCACGTGATACACCTGTTGAAATATACGAAATACAAAGACAACATAAAAATATAAAATGTGTAGGTATTAGATGTATTGTATTTGTATACCAGTATGATTATATACAGTATGGTGTAATAAAAATGTGTTGATAAAATACTTAATATACGAAAAATGTAACCAATTATTCTTTTGGAACAAATGAAAATGATGTAGATGAATGAAATACAAGAAAATAAAAAAATAAAATGATTAGAATATTTATAAATATAGATTATTGAAAAAGATAAATATTAATTAAGAACGATTCTAAAAAAAAATTCTTCTGTACCGAAATTTTAAAATTCCAGTATAAAGTTGCTTAGCAAGTTTTAATTTTAGCTGCTAAACAGAAAAAAATGATAGGATTTTTTTTTACTTTTAAATTTAGTTTAATCTTTAATATTTAGTTTCACGCTTGATTTTTTAATTAAAAAAAAAAAAAAAAATCACAAAATCACATCGTTATCACGTCTCTGCTGAATAAAAAAATATATTTACCTGCACATATCTTCTTCGGTGTTACCTAAGCCAAAGTATTTTTATTCATATTTATTTTATTAATACTACGTTAAGTTCTTTCACATGAAAATTAAATATTTTTATATAAAATAACTTATAAATTATTTATCTTACATTATATCACAGAAAATATTTAATGGTAATATGGTATGTATATGTTTACGCGTATATAAAGATCGTGTATGTTTAGAGAGTAGCTGCGTTAATCATGCTACATTCACCTGATACATATACATGATGATAACAAAAATAGTATATCTCATCAAAAACAATATAATGATATAAAAAGATTAGATAAAAAATTTTTTTGAAAATCATCTTTATTAAGAAAAATTATCGCACAATCATTAGGAAAAAGAGTAGTTAAAACCGTCTACATGGGAATTGAGCACAATTAATATAGATGATTGTTATTGTACATAAGTATATCATGCTGACTTAATATTATATATATTGTATAAAATTTGTTTGCATGAGTGATAGTAAAATAAAGATAAAAATCGATATAGAATTAAAACAAAAAAACTCACATTAAAATAAAATTAATCATTGGAGTCATCCTATGGAGTAAAATTATTTTACAACACTGAAAATATTCCCTTTCCATAAAAGACTATTTGAGTGATGTAAAAAGAGATACCTGAACCTGCGTATAATCTGATGCAAATTTTTCTAATTTCGATCAATTGATCGATTACTTAACTTAATTACTGTTATTATTACAGTCGTAGGCAGACTTATTGGATCTGAAACCTTGAAAGGAGCTGATCTGCTTTGTATTGATCACTCGCTTGTACCATACGGTAAATGTATTCCATAAATTTTAGTTCAATGTATAACAGTGTAAAACTTTGTTTCATTTGCAAGGTGAACTCCATAAATTTAACATTTCTAATAAATTTTTCCAAAAAAAGTTATTGCAAAGTTGTTAGTAGCATGAACAAGCTGTAGATTTGTTGCAGATAGAACACGAATGCGAGTTACATACATTGACTCTGACCAAAATATTCATTCTGTCTCAAAGACTCGTGTATGTCGATAACAAATTTATATTATTTTATAGTAAGATCCCAATACTAAGGTGATATATTTTATTGCCTCACAATTAGATATTGGATGTTTGACTAAAGTGTAAAAAAATGCTCTAAATTTTATAGGGATGGGAACAGTTTTCTATCTAATTCAAAAATTTGGATAAATGATGGTAGATGTCTGAATAAATTTGGTCATATCTGTAAAAATGTGATGAATAGTAGATAATAGTGAGTAAATATAATTTTTTGCTTTTTATACAAGAGTAGATATACAAAAGTGTATGCAGTAATGAAAAAAAAAAAAAAACAAGAAAAACCAAATAAACAAATTATATTTTCACTCCACACATCATAAAAACAAAGCCAACTCCAACTTGCCATGACTTAAAGACTTTTTCAACTTAAAGAAATGTAGAAATGTAGAAGAACAAACATAATATCTATGTAAACGTATTTTATATGGATAAAATGAACACAGGTTTTATACACACAGATCTACAGTAATTTTGTTATATGTATGTACTTTGTATAGTGTGTATGGAGTTACAGATATTAATGTACATACAGATATTTTCATAACAAACGATCAAAGATACATATATTATTTTATTCATGCAGAGCTAATACAGTGTTTACTTCTTACATACATATTATATTTATACAAATATAAATTTCAAAAATAAAATGTAAGTATGTATATTATATTATACAAAAATGTTTAATTCATTCCGGTTAATATTTATGTTTATACACATGTACGTATGTATGTAAGCCATCAATAGTTAATATTTTTATTAACGTAAATAAAAGATACATGTCGATTTTATTCATTTTTCTACTCAATAAAATAAAATACATTTCTACACAAATGTGTCTAGATAGTAGATAAAGTTATACTCATGTGAATAGGTATATATACGTATATATATGTACGTAAATGAATGTGTATAAATTATGGGCTAAACTTCCGAATTGGGGCCGCCAGATTTTGAAACGAGATCTTCCGATAATGATACTTTGGAATGTCCTCTTTGACGTGGTATATGTCTCTGTTCGCGCAAATTCATCTTAAGGACGCAACATACCCTTAAAAATTTTTGGTCAAAATGACGTGTTTTACGAAATCCGTTATTTCTCCATATCAAGATCTTCGATAATATCATTGGAAAGAGGATAAAAAAAGCTTTCAAATGAAAGAATAAAATATTTATGCCATCCTTCAAGTTTTGAAGTTATAGCGTCATCAAAAGAAGTTGAAAAAGTGATTTTTAAAAAACACGAAATTTTGAATTTAAGTCCTTATATCTCGGGAACCGCTAATCCAATCAAAATGAAATAAACTGTGACAAATAGAGTAGGAAGTTCTCTTTCAAATGGTTTATCAATTAATCCGATCCAAGATCCTGATCTGGAGAAATAACGGATTTCGTAAATCCCGCCATTTTGGACCAACAATTTTTAAGGGTAGTTTGCGTCCTCTAGATGAATTTGCGCCAATAGAGACATATATCACATTAAAGAGGACATTCCAAAGTATCATTATCGGAAGGTTTCGTTACAACATCTGGCGGCCCCAATTCGGAAGTTTCCCCAAATTATGTATGTTACGTACATATGTAATATAATAATATTTAACAAAAATAACGAACTATACATACATACATATTTACAATATGTAATGCTGATAAATTTTTAATCAAATTCTTTTATTATATATTATTATTATGTACGACCATACGACCATATATAATTTCATATATGTATTTTTGTGTATTATATTTATATTTGTCCACTTACATTACATATCTACATGTATATTATATGAATGTACATTTTTTATAATTACTTCGCGTTTTTCTTTACATCATTTCTATGGTATATATACAAATGTGTATAAAACGTACAACAATAGTTAAGTATATATCCATGTTTATTTAAGAAAAAGTGTTTTATAATATCTTAACTAACACTATTATGATCGTTTAAAATATATACATATGTACATATGTATGTACTTTTTATCATACAAACAAATATAAGAATAACTGAATAGCGATGATGAATAATAAGTTCTTTCACTGGTTCGTTCTTTTCTTCTTCTTTCATTTTTTATTTATTTATTTTTTTTTTTTAATTTTTTATTTTATGTTTTTATGCATTTTTATGTATCATCACATTTTTATTTTACAAAAATTATTGTTTTCTTTTTTTATATTACTGGCTGTTATATACAAAAATGTAATGTAATACGGTGTGTGCATGAATATGAATGCATAAATTTTGTAACTTATCGTTTTTATTATTAGTACAAATCTAAACTTTAAAGAGTTAAGAAAAGAATATTTTTTTTCTTTATTTAATTTTAATCACTTTAACTTTATCATTTTTTTTTTTATAATTATTATGAGTAAATTGTGAATATAAATACATAAAAGTGCACATAATATAGTGATTGTATCATTTATTATTGTATATAGAAAATATCATGTATGTATGTATTTAGAAATGAAAAATTTAGATTAAAAAAATTACAAAAATAAAATTTAAAGTAGGTAATCAATAATATAGATATAGTAATAAGTATAAGAAACAATTGAATTATTTATAGATCAATATGAAGAAATAATCTTAAGAAGAAAAAATCTTTTAATTTAGTTAATTATTTAAAAAAAAAAAACAAAAACTGCTGATTACTCTGCAATATAACACATGTAACGTGTATACCTATAGCTAGTGAATTACAAGTGAATAGTGTGGTGAGAGTGTATGAATCATAATGCTGTAGATCAGTTTTACATAAATAAACGATTTTTTTTTTTAAAAAAAATAATTTTTAACATGAAATATTCAATACTCATTGATAATTATTTTCATTGAATTAAATACGATATGGTCTCTTAAGAACAAGTTGATGGATAATAGCGCCATTCGCTGCCCATAATAATAATAATAATAATCATCGAAATATAAAAAAGCATGCTTTTACATGTAGTTAGGTACGTTACGTTACTGTTTATGTATAATGTATAATGGATCTTATTTTTTGAAGTTTTATTTAAATTTGCAATAGAGTTTTACACCATACACTCTTACAAGTTTCCATTCATAATAAATTATTCGTTACACAAGTTAATACTTACCATACAGCTACAACTACGATTGATCTTATAGAAGTACTTAGAGTGCTCATACACCTACAGCATATATTATATAATAATAAATAAAACACAATAATACACTGTAAAAATGTTTTTGAAAATAATTCGAGGAACTGATTAAAATTGAATGTTACCTATTTATGCTGTTAAAAAAATTGTTTTATATATTTGTTATGAAAAATTTGAAATTTCTTTAGAATCGATTCAAAAACATTTTTGCGAAAACAGCAAAATAAAGCGAAAAACTAACATATGTACTCGTATGTATGTACTTCATAAAATGAGATTATTAGAAATGACAATTTTATACAATTGTATAATAATAACGAACGTATTCATTTCACATATATGCTACTAGAAAAAAAATATATATTTTTTTAAATTAATTCACAAACATATTTTTATTTTTTAAACATAATTTTTCATTCATAAGAATTAAGTATGTACATATACGAATAAGAATTTACATACATCTGTATGTGCATATACATTAACGATAACAACAAAAAAACAAGAAAAAAAAAACATGAAAAAAAAATAAATGAAAAATAAAATACGCAAGTCATTTTATTATTAATTTACTTTTCGGATTGATCAATTTCATTATATGCGAGTGCGGCTGTGTGCTGCTGCTGTGTGTAAATCGAATTATGTCGGTGTCGGTGGTACGGCGTTTGTAATTGTAACGTATGTATGAGGTATGCTCTATCATATGAGCATATTGGCATTTGGCACCGGGTCCGGGCCGGGCAGGGCATTATAAATTGACGATCAAAATCAGTGTAGTGTAGACTGTAGAGTAGACGTAGATCGTAGAGTATACACAAAGCAGTATACCTATACATATATGCATACATACAGTGATCAGTTTCAGAATACTAGCTAGTAGCTACCAATACTCTGTACATTATATGTAATACTATTACTAGTACTTAGTACTTTAGTAAGTAGAGTAGACGTAGACTAGTATTATTAAATATTTTATCACACATGTTTAATGTTTATGTAGCGTTAGCGAATGTTTGCGATATTCATTCGATCGACAGTCGGAGATCGAGAAGGTTGTAGTAGTTTTGTTTTAGCAATTTTAATTGAGATCGTTATGTGCAATATAAATTTAAAATGAACATTTTTAAGAATAATTTAATAATATAAATTACGTAATTAGGTAAATAAAAGGTGATATTTGATTTAAATGAGAGTTTTGCAGCTGTTCGTACATATAATAATATAATTTTAACAATTTAATACTTTAACAAACTTTAAGAAGATAAAATTAAGAAATTTAAAATAAGAAAATTTCAAATAAAATATCATTTAAGTATGTTTATACATATACATATATACTTATTGACTGTTTGAAATAGTAGAGTGAGTGCTATAGTGCTGTTGTTAGATCCATAGACAAATAATACTGTTTGATGTTGTAGTTGTATAGATTGTAGTACACATCTACTGCAAAATTTTATCGTTTTTAGAAAAAATTTTTTTTAAAAAAATTCACTTTTTTTGAAGTCATTGTGATTGTGAATACGCGGAGTATATGATAGTAATTTATTCCATTCCAATAATACTGATCTTATAGGTCAGTAGTTTAATGATTCAAAATAATAAAACGATTTAAAAAATTAAATCTCTCATATGATAATATAATAATAATAATTTATAATTTTGTTTTAATTCTATACATAATAATTTAAAGAATTCGCCAAGCATTAAATTATGTGTTAGAATAACAAAGAAAAAAAAAATCAGAAAAAAACCAAAAAACAAGTGAATATTTATTTTAGATGATCAATGTACTATGTACATACATATGCTTTAATTTATTTACATAAATTGTATTCTATTTATGTTAATTTGTTTTTTAAGTATCCACCTATTAATTATTTTTGATTGTCTTTATGTAGGTACACGAGTATTTTTATTTAGTTGCTAATCTTGAGTATTTTCCAGACGAACAAATTTGTATAAATAAATGAATAAAATTTTGTTGATTTATTGAAAATGCAACAGATTTATTATATGGATGAAGAAATTTCAAAGAAACTATAAATAAGAGGAAATATAAATTTTAAATTAATACATTAATTTCAGTCGGTACTCGGTAGGTAGGTATGTATGTATAAAGTAGAAATATGTATGTATATATGCTCGTCGTAATATACATTGAATTGTTAATTTTATTTTATTCTGTTCACTTTATGTTGATGTGCTTTTTTAATTTGCTAATACCTATATTTTTTTTTTCTTCACATTGGCATTGAATTGATATTTTTTCTGTGAATTTGCGTTTATTTGATGTACATCATACCTTACGTATATATAGGTATATTTCTATTAAATTAAATTATATTTATAGCATAGGTATCTAATACATATATCTAATAGTTATATTTTCATTCGGGGTTGTATAAATAATTTCAATATTTTCTTGATGATTTATGCATTTTGTTATTAAAATACTTATGTTACTATAGGTAATATAAAAAATTCTAGTAACGAACAAACACATACATAGATATTATATTTAATGAACCTAAGTACTACTATTAATTGACTATTATTATATGTTGCAATAATTTATTATCATTTTATTAGTTTTAATTTTTATTTTTATTTATTTATTTTTTTTTGTAATATCAAATATCATAATAATAATGTCTATAGGATTCTAATTACATGTTTTGTTGCGCATATACATACCTTTACATAGTACGAGTATGTAGATATCTTGACACGAGAATAAAACAAAATTCAATAGTCAAACATTCAGAAAATAAACAATTAAATGACATGTAATTTGAATAAATGAAATAATTATTTATTTTTGTTTCAAAATAACACAAGAAGAATAGGTGTTATACCATCTCATTTTAATTTGATCTAAATGATAAAGAATATATGATGTCGACACGTTTTATGTTGCAAAAAAAAATTTAAATAAATCTTTTTTTATATACATATGTATTTGTTAGTAGGGTCTTTCGAAAGTCGCGTTTAAAGATGCACGAGTTTATTCATCCTATGGATGATGCTTCAATCTAAATCTATAACTACCATGTATCTTCCTACAATTTAAAATGAATTGAGAACCTCTAGATAGATAGATTGAGAACCTCTAGATAGATAGATTGAGAACCTCTAGATAGATAGATTGAGAACCAATATAGATCATAGGCTTCGAATGATTCAATAGTAGGTACCTACTTACTTTTATGATTTACTTGTCAGCAATTTTTTGAATTTCCAAGCTATTTTTTCCAGCAAAAGTGTTATTACTCATTCGAAGTGAAAATTGTAAATAGTGAAAAAAAAAAATAATGAAAATTATTTACATGTGACTTCATTATCAATAGGTCAGTGATCTACCGCTAAGCCATAGATGGACATAGTGAGTGACATATAATTCTTCACTTAGAATTTGTTAGTGACGTGTTTGATAAAACAATATCTAGAAGAGACTTTTGAAAGACCCTTTATACTTCGTTAAAAATCAACAGTTAATGTAAAGTTTTATTTATGTATTTATTTTTTTTAAAATATATATTCTTATGTACATGAGCGATGAGCTACAAAATATCAATTAATATAAGTAAAAAAGGAACTTGCTTCTTCTCTCTTAATAAAATGATTATACGAAAACTTTTAATATACTAATCATGATTTGATCATTATTCAGAATGCATAGACATCATAAATTCATAAAAATTTTCATTTATTCATGTATATATAGCATATATGTACATATGTATATGTATGCAGAACTACATATGTAGGACGTTGCAAGAAGTACGCTAAGATCCGTGTCTCAGAAGTTAAATGGTATCTGCAAGTAAATTTTATTTTTTTTTTATATTCGTATACATAAATTTTATTTTAAATCTCTATAAATAAATAAATTATAATAAACGAATTGGTGGATTGAAAAGCAAACATGCTAATTAAAAATGTAAAATCATTTGCTTTTTGCTCTTATCATATATGAAATTTTATTTTTATTTATTTTTATACTTTTATTTGATTAATTTTTAATAATATGCATACTCGTATTTATCATGTAGGTAATTAATCTATATTTTATTTCATGTATATAAGTACATTTTACGTCTATATACGTACGTATATTTTATGATAAATTTTATATGTAATTATTATTTAAATTTTCCATAAGAAAATATGCATCAAAAAAATATATCATATAGAAGCTTACAGATTAGATTTTTAAGCGCAATGAAATGATTGCCTTAGTGCCAATTTTAGTTATTTAAGATAGAAAATTTATATGTTGAAAAAAATTAAAAAAAACCACAAAAATAAATAATTTTTTACATATATTTTTAATCGCTAAGTCAAAGATTAAGTAAGATTAACTAAGTCAAAAATTTTTACTTTTAAGTTACTACGATTTTTTCGTTTTTTTACAGATTTAATTTACTTGATCACATATACTTTAGATTAACTTTTTTGATTTGATGACTTCTTAACAGACAATGAAGTCAATTCGTAAAAGTTATTTACCATGAGAGCTTCAGTGTTTTATTTTTTTCATACATCCATATAGTGTCAGTAAATTTTAAACTTTTCATAAGAGGATTTAGAAATTTTTCACATACAAAATATAAATTCTGGAGATTATTTTTTGTATATAAATGTACACATAATCGTTATTATAATTCATTTTCGATAAAAATGGACTTAGTTAATTTTCACAGAACGATGACGTTGTATATAAGAGTTATACTTGGTTAATCATTTATATAAGTGTATATATCAATGCAACAACTCATATACCTATTATGCGATAATATATATATGTATGCAGGTATACGCACACGTGTAGATATCATATTATACTCGTATTATATACACATAATCACAAAATTCATTATTTGCATTGAGGAAATTAAAATTATTTTATCTATAACAAAATCTACATTAATAACAATTTTAAAAGCTTTAGATTTTAATAAAATCAAATAAGATAAAATAATAAAATTTAATCTTAATTTTGAGAATTTAATAAAATTAAAAAATACCTACAACGAGTATGTATGTAGTAGTAGGTAGTAGCATGTAGTAGTTAAAGTTAAAACAATAATAATAATAATGACATTATCAAAGCGTGATATGTACCTGATTTTACTTGAAGTTAATAATTATTTTGAACTTTTATTTAATTAATAAATAATTCTCATCATGAGTATAAGCATAAAATTTTTAAAATAAATAGTACATTACGTGTAGATGAACATACTCGTTGTGTATAATATAACTGTGTGTACCAATTTTGATAATGCTTAACAAAAACAAAATTGTTGATTCATTATTTATACTCGTAATCTCTGTATATTTTTGAAAAAGGAATACATTACGGAGTACATTATGATCATTTTGATTTTGACGCCATTAAAACATTTTTATTTTTTTTTATATTCGCATACTTATACTGCCCGTCGTTAGGTAGAAGGTCGTACCTGACATTTAGGTAATTTTGAGTTATTAAGGTTTTTATATTTTGTTTTATGCCACAAAAGAGGATCAATTTAGAGAAATAAGAAAATTATTATTTGTAAGGGTATATAATCGGGAATCTTTGTACAAAAAATTAATTTCATGTTTTATTTAGAAATGTGTGATCTGTGTGATTTAACACACATATAACCTTTTATCATATCTGTAAAAGTCAAATATCTGTATTTAGAGCATGCAGTATCAAGGCAGAAAGTCGTAAATACAATTTCAGATATGACATTTTACATTAGAATAAGCCAAATTTGGTCAGATACGACTTTTTAAATTGAAAAATGTAAGATTTTCTATCAGATACGATATTTGAAGTGGCGAAAAAAATGCCTTAATGTTCATTTCAAGCTTTCTAACTTAGAGAATATATGCATTATTGGTCTAAAATAAAGATTTTACATTTAACTCATTTTTCGAATTTTTGTAGATACGACCTTCTGCCTAACGACGGCAGTAATACTCGTATATCATTTTTATTTATTTTTTTTTCTGGATAACAAAATGATAATATAATATTCGTTTATCTTTAAAAAAGTTGTTTTCGTGTATTTAATTATTATTTGTTATAATACTTAATAGAATAAAATTGCATGTCATCATTGTCAATAAAAGAAGAAGAAAAAACGTAATTGAATGATTGTTAATTATACGTAACAATAACAATATATGTATTAATACATAAATGCATACATAATTAAATGTATATGAAATGTGGATATAAATATATGTACATACGTGTATATGTCCCACATAGTCACACACTACAAGTATTTGTATGTATATACCTATATTATTAGCCAGCTTTTTTTTTATTATTTTAGTACATTACATTATTTGTCGTCAGATATAAGGTACATTGTACATACATGTATACGAATACGATCGTTATATATGTGAGTATATTTTATACTGTACATTTATGTATGTATTTGGAGTAAATATAGATAGCAAATAATATTTCATCATTATCTCAAAATGATATAAAAATCATTTTCACGATTATTAAATTAAGCTTCTATATAATTATTTTAATAATAATTTATCTTTAATTTTATCTTTACATATCGCACACACATAGAAAATTTAATTTTTTTTTAAAAAAAAAAACTATGAATTGAATAGCTTCGCTATCTTATAATATAACACATTTGTAATGATTTATTTTATAAATTTTTATTCGAAAATAATCGAAATTTTTATTTGTTTCAAGTTAAATATTGCATGAGCAGCATCTATGTAATATGTATATACGAGTATATCTAATAATAATATGTATTTCTTGACCTACATACTAAAATGTATATAAATGTACTATTAATTCTAAGTACAAATGCATTAGTTTTTTTTATTTAAACTTAAGTTTTTTTTTTATCCAAATATGAATTAAATTAGAATTAAATCCATTGCAAATTCTACATTCTATATTCTATACATTATAATACAAAATGTATTTTCAAATTTGTATTATTATTCCTTTTATTAACTAAACAAAAAAATAATTAATTTTCTCCTTATATTACAGAGATAAGATAATAAATACATAAAATATAAAATATATGTAATCTTGAGTGTATGTATATGCAATATATCTAATGAATATTCTACACAGTTGAACGTACAAGAATACTGAAGGCATGCATGTATTATGTGAGTAGAAGTAGATATAATTTTATTTAAATATGTATATATATACATATGTATTTATTTTTAAAAATGTGTATACATATGTAGATATAGATAAAAATATGTGAAATTTGATAAGAAAAATTTATTTCTGCAAAAATTATTAAATTCATTACAAATAAATTTATTAGTAACATACGATAATTGTACGAGTGTGTTGTGTATAATGTATACGTTATATGAATAAAAAAGTGATTATAAATATAATTTATACAGATTTTTATATAAAAATAATTTTTATATTCTTCTCTACATAAATCCAGTATTTTTATAATTTTGAATTCATTTAATTTTATTATATTTGGTAGTGATGATAATTACAATATTGTGAAATTCATATCAAAGATGTTTTTTAAGAATTTCTGAACAAAAATAAAAAAAAAAAATTTCTTAACAAATTAAGTAGATAAAAAAATAACAGCAAGATTTATTTTGAAAATTTCATATTAAATGAAACAGAGTGAAAAGTAATAAAGTGAATTTGAAAAGAAATACATAAAATTTATTTGATAGAGTAATTAAAAATTGTAATTAAAAATAAAAAATAAAATAAAATAAATAAATAAGTAAAGTAATATAAATAGCTAAATATGGAAACATCAAAAGTACAGTCACTTTCAACAAATCCAAGGGATAAAGCAAATTTTTTTTCAATTTTAATATTCTGGTGGACAGTTGATTTATTCAAAAAAGGCTATTCAAAAGTACTAGACGTAAACGATTTATATCAGCCATTAAAAGTAGATAGATCAGAATCGTTAGGAGATCGTCTAGAAAGGTAGAGTATTAAATTTATATTTTCACATACATTACATACTATATGTATACATATACAATACATATACATTATAGATTTTTTTATGGAATGGAAATTAAATATTTAACATTTGGTTTGTATACGTACTATGTGTACAACTTTTTTTTCATCCTGTTTTTGAAAATTGAAATACATAATGTACTCGTATAAGGTATATATGTACATATTATACTCCGTCCTATTAATATTATAAGTGAATTTCTTAGTTGTATGTTGTACAAATTATGCACAAATTACATTCGTGTACCAATAGTATATCTATATTTAAATTGTATTGCATACATGAGTGGATGATAATGATAAGAGTTTTAAAAATGAATAATGCGGTTTTTACTAGTGAAACATGTAATTTTATGCCTACATACTATAATTACTAAGTATATGCACTTAGATATATTTTACCTTCAACTCGTCAAGTGTACATACGTCATACGCATGTAACATTAGCTGAACCTGAACATATTAATTTTTATTTTTTATTTCAATTACCTAAGCCTAAGCTAAGTAATATTAATTTTTTAATTGAATCATGATCTTGTCTTGAAGCAATTACATTTATGTAACATACAATATACAACTATTTAATGACACCTAAAATTATGAAAATTTCAAAATGTTGTTTATAGAATTAAATTATGCTTTAGAATTTCAATTAATTAAAAGATGAAAATTTGAATTTTTTTTGAATATACGAGTATACATTCTTATATAATATACATACAAGATATACGAGTATGTAGATACATAATAATGTAATTAACTGCTAGGAAATAAAATATATTTTTCTCAGTTTTGTATGTTAGATAGACAGATCGTTTTAAAAATTATCATTGGAAAAGTTAGATAAATAAAATTTAATCAAAAGTTCAGATGAAAAGGTATGTACTATATGTATGTACAAACATAAACTAACGTTAATTATTTAAGATATATGTATGTACAAGAATAAATTTGTGTATACATACATATATAGAGATGAATTATTATAGTACATATATACAGCAGACATAAAATGATATTTATGTATTAGATAAAATTTTCAACATTACATAATTTACTTGTCATGCACAAACACATAAAACAACTACTAATATTTATATAATACGGGGATGGGTATTTACATATGTACATATACATACATTTTATTTGATAACGATTATGTTGTATACTATAGATAAATAAAATATATGTACATATGTTTATACAAAATTTGAACAAAATACTCGTGTAATGATAGATAAGAATAAAAAAAAATTTCCAGGTATTTTTGTGTGGGCATTGCAGAGTGGATATATGATATTATTCGTATACTTACGTACGTTTAATTACGATGCACACTCCAGGGAAAGACTATATATGGCGTTTGGTGTCATTCGTGTGCGGTTATACAATTATTTAGATACATAGTACCACATAGCAAATAGATAAGTGCATTTTACTTTTACGTAATTACAAGTAATCATAAAAAATAATGTTTTGAGGGTTAAGTGTCCAATATCTTATAAAAACATTTTATTCAAGTTTAATGATAAGACATATTTTTCTTCAAACATTTTTTTTTTTCAAAATGAAGTAATGAATTAGGATGAAGAGATTATCCGTGATTGTTCGGATGACAAAATGATTAAGTAAAACTAATAATTCCTTAATGTATTCAACAACGCTTGTGCGAGTTGTATAGAATTCATAAAAAAGTACTCTATATTGCATATCATATCATCTAAAATTTGATTTAAGTGCGATCATACTTATTTGATCAGTGAATCAACAAGAATGATGGTGTTGGATGATTCAACAAAACAAAATACTATGCAAGGTTTATTTAACCTCTGTATCTAAATCAATCCAAAAAATTTATTAAGTGTTAATATCAAAAAATTTCAAATCTATTGAAGTTACTTGAATTTTGCTTGAAACCGTGAAAGTACAAAATAACAATAATGTTTTTTACTAAATTTCAAATGACATCACGATTAGATTCAATTACAATTACTAAGACATTCCGTTTTAGATTTTGGCTATCACCATGTATAAATCGAGCGTATATATACAATTTGATATTTCATAAGAACTGAAGATTGCTCATATTTTCCTATAGCATATTACCATATATTACTTATTATTATTCAAATCAAATTTATTTCTAGTAATATAGTTCAATTTATGAATTTAAACCGCACTTCTTCAATTGTTTGGTAATTTAATAGTTATTTTCTCAAGAATTCAATAATTGTCATAATTTCACGTTTATTTCTTTGTTATTATTTATACTGTGTACTGGTATACATATACGTACATACATCCATATAATATGTACCTACATGTTTGAGTGATTCCAAGAATATAAACTGAAAATTTAACATACAATCGATTTTTATAAGTTTTGATTTTAATCTTAATAATTTTGATTTCTAAAGAATGAATTATATACATATATTTTTTATGTGACGGTATTTATTTATTTGTAATTCATAAAATATTCATTTACATTATTATGTATATTACATACTGATTTCAATAAATCTTATGAAGAAGGTATAAATTAATAATAAAATAAAATTACTTTTAAAAATAATTTCATAAGCAATAATTTTCATGTATACAGTTCCATATAAAAGTGTTGGGACCTTCGATAAAATACGTATTGTAATGACTCCATAATGGTTTGGCCGTATTGGAGCGGATATGTTATTGAGTCGATAGTCTATACTTTATTGACTATATTAATATTATAAATGCTTATTTACCTGAAAGTATAGAGAAATTAATAAACTGGGATGGAGTCGGTGTTGGAGGCAGAAAGCCTCTAATAGGGATGAGTGGAGGAGAAGTTTAGATGAGACCAGGGCCCTGAATGGGCTGTAGCGCCATAAAAGAAGATAGAGAAATTAAATTTAAATAAAATATATGTAATTATTATATTCAAACATGAGAAATGCGAATACCCTCTAAACACATTGTTGTGAACATCAAACTATGGTTGCTGTATAGTACCTTAAAAACGTTAAAATGATTATGATCCCAATACTTTTATTAACAACTGTAATTAGTTGCAATAGTCGCATTGAATGCGGTTGTAATCAACCTCTACATTTCCTAGCATGAATTATTATTGTTCGTAATAGGCATATATCGAATATTACCGGTCTCTTGCTACTATTATTATTGTCGATAATGATCTTATAGATTTACATTGTTAGACAATTTGTCTTGGAAAAATATTTTCAACTGTTTGTATAGTGAAAAAAAGGTGTAAATTCATTACAATCATTAATGAAAATTTCATAATATTTTAATTGAATATTTGCATGATTCTATAATTGAATTTTTATGTGGGCATACCACATGTTTACATGTTAGTATGCATCCACATAAAACATGTTTATGCAAAATATGTATACTATACATACTACATACTACCGATTGGAAATTACATATTGGGTTATCATATATTCAATGTAAAGAAAAAAAAATTTTTAAATACAGGTTTACTTGTTTTAAATGTTTTGAAATTATAAATATTTTAAAATAAAAATGAAAAATTGAAATTTAAATAATCAATAAATAATTTTCTAATATGTCGTGCTCGTGCTGATCATGTCTGGTATTTTTCACAGTCTTTTACCACAAATATTTGACATTATTAATTTACATAATTATAATTATTATTATGAATCGATGTGATCAATGTATTTGCTTTGATAATTTTAAGTAGATTTAATTAATTATTTACAATTTTCTCTGATTTCATATCGAAAAATAAAATACAAAAATAATTTTTTTTTCTGATAATTATTTTCGTCCTAAATGTTTACAATATACATATTTTCTTAATTTCGTATTCTATTAGGTACACTTTAGAAAATTTCTCAACTATATACTTATGTACCATCTCTGAATCATAATTAAATGCATTTAATTATTGTGTATAGTGGCCATTATTTTTCATCTCATTAAAATGTTTATTTAAAATTTGAAAGTCGTTGAATTGATTGAATTTAATAACCAATTGATAAGTGACATATCGTTGCTATTAGAAATAAAACATATTATATTTTTGTTTTGTTAAACACTGTAAATTGTGTGGACATGTACTATAAAATATAATATGTATATACAATACATCTAGATCAATATTTACAATATAAACATTTTTAACAATGCTTATATATGAAACTTCCAATTTACTATGTATAAAATCCATACGACGAGCAAAATCAATTGTTGTGTGAAATGTTCCGATCACTTTATACTTAATTAAAAAATAAATACACAAATTTAAAAGTATTTATTATGCATATACGATTGTAACGATTATATATATGTATGTAAATATGGTCTTATAAATTGTGCATTCATCTACATATGTGAATATATGTATGTGTATATCCAATCAGTTTTTTTAAATGTTTCAATTTTATATAAAAATATAACACGATCATATTGATGTATCATATTTCAGTTATATAACACTCAATTTTATTAATTACAATTGATTTTATACGTTTAAGTTTAATCTAAATACATAAAGCATGAACCAACACGCGAATATAATAGTGAGGACAATTTAATTGATTTTTTTTTCAACATGTATGCATGGGTATGAATGTACTATACATATGCACGAATGTGTAAGAATTTTATTTGTTTTGTTAAATAATATAATTGATAAAGCATAAAAATTTAATTTTATTTATTTGTATATACAAATGTATAGATATGTACATTTATAGTGTACAGATAATATAATAGCTTGAATAAATTAATTTAAATATTTTTTAATTGAAATAGTTCATTTTTTTCTATATACATATATATTACCATTTACCAGATGTTAAACGATTCATGAATGTATATACATATTATATACGAGTATATCTGTATATGTGAATGTGTTTATATGATATATTCATACACATTATTGTTATTAATGTGTTTGTTATATACAAAAAACATTATTTTAATTAATGATAAAATTTTTATTTGATCTAAGATCAGACTATATTCCATTCCAATTATATTTTAATCATAGTGATATACTTGATCCATAGTTGTTTGTTGTTTTTATTTTTTTTTGTTTTGCTACATATTTTATTTAAATAAAATTTATTTGTTATAATTATTATAAGGAAATGGAATCAACAAATGAAAAAATCGAATCCATCACTTTTAAGAGCATTATTGGCAACATTTTGGCGTGAATTTGCAGTATTGTCAATATTATCTGTAATATGTGATATAGGATTAAGATTAATTCAACCAATTCTTTTGGGAAAACTTTTAACAAATTTTAGGTAAATATAAAATGAAAATGAAAATAATATTATACGTCGTGCATAATATTGTATTATTACATTATTTCATTTATCAGGTTTTCATTTTTCATTCTTATACTGTACATATTTTTTGAATTTCATAATTAATTTTCTTTTTATACTTCATATACGAATATAATGAATATCAATCAATGTTTTTTTTTCTTCAGTCTAGATGGAAGTAACGATCAGGCTGCAAATGCAACATACTATGCGTTAGGTCTTGTCCTTTTAGCCTTTGTCAGTTCAATATTATTTAATCATTTTACAATGAATGCATTTCATATCGGAATGAAATTTCGGGTAGCTATATGCAGTGTTATATATCGTAAATCGTTACGTTTATCTGTAACATCTTTGGGTAATACAGCACCAGGAAAAATTGTTAATTTATTATCAAATGATGTTAGTCGGTTCGATATCGTATCAATATTCATAAATTCGATGTGGACTGCACCACTTTTAACAATTGTTGTCGGCGTACTTTTATGGGAAGAAATAAAATGGGCAGGAGTTTTTGGCATTTTAGTAGTTCTTGTTGTGGTACCAATTCAATGTAAATATACAGAAAAAAAGATAATTTTTTTACTCGAATTTATTTGATAATTTTGAAGATATTTACTTTTGAAAATAAATATTTACAGCTTATACTGGAAAACTATCATCAAAATTTCGATTTGCAACAGCTTTAAGAACTGATGAAAGAGTTCGTTTTATGGATGAGATTATATCTGGTGTACAGGTAATATATTTTGATTTTATTTGTTATTGTTTTTAAAGTTGCGTTTATACTTGCAAAACTGAAAAAAGTATGGTCTTAATTTTTAATTGGTAGGTTATTAAAATGTATGCATGGGAATATGCATTTTCGAAATTGATTCGATTAGCTCGTCAACTTGAAATAAAAGTTATTCGTAAAAACTCTCATGTACGTGCGCTGTATATGACATTTAACTTGTTTACAACCAGAGCTGCAATTTTTTGTACAATGATGACCATGGCATTATTGGGTAATGAAATAACAGCAGCCAGAGTATTTGTTGTTTCATCGTATTTCAACATAATCGCATGGACATTATCACAGATGTTTGTACGTGGTGTAGCTGAAATTGCTGAAGCTTTGGTAGCAATAAAGCGTCTGCAAGCATTTTTGATATACGAGGAAAAAGATGACAAACAACATCAAAAAATTCCAAATGATAACGGAATGAAGGAAGATAAAATGAACGGTAACGCGATAAAAGATACACCAATAATACATGAAATGGAATTATCGGCACCGAAAGATGTTGCAATACTGTTGAAAAATGCTACTGCTGTATGGTATCGTAATCCACAAGTGTCAACGAAACAGAAAAAATTGAAAAGTAAATACGTGCAGCCAGATCCCGATGAAGATGATCGAGTTCCTGTGTTGAAAAATTTAGATCTCAGTTTAAAGAAAGGAAAATTAATTGGTATTGTAGGACACGTTGGCAGTGGAAAATCATCCCTTTTAGAAGTGATTTTGAGAGAATTGCCATTAGAGAGTGGCGATATCATGGTAAATGGTAAAATTTCATTTGCTACTCAGGAGCCATGGGTTTTCGCTGCGACAGTCAGACAAAACATATTGTTCGGATCAGACATGGAAAAATCACGGTATGATGCTGTTGTGAAATCTTGTGCTCTATTAAAGGATTTCGAACAGCTACCACAAGGAGATAAAACAATGATTGGTGAGAAAGGAGCATCTCTTTCAGGTGGGCAAAAGGCAAGAATCAGGTAAGACGGATTTACGTGGTATACTGATTTTAATTTAAATGAGATTTTATTACTGAAAAACTATTCTTTGAAATATCAGTTTGGCACGAGCAGTTTACAGAAAAGCTGATGTTTACTTGCTTGATGATCCTTTAAGTGCCGTCGATGCTCATGTCGGACGTCATTTATTTGAAGAAGTAATTGGTCCATTTGGAAGGCTTGCTAGACAAAATTCAACAAGAATCTTGGTTACACATCAAGTACATTTCCTCAAGCAAGCCGATTGGATTGTGGTTTTGAATGATGTACGCATTCGAGAGGAAAAATATTTAAGATTAGCATGCTTACACTTATATTTATCATTTTTAGGGAAATATTGAAGCTCAAGGTACTACATCTGATCTAGCCAAAAATGGAATTGATTTTGCAGATAATCTTGAAGCAGAAGAAGATGTCGATAATCAAAGTACAAATGATAGGCGTGTTCGAACCACATCTCGTTCAATGTCTAGATCGATGTCAAAATCTTCAACAAGATCATTGTCACCATCGATGCATTCACTAGCAAGTACAGCATCGAATGAAGATTTTGATGAAATGAAAGATGATGCTGGTGAAAATCAAAATCTTGAAGCTTCATCAAAGGGCACAGTTAAAGGACCAAAAATTGTGAATTATTTTAAAAGCAGTGGTTCCATGCTTGTCGTCACTACTGTACTTACGTTGTTTGTCATAACTCAGTTTGTAGTTTGTGTTACCGATTACTGGGTATCGTATTGGACGGCTCAAGAAGAACTCCGTATGCATTATAAAACAATGTCAAATTCGACTGAAAGTCCGAATAGTTTGATGCAAGAAAATAAAACAACTGAAATATTACCGACAGTATTAAATAAGACTGAAGATCTTATTAATAACGGAACGAATAGCGAATATGAAAATCTGTTGGATACATCTACCTGTATGTATATTCATGGCGGAATAGTTGCGGCAATATTCACGATCGGTATAATGCGTTCAATTAGCTTTTACGGAATTGCGATGAAATCTTCACAAAATCTACATGACAGAATGTTTAATGGTATTATATCCGTATGTAAATTAAATTATTTGATATGAGAAATTTTAATTTACAGTTCATACAATTTTTTTGTTGTATAGGCTCCAATGAGATTTTTCAATTTGAATCCATCGGGAAGAATATTGAATCGGTTCTCAAAAGATATGGGCTCTGTCGATGAACTTTTGCCTAAAGCCTTACTGGATGCAACACAGATCATTCTGAATATGGTCGGATCAGTAATTGTAGTCGTTTCTGTGAGACCAGTGTTATTAGTTGCTGTTCTAGTATTAGGTGTAGTATTTTGGTTTGTTCGAAAAATTTATTTGAAAACATCGAAAAATATAAAAAGATTGGAAGGAATAAGTAAGTGAAATGGTACACATACACGTTTAGATATTCAAACAAAACTTGCAGTTAATAACTTGAATTTGTAAAATTTCAGCTCGATCTCCGGTATTCACACATCTTTCAGCATCACTTTATGGTCTATCGACGATTAGAGCATTCGGAAATCAAGAAGAACTTATCAGAGAGTTTGATAATCATCAAAATTTACATACAGGATCATGGTATATGTTCATCAGTACTGCAACAGCTTTTGGACTTGCACTTGATATGATATGCGTTATTTTCTTATGCTGTATTACATTGTATTTCGTCCTATTCGAATCAGGTTTGTTTCTAAAACTCTTTTGTTTTTTTTTTATATAAACCAATATTTAAACAAATTTAAATTGAAAACATTTTGGATTTAAGATGCAATGGGAAATCAGGTCGGTTTAGCCATAACACAAGCAACAGCTTTAACTGGGTTGTTGCAATGGGGTATTCGTCAAAGTGCTGAAGTTGCAAATCAAATGATGTCCGTTGAAAGAATTCTGGAATATTGTTATTTAGAACCAGAGAAAGAACCAGAAAAATCGGTAGAAATTTCAAAATTATGGCCTTCCGAAGGAAAAATCGAATTTCGAAACATATTTTTCCGATATTATGAAGAAGCTGAACCAGTTCTGAAAGGTTTAACGTTTACAATATTACCAAAGGAAAAGGTAAATTAACAAAAAAACTAAAACAAAAAATAAAGAAATTGGAAAATTTTTTAACTTTTATATTTTTGTTGTCAGATTGGGATTGTTGGAAGAACTGGTGCAGGTAAATCATCATTAATTGGATCAATTTTCCGTTTAGCTTTAGTTGATGGCGAAATATTAATTGATGGAATCGATACAAGTCAAATTCCATTGAAAACTTTACGATCAAAAGTATCAATCATTCCACAAGATCCGGTACTATTCTCTGGAACTCTTCGCAGGTATGTACATACTTATATAATGCACTCTTAGGTGTGTACGTCTACAGAATTAAATATAAAATAAAACGAAACGCCAATAGATGAATGAGTACAATATTGATTATTTATACAATATTGAATATTTCCAATGTAGAAATTTAGATCCATTCGAAGAGTATCCGGATGTAGAAATATGGAATTCCTTAGAAGCTGTACAATTAAAAGATGCAGCAAGCGGTCCATTGGGTCTTCAAACAGCAGTTAGCAATGGTGGTAGTAATTTTAGTGTCGGGCAGAGGCAATTAGTATGTTTAGCACGTGCTATTCTCAGGAAAAATAAAATTCTAGTGTTAGATGAAGCGACAGCTAATGTTGATCCTCAGTTAGTACTAATACAAAATATTTTTTTATCAAATTAATTTTGAATTTTTTTTTTCCTCCCTAAATTTTTAGTACTGATTCTTTGATACAAACGACAATTCGTAAACAATTTTCCAATTGTACAGTACTAACAATAGCACATCGTTTACATACAATCATGGATTCAGATCGTGTTATCGTTATGAATTTTGGAAAAGTCGAAGAATTCGATGCACCATATCAATTATTACACAATCCATTGGGAATATTTAGGGATATGGTTAAATCAACTGGTATACAGGAATCAGAAAGATTACATCAAATCGCAAAAGATAAATATGAATCAAATAATAAAACTGTGTAAATATGTACATATATAAAATATTAGTACCTATACTTATCTACTGTGAATACAACAATCGTGCTAAAATTATATATAAAATGAATGTCATTATATACTGAAATTTTAAATTTTGATCAAAATAATGAAAGTTTTAAGATTTTTTTTTTACTTTTAATTAAGACATAAGTACTTAATTTTTAGTACTTAAAAGTAAATCGAATTCTCATTTATAAATGTTGAACAAAACAATTTGTGCCTTACTAAACGAAAAAAACGTACTTATTACCGACGATTACTTATATTTTTTTATAGTAAAGATAAATACTTTAAAGAAATTTTTAAAAATTTTGCATGTGATTTATATGAAAAATTATAATTAATTATTATATATATGTTTTTTTTTACGACTTTTATTAAAATGTTATGTATGTATGTGACACACACTTTTAGCACGTATTACATAAACATTATTTTTTGATGTGTAGGTACGAAAAATTCAAATGAATTTATATTGGAATTATATGAAATAATTGTAAGTGACGTAATGAACTGAAAATAATAGAAATATGTATATATGTATGTATGTATGTATAAAGAAAATTAAAAATATCTAATGTATAGCTAATAAATTAATTTCAAATATAAAATAAAATGTATACTATAATAATAAGAAAATATAAAGTATAAAATGTGTTTCATGTAATTAATATGTATAAAAGTAATTTTATCATACATCTTATAGAATAATTATTTTTTATTTGCATTTAAGGAATTTTTTAAAAATTTCATTTATTTCGAACAAAAAAAAGAAATTAAAAAAAAAAAAACAAAACATATAATAACTAAAGAAATGAAACTCAAGTATTATTTAAATAAATTATAATAATGAAATAAATTTAAAAAAAATATATATAATGTATGTACGTAAAATATAAAATAAAGAGTAAGAGATTATGTATTTTACTTATAAAAAAAAAAAAAAAACCATTGTAATTATTACATAGGTAGTATGTTAATGTTTATGTTGATGTGATTTTTATTATATCTAATGAAAAAGACATTAATAATACATAAAGATGCGTTGAACATCAATTTTCATTTGCATAGTAACTTTTGACTTTGTTGTTTGATTTCAAATGTTGATGTTTGTCTCAATAAAGTTTACTGGTGAAAATAAAAATTCTGACGTCCCTTTGTGTATTATAAAATATCTTTACCAATGATAAATAAAATGAAAGATATTTAAATTGAAATAAAAATAATTGATTATTCTTCTTTGCCTTGCTCGTATTTTCATTCATAAGAATAATTATTTTTCTTTTTATACTTGCTTTGCGCTGCAGTCTATACAAACACACCATAAAAAGTATATGAAAAACTGGAAGATACATTGGGTATCAACCACTAACAAGATGTGACACTCTTTTTTTTTTTTAAATTTACCAACACACATAAATATTTAAAAATAATAAAAAAAATCAAAATTCAATTTACAAAAACAGTACAGAATTAATGTACTTATTTCAAATCCACATTTCCTTATAAACCGCCGTAATGAAGAAAAGATACAAAACAATATATACATGTGAGCAATACAATCATATTGTACATGTATACGATTTTTTCACAATGCATTTTTAAAGGCGATCTGTCGACTTTTAGCAAAACCGTTAAGGCCGAATGAATAACGGGACAAAGGTCATGAGAAATTTTTGCTAACACGTGCTCACTGTCACTACTGTATGAATATAGATTTAATGTGTTAATAGCCTCCGTGATATGCACTAGTGGTAGTTGAAAGCAATCTTATTTGATTCACATACGAAGTCTATTTCGCTTCAACTTTTTTATTCGTTGTTCTTTTAACATAATGTAGGGATAATAGCCTCCGTGATAATTTGACGGTAAATACAATATACAAGTGTGTGATTTTGTTGTTGTTGTTTGAGTTGATTTTTAGAGCGAATTTTTGATTGTATTGTTTTTTACGTACTCAAATTTTATAAAAAGGGGTGGCTTCTTAATTATTTCTTTCTTGTTTCAACTACTTCTTTAGTCTTGATTTGATTTTCTGTCTATTTTTTCGTAGCTGTCAGTGTATTTGTGTAAAAAATTTCGAGGTCATTGGAAAATTAAAAAATATTTTATATTGAGATTTTCCACTTGGTATATATATACACTTTGGTCAATGGTAGTAGGGTAGTAGGTAGTAGAGTAGGTAATAGAATAGTGTAGTACATATCACAGTACCTAACATAAGCATACCATGCAGAAACATGTTTTCATTCCATCACAATACATAATACCTTAGATTCTCTATGTATCATGATGTAAATATACATAGTAATCTTAGAAAAGTTATAAATAATAGATTTATTTTTATTTTAAATATTTTTTATTTACATTCACACTTCTTATATTTTTTTTTTATTTTTTAATTTCCATTTTTATTATATTTTCTAATAAATTTTTTTTTGTCTTTGACATTATCATTTTCTCACAATAAAATATTTAGTTTTTTATACACTTTCTTTTTTTTTTTTCAACAAAACAATAAGAACGTAAACAATTTAATTTTTTTTTTTAAATTAATTGATTCTATTTTTTTTTTTAAATTTTTCGTAAAATAGGAAAAATTTATGTAATATACAATATAATGTATTTTTTATATATTTTATAATTTAAAATTCTATATTGACTACAATTTTTTTTATTTTTATATTTTTATTATTTATATATGTTTATGTACATGTCACTTACATACATTCAAAATGTATAACTATTAAACTAATAATAAATGTGTATGTATACATACATATATATGTACATATATATATATATATATTTTAAATCTTAAATGTATTATGTTATGTACCAGTATAATGTTATAAATATTTACATAATGAAAATAATTACGATTATGAATATATAGAGGATATTTAAAATTAACTTTAGACATTTTATTTATTTTTTATTTTCTTAATTTCATTGAACTATATTATTTTTTATCTGCACAAAAATATATATACTTACTTATTATTATGTACACATACAATGTATTATTGTTTTATATATCTATATATTTTTGTTTTGTCCTTTAGTATAAAAATTTTAAAAATTTCTTTTTCTAAATATTCCTATTACATAAAATAGAGTCCTTATTAAATTTTATATGTACACATATTTATATTTTATTATTTTGTCAGCTTTTATATTACAGTCTTAAAGTGACTGATATTAATTTATGAAAGTATGTATGAAAAACATAAATTCAACAATAACGAAAAACAAAAAAAAAAAAAAAATTAAAATAAAATAAATAAACTTTTCGAAAATATTAAATTGATATTATTTTACATTACATTATATTTATGTACCACTAAACAGACATTACTCTACATTTTATTGCTACTGATTTTTAGTAAGTATACACACATGCTACACTTTATTTAATAGATGTAATAAAAATAATAAAATTTTTTAATGTTGTTTTTGAAAGTAAATTGATAGTAAATAAAATAATATTAAATATTTACATGAATTAAAAATAAAATATGTATTAAATAAGATAAATTCTTTTGAGAAAATTTTCTCAAAAAAACAATAAACATTTTTTCTTAATTATACATTATGTGTATTTGTATAGGAAATTGTATTATTAATTTTTAAAGTTTTTATATTCTAAATATCCTCATGTTTTTATATTCTTTTGTTAATGAATTTATTTCATTTTATTTCGATTTTTTTCTTTTTTTTTTGGTAATTTTTTTTTTATTAATTTTACTTCGAGTTTTATATAAAATCTACATAAATATGAATATATGCATAAGATTGTATGTAGGTATGTTATGTATATATAATGTTATGTTTAATTTTTATTAATTTTTATGTACATACATTCTCAATATTAAAAATTTACATTTTATTTATCATAATTTTTCATTGTTATTTTATTTATTTTTTATCTCAAATTTATATTTATACACAATTATTTTTGCTAAAACATTAAATTTATCCTTTCTCATATTATCATGTTTTTTGTTTTTTTTTTGTTTTTGTAAAGAAAATAGAAAAAATTTAAAACCAAAATACACATAACATGAATAGTATTTCATCATCATGGCGCACCACAGCCCTGTTTAGGGTTTTCGTCTCAAGTGTATAGTGTGTATAGATTGTTATAGAATTAATTATATGTAGAAAGATATAAAGAAATTTTATCCGTACGTAAAGTGATAATAATTGCGAATATTCATATAAAATCTAGTAATCATCATCATATATACGAGTATACATATACGTTTGCTAATAATAAACAGAAGAAATAATATCATAATTTCCGAATTAATTTAATAATTTGATTGTTTTTCATATCATTTATTTTTCAGTTCATTAGTTTTATATATACTCTTGATACACGTGATGTTGCTTTAAAAGTGTTCAGTACACAATGAGCACAAAATTACATAAATTCAAAGAAATCTAATATTTTTTGAAATCATCACAGCAACACACTGTGTAAAGCTTTTGAATTCAACGGTCAAATTATGTGATATTTGAAAATATAAAGTATACATTCAAAATCACATGTTTAAACAAATTATGAAATCAAAGCAACTAGTTTTATTTGAAAGTTGAAATCTGGTCATTGGTGGCATATTGGTGGAAGCTGAAAATTACATTTTGATTTCATTTGAAATCAAGTATTTTGTAAAAACTCTGTATCAGCTGAAAATCAATCGATTTTTAGTTGAACTAAAAAATCGAGAAAAATGTTTGATTTTGATGTTTCCAGGATTTAGTATTATTCTTGTTGTTTTCATTTGTATAATAAATAATCATTCAAAAACAAAAAAAAATTTTTAATTTTACGCACGTTATAGAGTGAGTGATATTTATACATCTCTATGCCAATCATGAGTAGGCAGTCGTATGTTATACATATTAAATGCTAATTTTGTTTTTATTCTTGTGTTTTGTTTTATCTTTGATGATTGATTTGATATAGTGTATGGTATGAGTAGTTTTATTGTTTCTATTTATTTTGTTTTTTTTGTTTTGTTTTTAATGTTTTATTATTATAGGTACTTATAAAAAATAAATTATACAATTACGGCTAAACTTCCGAATTGGGGCCGCCAGATTTTGAAACGAGACCTTCCGATAATTATACTTTGGAATGTCCTCTTTGACATGGTATATGTCTCTATTGGCGCAAATTCATCTTAAGGACGCAACCTACCCTTAAAAATTTTTGGTCCAAAATGACGTGTTTTACGAAATCCGTTATTTCTTCTGTTAGTTAATATACCATTTTAAAGATAACTTCCGGCTTTATTTTTCACATTTTATTTCACTTTGATTGGATTAGCGGTTCACGAGATATAAGGACTTAAAGACAAAATTTTATTCTCATTTTTTTGTTTATTTGTGCATTTATTTTTTTATCTATGCAGTGCAGTTTCTATACATAAATGTAGTATCATTGAAAAGAGGACCAAAAAACCTTTCAAATGATATAATAAAACATATATGTCAACTTTCAAGTTTTGAAGTTATAGCGTCATCAAAAGAAGTTGAAAAAGTGATTTTTAAAAAACACGAAATTTTGAATTTAAGTCCTTAATTTAATTAATCCAATTAATCCGATCCAAGATCCTAATCTGGAGAAATAACGGATTTCGTAAAACCCACCATTTTGGACCAAACATTTTTAAGGGTAGTTTGCGTCCTCTAGATGAATTTGCGCCAATAGAGACATATATCACGTTAAAGAGGACATTCAAAAGTATCATTATCAGAAGGTTTCGTTTCAAAATCTGGCGGCCCGAATTCGGAAGTTTCCCCTATAAATTTTAGTATATTTTTTTATTTTCTAATATAATTATTTTTTATATTTTTAAAAATTAATTTTTGGTTTAATCTTTATTATTATTAACGATTGGCTACTGTAGCAATTGTTATACAATATATTATTTACATATGATTTATAGTAACCAATTTATGTTTTTTATTTTGTTCTAAATATTTATTTCTAACAAACAAAATGTATTTTTCTTTTGACTATTCTAATGTATCTTTCACCTTTAAATATACATACATACATACACATTCATATAATTTTTTGGCATTTCATTATAATTATATTGTTTTTACTATATTCCGATTATATAATTATAATTATTATTTTTATATTCATTTCCTATCTATTATATACGTACGTATTGTAATTATAATAAATTGTATTTATGTACATTATATGTAATTTGTAAATTTATATTTACATTTACATAGTGTACTATAATTATAATATATGTATGTATGTATGTTACATACATTACATGTAAATAATCCTACATCATACAATAAAAATGGACGTTTCTTTATTATTATATTTTCTAAATAATTTTTTTATTTTTCAACAAAAACATAACTAAGTAATTTGAGATATACATATAGTAATATATTTTATGTATATACATAGTACAAATATTTATGCATTTTTATGTGTATTGGTTCGTTTTTTTTTTTTTTTGTTATAGTTTTTTCATTTCAATTAATCTATTAAAACTATTCTTTATTCAAAAAAAAATAATAAATAGTAATTATTTATGCGTCATGCATGAAATTAGAAAAGGCTTTTATCTGAGACAGACATATGGTATTGATAATACGTACGTACGTAGTTACGTAGTATCTATACAAAGTTCCTCATATTTTTTTTAAATTACATAGATTACTTTCGAATATTGAATTCCAATTACAATTCAATGTATAAACACAAAAATGATTCTTGAAGGATACACGTACAGCTGAAATCGCACACTGATAGACTATACTCTACTATAGATTATTTAACTTGCATCAACTCTTAATTGTCAATTAATAAATCAATGTGTCAGTGACGAAGCGAGAGAAGTGCATGAGTATGTAACACTAGTTAGGTTTGTTATACCATATTGTAGTGTTGTGATGATTTTTTTTTGATGATCTCAGTTTTCAATTATATAATTTAATGACATTTAAATAAACTAATCTGTCATTCTTAAGTACTTAATATCAATACCACACGTTTGCCTCAGTTACAAAATACATACATTTTTATAAATACACACATATTTTATTTTATATACATTTTCATATTTGTAAAAATTTTCTTAAAATTAAAAAAAAAACTGTATTTTTTCAGAACACTTAGCTTAGACATAACAACAAATTAAGAAAAAAATTTGATTAAAACAAATTTGGTAAAATAAAACAAAATTTCTTTGATTCTTGTTCTATTTTCTAAATTTTTTAAATTTTTTTTTTTTTAAGAAATAACGATATTAAAAATGTACTCGTCCGTTAGTACGTATGCTAAAAAAATTCCTTCTGTTTTTTGTTTTTTGTTTTTCATTTTATTTTATTGAGGTCAGATGTCATATTTATAATTTTTGTTTGTATTATACAATGGCAAATATTTATATAGAAATTTGTATTTTATCTCCCTTACAAGTATAAAATAAACGTTATGTACTTATTTTGTGTTGTATGTAGAGACGTACATATTATGATTTTTGCGTAATGTGTATATACATATTGTGTTTGTGGTGTGTAATGAAAATATGAAGAAAGTAATAAATATACATACGACGTGCAATTAATCAGTGATTTTAATGAGAAAAACATACATACATACTCGTATATTATATGAGTGAGTAATGAAAAGTTCATACATAATTCTAAATTGTCGGAATAATTGTTGAAAGAATTGTTTTGGCATTTTGAGTAAAGACTTCAAGACGGTAATTTGTATGTACGAGTATTTAAAAATTTACAGTACAAAAATGTAGAGTGAAGAATGAAATATTTGTGTATAAAAAAATCTGATTTTATTATTTCAAAATTATCGATTTATCATCAAACAACATTCTCTATTTATTTTATATTTTTATATGTATATGTTAATATATGTACACATGAAGATATATGCATGTACGAGTATGAATTCATTTTTTATACAATAAATACACACGCACAGAACTATAACGTTTAGATCGTTCTACAATGAAAATTTTAATACTTTTCTATCGGCCGAATGACTATATAGTAAATTGAATTAAAAGTGGTCCTGAATTTTATATATTTTGGCCTCTATTTTATTTTTTTTGTCTCAGAAGAAAATATTTAAACTCATTAAATGAAAGAAATAACATAATTTTCTTGTATTACATGTATACTATATTGGCAAAGAATTAGTAATTAGATATTTCTTAGTTATGGTGGAGGTGGTTTTAAATTCGGATGTACATTTCACATTTGCATTGAGATAAGTATTTAAAAAAATAATAATCAACACCATCGGTCACACAAAAAACTGCATTAACTTAAATATTTGTGATGTCATTTGAGGCGCAAATGAAGGCTTTATGTGTTACCACAATTTTCATGGAATCATTTGCATTCCCAATTTTTGCAAAATTATTCTTCTCTCAATTCTATCAACTTTTTAAAACTACTCTACGAATTCAGCCTCATTAAAATATTGATAAATTCGCTCTGTTTTGATGTAACTCCTTTTAATCCAGTTCCAGACATTCTTTTTGTTTTCAATTATCATTCTTTTTTTTTGTTGTAAATTTATTCGAATGCAATTTTTCCATGCAGTTTTAGTGTGCTGAAACAATTCGAGGAAAAATAAAATCTGTCGACATTTTTAAATTGATATTTCATTGATGGTGATGCAGTTTTTATGATTGCGCGCCAGTGTATTTCTGAAGTCGTAGAATAAAATTTCAATATATTCGAATACAATTTTTTTACATCAAAACAATATTATAGTGATCGTGTATGGCACAAAAAGATGTGATTCAATGATCATTCTGTAGAGATGTACGTAAATGTATTACATATATATAGATATACGTTAAGAACAAAATACAATTTTTTTTTCTTTTTTAAAAACATAATAATTACAAAGTATCTACATTTGATACATACATAGTAAGTATGTGAAAGTATAGATTCATTTTTTAAAATGAAATTAATTAAAAAAGTTTTTCTTTATAAATATTTTAACATTTTTACATATATAATTACAATAATATGTATATTATGATTATAAAAAAAAAACCAAAAAATCGAAAAAGGAAAAAAAAAATGTAAGTAAGTACATTGGTTTAACAACTAACTAAATTTTTGACTATATGTATATCATATAAAGTTTAAATGTAAAATACATTCAACATATAAATTTATCTATCTCTCTAAGTTCTAGTATAATATATTCATATATTTATATCATATTTACAAATCTTTCTTTTTTAAAAAAAAAAATTCAAGAAAATTTATAACATTTATAATAATATACGAAAACGTACGTAGTTTATTTATTCATTTTTTTTTTTAAAAATCATTTTTTAAAAATAAAAACAAAAATGTTTTAACATTTATATAAAAAACTAAAACTATTTTCTATTTATTTTTTATATTTTTTGCTAGTTTTACTTCAATTTCAACATGACTATTTAACAATAATTTTGGTATTCATTTTTCTTTTTTGAAGAAAAATAAAGAGAATACCAACCAACAAAATAATAATATAAGAATATTTTTCTATATATGTTCTATCCGTATCCAAAAATATATGTAAGAGATACGCGGTTTACAAATTTATACAAAAAATAAATTTCGATTTCAAATCAAAAAAAAAAACATAAACAATTATTGTGTAAATTATTTGTAGCTATACTTTGTTTTCATTTTCCTGTTAATTTTTCAATTCTACAAATTTTACAAATACAAAAAATAAATTCGTTCATTTTAGACTTAAACTTTTCTTGTTGTAGTTTTAATTTTTTTTATTTTATATTTTTTTGTATCTAACAAATATCTTGACATTTTATTTGTGCTCATTTTAAATAAAAATTATATACCTATGTAATATATGCTTTATGCGCATGCATATCTCAAAGAGTATACTTGCTCAAAGTCTTGAAAGTCAAGTACATGAGTATATTATAGAGTCTTCCTCATCGATTGTAAAAATGCTAAAAATTTTCTTAAAAATATTGAAAATTATTTAGCAAAGAAGACTGTAAGTATATTTCACATACAGATATAATTCATTTCATCAACACTGTACGAGTATATTATGTAGTGCATAAATAATGAATGAATTTGTATGTAAAAATACAATAAGTACTTGTATAAAACAAAGTGAAAAAAAATATATATGATCAAATATCTGATACTATTATTGTTTTGTTTCAGGTTTTTGGTCTTGTTCCTGTTGAAGTAAACGATGTGCTGCTAAATCCATTTCCTCTTTAGTCATTTCGAGAGCTTCTTGCATTTCTTGTGATGTATAACGTACGAATTCTGCATCACAATATTTACCTAAACCTTGTTCGGCTAAAACCTATAAAGGAATTAGAGAAAAAAATTTGTTGATTATATTATGGATTCCTAGTTATTGAATGAATGTATTGGTTCAAAAAAATATATGATGTGATAATTTATTTACTCTTCCAACAAGACTCTCTGCAGATCCGACAACATCAAATGAATTTGTTGATCGATTGTGTTGAAGTTGCGGCGAACCGAGGTAACCGTTTGGTGGACTACCAGGTGCACTTGGAGCTAGAAAAAAAAAGAGGAGAGAAACAAATAAATATTTTTCTAATAATTTATAAAAATGAACTGAAATGTATGGTTTTTAATATTATTGCTTTTTATTCTTCTGCAGAAATTTACCATTGTACATAGGATGTAGCATATTTCCTCCATTTGTTTTTCTGACGAAAAAAAAAAAATAAGCCGAGACAATGAGAAAATGATTTTTCGATTTATTTACTTACGTCTTATAACTTACTGTAATCTGGACTGAATTGAACCACCACCATTTGTAAATGTTAATGGTCGCATGGGCATTGCATCACCTCTGGTCTGAAGTTCGCGACTACCACGTAAACTATCGTATCCGAGACTTCCGCTTCCACCGACATGTGATTGTAGAATGGATTTTGTAATGTGATTCATGCCTTCAGCAACACTACGCTGCATTGTATGATATAATGGATCACTAGATAAACTAAGTTGTTGACCATCTTGGCCAATATTATTTCCCTGAGGTTTTTGCATTTTTCGGGAGAAAGCACCTTGACCACGACGTCGTATCGATGACCAAACCGTTCCAAATAATGAATGATTCCTCTGTACAGAATCATTGAATTTAAAAACAAAAAATGTATTTTGATCTTGAAAAATATTTTCTTACTCTGTGCATTGGTTCTGGTTCTTCCATCAATTCATCCAAATTACCACTGATTGCCCGTTTCAGTTCAGGACCAGCTTCATGTAAAATTCGAAGTCCAGCTTGTAACGATAATGTGTTACTTTCATCGACTTCTCCCGCCCTCATTTCCATTTCTTTTCTTTTTTTAAATCTTCTAAAATAGTCCTGTATCAGAAAAGTTGCATAGAATGTACCCACCGTCACATCATCATCAACTCCAGGTGGTGGAACAACTTGATCTAACAATTTTGGATTCGTTCTCTTCCATATTTGTTTGATAACGGCACGTAGTTCAGAATTTGCCTGATCAATATGACCTTCAGTTTTAATTTTTAACGATGTTCTAACAACAGCAAATAATGTCGCATTAAATAGTACAGTACCGTCACTATTTAATGGCATATTCATTGATACAAGTCTTTTACATGCTGTCCGATGTGGACATAATTTACCAAAGCCTAACGGAGGTGATATTTTTCTTAGTAACGTAACAACATCTAAATGTTTTATACGTCCTTTAGCATCTGGATCATATTCACTCCATAATCGAATGAATTCATCAAGATGATGTGGCCCTAATATTGACCAGTCACGAGTTAAATAATCGAAATTATCCATAATAACTGCCACAAATAAATTTATAATCTTTAAGAAAAATGAAAATATAAAAAATATGTGAGTGCGAATGTGTTGGCATAAAATATCCGTATATTGCGTACCAAAAATGAACACAGTACATAAAACGAAATAAAATATGGGAAAGCTATAGCCGAACCACAATCTTTTCCAGCTTCCTCAGAGTTTTTATCACATTTAACTTCACCAGGACGATATGAAACGTCCATCATAATCTCTTGCCATGCTTCCCCGGTGGCCGAACGAAAAAGTACTAATACAGCTTGCGGAAAACTTTGAAAATTATTATTACGATCAATTGATGAATCATCATTATCGATGGCAACTTTTCCAAACACCTGTATATATTCGATAGAAAATGAATTGAAAATTTTCAGAAAATTTCAAAATTAAATAATTTCAAAGTTTTATTCTTTATTCATTTTTTTTTTTTTTTATTTACCTGCATTCCAATTACAGCATATATAAAGAATAACATAACAATTAATAGAGCAACATATGGCAGTGCTTGAAAGGATTTTATAAATGTCCATAATAATGTACGTATACCTTCACCTTTACTTAATAATTTAACAAGACGCATAACACGAAATAGTCGAAAAAAATTTATCGATATCATATTTTTACCAGGCTGAAATTTGAACATAAAATAACATTAGGTATGTACAAAATTCGAATTTTAGGATGATTGATTTATAAATGTATCTAGCAAACAAACAATATTTATTAAAAAATTCTAAAAGAATACTCGTATTAGTTATGCTACAGATAATTATCTGCCTAAGTATTATGTATAAGTTTTATATACAAAAATAAAGTTTTAGTTATCCATTAATTTAAAAAAAAAAATTATAAAAATAAAATTTTTGTGAAACAAAACGTTAGATGAAAAAAAAAATAAGATTTGTTTTATTTGTTTTTGATTGACTAAAATAGAGAAATAAGTGAGCCAATTTAAACTGAAAAATGTTATACCTAAAAATGAAAAAACATAAAAATAAATTGAATTGAAAAATTAAAAAAAAAAATTAAACATTTTGTGTGCAGCAACAAGGTGTATAATATACATGCTTTAAATTTTTTTTAATAATTCTGCTACCTTGTTTAATTTATTCTCTAGCATTTTCTTTTCTAACCTATAAATTATACAACATATAATATCATTTAACAATCTTAAGAAGCATATTTACGTACAAAAATTGCTCATACTGTGTTGCGATATTTTTATCAAAACAAAGCCGAAAAATTTAAATTTAAGCTTCAATTACTATGTAAAGTAATTGTTTAATAATTATGTTAATAACTGCGACAATCGATCATCGACCAAGACATATTCAGTGCGATATTTAAAATTCTAAATATTTTTCCATAACATATATTTTTCATGAGCATGGATTAAATGCTATTTTCAAAGTATATATTCGAAACAAATTATTGTCATCACTTTATCCTAGCATAAATGGATATAGAAATACAAATAATGATTTAATTTTAATTAATTTATGCAATTTAATATTTTTTCCATCTATAAGTAACAGCCGCACAGCCGAGTATAACTACTTAATTTTATTAATTCTAAATTCTGTACAATATAGACAAAAGAAATATATTTTCATATTCTAAAATTAAGAAAAAAAAAAACTAAAAAAAAAATAAAATACAAAAAAATTTTAATAAATAAATTTTCGTAATAAGATAATTACATAAGACTATACATAATACGCTCACTGTCAAAAAAAATACCATGAATTTTTCTTTTCATAAGATATATGAAGGAAAATTTTTGTGGTTAATGCTTGCAGTTCTAGTTCTACTACTTGTATTCAATTATGACACGAAATATTGTAGCGATCAGTCAATCCGTTACTAATTACAGCAGTTGGTTTTGTTGGTAAAGTTGCCTTCAGTTAGGGTGAGTTTCAAATCTCCTCAAAAATGTGTTGTGATACGGCATCAAAACAGTCATGATGCAAAGTTTTAAAACAGCATTAATGCTTCGCATCGATACTGTAGTCTCAACTTTGACGTTTTGAAACGAATTTGTTGCTTTGTTTTGACAACAAGAAAAATGGTTCACCTCCTGCAGTACATAATTTTAAAATTTAATTAATTCATTCTCTACACTAAATCAAAAAAAAGGTGAAACAATATTTTAATAAAATTAAACAATATCAGGATGACATATTTTATAGCCATTTTCGAATGAGCAAAAACACCTTCAGTGTAACTACTCGTATAATATAATACTCTCCATTTTTTGGAATTTTTCATTAATATTAAAACACTACACATTAAAAATTCAATTTATCATCATAAAAGTACAAAATTTTTGTTTGAAAAAAGACAGACCTTTGGTCCCATCGAACAAAATTCGTATAAAACTAAATCACTGAAATGCTACTGAGAAAAAAATCTATTCAAATCTATTTTGCATCATAAAAATTCAGGATGCGTAGATTGCTTGACAGATGCGTTTTAGTTGTATTCACAATGAGTTTTGAAACTGTAGACGCTGTTATCGATTTAAATGTTATCGTTTTGAAACTGTTGATTATGAATCGAGGCGGTATTTAAACGTTTTGAAACTCACCTTTACTTCCACCAACTTTGATTTTTTTGTTGGTTTCGAATCGTTTTTGAAGCGTTGTTCCTGAAATTTTTTAACCACGGGACCACGGTCTAATTACTTGTTCATGAATTCAAGTATCTCATTTAAACAAGAAAATAAGAAGAGAAACTATACCATTCGTGTATATTTCTACTTTCATTTCTACTTCATTTTCTACATCTCAAATACTGAAGAGTTCAATGAACATGTTTGTTTGCAAATGAAAATGTAAGTCAAAACATTTATCGGTTTTTCTTGTTTACATGGATCTTGTTACATGATCTGAAATTCTTCTTCGTACTTGCTCACTACATTGTAGTACAAAAAAAGGAGAAGAAAAACTACTGTTAGAAATAGAGAAAGAGAACAAGAAGTAGATAAAGATACACGAATACGAATAGTAGTTTTTCTTCATATTTTCTTGTGTAATTTATGTACTACACTATACTGAAACTAGTGGATAACTGTTGTGATCTACATTTTCATTTGTAAACAAACATGATAATTTAGTAACTGTTGAGTATTTGAGAGAAGTACTAAGAGAATTAGAAACAAAAGTAGAAAGATTTACGAATAGTAGTTTTTCTAATTATCTTCTTGTATAAATTATGTACTGCACTGTAGTATAGGCCAGTATAGGCCAAGATAAATAGAATACTTACACTTCTAGTAAGTGTTCTATTTATTTTGGTATAGGCTATAGGCGAGTAATTTTAAGAGAAAATTTTCACAGAGAATATTTTTTTCTGTGATTTGTAAAATTATTTTTTCCAAAAAGAGGATATGTGACTTTCATATACTGTCAACAGAAGACTGGTGAGGGATATGTTAATTGTACGAGCCATTTCTCATAAACTGGACTGGTGATTACCGAGCTCCATTTTCCAATTTCCTTAACTTTATCGATGTTTTCACCGGTTGAATAGAAAAGTTGAATGTCTTTGGTGATTTCTCGATTTTCCTGAGACGTTTTTTTTTTTGTATTACTCGTATAGCCGGCATTTTCTAGGTACACAAAATATTGATCAAACTCTTTATTCAATGATGATTTGTTTTTAATTGTAGTAACCGGAATATACTACTGAAGTGAACTGATTCAAACAATTGCTGTAAACAAAGTGGTTGACAGATCACGCTCATATTTTTATCATAGTAATTGAATACAATGACACCAACTTATGGTCAAAATTTTTTGTAAAAAAAGTCACTAGCACATACTTTTTTGAATTACAAATTTCATGAATATGTATTTTTTTGACAGTGCATACATATAATACATAAAAATAATAAATTTATGAATTTGCTTTTTTTCATACATATACATATATGTATGTACATACAAATAAATAGTTAAATATTTATAATCATGTATGTATAATATATATAAATACACATAATAATAAACAAACATTCACATATATCTATGTTTTCATTTTTTTACAATAATTATACTAACATAATATAAACATAAATAGTATTTTGAAATTGCATTGCCTTTTTATTTTGTACACTGGACAAAATGAATATACTTACATCATCAGCGCCATTTAAATGGAGCTTTGAAAAATTAAATAAAAATAAAACGTATATAAATGTAATAAAAGGAAATAAAATTTTACATTTTTGTTTTTGTTTTTAAATATTTTTTTAAAATATAATTATATATAATGCAAAATAAATCTGGCATATATACTTAAATAATACTCTTGTAAAGTATGTACATAAATAATATACCTAAATTACTTAATACATATTTTTTAAGAAAAAATAAAGTAGAGACAATTTCAAAAGAGAGTAAATTTCAAAATTTCGATCAAATAAAATTTTTTATTTTTCTATAAAAAGCCAATAAAATATTGAATGGGTATACATTTCAAAATATATGTAGAAATTGACAAAATAAAAAAAAAAGAAACAAAGATTCAAAAAGAATATAATAATCGGCCTAAAAAACAAACGAAAAAAAAATGTAATTTTCAAAATTAATCAAATTATCATCTAAATATGCAATTAATTTAAATTTAAATTCAAATTTCATTTCTGCCAAAACAAAAAAAAAAATTAATATATATAAAAGAAAAAATACATATGTCGTGTAAATTAGAAAAATCGAAAAAAAAATGTTTGTTATACACATAATCCTTTTGAAATTAATGGCTCACTTTTTGTGCGTAAAAATAAAAATTTTTTCAATTTTATTATCATAGATTTTATTTCATTTGATTCATTTTTTAAGGTTTTCTGTTTTATATTTGTTACAAGAATGCTTAAAATGTGGTGAAAGACTATATGTGATGGCTTTAAAGTGAAAATAACAAAAATGCGTGGTGTATGTATGTGTGTGTGTTTTTTTTTGCATATGATGGATACAATCTTTTATCTTACATGCAATATGCGGTTTTAAATAAATTTTTTTTGAATATATACCGAATCTGGTATGATAATAATCTTCTATATGGTATTTTTTTTTTGTATCATGCTATGGTAATGATACTTAGCTCTATTGGAAAATTTCCTTAAAATGACGTATTACATGCAAGATATAAATTGCATCGTGAACATCAGTGAATGTGAAGCTTAAGCATATTAAAAGTTTTGAAAAAAAAATATTGTGATATAAATAAGAGTCTTGAATATTAAATGATGTGTAATTAACATACAGTAATATTACAAAGTAAAATCGTAAAATGTTTTTTAAAAAAATATCATTTTTTTTCTGATACTATAAAATTAATTGAAGTATTATATGAATATATATGTATATGCCCAAAACATTTCGCAGTGTAATATCCTGTATGCGTATAATTTTTTTCAAAATTTGAAGGTGTTTTTCGGTAAATGTGTTATTGATTATTGTGTATATATTTTTTAAAGATAATTAACATAAAAAATTGTAGTAAAAAATCAAATATGTACTAAAAATCGTGTGATGGGTGTGGAGTAGTTAATAAAAAAATACGTTAACATTGGAGGTAATTAAATTTTACATATTGAACATTTCGTTTTAGAATAAAATTTATGTTACAAAGGAAAAAAACAACAGAAACAAGGATCAACCATAAAACTTACAAAAGTTTTTATTTTGTTTTTAATTTTTTTAAATTTTTTTTTTTTTTGAAGAAGATATTACATATTAGTTCTTGTAAATTTGTATACACATAACGTTTGTGTGTTTTAATTTTTTTTTTTTTTTGTACTCACTTTTTTCGGTGTAACACTTCCCTCTTCACCTTTACTTTTTATTTCGGAATAAACGATATCAATAAAACTACCTAGTACGATAATGAAATCAAATACGTTCCAAGCATCTCCAAAATAATTCTATAAGCAATAGTAAGAATGAAAGAATGTAAATGAAATGTTGAAGAAATCCCTGATTTTTTTTGTTCTTTTTTAAAATATTCATTCACTTTTTGCACTTGTACTTACTTTAAATCGAAATGCAGCCAATTTAAAAACAAATTCCAATGCGAATACAGCTGTGAAAATCATATTCAATGCATCCAATATATTTGAATACCAATCGGGTTGCTCATGAAATTTCATCATCATCGTAACCGTATTTATTATGATTAATATGAAAATTGTATATTCGAAACCAGAAGATGTAACAAACCACCATACTTTATATTGTATACGATGTTTTGGTATATAACGTCGAACTGGTTTCGCTTTTAATGCAAATTCTATACAATTACGTTGATTTTTATCTAATTCACAATTTTCATATTCACGTTCACCTTCATTTTGGAATGTAACAATAACGAAACCGACAAATATATTAACCATAAAGAATGCAATTATAATTATATAAACAATATAATAGGCGGCAACTAATGGTCGACGATTATGTATTGGTCCAAGATTTTCTTCATTTGAGTCAATCGATACATACAGTAATCTATTAAAAAGAAAGGATTTATAATTGTTTAATGCGGAATATGAATAATGTAAAATTTTTGATATTAAATGAAATAAAAGGGAGCTTTCACAAATTCAAAAATGCATGGAATATTTATTAGATTTCTTATATGAGTACAAAATATGGTAGATGGTATTTACCCAGGCCATCCTTCAAAGGTTGATACAGTGAATAATGTTAACATTGCTTTTGCGACATCATCAAAATGAAATTTATTCAATACCCATTCACGATCTTTAATTACGGGTTTATTGATATCCCCTTTTTCGTATATAAGGTAAGTGCCACTACAGAAAGTAAATAAAAAATTGTTATTTTTTAATGAAAATTTTAGTAAAGAATATAATAAGCGGAACATTTAATTCAATATTTATGAATATACAATACTTACTGGCAGTCTTCTTCTCTCACTTTTGATCCATCTGTACATTTAAAAAATGTGCCCTGTTTAAATCAATAATAATTGAGGGAAATCATATGCAATCATTAATTAGAAGTAATAATCAATTTTCAATTAGTAGTTAATAAAAATAATAAAATTTTAATTAAATTATTAAATTATACACATCATAAAAAATCAATACATAAATAAATTTATTTTAATTAATTATAAAAATTTTAATTTTAATTAATTTCAATTTGTAAATAAAAAAAATTTACCTTAAACAATTGCACTCAATAACAGCAAACATAAACTGCAACAGATTTGTGACTAACACAATATTACCAATTGTTTTTATAGCAACAATAACACATGTGACGACATGCTACATATACCCATCATCAAACAAAAACAATAATAATTATTGATCGGTATATGTGCATGTTTACAACAATTTCGTATTGTTTTTTTTTTTTTTTTTTTTTTTTTTCATTTTTATTTATTTTTTTTTTTATTTAAGTATTTTAATTAATTTATTTTTTAATTTGTAGTCCATTAAGCGAAAGGCAAGATAATAATTAACAAGATAAAATATTAAAATTTTTGTTAAAGAACATTTTTTTTTAAATTAAAATGTTTGAAGTTTGTTTTTGTTTTTTTTTTACGGTCACAAATAGCAAAGCACATGGAATTCAGATTCATGAAAAAAAGAAAAGAGAAAAAGAGAGTATTTTTATATATGAAAATTATAGTATCATACACGTATCTAGATATATAAATCATTTTTTTTATAATTTTTCCTAAATGCAGGAGGAAATTTCTAAATGTACGAGTATATTTCATGCGTAATTTAAAGGATTGTGACTTTCATTTCAGATAAATGTGCATGTATCGTACTAGGATGTGCGATAATTCTTTGATTTGAACCTACAATGTTTTTCCTACAGCGTATCACCGAATGTTGGCACAATTCGGGCGCAACTGCAGCGTAAAATATTTATGAATTTTACATTTTTGCTTGTTGCAAATAGATTACTACTATGCAAAATCCAGGTCGTGAATGTCTCGTTGTCGCTGAAAAATAGAATAGAATCTATTTGGACGACATAGCGACAGCGTAAAGTTCAGCGTAAAAAGTCCCATTTAATTACTGTATATACGCTGTAGTTGTCGCCGGAATTGTGCGATGGGTGTTAGTGAACTTGGGGAGAAATGAAAATTTGGAAATAGAAAATAAAAAACTGATAATTATTTTCCAAGTTTCTTGTCTGGAAGGGAATCGAATCCGTGACTTTGGGATCACTGCGGGCAGTCACTCTGCTACTGGACTAACGGCGCTCCCAAGAATAATTTACTGGTTCAACCAATTCAAACATATGACTGTAACGATGCTAATACAAATTATGCCAGGATCAAGATCAAAGACAAGCCTAGTATATAGTAAAAGTAATGTCTATTTTACTAAGTAAATTACGAAATTAGTTACTGTTGATATTATTTCGTGTACTACAATACATTTTCTAAAAAAAAAAACATTTAAAAGAATTTATAATATTCACAAATATATAAGTTCATTGAAATTATTTTTACAATATTTTTTTTCTCATTTATCTAGCTAGAATGTTGGTTGATCGCTTGAAGGTACAAATACGATAATTATCTCTTGAAGAGATGTACAACAGTCACAACTGGTTGTGTATTTAGTTACAATCATAAAGTACTTTTATTATGTTACTATTACTGTTACTATAGTTAACTACGAGAAAAATAAAAAAAGAACTGAAAGATAGAGAGAAAAAAAAAGGAAACGAAATTTAAATTATCCCTAAAGGTATATGTACAAGATGACAAGTTGACGTATTTACTAACTATGCAATCCTCTTGGTTTCTTTTTTTAAAAATTAAATTTCATTTGCGTCTAGGTTCTTAATAAAATTTAAGGTTCCTAAATATTCAAGTTGAATTACTTGTTTATGGGTAAAGTTTTGTGTTAAATTTATCTAAATGTTTTGGTACTACTAAAAATTATCTGAAATTCTTGAAAATAAAATTTATTGTATTTCATTGTACGTATTTTTAATTTATTTTCAGTTAAATTCTGCGGTGAAAATATTTTTCTGTTTAATTTGTTTTTGTGTGGGATTGTTAATTGTTGGCTTTTCTGGCGAAGCGCAAATAGTTTTATAAGAGAAGCATTTTAAAATAAAATTTTGTTAATTCCACTATTTTTTTTTTTTTGTAAATATAATTATAAAATAAGCAGAAGAAAAATAAAAAAAAAATCAAAAAAAAACGAATATATAAAACAAAAAATTTTTCTTTCTAGTTCACATATTTAACTTTAATTGAAACTCTTGAAATTTCTAAGAATTATAAAAAAATAATTCAAAATTACACATATCTACTTGTTTATGTGTAATGTGTGTAAGTAAGTAGCTATGGCATCATTGCAACATAATCCTACCTTAAATAATTGCACTCCTATTTCAGCGAACATAAATTGCAAAAGGCAGGTCACTAGCACTATGTTTCCGATTGTTTTAACAGCAACAATAACGCATTGTACAACATGCTGTGTGTGTATGTGTGTATAGTATAGTGTGTAATGTGTATAAAAATAAAAATATATTTTTTTTGCAAAAAAATAAAAATAAAAAATAAATAAATAATTACAACATTGATAATAATTGAATGGAAAGAAGGCCAAATAATATTTAAAAGCGGTAAAATTTTTGAAAGCAGTGATCGCAAGGATATTCTTTCGTTTTTGCTATATACTCGCGAAAAAAGGATTATTTTTCAAAGATGATTTCTTATTGTAAAGATTTTGTTTTTATTATTATTTTTTTTTTTTTTTTGATTTCAAACTCCTGCATTTAGTCCTTCCATTTGAAAATTTTATACAGAATTTTATGAGCTTGCACCCATTAAAAACCTACTTATGGGTATACGATGTCTGCTTAATTAAATTCTTTTTTTTTTTTACTGAAAAAATTCTCATAAAATTTTGTATATGAAAAATACTAATTAAAAATTTTCATTTCATTTAAAATTTATTTTTATATACCTTTAATCCTTTTGCTCGATTAATAGCTCTTAACGGTCTAAGTACACGAAGTACTCTTAAAATTTTTACGGTTGATATTGCTGAATTACTATATATATACAAAGTAAAACATAAAAAGAAAAGAAAGTAAAATATTAATTAAATACTCGTATAAATTTGATCCTAACTAAAGGGTGTTTTTATTTTTTTGGTTTTTTTTAATTTTTAAACTTACCTAAATAAAATTGAAACCAATGATACACAAACGACTATTAAATCTAATACATTAAATGATGATCTACAGAAGGCACCTTTGTGCAAAATAAAACCATATGCAATCACTTTAAGGACTAATTCTGTTGTAAATATTGCCGTAAAGAAATAATCAAAATAATTTAGAATCTAAAATTATACAAAAAAAAAGAAATAAAAATGAATAAATAAAAGGACGAAATTAAGGATATTTTGTTTATTTTATTTTATTTTATTTTTTTTTTTTAATGTGTAATACGTAATTATAAAACTTACAATATTCCTTGGTGATTTTGAATTTAATGGATCCTCAGCTGCTAACATTGCTGACGAAAACATTATACAAAATAGTATAACATTTCCGAAGTAATTATGATTACATAGCCAATGACACAATACACGAAATCTAATTAAGGATTTTTTGTTTTTTGTTGTAAAAAAAAAAAAAAAAACAAAAAGGAAAAAAAAAGAATTTTTTGAATGTATTTGTCTTTTTTTTCATTTTCTTTTGTAATTATCATCGAACATTAATTTATTTAACACAAGAAACAATAAACAATAAACAAAAATTTTAAGTGAAAAAAAGAAGAAAACAAAAAAAACATGAAAAGTTTCAAAAAGCATTCAACGCATGACCATACATTACATAAATAATATTATATTAAATGCATGCAAAAATAGAAGAAGCAAAACATGCACATCTACACACTCGCTTATATTGAAGATTGAAAATTTAAAATTCACAATGAACATGCAATTATTGGATACATTCTGTTCTTAAGTGCAATGCTTTATATCCTTATATTGAAAATTTTATGAATAGCCAAACATTAATAAGAAAGAATACATAATTATTTCAGCATAGGATATCCTTTCAGATTGTACTTTTTATTTAAAAAAATTGTATCTTTTAAAGTTTAGAATAAATTTAAATATGAAGGGATAATTTGTGTTAATTTTTAAGAATTTATAAAAAATACTAGGCATCATTTGTTTTTTTATTATTTTTTTTTTTAATTTTCATTCAACACTTTTCTTGTTATCATCAAATAATTAGTTGAAAAAAAAAAATTTAGAATAAGGATAAATAGTGTTAAATGAGGAATTTTATTTTCGCAATGCAACATTATATATCCAATTAAATTTTAGATTTCGTTTTCCTTTTAAATTATAAATTATGAAGAGAATACATTTAAAATTTTGATTACAAACTGCCATCATCATAATTATTATATCATCTGTGTCGTCATTATAATGACAATTGACATTATAAAATAATCAGGCTTCATGATGCTAAAGGCAATAAATTAATTTAAAAATAATAATAATTTAATGCTATATCTATTATACTTTATAACTAAAAATGAAATTTTTTATGCAATATCAACAATAATAACTACATACATACGACTACTTATGTGTGTACATAAAAGTTAAAAAAATATATATGTATATATTTATAAAATATTAAAGAGGATTCTCATTTTTTCATTCTTCAAAAAACAAAAGAAAATTAGTGTGAAGGATGCAAACTTTTCCTTCCAACATTCAATTGTATACAAAATGCATATAATTTATATTCAATTTTATCTATAACATTCTCTACATTTGCATATAAATAATACCCGAGACAGATATGTAATGTGATATTGATATAACAACGTAGTAAGGAAAATTGTTTATGAAGTAAGTATAGTATTTTTAAAAATAAGTATTATGGGACCAAAATGTAATGAATTTGTTTTCTAAATTGAATCCAAACAGATTTAACCGTCAACCACGATTGGTTAACAAAATTTCACAGTTCTCCGATTGTCTGACACGGATTTGTTTATACTGACAAATATAAATATCGATATGAGGAGAAACGCCATAAATCTCCGATCCTCCTAATATTATTCTAGTATTGTATTCAAGATTATGACTAAGTACGTTTACGACTTTATTCCAATAAAAATCTGTATTGAGTTTAAGAATACTGCTATGAATGTATTTTTCCATACTATCCATAGTACAAATATCACATGTCTGCTTCAGGTATTATAACATAAATAAAATTGTATGTACGTTCAATATAGGATGTGATGCGGAAACAAAATAAATGAAAAATTAAATAAAAATAAAATTTATTTTTCATTCATATATCAAACAGTAAGAAAAATTCTCTATAAATACATAAACTCATATGTTGGTGAATTGTAGTATGCATATGTAGATGTATAGCATATTTTTATCTATGTTTAAGACATTTTATATTATTTTTTTTATTTATTTTTTTTTTTTTTTGTTCATTTTATATCGTATGTTTCAAATAATTCCAATTTATTGTTTCTATCATCTTTTGTTTCGAAAAAAAATTTTGAAGATGTACATGTGTATTTGAAACAATATTATATGTACTCGTTGCAAAAAAAAATGTAATTGTATAGTGACATCTTGATCATAATAATAATATTATGAAAAAGAATCAATGAAAACAATTAAACATTTTAATTTTAATTTATTTTTTCAATGTTTGTCAAAAAAATTTACGTAAATGTAGATATAGTTCTTTTCTGTTTTGTTTGTTTAAATGTCTTGTTCACTGCATTGTATGTGTAACTAAATTTACACGGATGTTTTTTTATACACAATCATATGGATACGTATGTATGTACATATGTGCATTAATACATGTGTATGTACATCATTTAAATAAGAATTAGAAAAATAAAGAATAGAATAAAAATTAAAAAAAAAAATAGAATGAAAAATACGTATTTTAATTATATACACTGTTCGACATTATTATTACTCTCACTCATATTTTTCATAAAGCAAAATGTGCGACAATCTAATCAAAATATCACTCGAGCTATAGTCAATAACCTCTAATGCTCAAGAGTGTTTATAAAGGGGAGGAGCAGGTATTAAATGTTGTTAGTTGATTTTCTGTGTTTGCCGTGTACACTATTCGTATTTTACTATAAGAGGAAATCAACTTTTTTTGAAGAAAGAAAATACGAGTATACATGGTGTGTAGTAGAATACTATATAATAATCGCAGTATCATAGCGTATACTACAGGTACTGTTACAGCCATCGCACAATTCTGGCGACAACTACAGCGTATCGCCGAAAGTTCGTACAATTCGGGGGCAACTACAGCGTAAAATATTTATGAATTTTACATTTTTGCTTGTTGCGAATAGATTACTACTATCCAAAATCCAGGTCATGAATGGCTCGGCTCGTTGTCGCTGAAAAATAGAATAGAATCTAGTTGGACGACATAGCGACAGCGTAAAGTTCAGCGTAGAAAGTCCCATTTAATTACTGTGTATACGCTGTAGTTGTCGCCGGAGTTGTGCGATGGGTGTTAGAGTTAATGACTTCCACTACTTTCTTGTGGAAGGATGGTTGCTCACATTCTAGAATCTAGACTATAGCATATTCATTTTGCTTTGTTTTTAGGTTATAAACCAAGCGTTTTTTAAATTTATTTTCGCTATTGCGTGATACGAACATTAAATAAATATATACGAATATTAAATAAATACATAAAATATTATGTACCTTTTAAAAAGAAATGATTTGCTCAATTTCATATTTTGTTAACAATTTTAAGTAATGAGAACTAAATGATGAGAGTGATCATGTGTCGCGATGAGTGTGTATTTATATACACACGATGTCTTGATTGTGTACTACTACTGTACGAGTAATGTTATTTGTTTTCTGATATTCAAGAATCGATTTCTTTTTTGTTTTTCGTAACTTTTACTACTGTTTTCTGTATGATATATGTTTGTTCATGAAATAATTATATGAATTTATTATGTATTGTATATGTATGTATCATGTAATTTATAACATATGCACGTAAATATAAAAATTCACATTGCAAACAACATCAACAACAACAATTTTTTATAAATGCATCTTATACTATAAATAAGATTACATGAATGTATGTAACACACATATTTATTTTATTCATTCATTTTTATTTTTTTTCTGTTTTTTTTTTTAATTTTATTTATTTTTTATTTTTTTTTTTTTTTTGTATAAATTTATACTTTTTTGTTTTTCAAAATAAAATAGTATTTTCAAAACTAAAAAAAAAAAAATTTGTTCTAAAAACCTGTTATTCTGTGATAATATGAAGAAAGATGACCCAGATGGTATAGGTAAAATTTTTGTTGGAGCATTCTCTAATTCGGATAAACGACGTGGACGTGCTGATGTATAGCCTGAATCATCTTGTGGTAAATATCGTATATGATATTGTATTCATATTTTTTTTTTTCGTTTTTTTTTTTTTAATATTCGTTCGAAGATAATAGAAAATAATAATGTAAGTATAATAAAATTATTTATTACATTGACAATTAATATTTAGGGTATCTTCAAAAACGTCAAATATTTTCTTTTTCTTTTGTAATGATGCGGCATTACTACACTATACCGCATGAAAATTGTTATGGATACTGATGCATTTTGTTATTTTTGACGTTTCGGTATGATCAGAAATGTTTCAAAACGAGTATAATTACAATTTTGTTATTTCGAATTATCTGAAAGTTATGCCAATATTTCAAAGCCATTTCAAAATATTATACAACATCATTACGTCATGATATTAGTCTGAGATGCAATACTGCATCTGATGCAACCACTCTGTGAGTGACGCTGCATCACAGAAGCAATGATATGTTTTTGAAGATACCCATATTTGAATAATATGTATGCTATATAAAAAAATATTTGATGAATTGATGAATGATTTTTGATTGTTATCTAAGTAAATTACATATTTCTAATTTACTTATTTCGGTTTAATTTCTTTTGTTCTTGATAAATTTTTTTTTGAATTATAGTTTAGGTAGAGGATTTGTATTGAAGTTTTAATAGAAATTGTATGTATAGTCATATAAAATGCTTGTGACAGATTTGTATAGTAATAGCGCAGCAGCTTTACATTAGATTATAGCAGTAAAAAAGCAATAGAGTTTATTTGTAATAATAAAAACCAATAAATCATGTATTAAGTAGTTCAAAAAACAAAAAAGAAAAAAATATAATAGAGAAAAAATATTTTTGTTAATTATCTCGCTAGATTTTTGTTAAAAATTATAAAGCGAAAAGTTCTTCTATTCAATATGCAAATACTGATTCGATGGAATTTTTTATAGACTGATGAAAACATTTTTCATGACACTTTTGTTTGACTTTCAAACCTTGTGTGTATGAACGAATTTTGTTTTATATGGTTTTATCCTCTTTATTATATTTTTGTTGTTGCTGTGAACGTACTTGTCCAAAATTGAATGAGGATATGCTAGCTATTTATTTAGTCAATTCGTCTTTTTTTTCAAACGTTTACAAAATACTGTTCTATATAAATGCTGCTCCTGTATACCTTCTCCTTCTGTTTTACATTCACGTAGAAATAAAAATTACTCTGGTAAAATTATAAAGTTTACGAGTATATTTCAATGAATTTTACTCCAAACAATATCAATATATTTGCATGTCGAATAGAATTCGCTCAGCTTTTATGCATAAATAAGTAGAGTGAGTACACAGAGGTTTGGATGCATTGGAACTTGATAAGAATACGTTTTCATTTGACAATTTTTCCTTTTATGTATGCATTTTTTTTTTAATTTTTCTACTCAGATTATAATTGAAATTATAATTTTCTAATTGGAAAAAAATAAACTAAAATTTCTAATAAAAATAATTATAACACCAATAATTTTTGTCATTGAAATTTCATAAGTATTGCATTCAGTAATGTGTACTCTTTTAATGCAGGAAGATGGTAGAAAAAAAAAGGAAATTTACTTCGAGCAATTTTCTGTGTATGTATATTTACTAAGTACCAATCTAAAAAGAAACTTTTAGTTTTTAATAATAATTTTGTATAATTTCAAATACAATTCAATAGGTGATGTTACTTCTAAATAAAAGATAATAATAAAATTTATTTAAAACGAGCACTAAATTATTATAATTTTTAGATTTGATATTTCAAAAATGAAAGAATAACCAAATTATTAATAGGACATAAGGGAATCTATGCTTGTAAAATGTATGTGTATTATACATGGGCTAGTGTTATGTATTATTGGTATTATGGATGTATCCTTAAATAATATAATATTTTAGCATACAAATAATAATTTTTTTTTTTTGGTTTGAAAATAAAACTAGCAGTGCTGTTTAATGTGCTAGACAGACGGGAGGGAATCAATAATAATTCGATACGAATGATCATTCATTTGCCGTCTGTCACCCCCATTTAAGTTTTAATGATCATTTCATTCATATCTTCATTCTAACTTCATTGAAGTAAGTTTGAATGAAGTACAAAAAAAGTTTCAGAAAGTTTCAACGACGAAAGAGAATAATGAATTGGAAATTTATTAAAAAATTTGTGGTGAAAAAAATTACAACAAAAACCATGATATAAAGACTAAAAATTAAAAATATATGACAGCTGGAATGATAATTAAAATGTGTTGTGTATCATGGGATTTTTGAATTATCATTCACACGAATGAAGACTGAAAGAATGATCATCACTGATTCGCTTTCGTCTGTCTACCATATCATATAATGTACATTTAATATATGTGTATTTATGTTTATACATATGTATGTATAGGTCTCGATTTACAACAGTGTATGCAGCAAGGAGAGTGTAAAAACGAAGAGAATAAAAATTAAATTTTTACGAGAGAAAAATTATTGATATAATACGAGTATAATTGAAGAAAAATTGTATCAAAAATATTGTACGGGAATTAAGAGCATAAACATTTTTCTCGTGATTTGACTATGGAAACGTATATAAACGTAATAATAAAATAAAAGAGAAAAAAACATAAGCACCAATGATCCAAAATATTACTATTATTATATTATAAATTATTTAAAAATAAGAAAAATAATGAGAAGAAGAAATATTGTTCATTTTATTAAAAAACTTATCTTCAAATCAAAATCAAAAAAAAAAAAAAAATTACGAAAAATAAGAAAAACTGTAGAATTTTATTTTATTTGTTGATTATGAAATTTAAGCATTTTTGTTTTGTTTTGCCTTTTTTTTATAATTTCTTTTACCTGTTAGTATGTGAAAATATAAAAACTGAACTGCTTTGTGGTATTGGCTTTTTGGTTCGTTTTATGCTGATTTCGGATAAACGACGTGGACGAGCTGTTACTGAACCGCGTTTAACTTCAGCTACTACAGGAGCTTCAATTTCTATATATATATTTTTTTGTTTTTGATTTTTAAAAACGATTTTTCCGATTTTTCAATTTTCGTTTTCAAATAGTATTACAACAAATTCAATTATACATATACGAGTAAGTATATGAAGTTTGTTTATTGTTATACAAAAAGATATATTGGTGTTCGTAAAAGGATGTTTAAGAAATTTATTTTTTATTAAAAAAAAATTTGTTTTAAATATAAAAAAAAAAGAAAAAGAAAATAATTTTATATTTTTGTTAAAAATATTTTGCCAATTTTTATTTTGATAAAAATTTAAATTTAAAGAAAAACTAAAAAAAAAGTAACAAAAGAATTTGAAAAAGGAAAAATTTCGAAATCGAAGAAAAAAAATCATTTGATAATAATAATTGGTATCAAACGTATTTTTATTTTTTTTTTTTTGTTAGGATTGAATAAAAGAGAAAATTTTAAGATTTTGCTAGTCATTTTAGATTATTTTTTTTTTATATAATCGATTTTTAATATCACAAAAGATAAATTTTCTCTTTTTAAGAAAAAAATATTCTATATGTCATTTCATTTTCTTTCGGTTAAAAGTTTGACAAGCATCGCTGTACTTATGTTTGTGTGTATATGAGAATATAACAATCGCATGAACGAGCAAATATGTACACAAAGGTAGATATGCGAGTGAGTGTATTAATACACTTTTCATAATTTTTATTTTCTTATTTGAAAATATTGCAAAAAAATAAAAGTAAATAAAAAATAGAATTGAAAATATGAAATCTTTTGAATTTCTGTCGTTTCAAAAAATAAAAATACTGGAAAATGAAATCTGAAACATTACAAAGAATGTGTAGAGAAAATGACATTGAGGCTAAGATTGTGGGAAAAATGAACTGAAGTAAAAAGTTTGACATAAAATAGTTCTGTCCGAAAATACAAAAAAAAAAAAAAAATTTATATAAAGGATCGAAAAAATTTGCTCTTAATATGGAAAATGGCCGTAACATCAAACTACATTATATATGAATTCTTAACCAAGTACACAATTATTGTTAAGAAAGTAGTAAATGGTGAATGAATGGAATGACATATCATAAAATCGATTAATTTAATATTTTAAATTTGAAATTAAAAAATTAGAATTTATTTATGAAAACTTTTTGTTTGCTCGTTTATTTGTTTGTTGTTTGAAATTTGAAAAATTTTTAATGAAAAAATAAAATTTAAATGCGAAAATGTTTGTACGGAACTTTTGTGTTTGAGTTGAAAGTATAGAATATAATTTAGCTTAAAAATTTTGGAATGTCGCTGTAGATGACTTTTATCTGTAGACCAAAAATAATTGAGTATTAAATTGAAGAAGAACTGATCACAATATGAACAAGAATATGAATCATAAATTTTGTAATTATAGCTTTAAACCATATCTATTGGTACATGACATGTATTTATGTATGTATAAATCTAATCTTTTATCCAATAATTTTGAATGTATGAATTAATCAGTGAATGAATGAATGGATGAATGATTGAATGAATGAAAAATTATATTGAATGTAAAAAATCAAATAAATTAAATATTTTTCACCTTTTTCTTCCTCTTCATATGTTTCTTCTTCTTCATTTTCCATTCGAATTTTTGTTTCAGAACCAGTCTCTTCATCACTTTTAAAAATTATAAAATATAATAAAAAAAAAAGTATTAAGAAAATTCATAAATTTATCCTTGAAATAAAAATTTTTTATAGGTAATATGTATGTGGTAATATTTAAAATAATTCAAAATTCCAGTGATTTACAAAAGCCTCCAAATACGCCATAAGAAATTTAAGATAAGATAAAAATTGAAATAATTTAAACTATGGCCTGAAGACGATAAGACATAATCAGTAACCGCTTTGGATTTTGCTTATTTGATATTTCTATATTCCTCCTGAATCTTCTTTCTATAACTCTGCTCAGAGATTTTCTACGAAATTTATGTTAGAGGACGGAGAAAGAGTCTTATTCTTCTTTTCATCTTACATTAAATTTTTCCATTCTCCTCAATTTTATATGAGGTTCGTATGTAGACTTTTGTCAATCACTTTATAGGTAATATTTCAAATTTAAAAACATTTTTTGCAGCATCAATTTTCTTTTAAAAATAAAAACTATGCATAAAGTATTTAATGTATCCGTTAGATTACATACTCGTACATTACATTGTATTATAATATTATTTACACTTACATATTTTCTTCATCTCCCCGATCTTCATCATACATTTCCATATCTTCATCACCTTCGACAATTGGTGTTGGACTATGAGATTTTTGTTTTTGTTCTTCAGTCTATTATTATAACGGTTATCATTTTTTTTTTGTTTATTTTTCGAAAATCACAAAATAGAAATTATTTTTTTTTATTAGCAAAGTAATTTGATTATTTTCATTAAACAAAAGAAAAATTACAACATATTTTTTTTCAGTTTTCACATCATCACAAAAATTAAACACAAAACAATATGAAGTCTTCACATTTTCGTGCTTAACTTTTTTATAGATGACAGAAAACTTTAAAACATTTCCTACTAATTTTTTAAACTACACTCAAATATTAAAAAATGTACATGCATAATATTAAAAAATTATACCTCTTCTTCTTTTTCTGGTTCTGATAATGAATCAGCATCAGCCAAATTATCCACAGCAATGGCCAAGAAGACGTTCAGTAATATATAATTACCACAAATAAATAATATTATAAAATAAATGCAAGCAACAATTCCAATCGATGAAACGCCACCATATGCTTGAATTCCATCATACATGACTGCATTCCAATCTTCACCGGTTAAGATCTATTACACACATACACATATATTTATGTTCATTTATGTATACATTACATATCATAACATATACATCATATGTTTATTCCATGTAGATACATTATTTATGTGTTTAATGATTTTGGATTTTTGGATTATGTATTTTTTTTTTTGTATTAAATTAAAAGAAAAATTGTAATGTCAAAATTATTTTTATAGGAATATTTTCCAAAACAAAACAAGGAAAAAACATATTGACGAAAAATAAAAGTGAATTCTGTTGTTATTTTTGTATTTTTTTTTCTATTATTTTCAAATATCCTTTTTCTTATTGTTTAATATGAAATGTATTATTTTGGTTATTTGAATGAAATTTTAATTTTTTCTAAGGAAATGTCTAGAACATGCTTATTTTATTATTATATGTAGTTAACTTGTAAAAATTGGAAAAAAAAAGGTGAAGGAGGAAAGTGAAAGTTAAGTAATAAATAAATTAAGCAAAAGCGAAAAAATTCAATTTTGAATTTGAAATTAATGGAAAAAAATTAAAAAATCATAAATTATACAAAATAATGCAGGCGTTTTTTTTATATGCTATGCTATCTGTGAATATATTAAATATATGCAACTATTTACTATAATTACACACAATTTAGTCATGATATCAATTATTGATCAATATTCGTATAAGAGAATCATTCGTTCCTTTATTTATTATATAAATCTATATGGTGGATGATATAAGACATATCAAAAAAGTTTACAACACTACAATAAAAATTTTCCAGTTACATTGTATCCAACTTTGATAAGCTCTATAAAATACTATATTCTCAATGGATATACACTCTGTGATTTAATTGTATGTACATTGTAAGTCAAATACTAATTCGGAATAATTAAAAATGATTAAAAAAATAAAAAAAGAATAAAAATGTGATTTTAATTAGATTTGGGAACAAAATGTAATTTCTCCGACTGTGATAAATTTTCATTTTAAATCAAAATTATATAGCTATACACTCACATGTAATAGATGCATAATTAAATCGTACAATTTCACAAAAAAAAAATACATACTTTTTACTTTTAAAAACTAATTATCTAGAAATGCACAATTTGTTCCATATAAATATTTGTTATTTTTTTTTCAAACTAAAAACAAATTCCAGAAACACGTTCATAGAGAATGTCTACGAACTACGAATATACTCTATGACTAATTCCAAATAAAAAGTTAAGTAATAAAATCAAATTTATTAGTTTTATTGATATTTTCAATTCGATTGGTTCTATTCAATATTTCACTTTAGTCATAAAACGAAGTATAATGTATTTTGTACAAACATATACATATACCCCATCAAATAGTACTATTTATGTACGTATAATGCATGTACGTATGTATATGTACAGTAATTGATATCTATCTATAATTGGAGCATTTATATAAATTATTTCACTTAAGGATATACCTACACCATACTTCAAAAATTAATTGTTTAAGTTTGTTCAATGAAACCTAAAATAAAATGAAATTGCATTTGAATTATATACGGTATATGAATGGTATAATGTACATACATATACACGTATATGATCGACCCTACATACAAAATACATATATACTTGGCTAGTCCCAGAAATATCAGGCCCGACAAAAGAAAATGGAGAACATTTTGAAAAAATTTAACTTTATTTATTAATATAGTCTTCTTTTATCTTTATATACTTTTCCCAATGATATTTAAAAGTTTTGTTATTCTGTTTATAATAAGAACTATTGAGTTCCTCAAAGTAGTTGTCTACAGCAGACTCCAGCTCTTTATTGTTAACGAACCTCTTACTATAACTACAGAGCCATGTTACCATGTTTGTAATGTAATATCCCTGCGATGCTTTTTTTTTGTTCAATTGCGAGCAGACGTCATCGTCGCACCCATTGTGTGTTTATCTTTTTCAGTGAATGTGTGATGTCGAGAGAGCAGATTTCCTCTAAAGTAAAATCTAGAATCTAGCTAAACTTTGTGATATTGGTTGAGCGTTCAGTTTTGATATCGTTCAAATAAACACTAAACAACTTAAGCTTTATAGTTGATGTTTTCTGTTGTCGTATTGTTATTTTTTTCAAGCAAATACAGTCATTTGAACGTCAGGTCGGATACTTTTGGAACTGTCTGGTATATCTATACGATTTTTACCTATCGTAAAGTTTTGATATAATTTAAATTCGTACATTTAACCAATCAAAAATATTTTATTTTATTAATTGCATAACTACAACTATGTATAGATACAATGTGAGTATTTGTATATACAAATATTGACTATGACTAGGACTATTAATGTATGGTCAGTGTCAGTAGGCAATTCTATAAAAAATATGTACGTAATGTAAATGAATTTTGATTAAAAAGAGTAGTTTATTATGCGATAAATTTGTTGTTTACATTGGATTTTCAATTCGATATGAACACGATAAATGAATTGAAAAAACAAAATTCAAAAAATTCGAAAAATTCACAAAATGTATACAGCATGCAGTTGTACACATAATTATAAATTAACATTTTGTTTATATTGATTGAGTGCAACTATATTATAGATGTAAAAAATCATGATTCACTTGTAAAATATTGATCAAATGACTTAATTCAATTAAAATACATTTGATAGAATGCAATTATTTTGTATAATTTATACTGAAATTCATTACAGATATTTATGTACGAATGAAAAATGAATGTTTTAAAATTTTGAAAAAAAAAAAATGTCTGTTTAATAAAATTATTTTTTGATTTGAAAATAATATACTTGTATTTTCAAAACAATTTTTTTTTGTTTTTCGTTAATTTTTGTAATGAAAATATTCAGTTTTGTTTTTTTTTTTGGATGTGCAAGCAATTACTGGCAAATTATAAATTGTTATAAAAGCTCTCAGAATGAAAATTAAATAAAATAAATTTTCTGTATAATTATTATTTTTTTTTTTTTTCACTTTTTAAAATGATTTAACATTTTTCAAATAAATAAAGAGATAAGTAGTAGTGGTAGCAGTAGTGACACTGTCAGTGAATTGTGATGTTTTTAAAAAACATATTTATAAAAGCTTCTGTATGTAATTTATTGCAGGCAGAGGAGAGGTTCGTTCGAGAGACCAATTCGTTATTATTCGATGTACTCTATAAGTACGAGTAAATTATACTAAACTAAATGTTGTTGCTAGTTATTGAGGTACATGTTTCATAACGTTATCATACTATATAAGCAAGCATATACTATAAGGTTGGGTAATTAATTTTATAAAATTTTTATTAAATGTTATATGTACATTTTCAGAACGTTTTCCAAATAGAAAAATAAATTTTTATTCAAGAGATTATTTAAATATGTATATTTTTTATAGTATTTAGTACGTGCATACAAATGTAAGTATATTTGCGATTACAGCTATACCATACATACGTATGACACATACATACGTACGATACATACATATATGTATCTAATGTACATGAATATTAAAAATTTAATTATGTATATAATGTAAAAAAAAGATGAGAATTTTTGTAATCATTTTACTGAATTATTAACTTTTAATGAATAATTATTTTGATGTGAAATTTTTTTATTAATCATATTTTCATATTTTAATTGATGCAATAAATTGTTAGTTGGAAACTCATGTCATTAAAAAAAAAGTGCAAATAGTAGCTTGAACTGTTTCAAGAACACACAGTTTTCAAATAGAGAATTAATTAATTGACATCAGAAATAAAAGCATTTTGTTTTTTCATTAATATGCAAATAACGTAAATATTATTCATTAATTTTGGATTTTTAGGGTGTATAATTATGATTAAGGAGTTCTTACACGATCTGTAAAACTGTCGGATTTAATATGTATGTCAATTTTTTTGGACTAATAATTATAATACATAATACATACATGTGACAAACTTTTAGCCAGATTCTTTCCGGCACAAAGCTATCAAGGACATATAATTTCCGTCAGATATGCTTATTTGTTATCTATCAAATAAAATTTTAAGGTTATGTTTGCAAAATGACATATCGAAAACGTTAAGCAGAATCACGCAGATCGTATAAAAGCAACCTTACTTTAACAAATTAAAAACAAAAATAATATTATATATGTATTTGCAAAAAGCTCATTCAAATTTTAATTAGTCAATTTTAATTGTGTTTTTTTTTTCACTTCATTTGTTTTGATTTGAATTCAATTAATTTTAATTTTACAAACAAAACATAATACATATCAAAACAACATGAATCGATCGAAAATCAAGTAAAATATTGTTCAAACATTCGAATAAATTGATCGAATTCCAAATTATTATTCTCTAAAAAGAGAAAAAAAAAATTATATACATGCATACACAAATGTATACATAATAATTAATTTGCACACATCTGTATGTATACATATGTATATGTATATATATATATATATATATAGACAATAATGAATGATTGAACAATTCAACTTGATTATAGATACTTGTTGCCTTTGACAAAAAGTTTGCACTTTTCCTATAATTTTAAATGTACATTTATCGTACTTGTATTTGTATACATTATAAAATACTATTTATATGTGCAATATATATACATACTTATAGTACAGTACGAGTATATAATTACACATAATGTATTTTATATATTTTATTTGAAACTTTGATTTTATAAAACATTTAACTGCCTTCCATTAAGCCGCATAAACAGCATAACAGAGTGAGAGATTGTATAAAAGTAAATTTAAAAATGGATAGCATTTTTTTTTCTTTTTTAACGGAAATTAATTTCTTTTTTTCTATCAGTTATAATTTTTGTTTTAGTATGCATTTAAAATAGCCTAAATACAATGTAGTGTAAAACGCCAATCGAAAAATAAAAATTTCCAAAAATAAATTTATGAAAAAAAAAGTTAAAGATATTTTCCAGAAATTAAAAAAAAAATGAATTAAATAAATATGAAATTTTAGAATAATAAATAAAATATAATTTTTAGGATTTTTTTTTCTCTTGAGAGCGATATTAACCATCTGGCCTTATACAACTTTTCTTCCAATCCCAAAATTATATGTTGTCTTCATATAAATTAAAAAAAAAAACTGAGTTTACACATGGGCAAGAATATACAAATAGAGAATTGAAATCGCGTATATCGTACTTGTAGTAGTCATTCGCTATATGAAATTTGAATGTTGAATCAAATAAATAATCCACCCATTCATAAAAATTCATTTTACTTACATTATATAGAGTGTTGTTTACACTCATAAAAGTTTTGCGAGTGCATAAAATTTTTTAATTGTGTTGCATAAAGCAAGATATTAACTGAACTCTTTATTATTATAACTTTTTTTTTATTAAATTTTTAATTAATTTATTTTTTAATTGAAATGATTTTGGTAATTTATTTATTTATTTTTTTTCTTCTGGTTATTGGTTTTTGTTTTGTATTTTTGTTCTCATTTTTCTTTTATATTTTGGATTTTACTCACTTGAAAGACAGTTAACAAACTTTGCCAGAAGCTGTCAAAATTCGATCGTGGTTTCTCTTCAAATGGTTTAAAATTAAATTTACCACCAAAAACTTGCATACCAAGCAATGCAAAAATAACAATAAAAAGGAATAAAAGTAATAGAAGGGATGCAATTGATTGTATTGAATTTAAAAGTGATGCGACTAAATTTGATAGTGATCTCCAGTATCTGAAATTATATAAAGAAAAGAGAAAGAGATAAAAAAAAGAATAAAAAATGAATAACAAAATAATAAAATAAATAAATAAATAAATAATAGAACTAATAGACTTACAACAATTTTATAAAAATTAAATTAAATCGATTATTTGATTTTTCTAAATTATTTTACGTAAAATATTAAATGTAAGAAACTTTAAAATGATCTCTAACTAATTATGTTGAGAAACTGTATTAGCTCTTTTTGTATCTTTAATTTCTTGAACTTTAACTGTAATATAATATAACTGACATGCATTTTAACTAAGTAATTTTAAAAAAGAACGTAAAATACTCATACATATAGTATTCAAGAAAATTTCAATATTTTCAACAATTTTACAATGTGGTGGTGAAATTTATTTTACAATTTGATAAACGCCTCATTGAAAACTTTATTGTTATTTTTTTTTTACCAGTGTGATGAACTTATTAATAAGTAATTCATGAATGCCGTAAATATATTAAGGACGTATGCTGAAATGAGCAGCATGTATGTACATATAGAACATTCATTTATTCATCGTATGAAATTCATCGATTAATCATACTCGTATGTAATATTCTGTTGTAGACGTTTTTATAGTTCATTGGAAATAAATTAAATAAAAAAAACATACTGAAAACATTAAAACTTTTCAAAGCTTTCTTATAATCAATTAAAAATAAATTCTCGTCCTATAAAAATGACAAACGGAAAAACAAAATCAATTCAATTAAATTCTACTTACAATTAAAATCAACTTCGTAATTATTTGTAAATTACTGATCATTTCAGTTGCTAATTATGAATTTTAAACTTTTCTCTTTATGATTTTTTTTTTCTTTTTTGATTTATTTGATATTTTCTGATTTTCTTTTCATAATAAAATACATTACTTACTTTGTTACTTTGAATACACGAAGTAGACGCACACAACGTAAAACTGATATACCTAATGGGGCTATAACTTTTGTATGCGTTAGTACCATTTCTGTAATACTTCCGATAACGACAAAACAATCGAAACGATTAAATAATGATACGAAATAACTTTGAAATCCCAGACTGTACATTTTAACGAACATTTCCATTGTGAATAATGCTATAAAAAACATATTCGTATTTTCTAAAAGAATAAAAAATAATACAATACCGAAAACAAAAGTGATGCAATGATGACATTGCGAATAACAAAATGAAAAGAGAAAATTAAAAAAATTTTAATTAGTCGATTTATACTCATAAATTTTGATGAAATTCAATTTATGGAAAACAAATTTTCCAAATTATATTGTTAGGTTGGTAGGTACCTTGAAAATCATCTAACCATTTCGGTTGTTTATAATGTTCAGTTGCTAAAACTCCAGTATTTAAGAATACTAAAACAATAATTAACCAATAAAATGCCTGTGATTTAACTGCTTTACGACAAGCTCTTCTTAATCTTCGATTAACACGATCAAATGATTTTTTCTTTTTCTGATACCATGTCTCTTGAACAATTTCAATACCATCATCACCTAATTGTTCAGTTGAATCCATTTCATTTGTCTGTTTCTGTTTGGTATCCTGAATTGTATTCACATCGCATTCTGGTTCAATATCTTCGGCTTGTGTTATCCAATCTAAATAGCCGCGTAAATCTTCTTCGATTTGTTGTTTTTCACGTAATTTTTGAAAATCTCCACGATTTTTTGCTTTTGCTCTTTCTTTAGAAAATTCGCCGCTTAAAACACCGAGAATTAAATTCATAACGAAAAATGCACCTAAAATAACCATCGAAACGAAATATGTCCATTGCCATGTGCTACCCATTGCATCTTGAATCTAACACAAAATATCATAGTATGAAAATCAATGAAAATTAATAAGAAACACATATACATGTATAAATAAAATAACAAAAATTTACATCATATAAAACGTCTGTCCATCCTTCTAGTGTTACACATTGAAAAACTGTCAACATTGAAAGGCCGAAATTATCAAAATTTGTAATACCAAAATTTGGTCCCTCCCAATATGTACGACAAATGAAACCTGGTTCACATTGATATCCTATCCCACAAGGTGACGGATCATCAATTATTTCACCTGAAATTTGAAAAAAAAAATGATCAAGAATTCAAAAAAAAATTGTTTGAAAATTTTCCTGTTTGATAGAATTTTATATTTCTTTACCAGTTTCATTACTAAAACAAGTTTCATGTAATTTTCCGGAAAATAATTCTAATCCAATGATTGCATAGATTATAATAACGAATAATACTAACAGAGCTATGTGGAATAAAGGCACCATGGCACGGAGAATGGAATTTAAAACGACTTGTAGACCTATATACCAGTTATGTGATTTAAATAAGAATAAACAATATAATTTTTAGTTAAGAATTATTGAACTGAAGGAAAAAAAAATATTACTTGGTACACCGGAGACAAGTCTTAGTGGTCGAAGTACTCTAAATGCTCTCAAAGCCTTAACATCGAAACCATCTTTCATTAAGTCTGAAAGTGCTGTACTTATAGCACTAAAAATAAAAATAAATAAAAAATGAAATAAAAATTAAAATCGTATAATAATTGTCATTTTTTTTCTAAGTACTTATAATCTCCAATAATATCCTTACCCTATAAAAACTATAAAAAAATCCAATGAATTCCAACCATTCCTTAAGTATGCGTTTTGATGCATAACAAATCCGTACGCTATTATTTTCATTATACATTCGGCTGTAAAAATTACTAAAAATACATATTCGATTTTTTCCTAGAAAAATAAAAAATTAAAAATAAATAAAAAGAAAAATATCAAAAAATTGAAAAATAAAATTGTACAAATTTCATTTTCATATAAAAACTTACTAATGTTAAATTTGTTTCATTCGAATCGCCCCCTGGAAATGGAGTAAAAACTGCTAATGCAACACAATTCGCAAAAATTGTCATAAGAATTAAATATTCAAATGGTCTAAATGTTAACAGAGTTAAGGAATTTAATATTCATATGTACATTTTTTATAGAGATTTATATTTTTGAAAAATAAAAATGAATAACAAGCAAGCAAAAAAAAGTAAAAAATATAACTTCAGTCAAAGATTAAAAATGATATTTTGTTTAAATTTTTGTTAAATGTTCGTTTAATATTTCGTTAAGTTGAAACTAAATTTGGATTAAAGCAACTCAATTTATTGAATGAATGAATTGAATAAAAATGTAAAAATGTTGTAAAATGTATAGAAGTTACTGAAACTAAATTTGGTTATACACTTTGACTGGAACAATTTTTATGTGGATTGACTTCAGTCAGAAAATTCAATTTAAATTTAAATTAGGCCTTTAGCTATACAAAAATGTTTGAAAATATTTCGTTTTACTTCGAATCATTCCATATTTAGCATTTCAATTTTAATTGAGGTTTCGAAATCAGAACAGATCCACTTTAAAATTGATTATTGATAATAATAGGCTGTGCATGTATTTATGCAAGAATTGAAAATTGAATTCAAATAAAGAAAAGAAAAAAAAATTTGCAAAAAATTAATAATCCAACACAATATTGAATACATACTTGATGATAATGTATATAAAAGAGTATATACATCTATGTATGTAATACTGAAACAATTTTGAAATTAAATTAATCGAATTTTTGTATGCAGGGTAGGTGGAAAAACTTTTCTCCGCACAACTTAAATTATCACTCGTCTGAGTTTCGTGATATTAATAATTACCAATCAATCTAGTTTTGTTCTTCGATTATTTTTGATGACTCCTTTCTAATTAACTGAAAATTAAGGTCTGTAAGCTTGCGGAACAGGAAAAATTTTGTGATTATAGTAGATTTGTGGTGTGCAAACATTTTATTTACTGACGAATCGTGAATAAGTTTATATTCTCCAACTAACAGAAAGAACAAAATAATTACAACAGAAATACCGAAATTTGATTTAAAGGTTATGTCGGTAGTCGGTAGCACTATATAGTAGCATTGAAAAATCCAAGCTTCATATCATCAAAACAAAGAAGAAGAAAATGAGAATATGAATGGTGAATATTATAGAAAGAAAACTGTGACAGTGACTGTGTATTTGTCAAGTATTTGTTAGATGAACATCAATTCCCCAATAGAAAGGTAGTCATATCAATGCACCCTGTACATTTATGTATACATTACGTATGACATTCGACATCTCTATGTAAGTATACGTACCACAATAAATTCGTCGTTCCATATTTTAATTGAATTTCAACTCAATATGTAGTTCTACACACATTACACATCATAAAATATAGTATTTTAAATCAGCGCACTATATTTTATAGAATTATTGTGCATTTGGGAAGGTATGGGGCGGTGTGTGTGTGTATGTGTGCTCGTGTATTGTAGAGCAGATAAATTTATCTGCGATTTTACTGTACGTACATGCATTATCATCTTTTTCATTTTCATTTTTTAGATTTATTTTTTTTTTTTACCCTCATTGATTTTCACTTTCAAACCATAGAAACATACAATATACATTCACGTATACATGTACATACACCCTCTTGTATTAATATGTTTGTAATGCACTTTATGTAGGTTAATAGCTTAATAGGTAATTTCATATCAATAATTGTATAATCAACGTTTTATATTCTTTCATATTTTTTTTATCATACTCATTTACATGAAAAAAAAAATTTTTTTTCTTTTCTTATTCGGTAAACTTTTATAGAGAGAGTTTCCTATAATTGATTTGTCCTGTGTATATGGGGATATAATGATGTGTGGTACCGGTACGTTACATAAATGTGCATACGATATACATTTCATATCCATGTCCCTATATGCATATAATACAGTTAATTTTTTTTTTTTTTTTTGAGTTAAAGATTAAAATCCTTAACACAATTTTTTCTCCTCATTTCGTTTTTCCTTTTTTTGATTTTTCTCTATAACCCTTCGAATATAATAATTAACAAGTACAGTGCTTTTAACAAGTAACTGTAATACATGATATATTCGTGTACAGTTGTAGAATATGATTCATGTAATTCACTTTTTTTTTTCTACAAAGTAAATTTATATCCTCAGGTGTATAAAAAGGATAAATTTAAAATTTATTCATTTCGTTTGTAATTGTATTATGTTATTCGAACAACGAAGTGAAAAAAAAAATAAATAAATATGCATTTTTACAAAAAGGTAAATAAAATAAAGGATACTTCCATTCGACGATATCTATACACAATTTTCTAATTGGATTTTTTAGTGTTAAACAAAATAATGCTCTAGCAGCTCTTTCTGGTGGTGGTTTACCACCTCTTCTGGCTGGCTTTTTTGGTGCAGTTGTTGTTGCTGCTGTTCCTGCTGCTGCTCCTGTTGCCGGTATTCCAGTGGATTGAGCACCACCCGGGTTTTGTACAACAGCATCATTACCACCGATTGTACCATTTATTGTACCGGGTGTATTTGGTGTTGTTGAACCCATACCACTGCCACCAACTTCAACGTAATTGCCAGTTCCATCTACGTATGTGCATACAAAAAAAAAAAAAATAAAAAAAAATGCTCTATTTGTGTACAATTTTTGTGAAAGAAAATAATATTTTTACCTTTATAAGCTCCAACATCACCATTTGGACTTCTACTTCCACCACCACCTTCCCCACCGCTGGTGGTCAAACCACCACTTTCACCAACATCTGCCACCATGATTGCCTTTGACTATCTAATATTGGCCATTAATTTAATATTTAGTTAGTTATAGAATGTAATAAGATGCGAAGTAGATATATAAAAAATCGGAGAGTATAATATTTGGTATATAAATTTTGGTCGAGTTGTTGTTATTTATTGTTGCTGTTTTTTTTTACTTCAATTTTATTTTATTTTATTTTTAGCAATAAAAAATATTCTTTTTCTTTGCTTTTATCAATTTTTCTATTGTTTTCAAAAATGATCTTGTTGTTGTTATTGTTGTTTAATATAAAATTTTTGTTATGTTGTTTTTTTTTTAATGATAGGAAAGCTGTTTGTTGTTATACACCGTTGATTATAGTGGACGAAATTTTTTGTTTTTTTGTTTTTTCTTTTATTAAAAATTACAAATATCGCTGTAAAAATTTACCAAAAAATTTGTTTTTTTTTCAGGATTTTTTTCTTTTCAAAAAAAATTTTTTTTTTCAATTTTTTTATTATCTAAGCGTTTATTTTGAACAATTGTTGTTGTTGTTGTCGTATTAAAATTGTTGTGGTATAATTTAATAAGAAATAATTCAATTGTGTTTTCTTAAATATTTTCCTGCTCATATGTTTGTATACAAAATAATATGTGATCGTATTTTAATAATGCATGTGTGTTTACGTACACAAATTTATTATTTTCACATCAATTCCTTAAAAATATTAAATGAAAATTCCTTATTTTGTAGTTGTTTATCGTTTAATAATCTGCTATATATATAAAATTCACAAGAAATGTTGTTTTCATTCAAATTTTATGTTCTCGCGAATGTATTAACAGCAAAGTGTTGCACAAAAATGTTTTCTATAAAAAAAAATGAACTGAAACGAAAAGAAATGAAATAAAGTTAATTTAAAAAAAAAAAGAATATTTAAAAGTATATTTGCTATATAATGTAGTATGTACATATTTTGTTTGCAAGTTATATGAGAATGATTTTAAATTAAAAGGAAACATTTCAAAAGATAGGAATTATGCAAGGAGAAACAGGAAAAAATCTGTAGAAAACTAAAATACATTTTTATTGCATACAATTTTAACTCATTCGAAAATAATTTACAAAAATTTTATATATGTATGTAGTGTAGTATAAATTCTGCTTGCTTAACTTGCTATGAAAATTTAGTGTAGACTTTTACATAGGAATAGGAACTATCAATATTCCAACCAACCACTATGTTATCTACACACTCAAACATACAAATTCAAAAATATATTTATAACATTCTTTCAACTACACTTTTTCTTTTTATTCCTTTTTTAGAGTAATATACCATTGGGTAAAATCAAAATTGGATAGACATCTCAAGAGATCCTCAATTTCTTATTAAAACAGATACATTACATATACTCGTATACTTACATATGTAGGGTCAGTTGGGGTAAATGTAAATACGGGGTAATTGGAAACACTGTTTAAATTCCTTATAAAGCACATCAGTAAAAATTGAAAAAAAATATTAAACTGTACAGTTCGGAATCCCTTTAAACGATGTACAAAATTTTAACATACATTTGCTTATGATTTAATTTGCAATCAGACTTTGACGAAAGTGTTAGAAGAAAAAATGAAAATTAGTTTAAGTGAAGTAAAATATAAATTTTTTATAAGTGTTATTAAAAAAAGAGATAAATTTTGTATTTTCGTTTTAAATACACAAATGAAGTCTAAATAAATATTTAATATTTGTTTTATAATATTTGCTCGATATTTTTTTTTTTTGGTCTTTTACTTGTTTACATTTCCCCCACAAATTTTTTTTCTGGGGGAAAAGTGAACACCATTAAAAACTATTTTAATTTCATATTTTTGGCTTACAAAGTATTTAAATATGCCGAGAAATTATGCAAAGAAAAAACCACCACTGTCATACACTGTAAAAGATGTCAAAAATTCTGCTTTTGATGTTGAAAATAGGATTTTTCACAGATTTTTACAGAAAACAGTGATTTTTAACAGATTTCATGGGCGTAAAACATCTTTAGAGAAACTTGGCGCTGGTCGACCACAATTTATTCCAAAGAAAATTGAGGACGAAATATGGCGGCTTTTTGTTTACTTTTGTCCTAATCACGAGCCATTTCTACTGCAAATAATGTAATTTATATATATAGAAATACACTCTTTCCATTTACCCCATGTTTTTTCTGTTGTTGGGGTAAAAGTGAACATTTCATGGGTAAATGTGATTATCCTTTTATAATATATAAAGCTGCGTACTTACAGGCTTAGAAGGTCATAGACTTAATTTTCAGCTCTAGTATGTGCATTTTAATAATATAGCATCTATAAATATGTGTTGATCAGATTGAAAAAAAAATTTCAAAATTTTTGTACGGGGAAAAAGTGAAAAAGCGTTTACATTTACCCCAACTGGCCCTGCCTCTTAATATTGGTTTTGGTACATATTTATTGAATCACCTAATAAATGTCAGAAAGGCGAAAAGAAAATTTATTATCAACGTGATTTGAACTTACTAAATAATAAAAATGGATAATCGACTGAATTATTACTTTCTATCGTTTAGAACTTTATCTGCTAATTAAAAAAAAAAAATAAACAGAAAAATAACAATAAAATAATGTATAATATCAAGACAGAAAACAATACAAAAAGAAAAATGAAGAAGAAGAATAACAATAACTCAATAATTACTACAAAATAAAAAGTAATTTAAATATTAACGAGAAAAAATTATGTCAAAATTTCTTCTATTCTATAGTCATCACATACATAATACTCGTAATTGTATATGTACGTACATGTAATGTAAAATTCGTATTCATCTAGAAGGTTAATGTGTAGAAGGATAACAAAAAGTAAAAGTTAAAAATGAATGAAAAAAAATAACACTTACACATACACATCAGTTCATTTGAATGAAATATACTCGAAAGTCATCAACGAATATAATAGATATATCGTTTAGACTATGATATTTCACTCATACATATTATACTTGTATGTACATTTATGTACAAGTAATATGTGTACCACACATCTACCTAATACAATACATATATGTACTAATGTAAATGTGCATTCAAATAAAATCCATATAATTTTGTATGCAAATTTTTATATAGTCATCGTATGTATCTTAAATGCTTGAACGAAAAGATGATGTGCACTCGTATGTACGTACATATCTTTGCTGCATTATGAAAGTTAAAAAAAAAAAAATATTAAACAAAAACAATGAACAAAAAAAACACAACAGAAAACAATACAGAAAGAGTAATATAATGATGGAGAATGTATGAGTATCATTGACTATTTAGAGAAAAAAAATTTTTTTTTTGTAAAAAAAACGGAAACAATATTGTCATTCAGAAAAATATGATAAAATGATAGAAAAAAGTGACGACGATATAATTTATGCCTATAAGCGACAAACAAATAAAAAATAAATTGCACTACAATTACAATTAAGAACACAAAAAAAAATAAATCTGTATTTAAAAAAAAAGAAAAATTATTATGCTCATTGAAAAAAATAAAAACTTATTTTTTTTGCTTTTTTCAAGTAAATTAATAATGAAGAAGCATCAATTTTGCTAAACAGGATAAAGATGAAAATTAAATAATTGCGTGCCTCTATATAAATAGAAAAACAATAACAAAACTTTTATTTTAATAATCACCACCATTAAGATACGCGACTTCATATTAACCTTCTAACTTTCTAGTGTACAAACGGCAACAAAACAATAATAAAATACACAACAGAATGGGGTGGGAAACATATCGCAATTTTTTTTTTCTTTTATTATTTTTTTTATATCATTTTCATCTTGTTTTACTTTTAACAAAATAAAATGAAATAAAAAAAGTTAAAAATCCACAATGGAAAAAACGACGAAAAAAGAAACTAAAGTAAAAGCGTAAAAGTTACATGAAAAATGTTAAAAAGAAAAATGTACAAAATTGTATGTGTACGTATACTATATACGATGTACATACATATCTTTTCGCGTATAACACATGCTTGCTGTCGACGTCGTCGTTATTAAAATTAAAACAAAAACAAAACAAACAAAAAATCTAAAAAGGTTTTTAACGTATAAAATGTAAAATGAAATAAGAAAAAAATTGAAAGAGAGAAAAGAAAAGGAAAATTCATGAAGTTTATTTAGAAAAGTTTAATTGAAAAACAACAATATCAACTATGTACATTTATGTATATGTACGTGCAAAAAAGGAAAAAGGAAAATGTAAATATACTTACATACAACGTATATGTATATATATTTATTTATTTAATAGGTAGTATTTGAAGACCACATATATCTAGTTCATAAGAAGAAGAAGAGGACGAAAAAAAAATATAACCCAATAAATGATTGTATAAAAAAGGAGGCTTAAAAGCCATTTGATGTAGTCAAAATAATAAAAGTTAATGAAAATCTTTACAACAAACGACGGGAATGAAAAATAGAGAATTAAAAAAAATAAAATAAAATAAAAGGATTTTAATATTGTTGTGTAAATTTGTGTGGTTTTTCCTTGATTTTTATTGTTTTGTTCCTTATTAAGAATTTTATTTATATTTGTATAAGGATATGTCATATGTGTGTTGTGTTGTGTTTATGTATGATTTTCATTTAGATTTTAAAATGAAATTGAGAGAATAATTTTGCAACTATTCTTGTTAACTCGTACATACTTACAAACATACAACATACTTTATTGTTTATTTATCGTATGGTATGGGTAACTTTCAAAATGCAGAGTAATATTAACTCCAAAGTTGCTTCAAAGTATTAAATTTAAAACGTAAAAAATTATATTTTTGAACGATGTATCAAATTCAAAAACTTGTGTTACATACAATGTATCCTTTTTAAATATGCATAATAGTTCATTTACAATTCAGAGTAGATAAGCGTAGATTACTATAATTCATAATTGGTATAGTGATCCTAAATCTAATCTGAAAATGTCGGATTAGCTTGGCTTAGCTGAGCTTGCTTGACTGAGAAATTCTATCCACTAAATAGATTTCAATGAAATTTAATATGGGGATATATTACATCTTGAGTAAAGACATAGTGTGGATTCTTTTTCTCTGAACAAAACCTTATTTTGAAGGAAATGAAATAGAGGACGAAAGTCAATACAAAAAATACTTTATGTGTCAAATTAGGGATATGAAAATGCATGTTTTAGGGTTTTGTTAAGAAATACAAAAATTATGTAAAGTCCTCTTTCTTTATTATGGGCTAAAATTGATAGGATTTCAAAATTTACCTGCAATATTCAATCTTTTAAACTGTATTCACAGTTATCATTTTGGAAGTTACCCTATTTTTGTAATGTACATAAAAAGCTATTCTAATACCATGATACCATATGATACGATTGTATAATATAAATGTATATAGGTATGATATCATATATACATATATGTACGTATAAAACCTAAACGATATCGTAATTATGTAATATATTTTGATTTAAAAGGGAGAAATAATTAAAGTTAAAGATGAAATTCTGTTCATTTGTTCGTCATATTTACGCATTCTTCTATACATATTCTATTCATATTCTATTCTAATATACTATATACACGTAATCGTATTTCTAGTATACTAGTATAATAATTAAGGAGGATATTAAATGGTTTTGATAGATGCTTTTAATGTTTTACTCATGTTTTATTCATGTTTATTGTACTGAATAAATGATTAAAAATAAAATAAAATGAGATGAAATAATAAAAGGATACATACTAAATGTAAGTATATGAGAAACAAATTACCTGACAAACAAAGGTAAGCACTCAATGTATATACAGTCTACATACCTATATATATAATGTACATAAATTTATAAATTATAATAAATTGTATATTGTATGTAGATTGTGTTTTGATGATATTTTTTATATGCATACATATTATGGCATCATTGAAGATTTTTCAATGAGCATTTTACCTAGGAAAAATCTTTGATTTCAATTGTGTTTAATGATTTTTTCTCTTTTAGAATTCGAATATAAATTAAAAATGAAATTTTTTTTTTATTGCATTTAATAATGTATAGATTAATGTTGAGAGAATATTTTTATCTTCGTCATAAAGATGACGAAAAGAAATTTATGAAGAACAAAGAATATTCGATGATTTTTGAAAATGTATAAAAAAATTCTTGAATTGTGAATAAATTAAAACTTATGAACAAACAAGAAACAAAAACGAATTTCAACTGTAATTGAAATCAAAATCATTTTATTATTAGTGTACCTATAAAAATTGAAATCATATAGCCTAATTTTTCAGTATATATTTATTATTTGAATTATTCTGAAGAAAATTTTAAAAGATTAATGACAGTTGGGTATTGAAAAGAATATAAATTATCAAAAATATATATGTACCTTTGTACTAATTATTATGTATTAAAATGTTCTTATTTAGTATGTTCTCGATCTCGCGATTATATCATTTTCAAAAGTAGTAATATTCTGGCCTATAAACATTTATCCGATTACAAAAATTAAAAGAAAGAATGTATCATATTTTCACACATTATAGATATGTACATGATTTGCAATAGATCATCAACAATTGATCATCATCTCAATTGATTTTCATTTATATTTATTTATATGTGAATGGTATGGTATGTGTTTCAGAGTATATACGTAACGTATATTATGTATGACGTATGAGTATACACGAACAGAGAATTCTAAATGCCATGTACATACTTATTGAAAAAATTGAAGGTTAAAAGGTGTGGAAAATATAATTTAATTAATTTTGTTAATAGACATAGTTAGACATTCTTCATATACATGCCTACCACTTAAATAAATTTGAATGAAATATGAATGTATGTATGTGTGTGTACACATTATAACATACATATAGTATATGCACGTATAAATATACATAATTCGGTAGGAATATAATCGTATGTGCTAGAGCAGATGACACATTTTAAAATTCATTTAATCCTATGAATGATTCATTCCATGATTTTAAAATATATTCGCGGTACATGATTTCTTAAAGATTCTAAAATTACATTACATGAATTTTTGGCTATCAATAAATTTATTATTTTTAAAATAAACCATCTTTAAAACTGAAACTTATTTTTATGTCTATATGCACAAATTAATAAAATAAAAAAAAAGCTAATAAATTACTAATTTTCTAATTAAGTAATTTTCTTACAAGTACATATTTCCTTTTTCTATTAATGATAATCACATTATGTCACGATTCATGAATCATGAGTACGTATAGTAGAGTAGTATCCATTGAATAGTGCAATATTCGTAATAAAGTAAACTCGTATACCATTTCTTTTTTTCAATCGATTCGAAGTGTGTGTATAGTGTATGTGAATAATATGCATGATGCCTAATAAATTTTTTTATATAAATTTATAAAAACATACTCGTTATATACTCGGTACATACTATATGTACATAATTAATACATGTACATATTGTAAATTATCGTATACCAGAATGTGTATAATTTGTAATTAATGTGAACATTTTTTTTTTATTCTTTTTAATTTCTGGCGTTTATTTTATGGTCGAATACCAGCATACCACATTATGAAATATTTTCAATTTGAAAATGTAGGTACATATATTTATTGTATAATATACATACTAGGTATCTCGTATATAATGTACATTTTCTATATATTTATAATATGTTCATGATGATGATGATGATGAGTTCTGGGCCAAGGTCTAAGAATTCTCAATAGAGGAATTTAATGCATATAGCTATGCTATATTACGTATATGTATATGTAAATGAGTATATGTTTTATAAAATGAAAACAGATTAAAATTATACAAATGGGAGAGTGAAAAATAAACACAAACAATTTACTATTATTGGGGTGTGCCATTATTCATTTTATTATTTTAAATTTCATTAATAAATAAAAATAAATATAATTCGTATAAATAAATGTTATAGAAAAAACGAAAAAATTTCAGAATTTCGGGGAAAAAAAAAATTAAAAATTGTTATTAAAACATTTTCATAGATACTTAATCTAAAATGTAATTTTATATTTTGGTTTCTTTCAACATACATTTATGTTTGTTTCTATGTATAAGAAAAAAAAATAAAACCCCACAACCACAATGAAGAGTATCATATGCGATGATGTTGATTCACACAATTATTTCTATATGATGACTATTTTTATATAATAAACAAGCATTAAAGTTTTCATTTAATTTTTTGGCAAAATAAAACATATTCAAATTAAATGTTTATTTTGTATTTTCAGTTAGATTAGTATAATATTGTATATATATAATATATTATAACATATATTTGTTAATATATGTAAATACGTATGTATGTAATGTATATGTAACGTACAAGTAAAGTATTTACCTAGATAAATACATGCACATTTATGTACTCTGCAATTATGTTTTTGTGCATAAATCAAGTGAATGAAATTTAAATCATATGTAGTTTCCATTAATGAAGAAATACCGAAACACATATTTGATGTTTAATATACATTTCAAAGTAAAATAAACACACATTACATAAATCTTGTATATTTAGATACATATCTGGCATATATGTATGTATTTTATAAAATTTTTTAAGGACTATTTAAATAGAAATTTTCAAAATTTCGAGAAATATTATAATAAATAGACTAGAAGTTTGTTAGTCTCCTCACTCAATGAAGTTAGCGAACTATAGGAAACTTCAAAATATGTAACCACTAACCACATTTCTATAGATTTAACAAGTAGGTAATATAATTATGTACGTACATATTTACAAAATTTTAAATGGATTCCTGATATCCACAAAATAATTGTACAGAAATCTGTGAAAATTTGCAAAAAATTGTAAAAGAAATATAAACTTTAAGTCAATCGTATTTTCATTCCTAAGAAAAATATATTTTCCTTTTATATCTGCTCTTCTCTATACGCACTACACACCATGAAAAGAATACAAGAAACAAGAGAAGACGATTAGTAGAGAGAATATTTTGATTCAAATCTGTTTTCCCTTTATACTTGTTCTTCACCACGCAATACACACCATAGGAAGTAAACGAGAAACAAAAAGAGACTATGAGTAGAGCAAAGAGGTTGTTAGCAGCTAACTAGTACGACATAGGATAGTAGAGTAGTAACTTGCATACCATATAATCGTTTTTTTTTTCTTCATTCATGAGTTAAATTTTGTCTCTCTTTACAATTGCTCTGCACTACACATCTAAGAAAGTGTACAATAAACAAGAAGATACAGCAAAATATAAATAAATATAAAACATCGAGTTTCGAGTAATTTTTTTGTTATTGTTTGTTTTTGTTATAAAAATAGTCCTTTAAAAAATTTTTTAGAAGAAGAAAGAATAAAAATAATAGAAACTAATCCAAAAATTAATTAATAATTTTTGCTATTAAAAGGATACAACCAATTGTAAATACTTTAAAAAATTTGATATCTGTTTTATTTTTTTTTTTTTTTTTTTTTTTTTTTGGAAGATATGAAAAGTTAAAGACGATTTTGGTCCTTTACTTTACATTTTAATAATCAGTATACAGTACACGTACAGTTCTCATCATACAATAATTAATTACATTTTTAAATCAAATTGATAAAAATAATTAAAAGTGATGCTATGACAAGAAAAAAAAAAGGAAAATTTAATAAATTCTTCATTAGATCATTTTTATAAAAAATCACGACGATTAAGATAGGTAATAAGTAGTTATTAAATTTCATTTTTTTCTCATTAAATAAATCCTTTTATACATCTTATCATTTTTAAAGATACACATATAGGTACTTAACTTAATATCCTGTACGGTATCAGTAATATACTACATACGAGAACATTTAATCCAACAATCTAGAATGTATTGTTATTTTATATTATTTTCTCAGTTATCTACTATTTATATTCTTTTGCCACTTTCGATATGACATTTACATTATGTGTTTGTGTATAAGGTGAAATAAAATCATAATTTAAATTTAATGATGTGATTAAAGTATAAAATACCTTTTGTGAAACTGTATACACATATTAATTAAATTTCTTTTTTTCTAATCTAATATGTAAACACAAAAAATATTTTATAGTTTGTTGCAATTTAAAGCAAAACAATAGAAAAGAAAGCAAAAAAAAAATATAATACAAAATACAAACATAGACAATATTATGGGATTATATGGCATTATAATCTATGATGATACAAGCATTTTTGTGTAAAGGTAAATGTTATTATTTGTATGTCTGTGCATATAGTGAATATACAAAATATAAAATATATCTCGAAAATGATGTAGATACAGAATTTTATGCCTACTGTGAGAGTCAAAAGTACAGTATTTGTATTTGTAAACTATGCAAATGAAAATGTTCGATGTGATAAATTAAAAACTGTCTAAGATGTTGGGTGGGTCCTTCAACAAGACAACGATAGATTGTATAAGAATAAATTGGATTTGTGCGTTACTGTTTGATATTTAATTTTCCTGAATTTTATCAAATCATCTTCCCTAATCACCGGACCACAATGCCATGGAACATTTTCTATGTATATTCCAGATCAGAAATTCACGACAGAAATATTAAGAACATTTGAAAAATTTTGAAAATTTCCTATTGGAAGAATGGCAACAAATTACGACAAAAATAACACATAAAAAATATTGTTATCCTTGCCAAGGTTATTAGGAGTAATTTTTAAGATTACAGAATTTCAAACAAAATATAGTAAATTAATTTTAAAAAAAAAGGAAATATTTCATAATATGCAAATACTTTTGATTGCAATTTTAAGCAATATTTTTTAATTAATATTCGATATAATGACAAAATATTACATTCATTTGATAGGTAATTTAATTTATAGTTTGATGTCGTCATCTTCTATATCTAGCGGCTTTTCTTCTCAAACAACAAGGAAAGATTGCAGAGCAGTGGTTAATGCTCTGACAGGGCATAATACCTGTGAACAGAATCTTGCTACCATAGGAATCATCAGTGCTTCTTGTGTGCTTCTTGTGAAGAGGAGGATGATGTCATTAGACCCGAACAAATTGGGCGTGAAAGTTGAGTAGTAGGTACACCTTTATTACTTGAGAGCGACGAAGAAGTTTGACTAGACGGAGGATTCGAGTACAATTGACAGCATTTGTCTGAATGCTCAGGTTCATGCCTCTCCCTAAACAAACAAACAACAACAACAACAACAACAACAACATCGTCATTAAATCAAATTAGATAAAATTTCGATATTGTACAATAATTGAATGAAAATTTGAATTGTCGTAGTGTACAAATACTTTTGGCTTTTTGTGTAAATATACTGATCCATATAATAAAAATACAAATACCATATGTACACATACTTGTACATTTGAACAATTTTATAGGAATTTTATAAAACATGTGTACATATAATAGGCTCTGGCTTATATAATGTAAATTATATACAATTTATATGTAGTATTTAATTTTGATATGAAAAAAAAAAACTTATAAAGGAGGTCAAGATGAAAAAGAATTAAGATTTAAGATATCAAAAAAAAAGAATAAGAATAAACAAAAATCAAAGAAGAATAATAAAAGGAATACGAAAAATAACAACTACAAATATATATGTGTGTGTTAAATATTTACATGAATATTAGAATTATATATTGAAATTTTATGAGGCATTGTGTAACAATATGTATACACGTTATACACACACATTTAAAAATTATACTCGTACCTCGTACTATATGTGTATGTATGCATGTACCTACATACGTTAGGTGTATTATTCACGCTGAATGAAAATAGTATTAAAAATTTGCCTTGGAAAAGTGGAAAATAATAAATCTAAACATTTTTATATTTAGTATACACAAACTTGTATACATTACATATTACATGCATATACATTATGTTAATGTTGATCTACTAATGTACGTGTATCTTAACACACTACACATCACACATATTATCTGAATATTCTCGATTTTTTTTTTTATTTTATATATATATATATATATATATATTTTTTTTTTTTAATTATGTTTTGAATGAATAGAAGAAGAGCGAACGTCAAGATACATGATACACACAAATATAAAATGAAAATAAATGAGAAAAATAAATGATAAAGAGAAGAAAAAAAACATCTACATATACTCTAGGAGGAAGCTATAGGAGGAGTCGTCATTTAGTATGAAAAATGAATGAGAGAATACATTCATACACTATGTGTACAATAAAAAAAAATGATAATAATACAATAACAAAAAAAAAAAAAATGAAAAAAGTGAAATGAAAAGAAAAACTATAAGAAAAAAAATACATTCAAATAAATGTGTAAATAAATAAAATGAATGATTCGCAAAACGACAAGAAAAAAAAATTGAAAAAAAAATTCTTTTTATTACATTACTTACCTATATATTCTCGTATTTGTGTTGATTTGTGTTGTTTATTATAAGAAAATGAAGAAAAGCGAAATGAATGTGAAACAAAAAAAAAAAAAAATAATTTCCAAGTGTCCTTTTCTTTCTTATATTATTATTTCTATTTGAGCGTCTTTGTCCTATATTATGATACCACCATCATCACTATAAAATATTTAATGTTATGAAATTTATTTTTTTTTTTTTTTTTGTTATTTGTAACGTTGTATACGAATAAGCACACAAATTTGTTTTGAATAATTTTTAGTTGTTATGTATTTTCATAAGCAGTTTATTATGTAGTAACATGTAAAAAAAAAAACTACTTATTTACTTAATTATATAATATAAAAATGTTGTTGAATGAATGCTGTTTCTGTTATATTTTTTTTCAAATGTTGAAGACAGGAAATTATCAGTAACGCTGTCATAATAATAATAAGCGTACAACCGTACAAATAAAAAACCATACGGAAAAACCAGCCAGAAAAAAAAAAGAATAACGGAAAATTGAAAAATTGAAAAAATGAAAAACGTTCGTAAAATAAGAAAGTTTTAAATATATTTAAAAAAAAAATTAGAATTGAAAGTAAGTTGATAAAAACACTTTTTTTTAAAGTCGTAAGTGATACTCTTGTATTGAATCGTATACACAATTAATGTAAAACACGAAAAATGTTTTTTCTTATCCTTTTATCCTTTTTTATATAATTTTCGTGTATGGTTTTCGTTTTTTCGTTTTTTTTTTTTTTAATTTTTTGTTTTAATTCCTTGTACAATAATTGTTGTTAAACTTTTCTTTATTATTTATTTATTTTGTTTTTAATTTTTTGTTTTCAAGCAGTTTTAAAGTGTAGATTGTGTGGGGTGTAATACAGTACACATTTATACATGTAGCATAAAACCTTTTTGTAAATATGTGCATACATATACGACGATTAAGTACTACTTATATGTATGCAAATATGAAAGAGGAGAGAACAAATTTCTGTTATCCTTTTTTTCTTTAAATTTTACACATACACATACACATGTATGTATATGTTCTGGTTTATATGAATGTGTTTTTGTTTTTATTTGATTTTTTTCCTTTTATTTTATTTGTAAATTTTTTTTCAAACAAATTTCAAGTATGTATTCATCTATAGTACATGTATAAGTATATATGTATAGGTACTTCTGTAATACCTTTTAATTTTGTTACTATATACGTTACGTTTTCCTTTTTTGATTTTCTTTTATGTTAAAAAAAAATATATTTTTTTATTTGCATTTTTGTAATTTATTTTTAAAAATAACTTTATCATTCAACAAATATGTATATAAAAAAAAAAAAAAAAAAAAACAGAAACAACAACTCCACACACAAAAAACAAAGCAAAATCGAAATAACACGGGAAAAAAAATCTTCTGCAAAATTGAATTAAAAATGCAATTATCCTTTAGTACAAGAAACTCATAAACTATATACATATATTACTTGTTCTAAGTATCCTTTTAAATTTGTTTTTCTCTTTTTTTTTCTGTGTGGTATTTTGTATTTAATTTATTTTTTTTTTTAATATTTATTAGTGTGTAGTAAAGTAGAGGTCTACTATGGTGGCTGGTAGTTATATATTAATTTTTGAAACTTTTTTGTTGTATAGCAGCAAAAGTCTTTTTCATTTATTATTATTTAATTTTGTGTTTTTACTACTTATTTGGTTTTAAATTTACTACATACATAGGTATTGTTAAAGAAAAACAAAAAAAAAACACTAATACACACAATTTTCTCGATGGGAAATACTTAAAAAAACAGTAGACACGAATGAAAACGTAAAAAAAAGAAAACTAAATTAGTTAAATATGTAAATTAAAATTTTGTTGTTGTTGTCTTCGTTCTTTTCTTTTTTTTTCTGTATGAATATTTTATAGTATTAAAGAAAGATTTCACTATAAATTTTTTTGCACTTTAATAAGTACACCGATCTTATATGTATGTATGTAAAATTATCGTTTGCGTTTTATATACACCACACACCTGTATATGAAATCGTATTTGTATTATAGGTTATGTATAACTTACAAATTAATATTTTTATATGTACATCATAATTATATTATGTTATAACACTGTGCTCGAATCTATGATGTAGTAGACGTATATAGTACTCGTATGTATATACTATATATTATGTAAACATTTTTTTTTTTTTTCAAATTTATTACTTTGTTGTTGTGGTTTTTTTTTTGTCTTTGTTTTATCGTTTTATTATAAAATTAAAGCCATTCCTTGTATATTTATTTATTTATTTTCAATTATAATTAACTAATATAATTTTTTTTTCTCTATTTATTTCTAATTTTAGTTTCGTTTTCCTGAAATTATAAATTCATTATTATTATTATTTATTTTTTTTTTGCATATTTTTTTTCTCTATTATTAATTTTTTTTATACATAAATTTTTATACACAATAAAATTTAAATATTTCGGTTAAAAAAATAAAAGCACATACATACATATGTATGTGTTTCTAAATTTTTGATTCAAATTTTTTTATATTTGTTTTTTTCTTTTTCACTTCTTATTCACTGTGTACAAATTTTATTATAAACTTTTTTTTTCAACAATTTTTCAAACATTTTTTTTTTTAATTTATTTAGATAGGTACATACATATACGATTTTTTATTATGTTTATACACTCTTGTATGTATTTAATATGTATTGTATGCATTCATTTTATATATATATATATACACACACACACACATTGATAAACTTTTGTACATAATAAGTATATGTATTAATTAATTTAAAATAAAATTACATTTAATTATAAATCTTTTTCGAACTGGTATACATTATCTATTACATGTATGTAAGTATCTTACATGTATGTAATTATGTACAATGTAATTAATGCACGTATATTTAACTGCTATAACATTATGCATCTATTATATATCAGATACCTATATATGCATATATAAGTATGTATACAATATGTATAGAATTTTTCAAAAAAAAAAAAACACACACACACACATATGTGTATATAGACACATTAACTTGTATAAAATTACAATTATCTTTTAAATATTAAATTTAATGACGTATGGTTAATTCTAATAAAAAGTCAACCTGTATGTCATTTTTTAGATTTCATTTTTTTTCCAAATCTAAAAAAAATAAAAACAGATATTTCAAAATATTTATTTTAATTATAAAGTAATATCAAAGACCATATAAATGTATGGTCTTTGGTAATATTAATCGCGTTTTATTTTTTGGCGTTCATTTTTTTGCAATATTTCTTAAAAAATTTTCGAACAATATTCGAAAATTCGTAATAAAAATCCATATTGATTTTCAAGGATGTATATGTTTTAAAAAATTCAGTTTAAAATCTATAAAATTACAATTTTTCTAAACTAGTGAATGAAATGTCAATTTATTAGTTATTATGGAACTAAGTATAGTTAATAAAAATCATTTGAATTTACGACTTGAAACTTCGAAGAAATTTAGAATTTTTATCAAGATGTCAATTTGGTATAATTTCTTCAAGTATAATGTCGCCAACAGACTTTATTCTTTTTATATCATTTTTGATTAAAATACTTTTGATCCAAAAACTTTTCATAATTATTCACAAGGACTTTTATTTTTCAATTGTCAAAAAAGTTTCAATAATAATTAAAGGGATGCTATTGAGTTATAATTCGTTCTTTATCTTCAAACTGTACTTCGTCAATTTTAGAATTAGCCATATACTCGTACTTATAATATAGTATGTATGTTGCTCATCGTATATATAAAATTGTGTTGCATACGTAAGTATATATATATATATACGTACAAGATGAGCTCGTATCTATGTATGTAGTATAATAAATTGATTCTAGATCTAGATACAAAATATATAAAAAAAATTGTTGCTGTTTGTTTTTTAATTTTTTTGTTTGTTATAAAAATTTAATTTTTTTCAAAATTTATTTTTATTGCAATAAAAAAAAAAAATAAAAAAAACAATTTTGTTTTTCACAATTTCGTTAAATTAATAATATATGTATGTACTTTGTAAATAGTTTATAAAAATTATAGAAAATATGTGCATGTACTATTGTCATTTTAATAATACCTCTATATATTTTCAATTCAATTTTTACATATGTTACACATATAATCTTATAATCTTACATATGTCCATATGTACATATACATATATAATTATATAAAATAATTAAAGGAACTAATTTTATTTTGTTTTCTTTTTGTAATTTCTAGTTTGTTTTTTTTTTAATTTCTGTTTGTAATTTTTTATTTTAATTTTTAAATTATTTTCCTTTTATTTTGTCAATTAATTGATTTACTATATACATATGTATGTGTGAACAATTTAAGTTTTTTATTCGTTTATTATTTTATATTTTTTTAATAATTTTTGTGTACACACATACGTACATAGATTCTATTATATAAATACATAAATTCTTTTTGTATTATTGTATAATTTTTTAAATTTTATAAATTATTTTTATATACTTTTCAAGTTTTATTTGCTTTGATTTCTTTTATTTTTCATTTTTTTTTTTCATATTTTCATATTTTCTATGCATAAATATGTAATATGAATTTAAAATTAAATAATCAAAAGCAAGAAAAAATATTAGAAAATAAAGAAAAATGGTATACCTACAAAAAAAAAAATTAGAAAATAGAGGTACTCTCTGTATACGAAATACTATATACAATAATACACAAAAGTAAAGTATGTGAAAATGAAGACAAATTTTTTTTTTTTTTTTTTTTGTAGAAATTTAATAAATTCCATTTAAATTGCCTTAGGGGAGATGAATTTGTTTTGTTATTTTGCATTTTTATAATATTTTTATTTTCTTTTTTCCTGTTTTGAATTTAATTTTTTTTTGATTTTTTGAATATTTTAAATGAAAACTTTTTTCATTTTTTTTTTACATTCTATGTTGCTGCTCTGTTTTTATATTTGAATTTTTATATTTTTATTTTAAATTTTTATTTTTAATTTTTCTTTTAATATATATACGTATATAATATATATTTTTTTTTTTTTTGATTATAAGAGGTAAGTATTTAAATAGAAACCCAAGGCACTCACAGCACAGATAATATATATTTTTAGTGTAACGCACTATACACTATACTATACACGAATTATATATTGATTGTTATGTATATAACTGCGTGTGTATATGTACATAATATACACATGTATGATGTATACATATCTAATAATATCCATATGCATATAATTGCTAATTCTAATTCATACACGTATACATATACACTTTCTCGTGTAAATACACGCACTGAATAGATGATACATTATGTACTTATATGTAAGAATAAAAGAAGGTATTATTCAAAAATTTTAAGAATATGTAATTTAAAAATTTTAAATTAAAGAAAATTTAAAAGATTTCATTTTATACAGAAATATGAATTATGAATGTATATGCTTGTATGTACGAGTACATTAATTTCTGCAAATTAATATACACGTAAGAATTTTTTCTTTGCAATTTTTATTTTTTCACAAAAAAAAAACTAAAATTTTCAATTTTTATATTTTTCTGTTGCAATTTTTCACTTCACTATAATAAATAAAAAATTAAAATTTTTATGAATATTTTCTTAAAACTTACAGAAATTCGAAGAAAAAATATAAAAGAAAATAAAAATGATTCAAAAAAAGAATTAGAAAAAATTAATTTTTTTTTTTAATTTTCCATCTTTAAAAACACAAGAAAAAAAAATGAATCAGAAAATTTTCCGTCATCGTTTCTGATGATCACAGCTTATCTTAATGTGTATATACGTACATACGTATAATATGGTTCTCTCTGCTATAAATATAAATTATAATGTACACCACACAGCACACACATATGTATGTATGTATATGTAGTTACGGTATATTTTTAAAAATATAAATACGTAAGATATATTTTATTTTATTTTTTCGAAAATTCGATATAAATTGAATAGAAATTTTTACTTTTTTCTTTTTTTAATTTTTAATTTTTATGTGAAAATATACGTTGAACACACATCACTATATTCGATCGTTTAAAAGTACCGATGAAATGAATACTGTGTACTGTGTAGGTAAGTTGAAATGTTGTAGCTAATTTACGAATAATTCTGATGATTCTGTGATATGATCATCATCGTTATTCGTTAGCCATTTACCTAGAAAATGAGAAATGAACAATCGGTATCAGATTTTTGAATTCAATGAATGGTGATTGAGTTTGAGTATAGTGTGGTTTTTGATTGTGGTATAGCTGCTATAGCTATAAGCTAGTAGAATTGGTAGAAGAACGAATGAAAATTTTCTTTTAAATTCGATATTCTCGGTTCTCTTAAGTAAATGGAAAATGGAAAACATGGATGAGAGAAATGAAAAAAAAAATGAAAATGAGAAAATTACAAATTTTCTATTTGTTAATTGTTGTGCGTGCACGAGTATACTGAAAAATGAAAATTGAAAACTGAACTGATTACTGATGTATTGATGTCATATAGAGGTCTTGGATATAGACTACTAATTGATTCTATGTGATGTGCATGCATATTATACTGAGTTGTAGTCTGAAAAACATTCGTAGTCTTAAATATTGTAGCGTTGAAAGGAAAAACGGGAAAGTTATATGAAAATATATTTTGATAAATTTTCTTTTTCTTCTTAGGAATTTCTGATAAATTTTATTTTTCTTCTTAGGTATTTTTGAGAAATTTTCTATCCAAAGTATGTATAGTGTTTTCTTAATAATTTTCATCAAGCTTGCAACACTTTCTTCAGATTTTTTCGAAAGATTTTTCTAAAAAATTTTATATTTCGATAATCATCTCAACAACATAATTTTAGTGTTGTGTGTGGTGTGGCATTACTAAAATCTAATTATAAAATATTATATTCGAAAATGTTCATGATGATCATGCGCTTTATATGAAAACCTTCATCTTATCGTGGAATGCATATTTTAAAACTGTGTGATGATAGTGTGTTTTCTTCAACTTTAAATTACATATTACACCATATCTCAACTTATATTCACAAGTAAGTGCATTTTTTTATGTGTCTGTATTTGTTGAGAATATAATATACAAATGAAACATATAAAATATTTTTGTATCTTTAATTAATATTAGATCGGTTCAGGTCGATTCAGGAGGTCATCATTTGCCGGTTTATTTTTCCTTTTAAAGCTTTGTGTATGATAAGTAGAAATTTAAAGATTATTTTTTCGATTAAATAGTATTTTTAATTTAGTTAAAAAAAATTTCCTCAATTTTAATAACATGATTGAAAGAATTCAGACTATTATTAGAATATCAGGCAATAATATCAGATTAAAAAAAAAATAACATAAAATCGAATCTAATTCAAAATTTGTAGAACGTATACAGAACGTTGAACTATTTATGTATGTAGACATAAACAAAACATAAACTAGAACATAAAAATGCAAATAAAAGGACATAGTATATGTATAATATGTGTATTATATGTCTATAGTATACACTATTACTACAAATATGTACATATACATATGTAACTGTGTGCACCAATACAACATAACATTTGATTCGATTAATTGGACAAATTTCCATGTTTAGGTGATTGAATATTATTGATTTCCGGTTAGGAAATTTTATTTTAAATTCAATCCACATATCGTACTACACAATGTGTATAAAATAAATCAAAAACAATATTAAAAAAAAAAAATATTTATACAAATTTTTCTTGTAGTAGTATGTAGATAGTATAAAAGTATAGTGCATAGCATTGATTAATTGATATTTGATAGACAAATAAAAAAAGATACGAACAAATTAAAAAAAAAATGGAAAATAATTGAAAGAAAAAGAATGATAATACTGATTCTTCTATAGGTTGAAAAGGTTCACTAAAACCGGGCAACAATTTCAAAGGCGCGAATAAGCATAGAATAAAAGTCACATATCCGTTTTCAGAAAAATAATTTTACAAATCACAGTAAAGAAAAAATACTCTTTGCGAAAATTTTCTCTTGAAGACTTAGTCAAGAGTTAAATGACTCATGAATATATATAGGTAAAATATTTATCGGGTTTTCTTGTTTCCACGGATCTAGTTCCATTCTGAAATTTTTCTTCGTACATTACGGCTATTAACTGTATAGTACAATCTTTATACAAAAAAACGAGAACAGAAACTAATATTGTCATATCTTTTTACTTTTCTTTTTATATAATTTACACAAGAAAATTAGAAGAAAAACTACTTCATTTTCTTCTTCTACTAGTTTTTCTTTTCCTTTTCTTGTGTAAATTATATACTACACTGTACTAGGCGTGTGAATATAAGAAAAACCGATAATTGTTTTAATCGACATTTTCATTATTTGTAAACAAATATAATCATTTAACTCTTGAGCAATTGAGAGATATAGCAAGAGAATTGAAAATATACGCGAATAGTAGTTTCTCTTCTTATTTTGTTGTATAAATCATGTACTGCACATTAAAAAAACACAGAAATTGAAATTTGTACTGTTAGAATAAACAAAAATCAAATTAAAGTTCAAAATTTATTGTAAAGTTTCAATCTATAGAGGGCGAAAAGTTTAGAAGTGCACCGGGCGCCCAAGAGGCTAAAACCGGCGCTGTGTGTACGTGTGTGTTCTCGTATACATACAAAACAAACTAATATTTCGGACAGATTTTTAATTGGAATTGCGTTTATCCTTTTTGTGTTTCATTCAATTTTTTCTATTTTTTTTTGTTTGTTATTATTTTAAATAAAGTTATATGGTTTTTTTGGATTTCGGTCTTTCTAAGTATATATGTACATTATATACATAACCACAAATTTAAAAAAAATACGACATTTCACTTGAAAGAGATGTACAAGTAGATACATAGTAAAAAATAAAAACCACACAATGTATACAGTAGACGCAGTACACCATTCAAATGTTGCTTTTTTTCAAAGTAATGCCATTTATTTCGGATGTTGGGTAATGTATATATATACATACATACATAGTTAATTTAATTTCAAAATTAAATGATCTGTCTTTTCAAATTGATGAAGGTACACATATAATATTGAATTGTAACAAATTAATTTGATAATTAATTAATTATTTTTAGCCCGGTTTCAAACTTGTAAGTGTCTACATATTATGTATATGTATGTTTGAATCAGTTAAATTAAGTTAAACATATACCTAAAACATCATGTATAGTCATCATTGCGTATACATACAGTGGATACGAGGGTATATAGAATTCATATATCTACGAGTATATATGAATTTCCATGTGAATATTGTAAATCGAATTATTTAACACCACAAATCACTCATTATTGACTTATTGAACAAATTTTTTTTCCCAAACCCAAACGACCTTTTGATACCTCAAAATAAAAAATAAAATTTTTTTTCTTGATTCTATGTAATTTAAAATTAAAAAAATTTTTTCATATAAATTCTTGGAAGAAAAAAGCAAAAACAGAACATTAAGTCAATGAACTTGCACATTTTCTTTTTTATTAAAAAAAAAAGTTTTTTTTTTAGAGTATAATCAGTAGTTTATTTTTTTTTAATATTATTACTATGGTCTATAGTCGATGCTATGGCGTAATAGCAACATAAAATGTTCAAATTCATTTTCATTTTAAATAAACACTCATATCTCTGTGCATAATATATGTATGTAGGATAATTTTATACTAAAAATATATGTAAATTTTTTTTCATTTTCATATACATACTCTGATGTACATACATACTCGGACTCGCACACACATAATATTCATATAGATGGGGTAATGAGTGAGTACTAATAACTGTATGCTCTGGTATGGTATGGGGACTGGGGAGAATAAAATGAAGCATTGATAAATTATGATGAGGTTAAAGTTAAAGAATGACGACGACGAATAAACTATGTACATATATAGACTGTCAGATAAGATATATATGTATTTTGCATATGTACATAAGTATATATATGTACGCGTACGAGTATACATCTATATTCGTACAGTGTAATGGTGTAATATATTGCTGCGTGTTGCTCTTTATTCAATATGGAAACTAAAAATATATCAATATATGTAACTGAATGAAAAATGAAAAATTAAAAAAAAAAACTGAAAAAGAAAATGAACGTGAAAAATATATAAATGTAAATATGTAGGTATATACTCGTATGTACTGCAATAATAAAGTGTAAATAACATTTAAATATCGATTATATAATTTGTGTTGAACGTTTATATTCCCCAAAAGAACTGTTATATACTTGTACGAGTACTCGTATATGTATGCATATTATCATTTTATTTTATTTTTTTTTTATTTTCATTTTCTCATACATTTTTACATACGTTATCCTTGTGCACACTTGGTAGTACTCTACTTATGTTGTGTTAAAATTTTTATTATTGCATTTACTGCATTCATATGTCAGTACAGTATAACCAACTCTGCGGTTGAATGTATATTATGGTATGTATGGTTCTCTGATGATATTGATACACAATTCTCTTGGTTTTTATTGATTATTTTGTTTTGCTTCTAGAGTGTAGTGCTAGTGATTACTGATGAATGAAAAAAATATAACAATAAAAACAATAAAAAAAAATATTAAATTGAAAATCTTTTACTTTCAGAAATGCTTTCAGCACTTTCAGTTTTATATATGTATTTGTTTTACGCATATGAAATAGTGTGCAAAGTGAGTATGTATGTATATATGTACATATATATTGGTTGTTATGTGTGCTTATCATAATTCCGTCGCAATAAAATTGAAATATGTATGCATGTTAGCTAACATAATAATAGAGGGAGATCATTCATTATTTGATAAGACGCGAAACGTAAACACTTAATTTTTATTTTTCTTTTTTTACTATTCTTTTAAAAAAAATTGTCAATCTAAAATCTAAGCCCTATCGTATAGTAATAATAATAATAATAATAATAATTGGACGTCTAACTCTAAACCTAAAAGTTAAAAATGATTTGCAATCCAAATTGATTTTGTAGGTGCATGAATCATTTAAGGAAAAAGGATATTTTATTAAAATCGAATAAATTAAAATAATAATAAGGATATTTTTTTCAATTTAAATCAGTGAATATTTTTATTGAATTTATATTCTCGATATTTATGCAGTGCCATATATAAGATGAATGTGTCTCTTTACCCTAATCTATAATATTCTTATGGTCCACCCTCGTGATAATGACGAATTGATGGAAAAAAAATTGATGTGAATGAACACACATTCGTTCATTTTACGAACATACATATAAAATATTTTTTTTTTGTTTTGTCACTTCGAAAGTGATAAGAATAAGAGATATCATCGGCAGCTATATCTATGAGTACAGATGTACATGACGTAGTACAAACACATAGTGCATAAGTATGTAAGTATGTGATATGTTGTATGTAAGAATGTAAATATATAAATTATTTATGAAATGTGATTTGAAATAAAGAAAGAAAAAATATATTTACACATTTCCGGTATTTGATTAAAAAGATTTAAAACTTTTTCTGAAAAACAAATGAAAAACAGAAAAAAAATTTCCTGCATATTACATGAGAGAACATTTTATTGATTGTCGTGTTTTGATTTTCTTTTAGAATTATTGTTCTTTTCATACAACAAATGAAAAGTTAAAAAAAAAAATTGATAAATTGATGAAAATGAGAAATAAATCCGAGTGAATTTTATTTACAATAAAAACGAATATATGAGTGCACGAATATAGGAATAGTGCAGCGTATACTATGTATGGTAAAGTACATGAATAAATTGAGTAGCTTTCTTACCATCAGAAATACATACTTACATTATTATTGAATGTCAATGAAATTTACATTAGAAAGGATAAATAAATTTCAGAATAAAATTGCATTATAATATAGATTGAAAAAAAAACCGAAATATCGAATTTGTCTACAACGAAATATAGAAAAATTCCTAGACTCTACGAACCATAAAAAATAAATTTGATAAAGGATGTTTGCACAAGAATATCTTAAATACAACTGCAAGCATTATTACACTTGACTTAAATTATAATATATCTAAATAATTTCATATAAGGATACGTATAAAAATGAACTTATGTTGAATTTAAATGAATTTATATAAGAACTTTGTGTGTATGTATAAGGATTCTATCTATAAAAAATATCTCTATACTTCATTGTATTGACAATTTCACCCTGAGTACATCTGAAATTTATTTTGATCCATACCATATACCAACCAAAAGTATTTAGGACACTTACATATAAAAATAAATCCTTATCTTTATAAAAATGAAATTTTAAAGAAAATTATAATCCTTGTATATATATATAGATAGAATACATTAGTAATGTGTGGTACTGTACGTCCATATATAGTTGTTATCGTTATCTGTTATCATCGTTTCAGATTCGGACATAATATATTCAGATATTCATGTACATAATCTGTTTATCCAATATTTCATGCCAATCCAATATATGTTTTATCTGGAATAAATTTTTTTAAGTGAAAACTAAATACAACATATTCAGATATTCAGCAATGCATATTTTACGAGTACATTACTAATACATGCTATACTGGCTATATATATACGGTTTCCAGAATTATAGATAGATTATGATTTATGATTATAGCCACTTATAGCATAGCATTGTATATATTTTTGTATCTTTTACAAAAATTCCAGAAAACACGTTTTCATTTCAAAAACATCGTTCTGCTTACATATAGAAGAGAATATGTGCATTTATATTATGCATTTATTTGTACAATTTTAAAATATACGTATGATGCATATGTATTAAAATTTTTTTATGTGATTTATGAGTACAAATACATAGATATATGAAATCGTTATCGCATTTCTTTTTGTTATATGTATATGTATGTCTACTTATAATTTATAATGTACATATGATTTATGTTTTTTGCCTCATTAGTTTACTTTTCATTGAATTATCATATGTTCATGTGTACATTTTATACATACGATTTTATACCAAAATGTACTTTGTACATTTTTATATGCTGTGAGATGGCGACTTGACTCTAATACTAACTATGGCCACTATGGCATGGCTATAAAGTAAGATAAGAAAACTCACATTCATATGTATTTAATTTTTATTCTCACTTACATATGTGTACAAATTTTGTTAATATATTCATATATTTGTATGCCATCCATATCTTGGTATGAGGTATGACGTATGCGTATACATTTCTTTTGTATTTGATATTTAATTTTTAAGTAAACTCTCATTTTTAAGTCATGGTTTTGTTTGTTTAAAAGAAGTCATGTAAATTTTGAAACTCACATATACTGCTATGTATACACAGGTATACAAAAACACATTACACTTACACACTATACCAGGTATGTTTTACATTATGTATGTTATGTATACATATATTAAAATCTCAGATATATGTAGATAAAGATTTGTTGATTTTGTATTTTGTGCTTCTCTACACTTTATAGTTTATACTGGTTTATTTATACCACACTGGTTTATACTTTATAGATACATAAATGCCAACAAAATACGTTCTATCGGTTTTATTTACGTACCTATACAAATTTTGAGTAGAAAAAAAAATAATATTCAAAATATAAAAAAAAATAATGTAATTACAAACACGTTGACTAATTCTTCTATACATATGTTAGCCATATAAAGTGTATATCAAAACTCACATATCACATTATTATATATACGAGTACTTTGCTATACTCTATGCAAATATGTATTTAATATAATGCTACATATAATGTTCATATAAGAAGTTTAGAGTGTAGTGATAATTTTCAATATGTATGTATAGTCGCAGTTTAGCCTGATTTTTTTAGTCACATTTAGCTTTAGCGATTAATACCAAAAAGAAGAAGACGAAGAAACTCGACTAATATGTTTTTGTTTCATATACATGTATGTTGTTGGAGTTGTTTGAATTTGTTGATCATCATCATAATGTTGATATTGAATTGAAGTTGATCCAAAATGATCAAAAGCAGGCCTTTTGGCTCTGTTGATAAGCATCGTATTCGTATATGTATTCGTATCGTACAAAATTATGCAGGCACACAGGCCAGGCAGGGCAGCAGCAGCAGCAGAAGCAGATAGTGCAGGAGGAGTTCTCTCATTTCATTCCATTTAATTCCACCATTCCATTCAACAATTTAAATTTAAATATACATCCATAAAACTCAATGAACTCAGTTTCAGATCAGTCCTATTTGATCTGCGGTTCGTTTTAGTAATTCATTTCTCAAGTAGTTCTCTATAGAAAAAAAAACCTGGATCTTGAATAAGATAAAAAAAAAAAAAAAACAAATAAATAAATAAAAAAAAACTTCTTGTACATTCTTTCTTACATTTATATGTATGTAAGAATGCACAATAAATAATTATAACTAAAACAAAAATTCATTAGAATTTCCAAAGTACATAGTAGATAAATTGTTTTCATTTTGTGCCGCAATCGCAAAAATATAATATAATAGTGTAAGATAATTTTTATATGTGAAAAATAATGTAATGGTACATAACATACTTATGTACGTTCATAAATCTGCTATTATTATTACAAAATAATTCTTAATTCATTTTTTTTTGTCTATTTTCGTTGTCGTGTGATTTCTGTACATACATAACATATTACTTGTAGAATTTTATTTTTTTCTTTCTAATTTTCATCGATTTTCAAATGAAAATTTCTTAGCAAATAAAAAATAGATAAAAAATACATATACGTATGTATATATAAAGAAGTAAAACATATAAAGAAAAAAATTTAATAATAAAAAGAACATAAAAACGGCATTAAATTTCTATGGTATCAGCAAAAAATTTATGTTTTTTGGATAATAATAATAGAAAACATAAATGTATGTACGTATATGTACTTAAAATCAGAGTTTGTGATAGAAGTGAATTAAAAAAAATAAAATTAAATTGAATTTAAAAAGTTAAAGAAAATTTATTTTTATTTTTAGTTCGGTTCGCTTTTTTTTTTAGCCATATGTGAATCTATAATAATACTGGATACAAACGTACGAAACGAGAGATTATTACACATGTATAGTTTATAGTATATCCTCAAATCAAAAATATTCAAATATAAAATAGAATTAACACATTCATATCATTAAATTGAAGTATCTATAGGAATATTTTTTTTTTATTTTTGAATTTTTGTGTAATGTACACGTACAGTCTACAGTTCAAAAATTATCTTATTTAATGCTGTAACATATAGAGAAGAAAGAGTTGCAGTTTGCAGCAGTTGCATATTTTCATTTTACTATTATATTTTAGGTATGTGTAATATAATATTATTATACTGAGAATGATAGATAATAAAAATAAATGATCATTGAAACAAAAAGTACGGTGTGTACATATAAGTATAATGCATACAATAATAATACCTGTCTGCATAGGTATATACATCAATACACATGTGTATACACGTACACCACCTCTATCTATCTTATACACGGCGGAGACATACTAGCTTATAATGCATTTTTGTAATGCACACAAGATAAGTCTTCGTCATAACAAAATATTAAATAAAAAATGCATTTTTACTCTTATAAATGTATACGAACGAGTGTACTGCATGCATATAAGAGTCTACCTATATAAAGAAAAATGTGTGTTTGTTTGTGTTTTACAGATTTTCTCCTTTTATTTTTGTAGTTTTTTGTTTGTTTGTTTATTTTCTTTTTTATACAAACTTGGCATTAATATTTAATATATAAAATATACATCCAGCATTTACTGCATCTAAAGTGCATTGTATTTTGTTTGTAAGGAGAAGAAGAAGAAAAAAGTAATAATAATCTGTTATATATTCTTGCAATAATTGAAGTTAATTTAATGTTAAATTGTTAAAAAAATAATAAAAATAAAAGTCACATATGTATGTATATGTATAATTCGAATTGAAAAAAAAATTTGAAATAAATTTCTTGCTGTTATTATTTGTTGTGCCTGTTCTGTTTATGCATATAAAAAACCTAAAGATAAATAGTGTACAAAATAAAATTTTTATTTTATAAAAATATACGATTTAATGATTTATATAGGTACACATATAATATATAACAATGATTTAACATAAAATAATTGTGAAATGTTCAGATTTTTTTTTTTTTTAGATTTTGAATTTAAATAGAACATAAAAATTCTTAAAAAAAAAAAAAAACAAATTTAATAAGAGAAAATACTTAATGTAAAAATAAACAAAATTATAATTAAAACGAGATAGAAAGCAGAAAAATAAAAAAAAAAATAAACTAAATTAAAAAATAAAATAAACTAAAGGAATAAAAAAAAAAAAACAACAAAAAATCTACAGCAAGTGTTATCAGCATTTCCGGGATTTCCGGTCATTTTTTTTCTTCTCAAAAACATACTATACTCCTCGTGTATGTAGTATAACAGAATGTGTACATATTTCATAAAATAAAATTATTTTGTTGCTTTATTTCATTTCTCATTTCATATAATATAAATTTTTTATTTAAAAATCGAGATTTCAAATTTAAGTGAATTAAATACATTCATATACTTATGTACTCTTGTACTCTTGTATTCATATGTGACATAAATACATTATTATATATTATGTATGTAAACCGTACAGTAATGTATACATACATACATGAACATGTGATAAACTCTATTTATATGTGTGTAAAGTGATAAGAGATGATAAGAGAAAAGAAATTATTTTTTCATAGTATTTTTTTTTTTTAATTTTTTTTCTTAAAATTTTAATTAAAACTGAAACTACATAAAGTTTTAATTCATTTTTGTTTAATTTTTATTTATTCTTTTCATAAAATATTCGTGTAATACTTATACTAATATAAAAATGTATAGTTTTTAATGAATTTAATTTTTGGATTAATACAAAAACATAGCATACATACACATTTATATGAATGAGATTGGGGTTTATTCATATAGTTATTGATTTAATTTTTTTTTTTTTTTTTTTTGCAATACTTTTGGTGGAGTAAAATTTGAAAATTATTTTTCATTAAAGAAAAGGTAAGTGTACTGTGAATGTATTACTTCTTGTACAAGGAAGGATGCACAAACATCTTCGAGTATGGGAAATTCTCAATGGAAATCTTCTGAAATTATGTACATACATATATATTTTTTCTTTTACATATACCTTTATTTTTCATGAATTCCATGTGAAAAAAACATTTCCTTAAAATATACATTCTTTTCAAAATACATAATATGTACTCGTAATATAGCAGTCAAAAGATTTTTTCAGTGTTGTCATTTTTACAATTTGTAACCTTTCAGTGCTTTCAGTATGTATGTATACGTTGTACGAAGTAAATAAAATTCATGATGAAATTAATCAAATATATATTTGTGTATACCACAAATGTGTACATCCTTTTCAAGAATACAAAAAAAAATTTCACATTCATACATTATACTCATATGTATTTGTGTAGAAGCACTTTAAAAATTTTAAATTTATTTGTAAGTATTTTTATGATGTTCTACATGTTACATGTTACGTAAATACACATATGAGTTTTAAGAATTTTACTTTTTTCGTTTTATTATTTTTATAGTGGTATTCGAATAATTTTATTTTTATTATTGGTAATGGATATTCTTATACATACGTATATATATTCGCGTCAAAATGAAGACAGATTTTATTCATATATCAAATTCAATAAATCAATATTTTTTTTCCTCGCTTATGTCATTACAATTTCATTAAGAAAAATATCAGATTTCATCTAAAATTACAATACAAACATTTTTCTTATTTTTTCATTATATTACATCATGTGCATACTCGTATATCTGAATTCCGAAAATTTTTAATTTACTTCTCTCGATTCATATTTTAATTTTAAAGCAACTTTAGATTTTAACGTGTGATTATATAATAAGGATTCTGTTGCTATAAATGAAAACTTTTTTATTTGTAAATTTTTGCGGTTATCAATAATTTCGTTTTTCATCATATAGGCGATTCCTTTCCGATAGTGTGTTATCGTTTTTTGTTAATTTTCTATCAAAATTATTGTAAAATTTTTAAATTTAATTGATAATGGTTGCTTGAAAATTTTTATACTCATCATTTTTTGGGTTTCAGTGGTTCTCAATTGGCAACAAACTGTTTTATATTTTTGACTGAATGAAAGAAAGCAAATATATCTCATGAATGAAATTCTGTGTTGATGATGATGACTGCTGAGTGCTGTTACAGACAATTCAAGTCGATCAAAATGACCTCATCGACTGCCAATGTAAGTTGTGTTTTGTGTGGCTATGCGGTGACTGGCATTTTATACATTCAGTACTGTGCGTAGACTATAATTAGAATATTTCAGTCAAAATTGCCTAGAAATATAATTTTTCTTTAACATATTTTTACGTACAACTATAATGAGATGTATATGTAATACTTATGTATTAATGAGAACTCCAGAGGGAATTTTCCGTTACTACAAACGGGCGATTTGGATAAAATTTACATAATTAAATAGCATGTTAATTTTTCGATTTTCCTTACTCTTAACTTTAAGGACAGGAGGACAACAAAAATAGAATACATGTACACGTGTATTATAGGAAATATTTAATTAAATAATTACTTTTATTAGGTAGTGCGTCGTATAAATGAAAGTAAAAATAATTTTCATAGGTAAAAGGTAAATTAAAGTTAAATGGAAACAAATAAAAATAAATATTTATGTAAAAATATAAATATGACTCAAATCTGATGGAATAGTTAGTAACAATGAGTGATATTTAAAAATACAATGCTCGTATTTATGAACATAAAATGAACTCATCTCAAATGCAAGTCGTTAAAATTATTTTTAAATTACGAAACTTTATTTGTTTTTAACATTTATTTTTAGCTGTTCGTTTACAATTTTGTTTCTTGGAATCCAAATTATAGAAACTTCTTTAAAAAAAAAAAGAAAAAAAACTTTCAAAAAAGCAATTTATTCAATTCAATTTCATCAATTTCTATTCATAGATAAATAGAAAAATGTAAAAGAAAATATAAAAAAATGAAAAAATAGAAATAAATTGGCAGAGAATTGAAGTAGTTTTCTAATGTACAGACAAATATATATAGATGATGTCCATATTTCATGTATTTACAATATACACATAATATAAATGTGTGTGTAGATGATTTAGTTATATATGTATGTATGTAGATTTAGGAAAGTCTCTAATTATTATCATGGAATAATGACCTTTGGTATTATAGTGTATGTACATCATATAAATATACCATTTATGTTATCAGTATAAAATGAAAAATAAAAATTTCATATAAATGATACTGTACACTCGTATACCATATTTGGAAATTTCATTCAAGAATTGATTTTTTTTTTTTTTAAACAAATTTTATTTGAAAATTTTTAATATATCTCACTTGATGTTGTGGCGGACATTGAGTTCTTAAAATATTCGAAAAAATCGTTCATTTTCATTTTTATTCAGCTCAAACCAAAGAACACGATTATCGTCACATGATTATATTTTATATGAACTTTGCTCAAACTCTCTTGAATCTGAATATTTGTACATACACATACATCTATAGCTAGTCAAATTACATAACTATAGGTAAAGAATGAATTAAAAATTTGTTACGAAATTAAAGTTTCATTATATTCAAGGAGAGTTTGGTGCCCGTGTAGTAACATTTTATTTTATATAGCATTCAAAAAATTAATTGAGAAATTACAAATTGTTCTTAACTTTTTTAAAAAAATAAAAAACAGAACAAAGATAAATTAAGTAGAGAAAAATACGTTACATAAAAGCAAAAATTTGTTACTAATCCCTAGTATAATTTGTCAATTTTTCAAATGAAATTGGTATAAAGTTTATAAATTATCCGTTGTATTTCGGAAGAGTTTTAAATTGAATTGACTATGCACACGTATAATATATCTTCAAAATTCATAAAACATTTTCATACACCATGTATACGTAATAGACTAATATATATATAGGTATTTATTATAAACAAAATAAATTCTTTTAAAAATATTTCAAAATATTTTTAATTTTATGAGCTCTTACATTATTTTATATCATAATAATTTCTATGAACGTATGGGTATATGTCTCTGAAAACAATTCGCAAACCTAAGCTATTTTGTTAAAATTTTACTTCTTTTAAGCATCATGTACGAGTAATTAAAGAAGTGTGTATACTATAAGAGGATTAAAATAAAATGTTCTGGACATTTATTTATTTATTTATTTTTTTTTTTTTTCAATTATATTTTACAACAATATCATATTTCCACTTTGTTGATTCAAAAACTACTATATACAATGTATATGAAAAAGTGTGGTCGTTCGCTTTTCTATTATAAATTTTATCATTTACGACGAGTACAACATATAAATTATTTCAAGAAAATTCTTTCATTTTATATAAGATAAGTTTTCAAAATGTACACGATGAGTGTATGTACATATGTAAGACTTTGCAGTTGTATTTTTATTTTATACATTAAATATACAAGTATACTATACTTTACTGATGTACAAAAACTATACATATGTATATACGTACTTATTATTTCGGAGAACATGTAGTACAGGGACCTCGGACTATGTATATGCATAAGGAAAAATTTTATCTTTTGTATTCAGTTTTTCCATGATGATGAAAAAAAAAATGGAAGGAATTGTGAGAAAAGAAATTTCCACGAACAAAATTTAATTTATATTTTATGAATGTATTTACATATAGGTACTACACTACACTATATACGAATATGAAAACAGAATATTGTACATATTGTACATAATGTTGAGCATGATGTTCAGCATATATATAACGTGTTCATTTGGTTGGTTGATGCATATACCATGTACATGAAAAATTAAATAAAAAGTATTGTAGTAGTACACTTTAATTAATGTGAATATTTTGTTGCTGTTGTTGTTGTTAACAAAATGAAACGCAACAGAAACATCAAACAGCTAAAAAAAAAAAACAAAACACAAAATCAAATTTAATTAAAGAGTTAACTTATGATGTGTAAAAGAAAATGAATTTTTTAAAATGAACAACAAAATGAATTCAATTGAATATTTAATTAGTACAAGAATATAAGGATTCAAGATGACAAGTATACGTACGTATAGATTTCTTTTCATGTGTTTTATATCATTTAAAAAAAAATGAAGAATAAAATGTGTATCGTGTTTTAGAATCGTCGTGTATTTCCTTTTTTGGCTGAACTCGACTCTTATAAATGTATGCAAACGTTGTATGCAAATGAATTTCTTTGCTTTTTGGCGCATTATACATTCACACCTATATCTAGACACATACATAATATGTAGATGTGAAAAATTATGAATATACAACAAGTACATAAATATTTGAGATTTTATTTAATTTCAAGCACTCTAAGAAGGTGTTGTGTCGTTTTGTCTCTTAATGAACAAAAATATTTTTTACTGTGTATACATACGTGAATTCGTTAAAAGAAGGAAATTTAATACTTTGAATGTATAAAATAAAATAAAAAAAAATTGTAGAAAAAAAAATTGTAATGTAATAGGTATGTGACTGTGTGTCGCTTCTTCATAAATTTAAAATGAATATATACATGAGACCTTTTGAAGTTTTCTGCAAATTTTTCACTTTTATAAGATACATAATTTTTCATGTCACTTAGACGAATACAAGTATGCGCTATAGATAGCGCATATACTTTTACACTTTGCACACGAAGGATGTAATGTGTAATGTGTGTGTATACATAATATAGTTACTATGCGTTTTGAAAGAAGAATGCAATGCAGAAAAGAAAAGAAGAATGCTATATAAGAAAAAAAAAGGTAAAATTTACTGATTGATAAAAACAAATCTTATTATACATTTTCATACTTACAATTACATATATTATATGAAGAGAATAATATTTTTTTTTTTCAATTTAAATTTTAAATCATTTTAAGATTTTATTTTATTATATTGAAAAGATTTTGAATATAGCGAATATTCAAATTTCGAATTGTATAATAAACACAATTTCTTATACATACATATGTATATGCATTATTTAAGTAAAATAAAAATGAAATATAAAAGGAAAGAAAAAAATTTTTTAACACAGATTTTCATATGGAATAAATTATCACTAAGCTAAAAACGTTTTAAATTTTTTAGTTTTTTTTTTAATTTTATTTAAATAGATAAAGTATTCAAATTAAGCAATACGTGCATGTATATATGTATATATGTAAATGTTGTGTATACGCTATGAATAGACTATACAGCTGAAGATAATTTAAAATTTATTTAAAGAAAATGTGATAATAATAGTGCACTGAATCTTAGATTAATCTATCTGGCGACTTGATATACGAGTACATAATTATGATATGATGTATATTCTTTAGTTCTTTTCTGTTTTAATGTGATGCGAATTAAAAATTTTTTAAAATAAAAGAAAAAATAATTATAATAAATAAGAAATAATAATTATTCTTCGTCTTCAATCAACGCTATGATGATAGTGCGACTGAGAGTAGTATTTCATACTTCACACATTATGTGATGTATACACGTATTTTCTTTCTTCAGAAAAACTTGATTTTTTCTCTGAATCAACAAACACGGAAAATCGACTAACAAAACAACATTTTATACTTGCTCCTCTACACTCTATACATACAGTAGAGCAGTGGAGGTCATTGACTATGATAGTACCTATGGTACACACCATGCTAGCACGATTAGTAGTATTCTACATCATGTGTATTCGTATTTTCATCCTTCAGAAAAAATTTGATCTTCTCTCTGAGTAGAATTGCGAATATTGCACATAACAAACACAGAAAATCAACTAACAGTAACAATGTTTATACACCTGCTCTTCCTACTCTACTTTATACATACTCTGTAGCAATGTGGGAGAAAAGAGCACATACTCGTACACATGTATGGTATACAAACATATATTGTATAAAAAGTATTCAACATCCTTCATAATTCAATTTAAAAAATGTAATTCAATGAATGATGTATTGAAACTAGTAATAAAACGTCTTGGTTTGTGGGTATATTAGTTAATGGTTTTCATCAATGTTATCGAACGTATGTAAAATAACAAATGAGTATTTCTTTAAATTATGAAAAAAAAAGATGAATTATCAATAACTTTCTCATAATTTACTCATGCATATATTTCTTATTACCCTTATCATTATTATTATTATTATTATTATTATTATTATTATCCTATTTCTTTATTGATTTATATTTAAATACTTAATTTATAATTATTACATTTTACCCTTGGATTTGCAATATTTAATGTACTTAACATATATATCGATATATTACGTATATAGAATTTCTTCGAACATTTCTTTCAATTTTATTTGCATGTATAGTATCAATTTGTACATATGTACATACTTTTAGAATATTGCTACTAATACTTGTTTGCTTTACAAATTGAACTACTTATGTAATGTACATATACATATATACATAGATACATTGGTTTGGTACACTCGTACACATTAAAGAAAAAAGGATAATTGAAATTTGAAATATTATATTGAAATAATCATAATCATATTATACATATTCGTAATTGTTTGTGGAAATTTAAATGTAATAAAAAATAAAATCAATTTTAAAATGATAGACGACTGTAGAGAGAGTAAAAATCGTATTATATTTGACATTTTTTGAAATTTTTTATCATATCTATAATTTTGCTAATCATTATTGACTTAAATTGAATATTTAATTAAAAATTATCCATACATTACATAAAATGTAAAATTTAATTAAAAATGCAAAAATTATTTTATTGGATTTCAGTTAATTTATATGTAAATAATATTTATGAATATATTAGTTTAAAAAAAAAAAAAAATATAAGACTCAAAAATTTAATGGATGGTGCACACGTGCACAAAATATTTATTATCTGAAAAATGTTTATCCTTGAAGGAAAATCTTTTGACTTTGTTTATGATTTTTATATTTGATTTAAAACCAAAAATAAACAATATTAATATTAATAATACCTTAAATCTAAAATTGAAATATTATTAAGAAAAGGATTTTACGAAAAAAGGATAAAATAATAAATTGAATACGAAAATAATATTGGTATGCTACTAGGAAATTTAACATTAATCGTTATCAATCATATACGTACATTTATAAAAGTAATTTCACTAGTAAAATTTCGATATGGTATATATTTGCGTATATGTATATTCTTGTATATGTGGTATCCTAGCACCATGTACATATACATACTTATGTGTGCAATGTAGATTTCAATTATTTTAAACTATATACATACATATATAGTTTCTGAGTGATGTGATAAATTTTTTTTTTTTTTTTTTTTTAATATACATATATACATAAATGTATATAGTATATATTAAGTGCACGCGGATACTCAGTCCATGGCACCGCCGATCAGTAATTTTATGTCAGATATACATATTATCCAGTTTATCATCAGTAATCAGTTACTGGTGTACATTGCTGATGGGAAAAATTTTTTTGATCGACTTGGGCAAGAGTAGTGCGCTGGCTGGGGTTCGAATCGTGATCTCAAAGATCGCAAGACCGACACACAACCATCGAGCTATTCAAGCCCCATACAGATGTGATAAATGAAATTATATGAAAGTAAAATTCTTATCAACGAATTTATAGGCAGGCATTACATACATAAAAATTATAAATTTATACCGGAGGATATATAAATTTTTCAAGTGTTTTAAATATAAAGCCTTTTATGATATCGCAATAATAAAAACCTTAAAAAATCTCATTCAATGTTTAATAATACCGCAATAATACGTAATATAACAAGCAAATAATAATTTTCTTTCATAGATATAAGAAATATATCTTAATATTTATATAGTTTTCTTATAATTTTAATATTAATAACCTTTTCTTATACATACATAAATATTATATATTTAGATAACTAAACAAATATTTTTGAATGTATATATGAATATTTATTTGTATTCGTAGATTATATAATATATCAAATTAAATGCGTAAATAAATTTCAATTTTATATGAATACGTTTGTATATTGTAATCAATTTTCATTTATTCTTCTTTACAATTCATTCATTTTCGGTTGTTTACATATTATAAAATATACATAATATATATAACATATACGCACAAACAAAAAAACATACGCATTTATTTAGGTAATTTTATTTAATTTCAGTTTTGCGTAAAATTTATGTAAATACTATTTTATACATACCAAACAAGTACACACTACATACATTCTTATACATATACAGATTGACATATATAGATTGACATATATATGAAGGAAAATCTGTGTCATATGTACATGTATATGTATTTGTGTATGTGTGTGAAAGCATAAGAAAATAAATTTAATTTAATTTAAAAAAAAAAAAAAAACAAAAATTTATTTGATTGAATTTTTTTTTTTTCTCATTATTTAAAAGAAAACTTTTAACTTATTCTTATAAAGTTTATGAAGAGAAATTGATGGCATTCAATTACATATACATATATACAATACACAGATTTGTACGTACATACATAAATATAAAGTTTAAAGAAAAAGTAAACTTGACTTTTAATTGAAAATATTTTTCCATAATTTTTTTCTACAACTTTATTTTTTTTTATTTTTTTTTTTAAGTGTATATAAGTATTTGTGTAGTGGTATGTGAAAATGAATTTAATTTTGTTAATTTCAGAATAAGAAAAAAATCTTTTAAACTTTTATTTTATATTTGTAATTAAATTGTAATTTTTTTTTTCTCGGTTTTAGTTTTTTTTTATATTTACATAAACTATGTATATTCTTTACCGTAGTGTACTACCATCACATATACTACCTCTACAACAACTATATTTGCGTATTATATAATGTAGTGTAATTCAAGTGCATTTCAAAGTAAAATTAAGCTAATGAACATCAGTTTAAAAAAGTTGATGGTTACTCTTTGGTTCATTTATTTATTATTTTATTATAGTAACTTCAATTGCAATAAAATTAAAATAATTTATAAAGGAAATCTTAATTAGAATGTTTTATATAAAATTTTTATGTTTTATTATTATTAAAAAAAAAAAAAAAAATTGCAGTGAAGTATTGCATTTTGTTTTGAAAAACGGGTACATATGTGGATTACATCATACGTTAACTGTTATTGCTATATTTAATGCAACTACTTACTTTCGATATTATTAACTACTAAATTCCTAAGGCCCAACTATAACGACATATCTGACATAGACTATGACATTATGTCATGCTACAAACACAACTAAATCAGTGAGTTGAAGTGTAATTGACATTTCTCCTTCTTCGTTAAAAATTCGTTAAACACAAGCTCGACATAAGCAGTACGATCGAAAGAGTACATGGCATATGTAACATAAGCACATTACGTAATTTTTGTGAACTTTCCATTGTTTGTTGCTTATTATGTTATCTTATGTTAATTTGATAGTTAACCAAATGTTATGTTTTAACATTCATCATATTTCTCTAATTTTTCTCCATGTTTCCTATGTCAGATATGTCGTTATAGTTTAGCCTTTGCTTTTATTACAGCGTTTCTGTTTCAAACATAAAAGTGAAATTTCTATTAATTCTGAAAATTTTATGATAATTTTATTGCAAATTATGTACTGAACGAAAAGAGAAAGGATTTCTTGAATATAAGTATTATACAATCGCGATAAATTTTGCACTCGTATTTTCTTTCTTCAAATCAGAAAAACTTCATCTTCTCTCTGAATAGAATTGCATAACATAACAAACACGAAAAATCAACTAACAACGTTTTATAGTTGTTGCTCCTACACGATACGATAGTACGACGTACGACGTACGAGTAGTATTCTATACATCATGTTTACTATGATTTTCTTTCTTCAGAAAAAGTTGATTTTCTCTCTCAATAGAATTGCGAATATAGATAGTACACTACAGATACGGAAAATCAACTAAAAAATTTAAAGAAAATATTTGATAAACTGTTAATAATGAATTAAGAATTAAAACGAACCCCTCATAATCCTTTTATTTTAAAATGTAATTGAAAATTACTTTTTTTTGTTTTTTCCTCTGTCTGTTTATTTATTTTTTTAAACTCTTTGTGTGATAAAAATAAGGAAAAATGGGAAAAACTATGAAAATTGTTAAATTATAGTATGAACTAAATATAAGAAGATTAATAAAAGTTCGTTATCACGATAATTCAAACCTTATAAAAAGATTTTTAACATTTTTTGTGTGGTAAAGAAAGAAAAAAAATAAAAGAAAATATAATTGAAAGTGAATACGAATAATAAAGAATATTTTCAAGGCTTTGTTGTATTAACTACGGGATTTAATTTAATTTAATTGAATTACACGTGAAGGTATACGTATTTGAAATTATATAGCGACTTTTTTTTCTTCCTTGTCGTCAATAAGTAGACTTGAATCAGTATTTCTATGCTGTTTCTCTCCAGCAAATGGAAAATTATTTAACTTTCTTTTGCCTTGAACAGGAATCAAAACGGCGACTTCATGCTCTACTACTGAGCAACCAGATCTGGACATATAAGATATTGTTGCAAAGCTCATAAAGCATACTTTTTATCTAGTCCTTAGAAAAACATTTCTATCTCGTTCCAAACAGAAATTATATGAGCTCACTTTCCTGAATATGCGAAAAAGTTTCAACCCTTAAATAGGGGTGAAGAAAAGATTTTACAAAAAAAAAAAATGCCTAATCGTGAACCTTGATCATAACACTTCAAGGAATCGACTGGTACACGTTGGAACACTTTATTACGAATCACCTTGTATACGTATATTGATATTAAAATATGATACGATATACATATGAGCCGTTTTCTTGAAAATGGTCTAAGTGTATTTTATTTTATATGTAGATATTTAAGGTTTTGCGTTTAATTAATTTGAAAAGTATGGATATAATATTATTATACTATTTTTGAATTTTTTAAATATTAAATTGATTTAAATTTATGATGTTATCATTTTTTAAATGTGATTAACAAAAATTTATATTTTTAATGGCTTCAAAAGATTGAAAAATAACTTACACCACTTTCAAAGTCAGCAAAATGTAAAAATCTTACATTTAGAAAATATTAACTACGGGATCTCAATTGAAACAAACCAATTTCTTTTTATGAAATTTCTATTAAATACTTCAACAATAATAAAAAAAAAAGCTTTATTTCAACATTTATCATTCAACCAAAATTATTTATACTCTTACTATTAATATGTTTAAATTTTCATTATGATCAAGTTTTCGAAAATAGTCATGATGTATGGAAGGGATATGTGGTATTGAATCAATCATATCTATAAATTTTTCGAATGTGGATAGGTCTGGAATGATGATATAAACGTGTTAGTACTATATTTCCAAAGTTCTGTGGTCCTCCCAGTGATGGCAATGATGGCAATGAAGTTTTCTAGAACATTGTATATGATTTGTTTTTTTAAAACTTTTTTTTATGACTTTTTTTCCTCTCTTACCAAAATTTTAACAGATATTTTTTGGAAAAAGTTTATAAATAAAAAGTTCATAGTAAATTGTATTCATTTTTATTTCTAACTAATTTTTTGTCAAAATGGATTTACACCACTTTCAAAGAAAACAGCTCAATGTTACATTGAAAAATCTATCTAGATCTACGTATGTATAAATATTGTCTATATTTAATATCATGTGTTCATGCATATAATACCTTTCTAATAAAAATATATCCTTTACCAAATAATAGATCAATTTTATTCTGTCACATAATATTCAATTTTATGGATTATAATATAAATCTAGAGACGTATGTATATATCAAATTAAATATTAAATTAAATTAAATGCATAATCCTAAAATACATATATGTACGAGTATACATATGTAAATTGACAAACAATTAATCAAATTATCATAGAAATTATTTTTTTTTTTTTAGAATGTGCTCATACATGTATATATGTACATAAAATATGTTACTTTTCTACCTTAAACTTCAACCCATAGAATAATTAATACATTGATTATATATACATATACTCGTATGTACATACTTATTTATAATGGAAAAAGAAATATACATACAGATTTATCACTACCATTATAAATGTACATTCATATATACATATAAAATATAATCCATCCATTTATGAGTATATATAATAAAAGTAAAATTCATAAAAATAATAAGTAAAGAAGTATTACACATATGAATGCCATTCATTATACTCATTTGAATCTTTCAGTAATGTATTATTACATATAATATATATTTTTTAATTTTTTTATTTATAATATAATCTTCATGTGCATATACATACACTCATATATTATAAAATACACATACAGGCGATGAATTGTATATGCGTATGTGTAATATTGATAATATGTAATATACATTATAGAAACCTTAATTTATAATAAACGGGTATCCTTTTCACATATTATTCAAATAAGAAAATGATTTGCTAATCTTTTCTTTTTTTTTCTATTTTCATATATTTTTTATACAAATATTATGTACCAAAAAAGATAAATTCAATTTTATCTATACTATTTTCAGAAATCGAAGTCAGTATTGTGCTTATGGAAATAGTTACCCGATGAGGTTCTGATAACTTCACATATAATATTTTGTAGGAAATTCTGAATAATATATCTCTGGCAACCCTGAAGAAGGTAGTTTTTAAAATATGTTAACAGGATGTTCCAAATTGTGCATAAATAAATTTATAATTTTGTTCACAAATAATTCTTAAAAGGGAGATTGTGTACAAATTTCACATTCCTGTAAATTTATATTTGATAAAAAAGTAGCATTATTTGAAAATATCATAAAAATGTTCGGTTTTTAAGACAAATTTTAATTTTTGTTTGCTGATTTTTTCATTTCTTATAATGAATCACCCTGTTTTTTTTGGGAAAAAGAAATACACCCTTCCGTTTGATGTTGCCTATCACACAGCGTGAAGGCAACTGATTTAATTAGTTAACACCATTTTGGTTATATGAAAAATAAAAAACCGAACTATAAAATATGAAGTCGTTGCGCAGCCGATGTCCACTCAAAGTATAAAATGTTGATTGAATCGTGTCAGCGGGAAGATGGGCATAAAAGAAAATGATGATAATTCAGGGTTGCCGTAGCTACTGGGAGTATTGATATGAATTTTTGATTAAACCATATTCAGTATTTTTAATTTTATTTATAAAATTATGTGTTCAGTATCAATTTTGATATTAAATTTTGTAGACATACGTACATACATTCATTTTCATATTTGTTTATTTGTCCATTTTCTTCTATTTTGTTCCCTTTATGTACTTGTTAATGATTTCGTTACGTTACCCTTACCGTTACATTCTGAATTTTATTTTTTGTTTTGTCTTTTCTTAGAATAAAAAAGAAAATTATTTACAATGCAAATTGCTATCATATTATTCAAATCAGCTTGTTATTATATGTTATTTTGTAAAGAAATGAACATATTTCATAAAATTTCCCAAAATGTCACAAAATTACCTGTTTTTTTGTAAAATCTAAAATAAAAGTTTTTTTGCAAACTGCAGCCCTTCATAATATACAATTTAAAATATTTCCTCGGATTTAAATTGAGATCTGATCACCCCACACACGAGACAGATTTATACAAACGCAATGTGAAAGAATATAGAAAAGCATGCCTATCTTGCCTGTACTGACTTCGATTTCTGAAAATAGTATAGATCTTTTTCTAAATAAATGTATATACATATATGTATCAGATAAAATGAGAACAAAACTATGTATATGAGGTACATTTTACATATGTATATGTATTAAGATTATTTGCAAATAAGTAAATGAAGTTGAGTTTATACTTATAGTATATATGCGTACATTATATAATCCATTTTTATTGAAATTGATGTAAGTTAACTTTCATTTTATACTAAGATATTTTGAGATTTGTAGTATTTGAATTGAATAAAAATTTATATTGACAAAATGATGAAAATTTTAAAATATTATTTTTTTTTGGAACTGTTTGTTATAGATAAAGAGCTCATACCAATAATACTTAGATTGAATTAATTGCGTTATCATTTATTATTAACTAATTTTTTGTCCAAAAATTGATTTACACCAGTTTCATAATAATATGTCTCTCAATAATATTATTACGCTATAATGAATGTATGTAGGTACATATTTAGATTTTATTTATACCTGCAAACATTTTAAATACTTGTACGGTGTACCTATGTAAAAGGATAAAATGAATAATATCGCATAAAAGAGAGAAAACAATTCTAATTCACTGAACTGTACAAAAATTTTAATCACTATAAATTCATATTCAATATAGAAACATTGAAGTTTAATTATTAACCTTTTTTTTTCCAATAATAAAATAAAATAAAAGAAAAAAACGACTATAACACAAAACAAACAAACAAAATTTGTATATTTATTATACGAATAATATCCTTGTAAAATTAGTACATTTATGAAAAAAAAATTCACGAAATCTGAAAACAAAATGAATAATATTGATTGCTTATAATGATTATCATCATTATGACGTATTCGTATACATATACATACATACTCGTGTATTATATTGTTGTATATACATGCGTACACATGTACTATATAAATATACTTAATATATACATACAAAAATTTTGTGATATATATTTTTTTTTGTATCTATACGTATCAGGAAAGAAATATATATTTTAAATATACAACAATAATAAAAAAATAGATAAATAAAAGGGAATTTAAGAGGGTTCGCTATACTCTACACAGAATACGCAAATTTTAACTTATTTTTGTACATTATTTGTGTCCTATATGTGAGTGGGAGTAAAAGTAGGAATTGATAATAGAAAGAAAAAAATAACAGAAAATAGAAAAAAAAAATAAATAATAAAATCAAAATACTCTTAAAAATGAAAAGAAATTCTATACACTATACATTTTTCTTCATTATACGTCACTAAATTATTACAATGCGTATTACACCAATTATCCTGTTCTCTCATTATGTTCGATTATTACGTTTAAAAATATTTTTTGTAAAATAATTTAATCTTCTCAAATGAATGAAATAAAATATAAAAAAAAAAATGTCCTTTAAAGATACATACAGAAATTATTTAGTAAAAGTATGCGAGTAAAATAAGATTTTCACACGAAAGTTAAACAAAAAAAATTTAAATTAAATTCAATGTAAATACTTATAGAAATATTTTGAATAATATTATTGAATGTTATTCTACAAAACAAAGAAGAAGAAATTAAATAAAAAAATATAAATATATAATTTATTTAAATACAGATAAAATGATTTCAGTGAAAAAAAACTAGCTTTGAAAAAATTGGAAAACAAATTTAATATGAAAATAAAATCTATAAAGTATGAATCAAAAAAACTATAGATGCTGTAGTGTCGTATTATTAAAAGAGAGAGAAAGAATAAGGATAGAAAATTAATTTTTCTTGTATATCAAAATACGAGTGCCAGTCTGCCAGTGCGTGGTATTTAAAATAATAATAGCAAAGTGTACTCGTCTCATATATATCGTATCGTACTATAGTTAGCTGCTAATAACCTCTTTTCTCTACTTATCGTGTCTTTCTGTTTCTTCTATTCTTTTTATGGTGGTGTGTATTATGTATTATGTAGTAAAGAGCAAGTACAGAAGGAAAATGAATTTTTCTCATTGCTACTACTCATTATCTACTCTTGCTTCTTGTATACTTCTCGTGATGTGTAGTGCGTAGTAAAAAGCAACTACTTATAAAAGGAAAATAGATTTTTCTCATGAATTAAAATACGAGTACATTTTATGGTGTGCAAGCAAGGAGTAATATAGGGTATATCATAACTTCTTTGCTCTACTTATCGTCTCTTCCTGTTTCTTGTGTTCTTTTCATGGTGTGTTGTGTAGTGCGTAGAGAAGAGCAAGTACGAAAGGAAAATAGATTTTTCTTATGAATTAAAATACGAGTACATGGTACGTAAGATACTACTAGCAAAGATACTAGAAATACATTTTATTTCTAGTATCTTTGCTACTAGTGTATATCGAATCTGATTATTATAACATGATCTTATTGCTGTGCTGTTTTACAAGAAAAATATGAGTACTATATATACACAATATGAGTACTCTGCTTTACACACAATCAAAAAATTTATTAAGCATTATTTCTGAATAGTAATAGGTAATGTAATATTTATTTTTTCGATTGAATTAAGGACATGTGTAGATTTAACGTATATAACTACACACTTTATTGTATAGATGTAAATTAAAATACACGCGCTACTATATCTGATACTAAAATTTTCCTTCAAATTCATGTACAATATAATGTTACATATAATTATTCATTTATTTTTTTAATTATACCTGTGTATATCTATACAGTATATATACTATATGTATATATACCATAAAGTATGTATATTAATAGTCATATATGTACATAATTTGATGGTATAGCTTTGTTTTTACAAATCGATATTTATATCCTTTATCGTTTTATTTATTTAATATTTATGTATATTATATACAAACTCGTATGTACATACTCATACTTGTATGTATATAAATATGTATGTATAGTTATTTTAATTTGTTCTAACTTATTTTTGGTATTCGATTTTTTTAGATAATTATATCCTATATTTTTGTATAGCAGCAGTAGTAGTACTAGTAGTAGTAGTCAAAGCCAAAGCAGTATAAATTACAAAGAAAAAAATACAGTGTTTAAAAAAATGAAAAAAAGTGTCTACACACATCAAAAATGAAAAAAAAAATGTATGGTTACAGTCTCAAAAATAGGATTTTTGAAATTATAAAAATAAATTATGAAAATACATTATTGCGTTATTACTTTTTTAAATTTCGAAATACATATATGTAGGTATTCAAGTGTCGCACTGATTTATATTAATTTTCAGATAAAAATATCATAAAATTTTCAAAACATAAAATATTTGACGAAAATTACGAAATGGAGTACGGTAGTAGCATAGAGACAAAATTCACTCCAACGCAATACACATTTTGCTGTACAAATACGGTACATGTTACGATATTATTTGTATCGTTTCACGCAAAACTCTACCATGTACGTATTTTCATAATTATGAAAAATTCAAATTTTTTAAAAGCCAAGCCATAACAACTCCAAAGTTGAATTTTGTATGGCATCGGTGCGTGAAACAGTCTTTAAAATTTCATTTTCCTAGAATATACATATGTACATTATAATTTTAAAAGTTTAAGATTGACTTAATATTCGCTGAAATTATAATTTTTTTTTCCAATTTTTTTTTTATAATAATACTTTTATTCAAGAATTTAATTATTCGTTTCATTAAATTCTTTAATATTGTTATAGTTATTAAAATATGTATACGATAAATTTCATATAATTATACCATAATTTTGCTGTTTTTCAAAAGTTCTCGTCCGGTAATTTTATACTACTTAGTATATTTTTTTAAAATTTTTAAATATTTTTTTGGCTATCCTTATAATAATTTAATAACTGTCTGGAGATGGCATGGAATAGAAAACTAGATTTTCTATAATTTCTGTTGAAATTCTTTATAAGTTATAGATATACTTATACTTTCATGATAATTCTACCTATCTAATTGACCTTTATAGGTGTGATTTTATAATTTCTTATTTTTCTTTGTAACATTAATGCCCGAAATAATATAGTACAATCTTTCTGAATATCAGGAAACTATATGTATTGCACTCGTATTGTAATCTCAATTGAAGGGCTGAGATGAAGAAGGTGTTAACCGACAAATTTGAATAAATTCTATTTTCCAGTCAAATGAAAATTTTAAGTGTATATAAATCTAACGACGTTGAGTGTGACCATGATAATTTCCATGTTTTCTTCATGGGTAATGATATATTCACTTAGAAAAATAATATCGAAGAAAAACTTTGAAGTCCAATAACTCAAAAATTGTATTGTGACACTTAACACCTTCATCATCTCAGCCCTTCAATTACATATAAAGAGCATAATTCACATTATTTTATTGTAATTTATAATAATAATTATGATTCAAAAGTTTAAGCATTATAATTTCAATCATATATCGATTATTATAAAATATCAATAGTTGCTGTTGAATAGTTGATATTTGCTGTATAAGTAGATAATATTTTGTACTACATACAAAAACGAAAACATATGTAATTTACATATTTTCAATTCGAATTCACTTATGTATTTATATTTATTTATTTTCTGCTATTGTCCTTTCTGTTGTTGTTGTTGTTGTTGTTGTTGTTGTTGTTGTTGTTATTTAGAACAAATTCATTATTATAACGCTTCATAAAATTGAATAAAATTGCGATATTAATTTTGATATGTAAATCTTTAATAATGTACGAATAAATACAATATAAAAACACTTACATATAGACGCTTAGTTTTCATACATATATTTATGTATACATATTAACATGATTTACGAAAATGCAATAAGTACTTATTCCTACTTTATTTTATAGTTTGTTCTACTATTATTAATTTTTTGGTTTTATTATTGTTTTATTATTCTCATAATTAAAGTTTATACACACATACACATCCACATATACAATTTACATATTACATATTTTATTTCTGTATACGCATAATATCCTGTAATGTTCAATTTTATGTCAAATAATTTTATTAAGTATAGTATAAGTATGTACTGACTAATGAAAAACTATACGAATATACATTGTATGTATATATATATAGTATACATAACATACATATTCGTATATTTATTTATTTGTACATTTATGTACATTATTATATGAAAAAAAAAAAAAATAAATAAAGACATATAGTAAATAAAATAAAGATAAATAAAAATGAAACTAATAAAAATTCTAAATACATATAATTTTGTTTAAGAGCGATGTAATACACATTGTGTATATATATATGTATGTAAATATATGTATTCTTACATTATGTACATAAACATATATTTGAAGTATTATATGTATAAGTATATACAGTATAGATTAATATCAGATATACATAATATATTTTTTGTCTGTAAAAGTGTCTGTATATACAAAAGTTTCATATAAATAAATAATTTTTTTTCAAATTTTTGTTTTATTCACATACACGCAACGCATGTATATGTGAATAAAAAAATATGTGCGATAAATATATACACCTACGTATTTCACATATTCATGTAAGTCATGATTATACTAATGTTTGCATATACATATATACATTTTGAAAAATTTGTTGATTTTTTTTTTTTTTTCTTCTCATTTCCCTATTCATTTAGTATTCATTATATACGAAGGATAAATATAGGATTATAAATAGATATCATATACGTATACATAATAGATGTAGATATACATTAAGTAGGTATACTTGCAAATATGTATACATATGTTATATATGTACACTACATATTTAATGAATTTATATACAAATTTTAATAATGATAGTCCAAAAAAGCGCGAATCTTATGTATGTATGTACATGATATATAATTTATATAATGTTATACCACTTTGGTATAATGTATATATATGTACTATAATACATTACATATACATATTTATGTAGATTATCTTTCATATACTATAAACGTGTATTTTAATCATAACATAACACTTGTTTTATTTTTATGCATCCACCTTTCCATTTAATAATCCTTCAATTTCTATATTTTATATCTTTTAATATGTTGTATGTTTTTTGTTTTTTTTTTTTTGAGGGACTAATAGATATTATATAGATATAGATATATATAATGTATATATATGCTATATACATTTTTTATAATCCTTTTTGTTGTTTATTTTGTTTTTTTTTTTTCTTCACTTTTTAATTTTGACACAGAAAAATAAAATTATCATTATCAACACACCATCATCATCATTATCATCATCATATCATCATTATCATTTTCGTCGTAGTCGCTTTATTATTATTAAATAATATACATACTATATCTAAGGTGTCCTATTTACAGGAATATTATTAGGCATTCATTATTCCTTTCTGTACGTACTTATGTACGTATACAAATATATGTATATACGTACGAGTATATTTATAGCCATACTAATAATAAATAATAGATAAATAAAAAAATATGTAAAATGAACCACCCTCATATACTTACTTAAATATGTACTATATATGTACGTACATATATATCATATATGTATGTCATACAATTTAGTAATATCAAAATATTAAAATTTACATACGAGTATAATACATATTATTATACAAACAAAATATATACACATAAATACGTACATACATATATAAATATAATATATACAATTTATTAATACAATGTATGTATATCCTTTTATCCTGTGTATTATTATATACTCATAATTTTTGTTTTTGTATATTATATTTTTTTTATTATTGTTGTTGTTTTATTTTTTATTTATATCACAAAAATTTATTAATTTATTATATGTGTGTATATATCCTTTATTTTTTTTTTTTTTAAATGAGGATCTCATATAATAAATATACATCAGAAACTAACTATACGTGTACATATGTACATACAATATCTATATATATATATAATCAATTTATATGATTGTATAGATTATATAGTGTATATACATATATATGTATATTTATTATCATACGTGTATGCACATATAGAAAAAATGATAACAAAAACAAAAAAAATATATATGAAAAATGAATATACTTATGTATATCTTTAAAACAATAAGAAGAAGTGATAAGAAGAGAAAAAAACGACAAAAATCGGGAAAAATTTTTATCCTTATTTTTTTTTTTTTTTTTGCTTTATTAATAGATTTAATTTTCTTTTATTTATTTGTATTGATGTGTATGTGGGTGTGTGGGCAAAAAACATACACACGCACGAAAATATACTCCAACACGTATTAATATTTGACACAGTTTTATTATATAAATTATTCATTATACTATATTTCATTATTATATTTGTTTTGTTGTATATACATATTAGTATTTTTATAATAAAAATTTTTTATTCACTATGGGTTATATAGAACAAATTTGAAAAAAAAAAACACAACAAAACACATAACAGGAAAAAAAGAACAATGCATATAATAATACTTTTAGAATATATTAAATAATATTTAAACAATAAGAACTTTTTGTTATAATAATTTTTTAATATTATTATCATTTATAACTCGTCTCGTATGTATTATTTTCTTTTTTTGACTTTTAAATACATAATTATGTATGTATTTAAATTTTTTCTCATTTTGTTTATTTGTCATAATTTTTTTTTTACATATTTTTTATATTATTTCATTTCTAATTTATGCATATTTATTAAATTAGAAAAATATTAAATTAGATATAAACACGTGCAGATTAATTTCATTATTTCATTTATTCATTATTATTGAAAATTTTCAAAAAATATAAAATAATAAAACTAAACAACAAAAATTTTATAAAAATGAAAATTAAAAATAATAAATAAATATTTTTTGTATAAGTGTATATTCTTTTTTTTCTATATTTTTTTTCATTGCATATAATTTATACATTTTCTTTGTTCACTATAAAATAACAAATTAATTATATACGGTATACATAAAAATAATGTATATACAGTACAATACATATTTTATAGGTAAAATCATATAAGTACACTTTTGTGTATATATGTACTTATTTATACATACATATATGTACATATATGAACATATTAATATACTTATTATTATAACAAACCACTAATTTATATTTGAATATATTTATCCTTTTTGATTATCCTGTATAAATTTTTTATGTAGGTATAAAAAAATTATTTTTCACTATTAAAAAAAAAATTATTTTCATCTATACGTATACATACATTTATAAATATACATATATATATTTTTATACTACATATTTCATCATATACACACACATATGTATATATATACTTTAGCAATATAATTAATATATACCTAATGTAACTCAGTATTTACACATTTTTATATAAAAATGAAATTCGGTTTTAAATTATTTTTTTTTTTTAAATATTTTAATTAAATATTATTTATTTTATTTTTACACGGTGCACTCTTTTACATTACTATTTTATTTTATTATTAATATTATAATAAATAAAATTTTATATATCATGTATATCTCATTTACTTTTTATATATATTTCTTTGTTGTCTAAATTTATTGTATATAGATTTTTTTTTAATTTAATAACTATACTCGTTAAAAATTAACCAAAAAAAAAAGAAAATAATCTTTTTTCATAGATTTTTATATTTGTTTTCAACAAGCAAAAAAAGATAATAACAACATAATAAAAATGTAACATAATTTTACACGAAAAACGAAATTCGAACAATATTATAAGGAAAATTTATTTAATTAACTATAATATATAATTAGGTAAATGTACTAATATTTAGATATAAAGTATGTAGGTATGTATGTAAAAATTTTTTTATATATATATATAAATGTAATAAATATATAAATGAAGGATATATCAATCCAGCAGCTACATATTATGAGCTGATACTACTAGTACTGTCACCGTAACATTATCGTTTAAGTTAAGAAAAAGACCAATCGGAAAAAATTTTTTTTCATATTATATGTTAAAAGTTTTTCTTTTGTAATAGTAGTAGTATTGAGAAAATATCCTTATCATTTCATTGCTTTTACTCTAACACGCACTACCATTAATAATTGTTTCAGAGTGATGTACATACTATATGCGAGTAATAGTATATATGTATGAGTTTATGAAAAATAATTTCCATAGAATAAAAAATTTAATAAGAAAATTGTTTTCGAAATCAATTCGAAATTACATATTCCAACAATGTCTTTTGCTAGCATTTTTATTAAATTGAATCTCATGAACTGAGTTGAATAAGTTTTCTGATTTTGCTATACATAACCATAAAGCTATAGAATCCTATAATATAAAAGGATTTTCGAAATAAGTATAATTTAGAAAAATAGTAAAATTTTGTAGTTGAAATAAGTAGATGTATTAATTTTGTTATTTAACAATTAACACACATCCATTTGATTGTTGAATTTTGCCCACGATTCGAAAAAGTGATTTCTCCGAAGACACTGATATAAGAACCGGTAAATAAAGGTGGATCGGACATATGAAATGGATGATTCCAATCCCTGTAAAGCAGTTCTTGTTTGAGAACATTAAAGATAAATCTATACTATTTTCAGAAATCGAAGTCAGTATTGTGCTTATGGAAATAGTTACCCGATGAGTTTCTGATAACTTCACATATAATATTTTGTAGGAAATTCTGAATAATATATCTCTGTCTTGATTTAAATTGAGATCTGATCACCCCACACACGAGACAGATTTATACAAACGCAATGTGAAAGAATATAGAAAAGCATGCCTATCTTGCCTGTACTGACTTCGATTTCTGAAAATAGTATAGGAATGGATGATTACAATATGTTCTAACACAGACACAAAAACGAGCTACGACGGTAGAATTGGTTGGATGTGGTGTTGACAAAACATACCGAGTAAAGGGAAACCTATTTATAGAACTGTTTCAAATAAAATGGAAACATAAAAACACATTATTTCGAAAAAAATATCCTTATACAGAAATTTTTACAATAACTGTACTAAAAGGCAAAACAAAAGGATATTATTTGAAAAATATCCTTTTAATCATACAAATACATATAATTAATAATATTTTAATGAGCATGTATGAAATAAAATTTTAGAATACTTATAACGCATGTCATTGATTTGTCAAAAATCCTTTATATATCTACACGTACATGTATTTATATTCAATATTGTTACTGTAATATGTAAAATAAAAATAAAAGGACACGTGTGTCCTTCGAAAAATGAAAGAGAAAATTGTAGACAATATCATACAATAGATCAACAACCCCTTTAAAAATTTTTATAATTCATTATTTTTTGACAAATATTAGGTATATTACCAAATACAATCAATTCTCTTTTGTTTCAGAATCAAAAAAAAAAAAAAAACAAAATATACTTACATAAATGTACAATAAATTTTTGCAAATTTTTTAAATTGAAATAAAAAAAATATTATTTAATTTTTATTCCATGAAAAGGAACCGCCCAAAATACTTTTTTTTAAAAAATGTTCATTGTTTTTTCTTTTACATATGTACATTTATACTATTCACTATTTATGCAATATACAAGTACATTACACTGTTTTCTTATTTTTTCTCGTCACTGTTTATCGTCTATTTCATCATTATTATCAGTTATCATCATCATACATCATTTTGTCGCATCTTTTTTTATCATTTTAAATCATCATCATCATCATCATACATTCTAACTCGTCATTATTTATCAAGTGGACGATTATATAGGTATATGTAGCGAGTTCTGTGAATATCAATATTCGATGTACATATGTATGTATATATCATATAAAATCCTTTTTGACGTCATCATTGTACCGGCTCATTAAACTTTGTATACATACGTATACACATAGATATATGTATGTGTTCGTAAGTTCGTAAAATGTACATGTATATGTGTGTCATACTGTGGTCATGTCATACTTTATATATGTGTAAATATAATATTTATGTATGTATGTTATTTCAAAAATACGTCATTATTGACGTCATTCAAAAAGAAAATATAATATATGGATGGGCAGACATTGAATGACTGAGTAATTCGAAAATTCATTGATGAAAATCATATTTCGCTTATATGAATGCATGCATGTACAATATATATTACGAGTAACAGTAGGTACTTATTACATGTATTTTAAAAGATCCTTATTTACTTATACATATGTATATGAATATATACATTTATAAAGTATAAACGGAAGTAAATATTTCTATTACCGTTTATTTGTTTTTTAGTTTTTTAATTTTTTTTATTTTTTAAAACTTTTTTTTTTTATTATCTTATGCTTCAAGAAATTTTCACAAATCGAATAATGATAAAAACAAAAATAAAAAATAAAATGTGAAAATTATTTATAAATATTTGAAATTTTTGAATATACGTATAGGAAATATGTAAAAAAATATGTATGTAAACTTTTTATTGACCTTTTATTCATAAATACAAATAAGGAGGCAAATACGATTGAGCTAGTATAATGTATATGTGTATATGTATGTATGAATATTATCATTTGAATATTCTATATATTCTTTTATTACGACAAATTGTATCTCATTCTCATAATCAAATTGCTGGAGTTTATAAAAAAATAATAATTTAAGTAATTAATTATGTATAGTTTTGAAAGAAAAATCTTACACACAATATGATTGGATTTATCGAGGAGATAATGTGTGGAGAAGGCGATGAAAATGACGAGATAGATCCGAATAAGGCCCGGATCAATTAATGTCGTAAAGAATATAAAAATATAGTTTGTCAAAGATGAATGAGACTTATTGAGCATCGAAACAATAACGATCCCATTAAATAAAATTTGGATGCTGTTGAAGGTGATTTGAAAAAGCTTCAGGCATACAAAATTTGGTAGGTATCACTGGTATCACGTATCATTGCGGAGAAACCGTCTAAAAAAGAGCAGCAGAATGTTTGGGGAAAACAAGTTCAATCATAGACCGCAACGCCATAATGATGATGAATTATCTAGAAAATAAAAAAATTTAAAATTTAATGGAAATAGCATTTTTTTTTTCTTTTAATGATTTTATTTTGGTTTTTTCTAGTTGAAAAACTTTTAAACTTTAGTAAAATATATGTAAATAAAAAATGTATATAATATTTTATCTATGTATTATATTTACAGCAATGTACAGTGTACCTAAAGTTATTCATATTTATCGATTGTCTTTTATTATACCTTTCGGTTACATCATTTTACTTTATTATTATTTTTTTTTTTTCAAACATTTTAGTATAGTAACTTTTCTTTTGCCTCCTTCTATCTGATATTACTTTGTATCAAATTTTATTGGCAAATTCCTGTTGTCCTTTTTTTAAATATAATTTTTTTCAGTATTTTCATATGTATTTTTTTCTTTATTTCTTAAAATTTTTTTTTTTTTCAATAAATGAATAATTGCTCTCAGATTTATATTTTTTATTTTAACATTAAAAATTCATACACAATCATAATTGAATTTATGAATAGTATTGTAAATGTATTCGTGTGTACGTAAATAGACATTTTTATGAAAATTATTATAAATTTTACACGAATTATGTTCATGAATATACGACGCATATTTACCAGTATGTAAATGCACACATATACATACATATAATACCTATGTTTTTCTTTTTCATGTCAAGAATTATTGTTGATTTTTCATTTATATAAGTATGTATTTACAAAAAAAAACTTATTGTTTTCTTTTTTTAAATTAAAAATCTTTTCTATCTTCACCTTTTCAAGTTCGTAAACAGAGCATAAAAACTAGGTATAGAAATAAATGCATTTTTAATAATAGCATCATAATGAATACTGCATTTAGATATATTTTAGATAGACAGATAGATAGATAGATATATTTTAATCCGATATGAATAATATATACCCATACATTCACTGTAATCATAACATCGCACATAAAATGGGACTATATATGGATGGATACAGCATTATGGATGTATTGTTTCAAGATTATAAATTTTTTTAAGAAGAGTGATTTACCTTACACTCCACAGTAATGTGTGCGATACGTTTACAAATTTATTTATATGAGGTATTTAACCCATTTATATCGTCATTAATGGTCAGAAAAATTGAAAACATTATTGTCATTTTTGTTGCATGTATAAAATCTATAATCCTATTGTAATCTATGTATATACATCAAGGGTTTTCAAAATTCAACACAGTGTACATTTTGGTCGGTAATACCACATCACTTTAAAAATGCGAATCTAACAAAAAGTGAATGCAATAAGTGATCTTGTATTATAATTTAGCACATTAAAAAAAAAAAAAAAAAGAAAAAAAAATTCCTTTAAAAATTGTATTGTAAATTTGTAATTGGTCTCATCAAATTAAAGCGAGTTAACTCTGGTATATTGATTATTGGTTTATTAAGAATTATTGTTGGATTATTGCGAATGATTGCAAATTTACACCGCTTACAATGATGCGAAATCTACATTGGCTGAGTTCATAATTATGATCGAAATAATTTTAAACACTCTAATGTCGTTCGCATTAATTGTAATCAGAATATACTTTGATTTACTCAAATCGGAGTACATACATGATTTGTAATCTAAGTAAAAAGCAGATCCAATCCAACATAATCTTTTTGATCTATGCTTAAATACTATATACGATTTTGTAGATTATACATACACTTACTCGAAAAATCTCAATAATTTTAATTTAAATTTTTTTTATAAGTATTATAGAATTAATTTGTTTTTATTTTTATTTTTCCATTTGTAGGTGTATAGTTCTTTAATCAATATAGATTCACAGTATGACTAAATTTTGTTATTCAATATGCAAAATAATTTTTGTATCCTTAATTATACTAGGTAAATAAATTTTCTTATTCAAATTATTTTTTTTTTTTTAATCTTTTAATTTTCAATTTATTCTTTAAATAATATTTCTGAAACACTGAAAATTTGCAGATTTGACCATTGTAAATGCACAACAAATAAGGCGAGATAGATTTAGAGAGAATCAACAACCTAAAAGTAAGTACAGAAAATGATTTGAGAAATTTTTTTTTAATCTCACATTATTCATTTATTTGTTATTTACTTATTTATTTATCCATCTGATTATTATTTTTTGAAAGAATATCGCCCAGTACAAAGAGTACACCCATGTGAGCATAGTTCATGTTATCCAGCGACTGGTAATCTTTTGATAGGTCGAGAAAATCGTTTATATGCATCGTCAACATGTGGTCTTAGGGGACCAGAACGTTTTTGTATTGTATCACATTTAGAAGAGAAAAAATGCTTCCTATGTGATACAAGACCAGAAACTGAAAATGATCCATTAAAAAATCATGCTATCAGTCAAATTATTTACGCAAATCAACCGGGGTAAGTTGTTTAATCTTATTTATTTTTTTTTTTCTGATTTTTATGTTTTTATATGTATTTTCTCGTTTTTATTAGAACATTACAACCAACATGGTGGCAATCTGAAAATGGAAAAGAGAACGTTACGATACAATTAGATTTGGAGGCTGAATTTCATTTCACCCATTTAATTATTGTATTTGCAACATTTCGTCCAGCTGCAATGCTAGTCGAACGTTCATATGATTTCGGTAGAACATGGCATGTATATCGTTATTTTGCTCATAATTGTGCCGAATCATTTCCGAATGTACCGCTATCTTTCAAGAATATCACCGATATTATATGCGATCAAAGATATTCAAATGTTGAACCGTCAAAGGATGGTGAAGTTATATTTCGAGTATTATCACCAAATGTAAAAATTCCAAATCCATATGCACCCTATATTCAGAATATGCTGAAAATGACAAATTTCCGAATAAATTTTACTAAATTACATAATCTCGGTGATACTCTCTTAGATGATCGTCAAGAAATTCAAGAGAAATACTATTATGCCATCAAAAATATGGTGATAAGAGGATCGTGCTCATGTTACGGTCATGCTTCTAGATGTTTGCCATTGGACGGTTTGACTAGTAATAAAATCGATATGGTGCATGGAAGATGTGAATGTACACACAACACAAAAGGTCTGAATTGTGAGGAATGTGAAGATTTCTTCAATGACTTACCATGGAAACCGGCTTTAGGAAAACAAACGAATGCTTGTAAAAGTAAGATTCGTAGATTTTAATTTTTTCAAAGACTGTACGAAGCACAACAACTGAATTGTTTATTTTGTTTAATTTCCGTGTAGAATGTACTTGTAACAATCACGCAACAAGTTGTCATTTCGATCAAGCAGTTTATGATCATTCTGGACGGGTGAGTGGCGGTGTTTGCGATAATTGTCAGCATAACACCCAAGGACAACACTGTGAATCTTGCAAAGCGTTCTTTTACAGAGACCCGAACGAAGATATCCAAAGTCCATACGTTTGTAAACGTAAGTATAAAAACTGAATCCTTTAAAATTAAAAAAAAAAATTAAAAATTTAAAAAACAAAAATTCCAAATAGCATGTGACTGCGATCCTAGTGGATCAGTTGATGATGGAATTTGTGATTCGATCAGTGATCCCGATAATGGATTAGAAGCTGGTGCATGTCATTGTAAATCGAATGTACGTGGTAGACGCTGTGATGTATGCAAAGAAGGTTTTTGGAATCTGACACAAAATAATCCAGACGGATGTGAGAACTGTACGTGTAATATTTACGGAACAATAGATAATTCTGGATGTAATATGTACACGGGAGAATGTACATGTAAACGTCTTGTTACTGGAAAAGACTGCAATCAGTGTCTACCTGAAACCTATGGTTTATCAGATCAAAGAGACGGTTGTACACCGTGTAACTGCGATCTCGGTGGTTCATCAGATAATTTCTGTGATGTTTATACTGGCCAATGTAAATGTCGACAGCATATGACTGGTAGAACATGTGATACACCGAAACAAAATTATTTTGTACCACTGTTGCATAAAATTTATGAAGCCGAAGAACCAGAAATAAGCCAGTGTAACGCATTCTATCCCCATTACGGAGTAAGTAAAATTCGATTTCATTCGAACTCATTTCAAAAACAATTTTAACTATAAAAAAAATATGTAATCTTCTTTAGAATTGTACCATAATACCATTCTCACCGCCAATTGATCGTATGCCTACCTGGTCTGGTAAAGGGTATACTCGCGTACCCGAGAATACTGAATTGGAAATTCAGGTCAAAGATGTACCAAATAATATGAGCTATGATGTTGTTGTTCGTTATCAAACGCAAATGCGTGGTGATTGGGAAGATGCGCATATAACTCTTATTAGACCAGAAGAATATAATCCTGACGGACCTTGTGCTAATTCGCATCCATCATATGAAACACGTGTCCCATTCGTTCTGCCTGAACACGATACAAAAGTTGTTGCATTGCGTGATGTTTGCTTAGAAACTGGTAAAATTTACAAATTCAAAATTCATTTCGAACGACATAGGCACAACGAAGATAATCCTGCAGCACAAATTTTAATCGATTCTGTAAGTAAACAAATTTGAAAAAAATAAATGAAATAAGATAAATGTTTGTGTTTTGTACATTGTAGTTGGCATTAATACCGCGTATAGAAGTGACACCAATATTTTATGGAACACCACCAGCAGACAATCGTAGAAGAGAATTCGTACATTTCCGTTGTAATGAAAGTTACTATGACGTGAATTATTATACCATAGCTGATCTACGTTGCAGGGACCTTTATGTAGTTACCAGTACTTACGTTCATGATGGAGGCAAATGTGAGTTATATACAATAACAAATTTTGGTCTTTGTAAATGAATATTTCGGCGTGATTTCAGTGTGTAACTGTAACGTTACGGGTACATTAAGTAATCAGTGCGATCAATATGGTGGAAATTGTCAATGTAAACAGAACGTAGTTGGTCGTCAATGTGATCAGTGTGCAATTGGAACATATGGATTTGGTCCCGAGGGATGTAAAGGTAAATGACAAATTTTCAAATTTAAAAATTACAATTGATGGATATTTTTGTTTTTTGTCGTTTTCTTCGTTTCTTTTAAGCTTGCGATTGTAACAGCGTTGGAGCCAAGCATAATTACTGTGATTTAATAACTGGACAATGTGATTGTCATCCAAACACTTACGGACGTGAATGCGATCAATGTTTTCCAGGATTTTGGAATTTCCCGAATTGTGAAATGTGCCAATGTAACGGACACGCAAAAGTTTGTGATTCGCGGACGGGTAGATGTTTAGATTGTCAAAACTATACAGCAGGAGAAAATTGCGATCGCTGTATCGAAGGGTTCTACGGTAATCCACTGCTTGGAAGCGATATTGGATGTCGGCCATGCAGATGTCCGGAAACAATTGCATCAGGACATTCTCATGCAAACACATGCTCGTTAGATAGACGGAATAACGATATGATTTGTCATTGTAAAGAAGGATATTCAGGACCGAGATGTGATGTTTGCGCTGATAATTATTACGGCTATCCAGAAAAAATTAACGGTATTTGCCAGAGATGCGACTGTAGCAATAATGTTAATTTGAATGATATTGGAAATTGCGACAGTAAAACTGGCAAATGCTTGAAATGTTTGTATGATACAGCAGGAGATTCGTGCGAATATTGTCGGGATGGTTACTATGGAGATGCGTTGAAACGAACTTGTAGACGTAAGTATAGTCGCCCGTGCAGGTGTACAAATATAAGTTGACAACTAATTATCTCAATAATTCTTCCAGCTTGTAATTGTGATGTTTTGGGTACAAATTCAACAATTCAATATTGTAATCGAACCACTGGTCAATGCCCCTGTTTGCCAAATGTAAAAGGACTTCGTTGTGACGAATGTGAACCGAATCATTGGAAAATCGCTAGTGGAGAAGGTTGTGAAGAATGTGGTTGTGATATGATTGGATCTGTATCGGAACAATGCAATCCTGTAAGAATTTTATTTGCATTTAAATAAATTTTTATCACTGCAAATATTCGTATCTATTTCATTAGTATGATGGACAATGTGAATGCAGACCTGCTTTTGGAGGACGTCAATGTGATCAATGCCAAACAGATTATTGGGGAAATCCAAATCATTTGTGTCAACGTAAGTTCTTCTTGAGATATTTTTATAATGTCCAATACATATGTAAATATTTTCAAAAATATTTTTTTGAATTCATATTTTGAACAGGATGCGATTGCGATCCTCAAGGATCAGCAAAAACACAATGTAATCGAGAAACTGGACAATGTTTATGTCATCCAGGAATAGGCGGTTTTAAATGTGATCAATGTGCACGAGGGTACATAGGTCATGCTCCACATTGTTCAGCTTGCGGTGAATGCTTTGATAACTGGGATTTAATTTTGAAAAATTTGGAAGAGGAAACCAAAGCCGTCATTGATAGGGCTCAAGAAATAAAAATTGTTGGTGCCACAGGAGCGTACACAGAATATTTCAGTGAAATGGATGATAATTTGAAATTCATTCAACAATTGCTAGATAATACAACCATCAGTACAGCCGATATGGAAAGATTAAAAAATCGAATAACTGAACTGAAAGCAAAACTTCAAGCATCAAAGAATCAACTACAGAAGTTGGAAAATACTTCAGAACAAGTGTATTCAAATATCAGTTTAGCGACAGTTGAAATTGATAAATTACGAGCACGTAACGATAAAGTTAAGATGTTAACCAATAAATTGAAAGAAAATGCCACAGAACTTCAAGAAGCAAACATTGATGGTGCATTAAATTTGACTAGACTCGCATTGGAAAGCGTGAATTCGTTATCAGCAATAACTAATGAAGCTCAAGAATATGCGGATAGTGCAGAAAGACAATGCAAACGTACGGAAATTTTATTGAATCGCACAAAAGATGAATTCGAAAAGACGACTGATCAAAACGACGAAACGATCACTAAATATCAAGCGTATTTAAATGATTTAGAAGCTGAAATACCGGAATTAAATGATGATGTATGTGATAAAATGGGTAATCCATGTGATAGTATATGCGGCGGAGCTGGTTGTGGATTCTGTGGTGAAGTATCATGTGAACATGGAGCAAAACGAATGGCAGAGGAAGCACTTGGAGTTGCTAATAAAACCGAAATGCTAATAGTTGAAAAGAAAAAAAATGCAGATCATTTAATTAGGCAATTATCTCAAGCTAAAATGAATGCATCCAGTGCATTTGAATTATCAAAAAAATCATATGAATTGGCTGAATCATATTTGAATAGGACATATGATCAAATCGAATTGGGTAAAGAATATGAAGCAGAATTATCAGGTATCATAAATAATCATACCGCATCACCGCAAGATATTGAGGATATCGTTGATGAAACAAAAAATCTAGAACTACAATTAGATTCACGACAAATTGAAATACTTGGAGAAGGAATCCATAAAGCGGTCGCATCACTAGAAAATGTCGAAAAGATTATCACTGATACAAAATATGACCGATACCGAGTTGACCAATTAAAGATGAAAGCAAATGAAACTAAGTAAGATTATTTTCTCTGCAAATGTAAAATTTATATTAAAATTATACGTTTTTTCATAAATTTATATTTAGAATAAAAGCTGATAACATTTTGAATACGGTAAACGATGTATTGAAGGCTCTTGAAGATGCTCGTATCGCACAAGAAGCAGCAGATAATGCAACAAGACAAGCCACAAATGATATATCTGAAGCAGAAAGAGATTTAGAAAAGGTAATTTAAAATTCATAATGTCAATTAAATAAATTTTATTATTTTTGTTAATTTCAGATCAATATCGAAACAAAACAAGCTGAAATTCCAGCTAATAAAACTGCTCAAGCGGTCAATGACTTATCGAAGAAATTGAACCGTTTACAGAAAAATATTGCAAAAAATGAACTTGATGCAAAGGATATAAATAGACAGGCGAATGAAGTTAAAACATCAGCCAGTAAAGTATATAACCTAGCATTAAATGTAAGAAATCTTAATAAATTTTTATATTTAATCTGACTATCTAATCTACTACTCATGCAAATTTGATAAAAAAAAAAAAATTCTCATATTTACAGCTAGAAAGTCAATTCCGTGAAGCGAATGAATCAATTAAAAGAAAGCATATAGAAACAGAAAATGCTAGAACCAGAGCACAAGATTTATTAAAGCGTGCATCAAATTTAACTGTTGATACTAATGATAAATTAACGAGTTTAAAATGTAAATAAATATAATTTATATCAAAGTGATAAATTAATTTTTCCCCTTTTTTTATTAATTTTCTTTCCAGCAATGACACAAGAATATCAGGATAAAGAAAAGAAATTAGAAGAATTGCGAAACACAATATCAGTGCTTAATATACAAGTTGATCAGCATGTTAGAAAGATACAAGAACGTTCAGCACAATATCGTGATTGCCTCACGTAATCGCTCAAAAAAAAAGGAAATAAATTCATTAATACATAAATAAAATAAAATTAAAAAAAAAAACTGAATAAATGAATAGAAATTAAAAATTCAATTAGAAATGTAATACAAATATTTTGATTTCTATAAAAATTTGTTAGACATCTTTTCGTTTTTCTTTGAAATTTCTATATGAAATAAATTTGAAAAATTAAAAATTTGAAAAAGCATAAAAAAAAACGAATAGAATGAAAATTATATTTTTACTTAAAATAATGAAATTTTCCAAAATTTAGTGCCATATGTGCGCTACAATCATTATGAATATGTAGTTATTAATGTACTTAGAAATTTAAAGTTAAATGAATAGATCAATAATAATTTTCCAGTGGATTTAAAAAAAAATATTTAACATATAAATTACTTTTAATGGAATTTGTTTTATTTTTTTCTAAATTGCATTTTATTTTAATATTTTACTATATCTGTATGTATACTGCCACTGACACATAGTATAATTATTGCTTTCATTTATATAGTTCTAGATACATATATACATAACTAAATGCATCCATAAATACGTACATAACTATATATGTAAATGATGCAATAATAATAAAAATAACAATAACTTTCCTATTCTAATTGTGTAAAATAATTATTTTTAGTTTATAGTAATTTCAACCAAATAAAGTAAAATAAAATAACGAAAAAAATAATTTAGATATAAATTACTGTTTTTTTTTTTTGGATTAAATTTAAATCAAACTTTACACATAAAAATATGAAAAATTGTTTACAAAATCAATGTAACTCTCGTTATTTTTGAAAACATTTTATTTAAAAATATTACAAATATAATTTCTTTATGTAGTTTCACTTCCTTTTCTTTTTTCTTTTGTTAATTAACGATTTAAATTGAAAATTTTTTGAAAAAATTTTATGTCATCCTGCAATAAAAAACAAACAAACAAACAACAAATAATTAAAATTTAATTCAATTAAAATTTTAATGAAAAAAAAGAAAAACTTACGATTCAATTAAAGATGCTCGAAGTTTTGTTGTTATATCCGATGGCTGTGCTTGATTTAATTTAAATATACTTTCAATAACGGCTATCTCTGTTGCTGTAGTACTCATTCCACAAAACGCACACCAATCATTAACAACCATACCAGCAGCAAGCACATCACTACCCCGATTTACTGTACCTGCTACCAAAGGTACTTGAAGTAATGATGACAATTCATCTAGATCTTGTGTTGATGAATTTGGATGTACTAAACCACCTTGATTACTAAAAATTGTATATGAACCGACAAGTGGATTTCCAGCTACTATTTGACGAGATACTTCAACATTTAATGTATCAGCAATTATTTCTTCTGTTTCCTATATATTATTAAAAAAAATATATATATAATGAAGTTTTTATGATCCCAATTTGAAAATCATTCAATTCAATTTTTACCTTATCTAAATCTGGATGTATTATAGCAACATAATCATTACAAGCAATCACATTACCTAAAGCCGATAATCTTTCTTCTACTCTTTGAATTTTAACTGTGTCTGGTAAACTGTTTCTTAAATGTTGAAGTTCAACATCTGTTGTTGAATTTGGAACTAGAAGCCCATTCTTATTACCAACTGTTAAACGGCCAATAATCCGACAACCACCTACGCTGGCATGTACTACCGGTATTGTTTCAGATAATTCTGCTTCGAAAACGCTATAAGTAAAAATTAAAGGAGTGTTATTGTGTTATTCTATTCTAGATAATCATTCATTGACTTGAAATTTAAGATTAATGTAAAAATTTATATTCAAGGACAAGGTGCATATGTGTTTGAAAATTATATTTATCTGGTAAAACAGTGATTATATGAATCACATATTTCTATGAAATTTAATAAAGCATTTATATAGAAATTGCGATAAATTTTAATTTCGCAACTTTAGACAATTATTAATGAACCGGAAAATGATTACCACAATTTCATAGCATTTAAATTTAACTATAAAATAGTCCAGATAACAATTTTTCTAACCTAAAAAAAAAAACAAACACATTATAAAATTATAACATACCTATAGAATGTTTCAGCACCTCCAATTGCAACTAAACAATATGAATTTGTTAATTTACTGAACACTCCGATATCATCATTATTTTCAAATTGTACACGTAAAGCCATTTTATTTAAATTATCCACAAATCAAATTTAATGATAAATCAATGATTATACAAAAAATAAATTCAATTTCCGAAAACTATGAGCAATTAATGTAATGTAAGCAGTATAGGAGGTAAGGTAGGAAGGATAATTGGTGTAGTTTGGTTATATTTTACAGTGTGATGAAATTCAAATTGATTGACAATTGACAATTTTAGCTTGGCGTTGGTATTTGTTCTTCTTTTTCTGTGGACTCTACTTCAACTCAACTTCGATTCGATTAAAATTTTTAGATTACTCACTTACTTGTCAAGAATTTATCAGGGATTCATGTCATATCATGTAATGATTGATGATGTTGTATGTTGTATGGCCGTGTGCGAACTGAAGACGTTTCTTACTTTTCCCTCAAATTTCCTTACATTTCCATTTGATACTTTTTAAGGTGTGCGAATTACTTTCTGCAATTGCAATTTACATCAACTTTAAGTAGACAGGCAGCTGTTGTCAAAATTTGTTTACAAATTTTTCAATACCAAATCTACTTTTAAAACATAAAAATAACGATGCCGTAGCAAATCAAATTGTAGTTTTAATTTTACTATTTTCAAAATTAATTATTTTATTCTTCATTGAAAATTAAATATTTACTTAGTTTTATCTTCCATTTCTTGGAATTTTTCACAGATAATTTTTTTCAATTTAGCGTTTTAATTTGAATAGTTAAAATAAACACCTTAATCAATTATCACTGAACAAACCCAAGTATGCAACTGTCACTTGTCAGGTACAAGTCTACTATATTTCTTACTTTTAGGGCTGCCATATAAAAAGTAAGAAAATTTTTCAGTTTGCCCACAGCCATGTTATAGTTATAGGTGCTTTCGATTTGGCAATTTCAAGTGCTTGCGAGTACTAAAATGTGTCTAGGATAAATTGTTAAAACGAACGACACAAAAATTATTCGTAACTACTTGCGTCTACTACAAAGATAATACAGTCCTACTAGATGAACCATTTCATTTTTTTTATTTAAATGTTTGTATGTTTGCCAAAAATAAAGATCGAAAAAGTTTTTCGAAACAATATCGAAAAAGAGCGAAAGTTTATAATTCAGGAGGGATGTAAATATGAGAGAAAAATAAGAATATTTATATAGAAGAATTAGTTTGTGAGTTGCATGACTGGTTTACTAAATTTTATATGGTTTTGAGTGGTACCATCACTTATTTGGGGTGCGTTCATGAACATTACTTTAACCATAGTCATGGTGTAGTATAGTTTGAGCAAAGTTATGTTATACTACAGCCATAGTTATGTTAACTTCAAGTGGTTTTTGAACGCGATTTTTACCATAGTAGTAGCAATAAATTATCATTCAGCTGTCAAGTCAAGTTTAAAAAATTTTTACATATCATAATTATTATATTTTTTGTTTGTCAAAAATTAATTATTTTTTAAAAATGAAGTTTAAAACAAAATTAATAAATTTCAAATAAATTAAATTGAAATTTTCACAATTCACAACAAAAAATTAAATGACAAACGATTTTTTATTGTCTATGTCATTACCGCTCAAGGGCTTACTATCGTTAGCGTTACTATCGTTAACCATGCTCTCGAGCAGGGTTAATTTTTGACATCAAATAGTTAAAAATTTACTTTACTACAGATGTTTATGAACGCTAAAAAGTTATGTTGGTAGTTATGTTTTACTATACCACCACTATTCTGAACGACAAATGATAACTATAGTTAACTATAGTAACGTTTATGAACGCACCCTTGATATGATATTATACTTGCATAAGTAAAAATAAATGGATATTTTGTACGCAAATGCTTTAGAATACAACAATTGACAATAGGGCTGTTTCAAATTTTTTTTTTATTGTATTGAGTTGATCGTCGTATTTAATATATGAATGACTTGAGAAAGGATGTATTTCATATTTCATGTATTTTTATATATGTATGTATGTGTTGTTATGTTAATATGCCTTGTCGCGTGCTATATGATCTGACATAAATTACTACTACTACTTCTAATTGAAATACATATATAGAATTGTATTTATATCAAAGACCATATAAATATATACATTTATATGGTCTTTGGTTATATGTATTACCTGTATAGGTTTACATTATTTTCTGATGTAGGATTGTAGAATATTTAGCAACAGAGGATTTTACGTATGCCTATGCATACATTACAATTACTGTAGCATTTGTACTGTACTCTGGTCTATACATTTATATGGTCTTTGGTTATATGTATTACCTGTATAGGTTTACATTATTTTCTGATGTAGGATTGTAGAATATTTAGCAACAGAGGTTTTTACGTATGCATACATTATAATTACTGTAGCATTTGTACTGTACTCTGGTCTATACTATTTTCAGAAATCGAAGTCAGTACAGGCAAGATAGGCATGCTTTTCTATATTCTTTCACATTGCGTTTGTATAAATCTGTCCTGTGTGTGGGGTGATCAGATCTCAATCTAAATCCGAGGGAAAATTTTTAAATTTTATATTATGAAGGGCTACCAGTTTGCAAAAAACTTTTTTTTTAGATTTTACAAAAAAACAGGTAATTTTGTGACATTTTGGGAAATTTTATGAAATATGTTCATTTCTTTACAAAATAACATATAATAACAAGCTGATTTGAATAATATGATAGCAATTTGTATTGTAAATAATTTTCTTTCTTATTCTAAGAAAAGACAAAACAAAAAATAAAATTCAGAATGTAACGGTAACGTAACGAAATCATTAACAAGTACATAAAGGAAACAAAATAGAAGTAAATGGACAAATAAACAAATATGAAAATGAATGTATGTACGTATGTATACAAAATTTAATATCAAATTGATACTGAACACATAATTTTATAAATAAAATTAAAAATACTGAATATGGTTTAATCATAAATTCATATTCATTTTATAAATTTAATCAAAACTCCCAGTAGCTACGGTAACCCTGAATTATCATCATTTTCTTTTATGCCCATCTTCCGCTGACACGAATCAATCAACATTTTATACTTTGAGTGGACTTCGGCTGCGCATCGACTTCATATTTTATAGTTCGGTTTTTTATTTTTCATATAACCAAAATGGTGTTAACTGATTAAATCAGTTGCCTTCACGCTGTGTGATAGGCAACATCAAAGGGGTTGGTGTATTTCTTTTTCCCAAAAAAAACAGGGTGATTCATTATTAGAAATGAAAAAATCAACAAACAAAAATTAAAATTTGTCTAAAAAACCGAACATTTTTATGATATTTTCAAATAATGCTACTTTTTTATCAAATATAAATTTACAGGGATGTGAAATTTGTACACAATCTCCCTTTTAAAAATTATTTGTGAACAAAATTATAAATTTATTTATGCACAATTTGGAACATCCTGTTAACATATTTTAAAAAGTACCTTCTTCAGGGTTGACAGAGATATATTATCAGAATTTCCTACAAAATATTATATGTGAAGTTATCAGAACCTCATCGGGTAACTATTTCCATAAGCGCAATACTGACTTCGATTTCTGAAAATAGTATATACATTTATATGGTCTTTGATTATATGTATTACTTGTATAGGTTTACATTATTTTCTGATGTAGGATTGTAGAATATTTGGCAACAGATGTTTTTACGTATGCATACATTATAATTACTGTAGCATTTGCACTGTACTCTGGTCTATACATTTATATGGTCTTTGATTATATGTATTACTTGTATAGGTTTACATTATTTTCTGATGTAGGATTGTAGAATATTTGGCAACAGAAGTTTTTACGTATGCATACATTATAATTGCTGTAGCATTATACCAGAGATACTATATAAATACATATAAATATGTTTTTACATAGTATCACAGATCAGATACACTTATCTGTGATAGTATATATATATGTAGTATCTTTGATTATACATAATATATGTATACATATGGATATATTATGGTTTTATTTTGTTATGTTTTTGAGTTCATTGACTTATGAATGCAAGATACGATTATATACTATCATATCCCGTGAATTGAATTTCTTCTTGAAATTTTTAAAGAATGTCTTTTTTAATGTTTGGGCCTTAGGACTTCTGAAAAAATAAAGTATTATTCTGATTTATGATCATAATATAGAAATTGAAAAATCAGGTGTTTTGTGAATTACCAAATTTTTTTATAGACTGAGTCAATTTTTTTTCTAACTAGATCTAGTTCCTAAATCTTGAGGATAATGAATTTTAAATTATTTACAATATTTTTTAAAAACAGAAAGCTTAAAAATATTTATTTCAAAATTTTTAAATTTTATTTCGTTGATGTTTTTTGTGTGTGGTATAAAGTATATACTCAAAAAATTCTATATACTAGCGCTGATGAACATTTAATTAGATTCAATGAAAATTGATAATTATTTGTAGCTTGAAAAATATTATATATATATATACATATATAGGTATATATATAATAAACAACATGTCATGAAGTCGAAAATAAATTATTTGTAAATTTATGGATTTTTATGATTGAATGCAATCAAATTTTTTTCATTTATGTTTGATTGAAAATAAATTATTAAGTAGAATGGGCCTATAATTCTAGTCCTAGAAATATTTTGGAGATCCGTATTATCAAAATATCTTCAGTAGTGATTCAAAAAATTATGTTTGAAAATAACGTGGAATAGGTTTACGTATAGTAAATTATAATTGCTTATTTGATTTTTGAATTCAAAATTTACCTTTGTATTTTAACATTTCTATTAAATTGATAACTCATAAACTATTTAATATTATTCCTAAACAAAATTGCCGGCAATAAAAAATAAAATTGTAAAATTTATAATATATTTCTACTTATAAATTTGAATGAAAATTTTTAATTTGATGCATTCATTTAAAAGCGCGAGAACTGGTCAGTTCTGCATGGTCATGGTGTTGGCAAAGAAGAGGAAATTAATCTGACCTGTCTCTACTTTAGAATATATTATCAGAAATTTGAATAGCCTTTGACATTTAGTATTATTCATAAATATTTGTATACAGCATTTTTTTTAAACAAAAGTTTTTAAAATTGCATGTTTTTTATATAAATAAAATAAACTCCTAATTTTTTAATTTTTAATTCTGTTCTTTTCTATAAAATATATGTAACTTTGTTTTGAACTAAAATGATCCTAATGAATTCGGACAAAAAAGCGATGAATTATCAATTGTTCTCATAATATTTTAATACAGTTGAAATTATATTTATGGATTTATAATGTTTCGAGGATGCATTTCCAATTATTAATTAATTAGAAATTAAATGCCGTGTAAAAGTAGTTGTGAACAATACTTTACATCCAGTTTTAGTTTAACTATAGTTGGAAGACAGTTTTCAAATTTAAAAATTTTAAAATTAAATATATTACTATATATGATTTATAAAGTATAATATTAATATGCAAATTATGTATAAAAATATCTAAGAAAGTCATAGCAAAGCAGAAGAAAAATTTTGATCACGATCAAAGTGGATTTTGCACTTATAATAGTGGTAACGTAGTAAATGAATGATATATTCTTCAAATATATAGATATTGTGGTATCTTAAAAGTTAAAAGGATATTTGATTGAGGCCTGTTACCTATCAAAATTGTTATTTAATTCTTTTCAGAGGTAAACAATCAGATTGCAGTGTAATTGATAAATATTCGGTAATTATAAACTTTCGCTGTCAGCTAGTTTTCTTTAAACATTAAAAATCGAAAAATATATGAATCTTCATGATTCTTGTCTCAAAATGTTCCATTTAACTTCGGATTTATGAAAAAAGTATAATAGTTACAGTTTGATGCGTAGGAGAGTGTGGGTAGATAGTTAAAAGTGCATATGAAAAAATCAGTTTAATTCAGTTCAAAAATGTTGATCAGTGTTAACGAATGACGCTAATTATGCAGCACTTTTCATACTCTTTTAGCATCCCCGCACCCACCTGGCAAAATTCTCTTTTTTTCATTAATATTTTAGTTTTCATTCTATAAAATTTTTCAATCTTACTAATGAAAAATTACTCATGAGTAATCACAACCCACCACCCCCCACACCACTCCCCCGCATCAAACAGCCACTATTATATTCTATTCATAAATCCGAAATCAAACCAAAGTTGAAAAAAAAGCAAAAAGGTTGACTTTTCAATTTTTTATGAGTAAAAAACCAGCTGATAGCGAAAGTGTATATGTAATTACCAAATACTGTATTCATATATCTATGAATAATGAATAACAAAAAGGTTCATATTTAACATTACACACAAATATTTTCATAAAGAAATATGTTAAGAAAGGTCATTGATACTATATACATTATAGATCCTGATATACATCATTGAACAATCTATTTTTATAATTACATTTGTATGTATGTGCACAAAATATACGATGTATACATACAATCATGTATATCGCATAAACAGCACATTCATTGCATATAGTATTTACTATTATCTATTCTGCATAAGCAAGCAGCATGTTGTTATTAATGTCTACTATGTCATGTCTATTATGTATGTATTAGAATTAGTTTTTACATCGCATTCAATGTTATAACAAAGACCAATATAATATACCATGATATAATATATTTTATATATCGGTCTTTGGTTATATCAAACTTGTTTATTCATGTTATATGATTTATGTATGTATGTGTACGAGATCGTCTTCAATTCAATATGGATCCTTCTTACATATCCTTATGCACGAGCATAAACCATACATGGAAAATAAATATGTATGATCAAAATCTCTCAAAAATGTTCAAATTTATATTTATATGTTCCAGCCAATGATATTCATTTATTCTATTTTCAATACTCAAAATATACATTTACATATAAATAACACTTATATGTGTGGAATATCATATGAATTAAATGTACATTTTAAATAGCATTGTGTATTGTTTAGTGCTGCAAAACATTGACAGGTGTTCATTTCATTTGTGAGAGCAAATATTTAAAATAAATGAGAACAAATTCGAAACACTATGGTCCGTCTACACAATTAGTTTTGTTAACTTGATTTACAAAAACAATTCCATTATATCACAGACTGTCAGACACATTTATTGAAATCATTATAATTGTGTACAGGGTACATAACTAAAAGCAATTCGAAAAATTTTGAAAAACTTTTTTGATTTTGATGAAGCTTTTTCGATCTTTATCATATATGTGAGTGTGTCGTTTTTGGAAAAATTACCACTTACACTAAAAAGAACATCTATTGAGACGAAGAACTATATTATCTTTGGTCTACTAGCAGCTACTTAAAAAATTTTTCATGAGTATGTCTTGTTCAAAATTCTTAGCGAATAGAATATATGCGCAGTGAGAGTATGGCGTCATGCTTTGAGCGAGGTTATAATTGTAGTGGTTACACTTTTTCAGGTTTATATGGGAGAAAAACACAAATACATATAATCATTTTATGTACATATTTAATTTCAAGAGAAACATGCGCAGATTATTCGCTGGGAATTTTGAACAAGCTATAACTGTGAGTAGATGGTTTAGCACAGATATTTACCTTTTCTATTCGCAACTACTTGAAATTGCCAAATGGAAAGCACCTAATATTTCAAAGGGTATATTTAAAGTGCATTTGCAGTCGAAAATCTTATGACATTTTTTCGTTTGCTAGAAGGCGTTTAAAATTTTGAGTTTTTATCAAGACCTTCCCACACAAAATCACGTGTAACTTTTTGCACACCCTACTTATCAAAATTTAGCATTCGAGCTAACGATAGAAAGCAAAATTTCCTTTCTTTTGATATACTAGAACAGGTATTTAAGAATTTGGTTCGTAGCAAAAGGACACCCTGAAATAAAAATTCATTATGCAATTTTTAAAACCGCTTTTATTATGCATAAGTTATCTGAAAAAAATTGAAGTACGGCAAATGTTCCAAACCTGAAAAAAAAATGTGAGAAAGTATCCTTTTTCAAACAAAAAGAATTTAACGTCGATTGCATGAGCCGTTTTGAGTTATTAAGGATCAAAGATGTGCGGTGCGGAAAGGGTTAAAAATGTGCCTAAAGTCGGAGATTATGAGCTAGAAAAAGGATTTTTTATCATTACTCATATGAAATTCTTCAACAAAACATTCATTACTTCATTAGATCTTATGTTCCAGTTAAAGAAAAACTACTCTTGTCGATTATCTTCGCACCGGAAAAAAAATTATACCTGTATGTTTAATACTTTCGAATTTGAGGAAACTTTTTTAAGGTGACGGTGAACCATACGGGCCATATGATACGGCCTTAAGTCAGTCATGAGAGAAATTTAATGAAGTGAAGATGTAAATTAACAAAAATAGTCTTTTTTATAAGAATAGCCCTACAAGAGCTTGAAAACAAATACTCTCCACTCACTTAACTAGATTTTTGGCATAGCATTTACCATTACCATTTACATTACCATTAAATTTATTCATGAAAATAATACATTTATTACTTTTTTTTGTAAAAAAAATTTTTATTTTAAGTATGTATGTACATATAACCAAATGTAACATATCACACTGGTAAATTATTTTATTTGAAATGAATGTTAATCTGTGAAAGATGGTAGACCGAATAATTCCGGCTTAAATTCTTCCAAGGAATTCAAAACTAACGAAGCTTCTTGACGTAATTCTTTAGGAACTCTCGGATCTGGTACCATCACACATTGCATTCCAGCTGTTCTGGCAGCTTTAACACCATTCGTTGCATCTTCAAATACCAAACAATTTTCTGGTTTTGGTTTGTCAGGAAAACGTGAAGCTGCCACTAGAAAAATATCTGGTGCCGGTTTACCCTGTTTAACTTCGGCATCAGTAGCACCACAAACTTTATGATTAAATAAATCAAATAATTCTCTGTGATGCATCGTTTTTATCTCGACCATATCTTCTCCAGAACTTGTGGCTAAACAAAATGGAATTTTATTTGCGTGTAAATGCTGAAGTAATCTCTTCACACCTTAGTAAAATTATAATAGAATTTAAATTATGAAATTATATAAATTCTAGAACAAAATAATAGAAATCACATCTAACCTGACATTAATTGTGCATCCTCCATTATTTCACTGGTATATTTTTTCTGAAGTTCTGCATATTCCTGCCATGTAATAGGTAAATCATAATATTTAACAAGTTTTTTCGCTACCTCGTTAATATGAAAACCCATTATACTCTGCTTCACTTCCCATGTATATATTTTATTGTATGGATCAAGTATTTTTTGTATGGCTTTTGTGTATAAATCTTCAGTATCTATAAAGTTAATATAAATTAAAAAATTTTGTTTAATAATGTAATTACCAAATAAATATATTTTAAATGAACAATTTCGTTTAACATAAGCTCGACATAAGCAGTACGATCGAGAGCGTACATGACATAAGTAACATAAGCAAAAAGCTCATTTTGTGAAATTCGTATTGCTTATGTTTAGTATGTTATCTATGTTATCTATGTTAATTATAGTTAACCAAATGTTACGTTTTAACATTCGTTATTTTTTCTTATGTTGCTATGGGCTTTAAAAATTAAAATTCTAATAAGAAAGAATCTATAAATTTTCAAAGTTTACTCATTTTTTTCTTTCGTTTTACTGATTTTACCAATCATTCATTAAACAGGGTGTCCCGCCTCGGGTGGTCAACCGGCACACAGCAGATAGGTTTCGCTGAGACAAACAAAAAATCGTTCTACAGTAGGGGTATAGTTCTTCTATGTACGTAGGGGGCGCTGTAATTATACAGCCTGTATTTTCTATGAAAAAAATCGACTAAATTCTGACTTTGAAACACAATAACTCTTGAAAGAAAAAACGCAGAGTGACATGTGAGGTATCATTAGAGAGGCGGGGGAGTTTTCTACAGATTTATCTTAGACTACTTTCTTCCAGCTAGTACATCGGAATTGATATAAGGTGTTTCGTAGAGAAAGTGCGAAAAATCTTCATCGCCCTCTAGCGGCTAAACGGTTGAGATTATATCACCCCCCCCCCCTCCCGCTCGTACTGTACAACAATTTTTTGCTCCTCACGGAGAAACCTGTCTGCTGTATGCCGGTTGACCACCCGAGGCGGGACGCCCTGTATGTGTGCAAGTACAATACATATACATATTGCCAGACATTATTACTATTATTGTTTAAGAATCAATATACACATAATTATATTATTTAATCTATGGTTATTAGACCGAGTTATCTCTACACATGGGAAAATGTTTAGTTTATATAAAATAACTTTTTTTTTATATTATTATTTCATTAATAATACACATAAATAATAACTGTTCAACAAATAATTATACTATTTAATCAGTCACACAGGCACAAACACGTGTTTTTACAGTATGTACTTTGGTACATGCTACATGGTACTACGTGTACGTATAGTTATGAACACATGCATATAAAATTAATAAAATAGGTAGTTCACTTTATATTTATAATGAATTATGGATTCAAGATGTAAATGACAAATATGGATTACATTTAACATAATTTTCATTTAATTTATTATTTTATACCTAAAAGTAGTCCGTCCATATCAAAGATGCAGTGTGTTACTTTTGAAAAATTGTTTTGCACCTGAACCTGAGTAGACTCCATTGTAAGCATCTCGATTTTATCTTTATGGTTCACAATAATAATGATAATTATTTATCAAAAATCTCCGATTCCAATATCTTGATATAAAAATTAAATCTAAAACGCTATTAAAGCAATTCCGTTAAAACTCTGTTACAGTGCTATTTCTAGATCTAGTTAGCTGTTAAAACAATAAACAAGCCAATCAACCAATCAATCAAATCAATGCAAGATTGCAAGATGTGCAAGCCATAGAATAATATATATTTCATATAACAAAGACAGGCAGGCTTGAAGACTGCTGATAGTGCTGATTTTACTCGTTGACCTCGACTTATTTCTATTGTTTAAATTACAATACATTCAAACTTTTTTCACTATTCAACACACTTTTTTAAAAAAATAGATAAACATAAGAGTAATGAAGGATGGAGAAAGAAAAAAAATGAAACCTTGGGTAGGTTCGCGTAAGGTGATTGGTGATATTCACCACAAATTTCGGTTCACGTATGGTGACAATCATCAAAAATTATCACTAAATGTTATCACTTTAAGGTGTCACTTTTCTAATTTTTACTATTATTCTTCTTCTATACCTAACCAAAAAATACTGGAGTGGGTTCCTGTAAGGTGATAGGTGATAGTCACCTTGGTGATAGTTCAAAAGTGATGACCAAAAGGTGATTGTTCCTGTAAGGTGATCACAAAAAAAGTGATGGAATTTGAAACGCGGCGAATTCCACAGTATATTTATAGTTGTCAAACGTCAATCAAAACAAATAAAAATTTAAATTGTGAATAAGAATAAAAGAAAATTCAATAACGTTTTCGTCTATAGCATTTTTTATTTCAGATTCTGAAAATGAATCTCAAATAAAAATAATTAGGAGAAAAATGCGAGATAGCAATAATCCCTTAGAATTACTGGATGTTCAGTAAATTGCAATTATTCATGGAGAATTTCATTGTAAAAATAACACAATATATGTACATATTTTAAATTACAAAATGATTTAAATAAATTATATACCATCAACAGCAAACACCAATTGTATGCGATTATGAGTATTTTTTGGTTAGGTAGAAGAAGAATAATAGTAAAAATTGGAAAAGTGACACCTCAAATGCTATCACCTCAAAGTGATTACATTTAGTGATAATTTTTGGTGATTGTCACCATACGGGAACCTAAATTTGAGGTGACTATCACCTATCACCTTACAGGAACCCACCCCTGGAGTGGAACCCACCCCTTCAACTACTTCTTTAGTCTTGATTTGATTTTCTGTCTATTTTTTCGTAGCTGTCAGTGTATTTGTGTAAAAAATTTCGAGGTCATTGAAAATTAAAAAATATTTCATATTGAGATTTTCCACTTGTTAGGAGGTATACTATATACACTTTGCCAAAACCTCCGAAAGAATCTCTCTCTCTTACAGAGAGAAGCCATGAAAAAATTTTTCTTACACACACATTCAAAGGCCTAAGTAGTCGGGAATTTTTTTGTTTACATTTCTTGACTACTTGGTCTGAGCTGTCAAAAAATATATTATTAGTATTATTATTATTTATTTGGTGTAAAATAAAATACAAATTCTCATGTTTCGTTCATAAAATTGTTTTATATATTTATTTTATTTATTTTTTCTTAATAATTTTTTTACAAATTACAATAATTTAAATCCATATATAAATATACATTTTATTAATACATACATTCAATTTGTTCAAACGTATGCATTTACTTTATGCATGCATAATCCTAAATATCGGAATTTTTCGTAATCTGTAGTGTTTTCTGAAATCTGAAATAAGGGCTTCTGAGCTGAAATAATAAAGAATTGGTTGATTTTAAATGAAGTTATTTCACAACAGAAAAATATTGATATTATCTTTTGTTTCTATTTTAATCAATTTCCTTTTGTGTTGTAGAGAATATTTAAATAAAAATCAATGTCAATAATTACGTAGAGATTTATCAGTTCTTTATAATATACTTAAAACAAGATTTCAGCGAACAAAAACAATATTGGCTGGAATTCGAGAGCTATCATCATTCATAAATTGGTGTCTTTTTTCTTTTAGGTCCAAATATCACTGCAAATCTACTCACTTTTTGGAATTTCCTTATTTTAGAATTGCTGATGGTTTTGATCATATTATTGACTTGCTGGGAGATGAAATCAGGATTGAACTACTAGAGTGTAATTGAATTTTATTAATGAATATTAATCATTAATATAGTTCATTAAAACAAAACTGTGAGAATAAATTCAATCAAAATATTAAGATTGATGTTACTTCTGAAATTCTATATTTAAGCTAAAAACTCCGCGTGTTAGAAGTATCATGGGTTTTATATAAATTAAAGATATTGATTTTTTTAATATGTTCACTTTATTTTCAAATAAATAAAAAAAAATAATCAAAAATAATTTAATTTTAACATTTTATATATATTTTTTTAATTTTTCTTTGGTTATATACATAAATTATTATATAAATTATTAAAACATAGTATTATATATAGAAATTATTAAATAATTAAATAAAAAAAAACAAAAAAAAAACATTTTTAAATACGCATAAAAAACGTCCTTCGTCTGAAATCCGCAAATCGAAATTCTGCAAGAAAAAAAGAAACAAATACGAAATCAATAAAATAATATGAAATCAAATATATAAAAATAATCAAATAATATCAAAATTAACTTATCTTAAAATACTTCGAGTCTGAAGGTCCTTACACTTTTATTATTGTCAATATTTACATAAAATAGATTGATTTCCTTGCTTTCGTTTTAAGTATTATTCTTTCCTGGAAGTCCAACCAACTGCACTAAAAATGAAAATAAATAAATGAGTTATTGTCATAAACCAATATTTCGAGAATTAAAGATCAACAGAAAAAGTTGATATTTATTTTATTTATATTTTATTTTATTTATTATTCTTTCACAATCAATTACATCATTCGCTTCATTCATACATTTTATATTAACTACATTATTCTCATCATTACATTTTATCTTATATATTAACGTCTCAAAAAGCTCAGTAGCTGGTCTTAGAGTACGTTATCATATTTATTATTTCTATAAATTTATCATATATTTCTTATATATAGTATACTATCTAATTATCATTTTTATATTTATTCAACTTCTAGATCAATACATCATTAGGTATCACACATTTGTTCAATTAATTTATTACACAATTTCTTTATACAGAACATAATTATAACTAAATATAATACAGCATTTAAAGATCAATCATTTTATTCATAATTAATTTTCATAAATCATGCCCTAAATCATAGTTTATACAATACATAAAATTCCAAATTTATCAATCAAGTACTTTATATTAACATTACTTATTCTATACTACATTTTATTTATATTCATACACAGTCATCTTTATCTAATATTTATTGCACACTCATACAGAATTCTACTATAATACCAATTAATAAATAATTTACATGCATTTGTTCTGATGTAATTTAATATTAATTCAATAAATATGAATATTAAATATATTCATATTTAATTCAATAATATTTTTTCACTTTATAAAATATGTAAACAAAAATTGCTACACAACCTAAAAAATTTTTTTGTAATTATTTTTAAGAAAAATTCAATTAAATAATTATATTATTAAACACTCTTTCATTTATGCACTTTTTACAAAATGAATCAATGATAATTCACTTTTCAATTTATAAATTAATATAATATTTTATATTTATATATTCTATTCTATATTTATACTATAGAAGAAAATATATGTACAACTTAACCTCTAAGACAATATTTTTAGTTTTTATTATAAATATTTCACATATTTTCACAATTTTTTATTTTAATCTGTTCACTAATAATTAAGTAATATAAAAATACTTACCTTAAATTTAATTTCTAATTTTTTATTTAAAAAATAATAAAATAAATTATTAAAATTCACTACCCGCCTAACAAATTACATGACATTTAATAATTTTTTCCGACTACACTCACACTAATGCAGATGACTACTTCATGGCTTCTCTATAAGAGAGAGAGAGATTCTTTCGGAGGTTTTGATTGTACAGATAGGTGATACAAATACATATTCAAAAGTTGACTTCAGCCATATAAAATTGGAATTTGTTTTTTTTAATGTATATTACGATACTGCTCTATCATGTTTTAATAATTTTCTATGAGAAATTCTTTTGCCTGTTTCCTCTTTAGAGAAACATTTTTTTTTATTTTATTTGTTTTTTTTTATATCTGCAGCTCTTTTCTTTTGATTTCCATTACGAGCTTCCTTACCTTACTATATACCTTTATACAATGTGCAAGCTATGCAATTTCATGCATAATTAATGTGTGTGTGTTTATTAAGTTTAAGCAAAGTGTATATATACCTAACAAGTGGAAAATCTCAAAATAAAATATTTTTTAATTTTCAATGACCTCGAAATTTTTTACACAAATACACTGACAGCTACGAAAAAATAGACAGAAAATCAAATCAAGACTAAAGAAGTAGTTGAAACAAGAAAGAAATAATTAAGAAGTCGCCCCTTTTTATAAAATTGAGTACGTAAAAAACAACACAATCAAAAATTCACTCTAAAAAACAACTCAAACAACAACAACAACAACATCAAGCACGTGTACATTGTATTTACCGTCAAATTATCACGGAGGCTATTATCATACATATGTTAGAAGAACAACGAATAAAAAAGTTGAAGCGAAATAGACTTCGTATGTGAATCAAATAAGAATATTTTCAATTACCACTAGTGCATATCACGGAGGCTATTAAAAACAAAGTAAATCTAGGTAAACCAAGTAATAAATCTCAGCTATTAAGCTAAATAGAATGGGAGATCCGAGAAAAAAGTAGTTCAAATATACATGTTTATCAAATATTGTCAGCAATTCTCACAGCAACAACAATTTTCTTAAAGTCTGAAAAGTACTTTACCTGTCAATTCCCAAATTACTATATTTACAATGTAAAAATGTGTACATGAAAAAATAAGATAAAAAGTACACATACTATCAAACTTCTCATTTTCTGTATCACCGACATCACAATAATGCAAAGCCATCGTACACTAACTACAATGTACGGACACAACTCGATTCAGCGTATATAAATTCAAAAAATAATGTAAAAAAACAGTACAAATATATAATGTTAAAAAAAATAAAATAAAAAAATCAATTCAGTAAAAAATTCAGCCCTTTATCTAAAAGGGACCATATTTTATGACCAATTTCTTTATAAAAAATATGCAGGTGTTAAAACAAGATAGAAAAAACACACACCAACAACTTCATATCACTGACATAATTTCTTCAATGTATTGCGTTTTTGTTCTACATAGATTTACATGACCCGTCAATTTATTTTTTTCTTTTTGTTTTTGCCATTACTTCTTTTATTCACATACAGAGGATATTTCGTTTTAACTTGTATATAATTTTTCTTACTAACGCATGTTAAAGACGACCCGTCCTTTTTTTGTCTGTTACATTTTACACGTGTTTTTACACCATGTGCTCAGTTTTAACCAGATGTTATGACAACATTTCAGGTAGTTTATGGCAAAGTAGAGGTAAAAGGAATATTAAATGTAAAATAATTTTATACTGTGAAAGTGAGTGAAATTAATTGAAAGTGAAGTGAAAAATGTAATTATAATTAGGAGATTCAAAATTAAAATAATTTCATTAGATATAAAAAAAATAATAATATTTAAAACCAATAAAAAAAAATTATTAAAAAAAATTTTTTGTTAGTTATTTTTAATATCTAAAAACAATTAAAATAAAAGAAAAACTATAACATATACTAGTTAAAAACAAATATTTTTATCGCTAAAAACTAAATTAATAAAGTGTAAAAAAAGGATTAATAAAAAAATAAAAAATAAGTGTTTATAAACAATAAAAATAAAAATGGAAGAAGTGGGTGTAAAAAATAAAAACCATTTTTACAGATGTGTGATTTGTGGTGAAAAGCCTGCTGGAGACAAAAAAATTTATTTCTATTTTCCGAAAAATCTTTAGCCGAATGAGTTACAATTATATTTTACGTGTACTACGTAATATTGAACATTTCAACTCAACTCAACTTATAACAACTTCATTCCATTTTAATCTCAAAAGAAATTTTATTTTATGTTTAAAATGTATTCATTTTATTTCAAAAACTCTGCAATCTTCCTAACTTCAAATTTTGAAATTATTAAAATATCTTTATAAAACAGTATTATTAACATATCACATATATCATATTATAGGTTTTTTATATTACATCTTTTTTTACCTTATTATCTGAAATATACTTTAATAATATTAACATTCAAAGAGATATAAATGCAAAAATAATATAAATTACTTATTTATGTATTTCATAATTTTATTAATTTCTGAATATTTTTTATTCATGAAATATTAAATTTTTACCCTTTACCCAGTTTACCCTACAGCAAGCTATGTATAAATTAAATTAAAATTGGGGGAACTTACACATACTAATAAATTTTTTTTTCTCTTTCTAACTAATTTTTAGGCCTTTTTTGATTTTCTGTCTACTTTTAGCAAAGTGTCATTGTGTTTGTGAGAAAAAATTTGAAAATTGAAAAATAATTTATATGAACTGTCTTTTCTTTAAGTCTATATTCTATGGCAAAGCTCTCTCTGCTTACATTTTTTTTTACATTAGTTTTTAATAGCCTCCGTGATATGCACTAGTGGTAGTTGAAAATATTTTTATTTGATTCACATACGAAGTCTATTTCGCTTCAACTTTTTTATTCGTTGTTCTTCTAACATATGTATGATAATAGCCTCCGTGATAATTTGACGGTAAATACACGTACTTGTAATGTACACGTGCTTGATGTTGTTGTTGTTTGAGTTGTTTTTAAGAGTGAATTTTTGATTGTGTTGTTTTTTACGTACTCAATTTTATAAAAAGGGGCGACTTCTTAATTATTTCTTTCTTGTTTCAACTACTTCTTTAGTCTTGATTTGATTTTCTGTCTATTTTTTCGTAGCTGTCAGTGTATTTGTGTAAAAAATTTCGAGGTCATTGAAAATTAAAAAATATTTTATATTGAGATTTTCCACTTGTTAGGTATATATATACACTTTGATTAAAAACTAATGTAAAAAAAAAATGTAAGCAGAGAGAATTTTGCATTATTGTGTTGTGATGTCGGTGATATAGAAAATGAGAAGTTTGATAGTATGTGTACTTTTTATCTTATTTTTTCATGTACACATTTTTACATTATAAATATAGTAATTTGGGAATTGACAGGTAAAGTACTTTTCAGACTTTAAGAAAATTGTTGTTGCTGTGAGAATTGCTGACAATGTTTGATAAACATGTATATTTGAACTACTTTTTTCTCGGATCTCCCATTCTATTTAGCTTGATAGCTGAGATTTATTACTTGATTTACCTAGATTTACTTTGGTTTAAGTGCGTGTGTACTATGTACTCTATTATACTATTATTCCTATTCCACGGTAAACGAAACTATCTAATGCCTATGACAGCTTCAGCTATCTAGTATTGATACTATGGTATAAATACCATGATCATTGGTATGAACCTTGGTATGAACAATACTAACATGGTGACACAGGGTGACACATAATGTAATCTAGTAAAAAGCTAATATAGGGTGAGAGACATGTAGTATAGTCAACACCATGGTATCGACACCACGTTTCCACTACATGTCTGAATGTCTGATGTCTGTCAATGGCTTAAACACCTTTATCACGGAATAAAGCCAAAATGCAACTGTCAAGTACGAGTCTACTAAATTTTTACTTTTAGTACTGCCATATAAAAAGTAAGAAAATTTTTCAATTTGCCCATAGCCATGTTATGTCAAATTTAAGTTAAATTGTACTAGATTGATTTAGAAAATGGAATACAAATTAAAGACATTTCCAATTGCAATGAATCTTTGAATCATAAATTTACATAAAGAATATAAAAGTAGGAGAGAAATCTTTAATAGGAACGCAAGAACCAAAAAATTTTTTAAGACTGCTAGATGTCGTTAGTGATGCTAGGTAGCGTAATACTCAATATAAGAAATAGGATGAGTGGGTTCAAAAATTCAACACTGCATTAGTGTTGCAAAAGAAGCTTTATAGCCCTATTCTGGTATTGTGACTCATCACAAGTCACAAGGAAATTGTGACTGGTTTTCTTGTGATTTTCCTTGTAACTAATCAGCTGTTTCGTATTCTGAATAAGTAATCACAAGAAAAATCACAAAAAATTTACCTCTTAGTGGTGAATTTGAAACGTCAAATTTTTACAAGAAAAATGATATATTTTATATATTTCACATAACCTTAAAATTATTCTTGTGACGACTGAAGTAGTAGATCACAACTTGTGACTCTGGCATGTTGTGACTTTTTACCGCGGAATATAAAAAGTCACAACTTGTGACTTATGTTATAACTTATGACTAGTCAGTGATACTCAACAGAATAGGGCTATTAGTCAACAGTTCAAAAACTAATCATGCTATAATCATGTGTTCATTTTTGCATTTCATTGTTAACACTGGTTAACACTAACTTATCACGAATTCAACATTTGCATCATGATTTTTGATGTTGCAATGAATAAATAACCTCAAATTCATGCGTTTAGTTGATTTTAAATTATTAAAGTAGACAGTAGACTGCCTCTCTCCCGCCCACTCCACGACCGTCCAGGGCCTTTTGGCGGTAGAAAAGTAAATAATAAACAAAATTGCAAGTGTAACCGTTTTTTACAAATTGTTAAATTTTGTTGATAACTTATAACGAATTTTATTTTCATTTTATAACCTATAAGTAGACAAATAATAATTTTAAATAGTTTTATAGCAGAAATAAAAAATAAATATTCAAAGTTGTTAAACGTTTTATTTGACTTACTTTAACAAATACACAAAAACATTCAATTTCTATAATTATTATTATTTTTTTTTTCAAAACATTATAGCATAAAGACTTATCTTCATATACTATTTCTAGCATGCTGGTGCAACATTACTAATTAAATCACAAACTACTCTCTTAAAGGAAGTCAATGATTTGTGTTGTAACTCTTCATTGAAACTCTGTTAAAATATAAGAATAAGCACGGATAAGTGATAATTAATTATAACTGCATATTACATATTACACACATCTTTCATTCATTTCACTTACATTGTTATAAACAATTGTTGGAATAAATGTTGGCGATACATTTTTAGTTTTCCTCTCTGCTTCGAGTTGGGTATTTATTCCTAAATCGGAATCAATACAATCTTGAACTATATTAAATGGTATTCCAAAATTTTCAGCACACTTTTATCGAATTAGAAAAAACACTTTTAAATGTACTTTAAACTTTAACTTTTATAAATTAAATTTTTTTACCGTTTGACCAGTTGGATCATTATGTGGACTCATTTGACAAATAACATAATTAACTTCTGCTTGTTGATTACTATTAGCTCTGAGTATGTTTAAAACACACGATTGTATTATGTTACCTGTACATTCAGCAGGACCATGTTGGCATACAAAATATTCTCCATTATTAATACTCTGGAATTATTTAATTTAAAATGAAAATAAAAACATTTAATTTGATTAAACTGTTTATTGATTGTAACATATTTACGTACATAAGATTTTCCAAATGGTACAAAATTTATATCAACATAATTCTTTATATCATTATAAGCAGGAGCCAATTGATTTTTAATAAATTTCACACTATCTGGACATAAAGATTCATACAAAATTGTAATAGGCAACTGCAAATAAAATAAATTTATTTTTAAAACTATAAAGAAAATATTTCAAACTAAATATGTAATCGTTAATTACAAGTGCATTTATATTATTCCTCTTGATCGCAATTAAATTATGAACATTTTATAAATTATTATTCTATAGACTTTATGAATAAATAAATAATAAAAATAAAACAAAAAAATTGTATATTTGGTGCATTTATTATTATTATTTGATTTTTAGTTAATAATAATATTCATTGGTTATTATTTTCAATTTAAAACTTTTTGTATATTTATTTTATACTACGAAAATGTAAAATATTTATTATATTGGTTAATAAATACATACAAATTTAACAAATTATTGAGGTTTTTGTTTTTTAAATTCAAATAGAATCGCTATTGTTTTATACAACTTGTACGATGTAGTACATGAATATGTACAATTAATTAAGCATAGGATATCAAATTATAAATTATTGTTAAATTATTACATACACTCATATATGTATGTAAGTACATATGAACATATAACAACAATGCAATACATCAATACATCTCAATTAAATATTTTATTAATTATGAAGAAAAAAAATTTTTTGTTTTATAAAAATAATTTACTTATCTTCTTTAATTTATTTTTTGAATATAAAAAATACAACACAACATAAAAATAAAAAATATATTTACGTATGTACATATACTCGTAAACTTATATGTATGTATGTATTCTATATAAATATATGTAAATATTTTTAAAAACTGATTTGCTTATTACTACAAAAATTAAGAAAAAAATTTAAATCAATATTTTTTTATACATTTTGGTCAGAGTCATATAATATAATTAAATAATATACATATATATTCATAATATACGAATATGTACAAATATAACATATATGATTAAAGCAGAAAAGATAATTTACCTATAAATGAAGTTTCAACTTTATTCATGAGCTAAACAATCTGAATATGAAAAATTATATTTAGTACTTTAGAATGTTTTTTTAGACTTGTTTAGATATATAGATATATTATTTACAATTGTAATTGTAGCAGTTTAAATTTTGGTAAAAAAAAATAGCGTAAGAGGAATGTTGTGTACCAATATTTATATAGATTAGAATTAAGTTGAATACCTTGAAACTAATTATTATGTACTCGTATATTATCAAATATCACATATGTATTTATACTTTTACATTTTTGGTATTAATTTTGAAAATAAAGTTAATAAAAACGAAAGATAACGAAATAATTCAAACAGGTTTTATTATTTTTTATGTATATTGTGTAATATTTTATATATAATAATTATTAAATTTCATATTAAAAAATAGGAAGAAAATATTCATTATTTAATAAACTCTGCATCTACTCATTTTTATAATTAATTAATTAGTTCAAATTGAAAAATTGGTTTTATTTTGTACGTTTTATTATTACATATACCAATAATCTGTTAAATATACTTATTATTATAATTATAATCTTAACTTTATACTTACCCGTGCATGAATGTTGCTTATCAATGCGAATAAACCAATTATCACAATATTTAAACGATTCATGATACTTTTAATGTTTTAATTTAAAAAAAAAAAAAAAAAAAAACCAAAAGAATAAATTGTATGTTTTAAGACAAAAAGACAAAGTTTGATAATACTACAAAAAATCTATTCTCATTAATTAATTATTATCAAACTTATTTAGCTAAAAAGCTGTTCAATAATGTTTCAATTAAAATGTTAATTATATGCGAAACCAAAGAGAATCAATGACCGACTGAGCGGTGAACATTATCGAACCGCATATGCATATGAACAGAATTTCAATATAAAGTAAATAATTATTTTATTTGATTTACCATTTAGCAAAACGTAAATATTTATATGGTAATGGTGTATAATAATAATTATATCATATGTGTTTGTACTTTCTGTTTCGTTTACAAGAAATATATAATAATACGATACATAGACTGATTATAAGTCGAATTTTTCGAATCTTATATGCCTTTATATGTAGGTACAAAAGTACAAAATAATGACTGAAAAAAAGGAAAAAATTATGTACATATATGTTATTTAAAAACGACAAAAATACGAGTAAAAACTTATAAATTGTATATTGTATGTACACAAATATACTATAATGTACATCTTAACAGGCTTTAACTGAATCACAACAAAATTCGATCGAATTAATAGCAAAGTGTGTAATATATATACCTATATATACTTAGTATATAAATGCTAATATCTAATATTACATACTCTTAATTTGTATATATTTTTATGTAGATTCGTACATATGCGGACATGTAATTAAATTTAATTTACCTGTTAATGAGTAAAGAAAGATGATGGTATAAACTTAAGGTGACTTTATAAATATGCAGTAATATATTATAAAAGCTGACTTCAATCAACTAACCACCTACGTGTTTTTATTATATAACTGATATTTTATATATATACTTGTAATTTGCATTTGCATACATGTACCTGTTATAAATTGATTTTAAATCAATATAAATTATGTATACATTTTATGCTCATATTTTTGTATCGAAATATTTTGATGAGTGGGTAGAAAAATTGGCATTATTAAATCCTCAAAATTAATTGAATTATCATTTCAAAAAAATATATATACATATATGTATATATAAAATATAAAAACACATAATTTTTAATATTTTCAAAATTCGTTATAACTATTCAAAAATGACTTATTCATGCTTTAATAACAAAATAAATAATACTAATAATAATTTCAATAATAAATAGTAAGAAAAAACTTTTAAATTTAAAATCTACCTAATTTCTGATTTTTTTTGTTTTAAAAATCCAAAAAAAATATAGGATATTTATATAAACAAAAATAAAATTTATTGTTGATTCAATGTCTTAATTATTTTAAATTAAAAAGAAATTATTTTTAATTAAATACATACAACATACATACATTATATCAAAGACTTAAAATACGAAAACAAATAATTGCAAGAATAGTTTATATAAAAATTTTATAATTTAAATTTATGTCATATAATAAATCATGTTTTCGGTAACACTTGTTTTTTGTAGCACAGTTGCGCCCAAATTGTGCGAACTTTCGGCGATACGCTGTAGCTGTTGCCGAAATTGTGCGATGGCTTTTAAATGTATCTTGATGTACAACAAGGCTAATAGAATATATAAGGTTAGTAGCGAGATTAATAACCTACAAATTAAGTTGTGACGTCACAATATAAGATTTCTTGAAGCATTCATAAGACCGTATTATGTTAGCCGAAATTTTGATGTTAAAAAAATGAATTAAAAGTTAAAAAATTACTAAAGATTACTAAACAAAACAAATTAAGTTATTTTTATTAGTTGATAAAATTTATTTTAAAATTTAGTGCTCTAATTCTAAAATACATTCGTGTTCTAAAAAACAACAATAACAATTTAACATTTCTTATAATATGACGTCAGAATCGGTTGAAAATCTGATTGTAAAAAAAGTAAAAATTTTCCCTATATTCGGCTACAGCTAACCTTATATATATTCTGTCAGCCTTGATGTACACTACGCAAGCCATTCGATCACAGTTTTTTGAAAACCTTAATAGCGAAAACCCAATGTACGCTGTGCTTGCTTTGCTTGCTTTACTTGCTTTGATTGTCAAAGCAAGCAAAGTCATTGCCGCCCCCAATGTACGCTTTGCTTGCTTTGCTTTGAGAATAACAACATGAATAACAACTATACAGGGTGTTCCAGAATTGGTGAATAATATTTCAAGGGGTTAAAGTAGACTGCGTTTGCAATCGAAAATGTTATATGACATTTTCTCGTTTGCGCTTTATTTTCGACGCTAGAGGGCGTTTAAAATTTTGAGGTTTTATCATGATCTTTCAACACAAAATCACGTGTAACTTTTTGCACACTCTACGTATCAAAATTTAGCATTCTAGCGGATGAGAGAAAACAAAATTACCTTTCTTTTGATATACCATAACAGATAATTAAGAATTTGGACCGTAGGAAAAGAACATCCGGAAATCAAAATTCATTATGCATTTTCTAAAACCGCTTTTTTTCTGCATAGGATATCTGAAAAAAATGCAGTACGACAAATGTTCCAAAACCCAAAAAAAACCGTAAGAAAGTGTCCTCTTTCAAACAAAAAAAATCCGACGTCGATTGCATGAGCCGTTTTTGAGTTATTAAGGATCAAAGATGTGCGGAAGGGGTCAAAAATGTGCTTAAAATCACACATTATAATCTAGAAAGAGGATTTTTTATCATTACTCATATGAAATTCTTCAACAAAACATTCATTAGATCTTATGTTCCAGCTAAAAAAAATTTCTCGACTACCTGCCGGAGGAAAAATTATGCCTGTATATTGATTACTTTCGGATTTATTGAGGGAACTTTTTTATAACCCCCTAATACAGATCAATTGTGTGCTTATACCAATATAACATGTAAATACTAATGAACATTATGAAATGTAATAAAGGGAATGTGAATAAAAAACAGTTTAATTTTTAAGGTTTTATTTAAATTCTTTTACAAAAAATGTTCAAAATTACCTCCTCCAGCTTCACAACATGCCCTAGCTCGCCCTAACAAAGACTGTTTTATTCGTCCAGCTGTTAGACGTGCTCTGAGTTCTTCAGACGCAGCTCTTATCTTAGATCTTAAATCATCTATATTTCTTATATCTCCTCGATAGACCCTTGACTTTCGATATCCCGGGTACTCTTCTGTTTGGATAAATTCGTCGATATTCATTAGCAGCCAACGTAGAATTGCCGTTACAGAGTCCGTAAACAAAGTGCATATCTAGATATTCGGGTAAACTATAAATATTCCTTGACATATTTAAATCAATAAAAATCAATAAAAACTAATTGAAATAAATAAAAATCATTGAAATAAAGGTGAATAAAAATATAAAAAGTTATTTAAATTAATTTAAAGTCAATAAAAATAATAAACATTAACAATCAATAAAAATCAATAAAAATTAATAAAAGTCGTAAAGATGTTTGTAAGAATAATCGTAAGAATGTTCAAACTTCTAATAATTTTTATAAGACTAATTATTTATAAAGGTCGACTAATTTCTGGTAATTATCTAAAAAGGGCATGATGAGGCTAAAAAAATGAAATTACTGGAAAGACGAATAAAAAAATTATAAAATATAATCATTGCTTTTACCTGACATATGTATAGGCAGATGTGAAATTAGGTAACTGAATTATTTGGCACAGAAGGTCTCACTTTCTTATTTTATAAATGAAAGTATTCAATATACAGGCATAATTTTTCTTCCGGCAGGTAGTCGAGAAATTTTTTTTAGCTGGAACATAAGATCTAATGAATGTTTTGTTGAAGAATTTCATATGAGTAATGATAAAAAATCCTCTTTCTAGATTATAATGTGTGATTTTAAGCACATTTTTGGCCCCTTCCGCACATCTTTGATCCTTAATAACTCAAAAACGGCTCATGCAATCGACGTCGAATATTTTTTGTTTGAAAGAGGATACTTTCTCACAGTTTTTTTCAGGTTTTGGAACATTTGTCGTACTGCAATTTTTTTCAGATATCCTATGTAGAAAAAAAGCGGTTTTAGAAAATGCATAATGAATTTTGATTTCCGAATGTTCTTTTCCTACGGTCCAAATTCTTAATTACCTGTTATAGTATATCAAAAGAAAGGTAATTTTGTTTTCTCTCATCCGCTAGAATGCTAAATTTTGATACGTAGAGTGTGCAAAAAGTTACACGTGATTTTGTGTTGAAAGATCATGATAAAACCTCAAAATTTTAAACGCCCTCTAGCGTCGAAAATAAAGCGCAAACGAGAAAATGTCATATAACATTTTCGATTGCAAACGCAGTCTACTTTAACCCCTTGAAATATTATTCACCAATTCTGGAACACCCTGTATAAAATAATATGGCTGGAGTTCCGAAAAGGTGTCACCCCCGATCCTCTTGAAATTTTGCCCACAGAAGGCCCTTCCGGCCTAGATTACGGGATTTTTGTCTTTTTTGGCGCATTGCTCATTTGCTCATTGGGGGCAGTCTCGTTTAAACACATTATTTCTACTTAGTTGTCAAAGCAAGTAAAGCAAGCAAAGCAAGCACAGCGTACATTGGGTTTTCGCTATAACTTGTTTTGTTTTGACAGATTTTTTATTTTAAATTTATGGAAGTATGTAAGAAAAATATAAGAAATTTAGTTAGTAAGCTGATGGATAGAAAAACAGTAGAATTAGAATTTGGTTAGTACATAAAATATTTTTATAGGTGAAAGTAGTAGATCTACTACAATTGTAATAGAGGTGATATTTTTTGCTGCTGAGTGCTGACTACAGCTTTGGCAGCATCGGCTACACATGCTGTTAGAAAAATTTAATTTAAGACATCTCTAAAGTAGAATCGCAGGGATATTTACATATATGATTTCAAACTTTGCGAACAAATTTAAATTTGACCGTGTGGTGAATGGTTGTCCTGGCCCCTGGTAACGATTACAATGTATTCGTTTCGTCTTGTATGTAAAATAAAAACAAAGTAGAGGATGGTGGGTACAACTCAATTAAATTAAGTAAATTATAGGTTATGTCATTTCGATTCGAAAAATATTAAAATTCAATTGAACTTTTCGTTTCGTTTCGTCTCGATTCATACATTGTAATCACTCCCATTGACTCTGTCTAGAGACGGAGTGATTCGCTTTCGTTTCTGCATTCGCTTTTTATATCTTCATGTTCAGATCAGACGATTCGCTTCTTTTTCTGTTCAACATTCGCTATCTGGGACAAATTGAGAATTAGAACAGTTTTTTTAAACAATTCAAAGATCAAAGGCGAGGTTTTTGATTTTGTACATCGTTGGAGCCAGAAGGCCAGAACCTAGAGCCACTATGTTTGAAGTTTTCAATACTCTTCAATTCTCAAGAAAATTGTAAACGAAGAGTTTTTATTTTTAATTTAATTTCGTTTACTGTTACTTCAGGTCTTAATATCTTAATAGTTTAAGTTTTTCACATATTTCATTTATGTTCTTTTTTTTTTCTCACGGTTTTGATAGTCAATATTCCTTGTCATATAGGTTTCTATATTGTTCATACCATTCTAGTAATGATATTGTTTGTTGTTGTGTCCAAAACCAAATGCTCATTTTTTTTATTTTACTTGTTTTTTATTTTCGGAAAAAGGTTTTTTTTCGCTTTTCTTTTATTTGGAATTCTCCTTGTTTATTAGTTACCAACCAACCAACAAATTTTAGATGTTTTGCAATTAAAAACAAAACTTGAATATAATAATGCTCGTATTTTTACATTTTGATTATACATTATTACTATCTTTTATGCTCCTCGATGTTCACACTGCAAAAGTTGGAACGAAAATAAAAATGGAAGATATTTGAAACGACCGGAACGTGAAATAGCCGCCATATTGTGAAGAAGCGAACGAAAATTTGATGACCATGACATGACCATCATTCCTCACTTCCCTTGTTTCGTTACGTCTCTCTTATCGACACTTTGTGCAGAAGCGAATGTAGAAACTAAAGCGACTCAATCCGTCTAGATTCTAGAAGCGTAGTCATGATAAGCCCGTTCCGCCCCGTCCCGTTCCGTTCCGACACGTTTCAAAACATACCTGTTATAATAAAACGGAATGGTACATAGTAAAATTGTAAATTTATATGGAAAGAGGTTATGTTATCCGTAAAAAGTTGAAATTTGTTCAACTTCAAAGTTTCGTACCGTTCCGTTCCGTCAATCGTAAGAGTTTTTCCGTCAATCCATATAAATAACATGGAAATGTCAAATATCCAACTTTTTTCTTTTTACGGAACGGAACGGAACGGGCTTATCTTGACTACGCTCTAAGCTCTAAGCAGGCTCATTTGTTTTACGTAAAATTAAATTTAACAGTTAGCGAAACGAAACGAAAGCATTGTAATTGTAACTACGCTTTACAGGCATGAGCCGAAACTACAGGTAGAGCTATACTTGACATTCTAATCTAATCTGTATATATACGAGTATGCTGTATATATAATATGATTATAAGAAGTTTATAAGTGTAATAATAATTAATAAGTATTATTATAAACTCTAATATTTATTGAAGTATTAATTAAATAAGAAAAAAATGAATAATAATGCTCTGTAGATTGTGTTTAATTGATTCGATAGAAATAATTAATATATTTGAAGGCGACGGTGGAAGATTCAAAATTGCTGAAATTGTAGGCCAACATTTCTGGTTTGTACCAAGAAAAGATGATCATTTATCAAATATATGTTCCACTTGTTGGTCAAAAGTTGATAGTTTTCATCAGTTTTATTGTTTTATACAAGACGCACAGAAAAAGTTATCTGAAATTTCATTTACTGACCGAGATTCAGGAAATACTAAGGATTATTTAAAGAAGGAGAACGATGATAATGATGAATGGATGTGCGATATTGCAGTTAATGAATACGTGAACGTGGTACAAAACAATGCTGAAACTGACGATATAAAAATAAAATCGGAGAATTATGATAATGAAGATAAAGAATCAAGCCATGATAAATTTGAAGAAGTAAATGATCCTATAGATATTGATCATACCAATCAAAATAATGATGAAGATTCAAAAAGTAAGGCTACAATTTCTAGTAATGATGATAAGAAAACATCACCATCCAAAACGAAAATTAGTGGAAAAAAGAAAAGAGGTCGTCCTAAAAAACGGCCACGAAATGCCAGTGATACCGAAGAAGATTTACCATTAACACATTTTATACAAAATAAAACTAAACGAAATAAAAATGAAAAATCTGAATCTGATAATTTTGTACAAAATAAACCTAAACGAGATAAGAATGAAAAATCTGAATATTTAGAAAAATCAAAAGAAAAAGACGATATTATTGCAAAATACATGAAACTGAAATGTGAAATATGCTGTGAAGAATTTACGACATTTGCCCAAATTAGACAACATTTCCGAACTAAACATAATAAAAAAGGGTACGTGGTTTGCTGTAACAGGAAATTATACAGGCGATTTTTATTATTTGATCATATTAATAAACATTTAAATCCTGAATGTTTTAAATGTGATAAATGTAATAAAACATTTGCAGACAGTAATAATTTAAAACTTCATATACGAACGCATTACTTAAATACGAGTAATTCAAAAATTTTTGAATGTGATCTTTGTACCAAAAAATTTGTAAGTAAACTTCTTTTGTCACAGCATAAATTAATTCATGTTCCAATGGAAGAAAGACATTTTACATGTAATGATTGTGGGAAAGCGTTTGCAACAAAGTATTTATTACAAAAGCATGGTCGCATTGTACATGAAAATGCATATGGAAAAATGTGTCATATTTGTGCAAAAGTAATTCGTGGTGGATTATTGTTCGAAAAACATCAATTAGAACATGCTGGCATTGTTGAACCAAAAGTCCAATGCAAGGAATGTGGTGCACAATTAAGAAATAAATACATTCTACAAAGGCACATTAACCTTCTTCATACTGAATCATTAACTGATTATAAATGTGAAATATGTGGTAAATTAGCAAAGACACTAAGTGCATTAAGATGTCATATGAAATATGTTCACGAATCAAAAAGAAAATATCAATGTGGAATATGTGACAAAGCATTTAAAAGAGCATTAACCTTAAAGGAACATATGACAACTCATACTGGTGAAATATTATATACTTGTCCACATTGTCCACAAACATTCAATTCTAATGCAAATATGCATTCTCATCGAAAGAAAAAACATAGAAAAGAATGGGAGGAATCAAGAAAAGATCGTGGTTTATCTGGAAATGAAGTAATGTTAAATATTAGATCTCAAGATGATAAAACTGGTTCAAAGGAATAGTATAGAAAACAATTCACATCAAATGAATGAAAATGAAACAAATATCGGTTGTATATAACTATAATAAAGAAAATTTCATTTCATTATATTAGAAAAGAAAGTTAAAAAATGAAATTTGTAATGTATTTTGTGGTTATAAAAATTTAAACTTTTATATTGAATAAAAATCGAAATTTTCAAATAAAATTGTTATCACCATGAAATTCTGTATCAATAGGTTTTATATAAAAAAAAAAAATTTCTAGATTTTTCCAATATATCTTATAAAATATTCTGAAGTTTTTAAAAGGTGTTCTTTCGATTCGAACACGGAAAAATCAAAATTCGAAATCGAAAAATCAATTTTTTTTCAAATTATTTGTTTTGACTTCGGATTTATGAAAAAATCATTAAATTTTTGAAGAGGATAAAGGCCTGAATATAGTTCACCGGCGAACTAGTAAATACTATAAACCGTCGACCGTCACCGTCATAATGAACACAAGATAAATTTATTTAAATTTTATAATTTTCTCATTTTTTTCGTCACAATCAAACAACACTGTAAATTAAAATAAATTAAAAATAATAATATCAGCTGAAATCGCGAAGTAACCAAGATGGCCGCATACCACTTGACCTAAGACCAAACCATAGTCTTTCTTTAAACCATGTGTCCTCTGACCCTTTTTTTGGGGTCAAACCTTGGGGAACGGACAGTGCCGGCGCAGGACGAGGGGTTAAAAATTGAAAATTTATCAATTTGTCATATGCGTTTATGGTTGAAACGTGGGCCAGAGGGTCATGCACGCATGTGTGTACATGTGCATTTGTAGAGGGCAAATCTGACAGTGTGTGTATATTGCATGTTCTATACATTCGAATTTTTTTTGAAATTCGTATTGAAAAATTTTCATTAGGATTTTTACCAAATAAAAAACTAAAAAAATACAGGAAAATATTTTACTCAATTTGACTTCCGATGACGTCACACTCTCTTAAAAAATTTTTCGATCATACCTCATGAGTATTCTATTTATCTTGCACCCACATCACTCAGCGTCAGCTCTCACATTCAAATAAATATTTTCGTGCAGGCAGAGTACTTCGCGAACACAGTAAATCTATATTCATACAGTAGTGACAGTGAGCACGTGTTAGAAAAATTTCTCATGACCTTTGTCCCGTTATTCATTCGGCCTTAACGGTTTTGCTAAAAGTCGATAGTAATTAAGAGCCTTTGTACGAAAAAGGGACAAAAAAAATGGAATTGAAACACCAACCGTTTTAAAAAATGTAACATTATTACAGGGTATACCCATTAAAAAAAATACAAATTTTGTTATTCAAAATTTTTTATCTAAAATAAACAAAATTAATTGTAAATGCATTACACATAAAATTTTGTGTTTGCTATCAAATATTTTTACATTTTTGTTAAATTTCTTAATTATAAAATAAATTCTTACTCTAATATATAGCTTAACAAAATAAACTTTTTCTTGTCTTCAAAATTCTCAGAAATTATATGAATCACCTTATATCTTGATATAATGACGCTTCAGGTAGTCAAAAAAAAAAGTTCCAGATCGCCTTTAAAAATACATTATGAAAAAATGTAAACATCTGCGTATCAGTTTCAATTTTCTCTATGATTAACAGCCCAATGTCTAACTAACCAGTACTAACACAGTGAAAAAGTTCCAGATCGCCTTTAAAAATGCATTGTGAAAAAATTGTATACATGTACAATATGATTGTACGAGTATTGCTCACATGTATATATTTGTTTTGTATCTTTTCTTCATTACGGCGGTTTATAAGTAAATATGGATTTGAAATAAGTACATTAATTCTATACTGTTTTTGTAAATTGAATTTTGATTTTTTTTATTATTTTTAAATATTTATGTGCGTTGGTAAATTTTTAAAAAGAAAAGAGTGTCACATCTTGTTAGTGGCTGATCAGTGTTCGCGAATCGCGACCGCGAGAGCTCTACTGTTACCGTTTGGTATTTGTACATTCGTGTAAAACCTCCCATTATCCATTATGTATAATAAAAATTGTGAAGTAGAAAAGAATTAAAGAAAAATTTTGAAATTTTTAAATTTAGACATTTAATTTTTGCTCATAAATCATTTATTTAATTAGAAATGTCATGAAAATGTAAATGTACAATTTTTTTGAAATTTTTTCACTTTTTTTTCTCATATACTCACTTTTAATTTAATGAGTAGGTATATATTTAAGATTAAGTGCACGCAGATACTTAATCCATTAAAGCACCGCCGATCATTAATTCTGCCAGATATATCATCAGTAATTAGTTATTGGTGTACAGTACATTGCTGGTTGAACTAATGATCGACTTGGGCGAGAGTAATGCACAGATTGGATTTGAACTTGGAACTTCAAGCGTGCCAGTTCAATACCCCAACCATTGAATTATTCGAGCCCCTTTTCTGACTTATATAGTATTGGAAATTTTAAATTTTACAATAAAAGCAACATAAAAAATAGACAAATCATTCTAATGAATTTAATTTTTAACTTGCATTGAACCTAATACTAAAGAAAACAAATTTTGTTCATTATATGTACTATCGATATTTGTTTCATTTTCATTAATTTGATGTGAATTGTTTTCTATACTATATTCCTTTGAACCAGTTTTATTATCTTGAGATCTAATATCTAATATTACTTCGTTTACAGGTAAACCACGATCTTTTCTTGATTCTTCCCATTCTTTTCTATGATTTTTCTTACGATGAGAATGCATATTTGAACTTGAATTGAATGTTTGTGGACAATGAGGACAAGTATATAAAATCTCACCAGTATGTGTAGCCATATGCTCTCTTAATGACTTAGGCTTTTTAAAAGCTTTATCACATACTCCACATTGATATGTTTTTTCTGCTTCATGAACATATCTTATATGACTTCTTAATGCTCCTTTTGATGGTGCAATTTTTCCACATATTTCACATTTATGAATGGATAGTGATTCCGCGTGACGATACATGTGCTTTCTTAAACCATCTTTATGTTTCAGCCAAGCACCACATTCCTTGCATTGGACTTTTGGTTCAACAATGCCAGCATGTTCTAGTTGATGTTTTTCAAACATAGTTGTACCAATTATTACCTTTGCACAAATATGACACATTTTTCCATATGCATGTTCGTGAACATGACCACGATGCTGTTGTAACTGGAACTTTGTTGAAAATGCTTTTCCACAATCATCACATATGAATTGCCTTTCTTCCGGTGGCATATGAATTAATTTATGTCGAGACAAACGAGAATTAGTAACAAATTTTTTTAAACAGTGATTACATTCAAAAAGTTTTGAATTATCTGAGCAATGAATTCGCATATGAAATTTTAAATTCTTACTATCAACGAATGATTTATTACATTTATCACATTTAAAACATTCAGGATTTAAATGTTTATTAATATGATCCAATAATAAAAATCGCCTGTATAATTTCTTGTTACAGCAAACCACATACCCTTTTTTATTATGTTTAGTTCGGAAATGTTGTCTAATTTGGGCAAATGTCGTAAATTCTTCACAGCATATTTCACATTTCAGTATCATGTATTTTGCAATAATATCGTCTTTTTCTTTTGATTTTTCTAAATATTCAGATTTTTCATTCTTATCTCGTTTAGGTTTATGTACAAAATTATCAGATTCAGATTTTTCATTTTTATTTCGTTTAGTTTTATTTTCAACAAAATGTGTTAATGGTAAATCTTCTTCGGTATCACTGACATTTCGTGGCCGTTTTTTAGGACGACCTCTTTTCTTTTTACCACTAATTTTTGTTTTGGATGGTGATGTTTTCTTATCATCATTACTAAAAATTGTAGCCTTAATTTTTGAATCTTCATCATTATTTTGATTGGTATGATCAATATCTATAGGATCATTTACTTCTTCAAATTTATCATGGCTTGATTCTTTATCTTCATTATCATAATTCTCCGATTTTATTTTTATGTCTTCGGTTACAAAGTTATCATGCAACATGTCCACATATTCATTAACTGCAGTATCGCACATCCATTCATCATTATCATCGTTCTCCTTCTTTAAATAATCCTTAGTATTTCCTGAATCTCGGTCAGTAAATGAAATTTCAGATAACTTTTTCTGTGCGTCTTGTATAAAACAATAAAACTGATGAAAACTATCAACTTTTGACCAACAAGTGGAACATATATTTGATAAATGATCATCTTTTCTTGGTACAAACCAGAAATGTTGGCCTACAATTTCAGCAATTTTGAATCTTCCACCGTCGCCTTCAAATATATTAATTACTTCTATCGAATCAATTAAACACAATCTACAGAGCATTATTATTCATTTTTATTAAGTATATTTTATTTATTTATTTTTATTTTAAAAATGCTTAAATTAAACCCACTTTAATGCCTACAATTTAATTTAAATTTTATTGGAAGATTCTGTTGCTGTTCTGCTACTAAAGTGATTTTTGATTATATGTATTGTATTGCATTACGATTTCATTAATACATTTACATTACATTACTACACTATTATATTATAAATGTTTTTTGTTTTGTAAATTTAAGGTTTAACTTAAAGCCTAATCCCTAATGTAGAAGAAAAATTTCTCAGAATTCAGACTTTTCAGTTCACAACCTACAAACTTCTCATCTGTTGCTGCCCTATAGAATTGCTTTTTATGGCCCAATGTACGCGTTACATAAACAGTTGATATTTTGTACACATCTTGTACGAATATATGTAATAAAAATTTATTTGAAATGAAAAAAATTATTTTAAAATTAATATCAATTTCAAATGTTCACACTAATTTTGAATGTTTGTTCTTTCTTGTTTCTTCTTTGTTGTTTATTGTTTTTGAACTGTCTCTGTCAAACTATTTCTTATTATTTTCACGTTTTGACGCCTGAAAAGTTGAAAGTTAACCAAGAACCAACCTCGGTCTGTTTATCGCATGCTTAACATTAACGCACATATCAAATATTTTGAGTGCTGTAAAATGTAAATTGAACTTTGACTTGACGTATAAGAGCGTAGTCGAGCCCGAGCGTAGTCACCAAGTCCGCAGCCCGTTCCGTAAAAAGAAAAAAGTTGGATATTTGACATTTCCATGTTATTTATATGGATTGACGGAAAAGCTGTTACGATTGAGGGAACGGTACGAAACGGAACGGTTCTTTTGTTATGCCAAAAAGAAATTTCATTTGTTTTATGTTATCTGTCATCCTAGAACCTAGATGCAATAGACAGACTGCAACATTGAATTTTCTCAAAGTCGAAGTCGACGCAAAAGTAGCTGTCAAGTATACTGCATTGAATATAGAAGTTCTAATACATGCATACACAAAGAGTATATAAAAGTAGGAGAGAAACTGATTCATAGGAACATTCGGACCAAAAAATTTTTCAACAATTGTAGGTGTCGGTAGTGATGCCAGCGTAAAACTCAATATAAAAAAAGTAGCATCACTTTATGCCAAGCTCCCAACTCCATGTAAAAATAACGGGATTTCTTTTTGCCAAGCCCAAACTTTTTCAGTGTAAAGCTTTTCTCCCTTTACATGGAGTTGTATAGGAAAAATGTGAAAATGAATAAATTTGTTTACAACAGCTGATATTTTATCAGTTGTCATTTTGCTTTATTTATAGGTTTTGCATGTTTTGCATGCAATATAATATATATACAATATAAATATATAGAATATAGTGTAAAGAGAATAGAGAAAATTATATACCAAACACAAAACTTTTTCATATTATATTTGTTATTTGTTTATATGTATGTAAGGCTACACAGCAACCAGACCAGCAACATTAAAGTATATAATACATAAATCCATTCGCATGTGTGTATTGTATTACAAATGCCATATATAATTTATATGCATGCTTTGGCTTTTTTGAATACAACATGCAATATATAAATATACTTGATCATTATATTTATATATATGTATTTTATATGCATGTTTGTATGTATGTTAAGCACTTTGTTTAAATTTTTATATATATTTATACCAAGTATTTGTATATATACATACTAAATAAATACGTTTTAATTTTAACATTATGTAGTTGTATTTACATATAAATTGCTAATTCACAGGCGTGAAAAAATTATGGGACTAGCAAGACTTTTTTAAAAAAAATACTTTAAAACGTATATGTAGATTATTAATTAATTTTTATAATAATTATTATTTTTATTTTTAATTAATTCCGAAATATTAAAATATAATAAAAAATAGAAATATTGTTAATTTCGTTATTCCAAAAAAAAAATAAAAAAAATAAACATTATAACAAAACTATTTTGAGTAAATGATAACCTTTAAATCCAACAGACCACCTCTAATCGTCGCTATTAACTCCGCAAGGATTTTACGAACTTTTGTGGATTCTTTCCTGTTCCCTTATTCTTCTTGTAATAATTTTTTTTTAAATTAACTGATTTATCTTTATATATTTTTCCATTTCTTTTAATTGGCAATAGATTTCTATGAAATTTTTATGAAAACAATATGTTTTTACATTTTGTTTTTTTATGCTAAATATCGAATATCCATATATCAGTGTGATTATGTTTTCTAATGATGAAAGATTATGTTTGTCCCATAACTTTTTCACGTCTGTGTGAAAGAGTATTATCATAATTAACTCTATATGTATATATACATATACTTAGATATTTATTATCATTTATTTTATACATACTATATTGCTAAACTGTGCAATGTTGTCTGTTTGCTGTTTAATCTTTGATAAAATTTTTAATTTGTAGTTTTTAATTATTTTTTTTTTTTTTCAAGGAAATTTTTCAGTCTAATTTTATCTTAAAAATATGTTAAAATGAAGATATAAAATTGTGAGTGAATAATAGATTATAAATTGATATAAAATATGTTAATTTATATTATTATATATTTTGCATTTATATATTTGGAAATTACCGATTTTTAAAAAATGTTAAAAAGGAGTAACCATTTTGTCCCTTACTGTAGACTGCAAACTAAAATAAGAAAATATTAAATTCAAACAGAAATCATTGATTTAAAAATAAAAATTTGCTGTTCAAAACCAATAGAAAATATATAGGTTCGAAGTGAAGGGGAGCGGTTAGATGATATCACAGCATAGCAATACAGTATATATGGTATATAATATACACACATAATAATACTTTACAGTTTCTATGTATTGTTATTGAATAGTGTAAGGTGTATTGTATTATTATATGCTATTATATGTATTGTAATGTATGAAAACATTATGTGTGTACTACTATAGTACTACGGCCACTGTAAACCTGTAATAAAGAAAATCTACAAAAAAAAAATCAAAAAAAAATGGTTGTTTATATATATATGGATGTATATATGCTGTGTGACGTCATGGCAGTATCTTTCATCCTAATGAGAGATGGAAGCCCACCCTGACCTCACACTGCATACAACATACCACACCAATTGTAATATATTGTGTATAATGATTATTATACACAGGGCCGGATCGTACTTATGAAAATTAAGTACCACACACATGACGTCATACTTACGTCTTGAGATGATGGAGGGTGGTAGTGGCGGCTACGCTTGCTGGCTAGCGCGAACTAGCTCGCCGGATGGGGTGTGAGTTTGCCACTATCCATCTCTCTTTTGATTATCCGTAGCCTGAAGCGGTAGAAGGTTGTAGAATCCTTCTACCAAGAATGCTTCAAAATATAATACATAAAAGAAAACTGCACCCACACCGTTGAACCTGAAATTATGGCCCCGCTCTGGCCCAAGAATACAGCTACTACCATCGTTGGTCCTGAAAATTAAAAAAAAGAATGCCTCGCCCAACGATGATAGGGACTAACCCTCCTCAACTAAACTTAGTTCGCTGTAACTAAAAACTAAGTTCCCATCCTTTAAAAAAAATGCTGAAATTTTCATTAAGTATCAGAAGTCAACTCATGTCAAGAATGTTTTGGGTCTTCATGAAGGAAGGATAAAAAAACAAAAGCCAATTTTACCAATTCTACAAATACATTTTGATTTTATTTATTAAACTTAAGTTTCCTGAGTATATATATGTGTAAAGTATAAGTTCAATAATATATAAAGGAATTCTGAATGGTTTATACAATCGAAGTTGTTTTATGTCATTTTTAATTTTACTTAACAATTATTCATTTACAATATATTAATATAATTGTATGCAATATATACGCATGTAAGGAAAATTCACTGAATTTATTATTTCATTCTATATGTGGGCACATCTTTATTTCCAACCCACTTTAGATATCATTAATTATGATTTAACCTAACATTATTATTATTTTTTTTTTCTTTTGATAATCCTTCTAGCTGTTTATGCGTATATATTACATGGATACATCACTATAACTAATTTATAGTAGATTAATTAATTAGTTTGACCAATTTAAATATACAAAGTAGTTTCTTTTATTTTCTTGTTTAACCTAATATTATTTAAATTATTACAGATTTTGGTCAATATATATAATAGATCTTGTGTTTAGAATTACTCTAAAAAAATTTTTTTTTTTTCTTAACTTATTAACTAAAAGAATTCTTCTGTTATACATTTATGTATATACAAATTATGCGAAAGGAAACGGAATTTATAGTATTTCGTACATAATAAATTACCTGGGCCCAGTATAATCGTTGGCGCGCTTATCGTTGCTGCTGATAATGATTATGTTTCTTTAGATGTGGTTAAATTGATGTTGTTGCTACGGATTATGATGATGATGTTGTTTAAGATAGAGTTGATGTCGATGGTGATGATGCTGGAGGCGCTTACAATAATAAATTCTCTTATGATTGAATTTGACTAGAATCAGCTTCCTACGTAATACTTTAAATTTTACAAATACACTGAATTCAGCTAAAATATGTATTTAAAAAAAAATTTTTTTTTTTTTTTTCTTTTTGTTTTTTTTTTGTATATTTTGTATAATATTTTTTTGTGTATAATATTTTGTTTAATAAAATCTGCTTTTATTAATTTTTTTACAGAAAATATTTTAGTTTTGATCAATTTCCACAGTATTCAAAAAAGGAAGAAAACGATTACTATATATTTATACTTTTATGTGATAAAATATGCAAATGTATTATAAGTAGGATGAAGGTAAAAAAGTTAGAAAACAAACTTTCAGAATTTCAATTCTTAATTTTTTCTAATTATATCACTATTATTATCATTTCCTTAATTATGCATTGGTGAATCCCGATTAGCATTTCGTATTCTTTTCATATGATTATTACTATTAGTACTAGTACTACTACAATTCATACTATTATTTAAATCAAAATCATTCTTTTATAATTATTGTCAAATAATTGATAATTATTACTAAAATTATCACCATTATAGTTATTATCATCTAATGAGGAATTTTTATTATTTTGTACATCTTTATTAACATTATTTTCACTCGTGCTACTTATATTATATTTCACCAATTTTTGTTTGACTACTAAATACTTTAATTTTTCGTTATTATTATTACTATTTTCCTGATGTGGTTTCTGTATCTATTTATTATCATTTGAAATTATTTTGATTTCCTCATTTTTTTTTTTTTTTGTTTTATATATAATTATTTCCTTAACTATTTAGACACTTATGAATATACAAAATGTATACAATTGATACAAATTATATGACTATATAATATGTACTATATATATATATATATATAGTAAAACTAATTGCTAATATAATTTTGTTTTTTTTTTTGTTTTTTTTTTTTTTTTTTTCTTACTTTTCTATCATCTATTTCTTTTGTAATTTTGCACAGAAAACGAAATTATAATTTTTTTTCCTTTCTTTTTCCCTTTTTAAAAAAAATTCTTTTAGTCATCACTCGAAATGTATTAAAATAAATTTTTCTTTCTTTTTTTTTTTTTCTTTTTCTTTTTTTTTTTTTTATCTAATTTTTAACTCTACATGTACATATGTACGTGTAGTAGAATTTTTACTAATAGTCGTCCTGTCCTGTTAAAATGAATTAAATTTTAACTATCGGCACAATATCTATATTTAATTTTAATTTTAAATTAAAACGGCACATCAAAAAAATTAATTGGGCAGAGGTTGCCCTTGCAATTTTCAAAATTCGACTCTATAGCAAAATAAAAAATTTTTACCGGCCAATACTAAAAAAAACTTTACTTGGACAGGGGTTGCCCTTACACGTTGAAAAAGATAAAACACAAGAAGAAAGTTAAAAACGCGTGATGCGCTTTTATATTCCGCCAAAACAATAGATGCATTTTCTTATTGGAGAATATGAGTGGGGGTTTTCATATAAGAAAAGTGAAAATTGGAACGATAACTTTACATATATGTGTAAAGCACAAAATATTTTATACAATTTCATAGGATTCTGAAAAAATCAAAAGGAATTTCTACATGGGGTTATTTACGGAAGATAATTTAGAATTTTTAGAATCCTAAGACATATAATTTATGTAATAAAATTCATTACATAGGCTTTGTGAATAAATTTAAGATTTTTCAAAATTTAAAAAAAGCTTGGACTGGCAATGATGCAATTCATAAGCATTTCCATTTCATTTCATGAAGGCCTATACTATCGATTTTTGAACTGTATTATCGGACGACTAAGGAAAATGATTAAGTGTAGACAACAACCGGATAAATAAAAAATTAAAAGAAATTACATTTAAGTAATGAAAAAGGATGTACAAAATCATCTAAACATTAAATTAATCATAATTCTTATAAAATATTTATAAAAGGACAAGGAATTATGATATAAATTGAAAATTCTTAAAATTTTGAAATAAAAACATAGAAATTTAACATCTCTGAAAACAACCAATTAGGGTGGCCATGTATTTTGACGTTTGTGGTATGAACTGGAATATGACATAAATATGAAAATGGAATTAATGAGAACATGGGGAATTAAATGAGAATAGTGGAGAAATTGAGCGAATATATATGTATGCGTGTGCGGCCATTAAAATTTAAAGTAAAATTTAAGTAGAATGCGCATGTATATGTGCATATTATTTATATTAGAATACATGTATAGGGGCGGCCATTAAAATTCATAAAAGAATATGCATATGTGTGGGCATAATTCAAACAAAATATATAGGGGAATGGAATAATGTGCTAACCTTGACCATGTATTTGTAACAATTTGACAAAAAAAATGGAATGGTCTGGAAATACATTGGAATCACGTGCATAATACATGCAGTTCTTCTTATCTTATGCGCATTATGCATAAGAACAATGAGAAGAATTATGCGCGTGTTATGAAAATAATTGTATTGTAGCGCAATACAACACTTGGGCCTTTTGAAAGGTAATTATGTGTACTGTTAGGTACACATAATTAAGAATAGATGAAAATATGGTGTGACTGATTACAGTCACACACAAAAAAATAGTACCCTCACATTACATAGCAGGCTCGTTAGAAGGCTTGCCTGAAGAAAGAGGCTGAAAAGGGTGAGGCTGCTATGTTTGAAAATATTTAAGGAAGCGCCCAACGTGGGGAAGTCCCATGACCCTGAGATTAAGAGTCTCAGTTGAAAACAAGGAAAGCTGGGCTAGACGGGCAATGCGCAAAGAGGAAAAAGTGAAGTTCGTAAACTGAAGGTAAGTGGTGTGTTCTAACAACACACAAATATTTTCGCAACACGCTTTGAAAAAAAATTGAAATATGGGTGATTCTCGTACTTTGCTTACTTTTCGCTCTTACACACCGGCCAGTGGAAGCTAGTTACACTAATGAGATGTAGTAGTTCCACTGTTCCGGTGAGATTAGTGTATGTTCTAGGCTTATAGAACAAGAAGCACTCGATAGGATAAAATCGCACACATCATTAGTTAAACTGAAAGAAATGAATATATATATAACTCTAACACCATTATTGTTAGCTATACAACACAAAAAAATTTGAAAGAAGAAAGAAAGAGAAAAAAAAAATACACACTGAAATATAATAGAAAAATTTTAAACACTTTCCACCACTCATAATCTCCAATATGGCAACATGTATGTACAATAAATCATTTTACTATTGACGAATGTCTTTTGCATGATAAACCCCTAATGGTTTACCCTTCATATCTTCCAATTCGTACTGACTATTCCCGACTGATTTTACGATGCGAGCTTTTGCAAATCTGTTGTCCAGTTTAGCATTTCTACCTTGGGCCATATTACTAAGAGAGAAAATTCTTCTATAGACTTCTTGACCTGGTACATATTTAACTGGACGACAACGTGTGTTATAAATATTTGTATGACGATGGTGTGCTTGAGACAATTTTTCTAACACTCGTTTACGGATCAATTCTATTTTAGCATCAGCAGGAACAACCTCTACATCCATGCCCAAATTTTTAATGAGTGGGTACACAGATCCATGTCGTGCCATGTGTTGACCGAAGAGCACATAATAAGGATTTACACCGATGGACTGGTGGATCGAAGTACGCATAGCGCAAGCTATCTTGGGAAGGTAAACATCCCAAGAGCTGTGATCATCCTTTATGTATGCTCTTAATGCAGATAACACAGAACGGTTTACTCTCTCAGCTGCATTAGGATGTGGAGAATGTACTGTTGTACGAACATGCTTAATGCCATAAACATTTAGAAGATCCTGGAACGTTTTCGAAACAAATTGTTTCCCGTTGTCTGTAAAAATTGTTTCAGGCACTCCATACGTACAAAATATAACATCTTCAAGGAATTTACATACATTTGCTGCAGTTTCAGCTTTTAGAGGTTCCAAAAATACAAACTTGCTAAACGCATCAAGGACTGTCAGAATAGCTATATTACCAGATTTGGTACGGGGATATGGACCTAAGAAGTCGATGTACAGGAATTGAAATGGTCTAGACGAATCGATTTGTTTACCCATAGGTGGTCTTAACACTTTAGTTGTATCTTTGGTTTCTTTACATACTTGACAATTTTCTACATAATGTCGGATCTGGGTAACCATACCTGGCCAATAATAATACTGTCGGACACGATATAATGTTTTATGGAATCCTCCGTGGGAACAATTCGATGGAGCATGATGCTGTTCAATAATACTATTCGACATTTCGATTGGTACCCATAATTTCCACGTTAGGTCATCAGCATCTGGGTCCCCTGAACGTGGCGTTGTGCGCCTGTACACATAACCATCGACGACACACAAATCTGGAAGCTTATCTTGATTGCTGATGATAGTTGATTTCAACTCTTCATACTCTTCCGAAGAAAAATATGGAGAATTGAGATCAACTTCAGCTCCATTCAAAACTCCAGAACTGAGTTCGTCGGAATACATTCTCGACAGGGCATCGGGAACCACATTCAAAGTACCTTTGCGATGCTCGATCGAAAAGTCGAATCCCTGCAATTTCAAACTCCAACGCGCTAATCTACCACTAAGATCCGATTGATTCATAAGCCATTTCAAACTTGAGTGATCAGTAATGATTGTGAAGGGATGACCTTCAACGTACGCACGAAACTTTTTAACGCATAAGACTGCAGCATAGCACTCTAGTTCAGTGATACTGTAGTTCCTCTGAGCCGAATTTAACTTCTTTGAAAAGTATGCGATGGGCTTTTCCGAATCATCATCAAACTTTTGAAATAACACTCCACCAACTCCGGTTGTGGAGGCATCGCATTGAATATAAAAATGACGAGCAAACTCTGGGGTGGCCAAAACTGGTGCTTCGCAGAGTGCTGTCTTCAACTTTTCAAATGAATCCTCAGCTTCAGGGGAAGTACAGAATCCTGACTTGCAAGTCTTTAGAGCATCCGTTAAAGGAGCAGCTATACTTGCATAGTTCGCGACGAATCGTTGGTACCATCCAGTCATACCTAAAAATCTTCTTAACTGTTTTGCCGTTTTAGGCAAAGGAAAATCACGTATGGCTTCAATCTTACCAGGATCTGTTTTAAGAATTCCGTTACCGACTATGTACCCAAGATATTTAACCTCTTTTACACAAAATCTACTTTTTTCGACATTAATAGTTAATCCAGATTTTCGAAGATGCCAAGCAACTTCTTCCAATAAAGACATATGTGTATCAAAATCAGGTGATACAACTAACAAATCGTCTAGATAAACGAAAACATGTTCCCGTATACGACCTGGGATAACTTTGTCCATCAAACGACACATACGTTGAGGTGCATTACACAACCCGAATGGCATAACTGTAAATTGATATAGAGGACGACCTGGAACTGTAAAAGCAGTCTTTTCACGAGATTGCTTTTCAAGAGGGATCTGCCAGAATGCGTCTTTCAAGTCAATGCTTGATATATATCGAGTATCCTGTAAACGACTTAATAAACCTGCAATGTGTGGTAAGGGGTATGCATCCTTTTTCGTAACTTCGTTAACTTTTCGCGAGTCCAAACATAGGCGTACTTTTCCAGGTTTCCGTACAAGGACGACTGGGGAATTCCAAGGGCTATTTGATTCTTCAATGACACCGAGAGAGAGCATCCGATCAAGTTCTTCATACATTAATTTTTGTATGGCAGGCGAGACCGGATAATGTTTTTGCTTTATCGGCTCAGCATCTCCCGTGTCAATAATGTGCTCCTCCATATCGGTTTTTCCCAGTCCCATTTTCGCGAAGGACGGAAACTTAGACTTTACCACTTCTAATCTTTCAGACTGCGAAACAGTTAACTCATGCATAATGTTAACTTCACATTTAGGATTTATATCCTTTATTGATAACTCCGATATCACATCTGGTGCGATCTTGAACCTCTTCCAGAAGTCGATTCCTAAATACATTTGTTGCCGTAAGGTTGGAACTATATGCAGCTTCATCATATGTGTAACTCCCATAAATGTTACTGGTACTTCAATGTATCCTTCAATCCTTTGATTATTGCCATCAGCTGTTGCTACCGATTCAGAAAGAGAAATAACTTCGACATTTAATTTTTCAATTAACTTGTTCGCTTGTCGACCCAAACATGAAATACTGGCACCACTGTCTAGTAAGCCTACAACTTCAACGTCTGCGACTTTTACTTTCGCATAAGGGCGATCGTCGCAGGGATAGCGTACTAGACCAGCCAAACATGTTTTCTTTTTCTTCCTCATTTCTCTTCTGAGTGAACGAAATTTTCTCAATCTAACAGCTCGCTTATGACAATTCATTTCTGATACACTGAATATTTTCTCACGAACTTGAAGATAATTATACCATCTAACATGCCATGGTATAATAGGTTTCAATTTTCGCGCAAAGACATTCTCTTTTCTATTTTCAGTCAACATTTTTGCATCATTTTCTTTGTTGGTAATTGTCGAGTCAGGTTTAAAAAGGGACACATCAGGTTCAATTATATTTGTCACATCCGGTTCATTAAAGTTTGTCATGTCAGGTAGTTTTGTATTGTTAATTATTTGGGAGTCAGCTGGAGTCGAGAAGGCTGATTCGATGGTCGATCCGCCTGACTCACGGGATTCATCGTCGAGTGGGACGTCCCGTTCCGCTGTCCACTCGGAACTCTGTTTCCCGAACACTTTGGACATCGAGGAGACGTAGTGTCAGGACATCCGCATTTAAAACAGAATAGTCGACGATAGTTCTCAGGACAATCTTGGAAGTAATGTCCCATTCGATGACAATTCCAACAAATCGCTCTGGAACGACCATTGGCAACCTCATCTACTTTAGCCTTCTCTACCTCATAATTACAAATCGCATTTGGTAATGATTCTGCATCTGTTCGTACCGTTGCACATGCATTCATCATATCTACGTCAGTTTCAAAATTGTAATACGCGTCTTGAGGATTCCAAGTATTGATTTCATTCACTCGAGGACGATAAGTTTGACGGATTCTATTTGTCTGGGTAGCTAAATATCTTTCAGCTCTCCTACAGACTTCTCTCAACTGTTGCAATGTCAAAACAGGTGCAGTGAAAGTCATTTGTGCTAATCGTGTATCCATGTTGTCTCTTATTATATTAATAAGATCAACTTCAGGCATTGGATTCCTCATCTGATTTCTGTACACGATTAGTTTTTGCACAAAGTCATCGAAGCTTGTATTTCCTTGTCTTGTATTCATCATAACTCCAACTATCTCAAAGTCAGATGTTAAACGTTGATAGTAATTGATAAAACTTCTCTTGAATTCATCCCATGTAAACTCAATGGCATCACGACAGAACTGAGTCCAGTACCAGTCGGATGCTTTATCCTTCAACAACACATGAATGTTTGTACATAATTCTCTATCTGATATTGCATATCTACGTGCCAATGTTTCCACTCGAAACAAAAATTCTTCACAAGGCAACGGATCTGCAAAACCAGAGTACGAGATAGTCCATGAATTCATCACCGACTTGTGATTTACATTTGATCTCTGCACTACATGTGGACGTTGTTGAAGTCTGTTCGAAAAATTTACATTTTGTAATGGATGACTTGTCTGGGACAATGGTGAATACAAGTACGCTTCATTGCTTCGCTGGCTTTGTAATGGAATACTAAATTGTTGATTGATTTGTTGTCTCCTATGGTCATATGATGAACGTTGAATGTAATTCGGATGATCTTCCTCCTCGTAATGTCGCGTTGGTGTACCTATTGATTGAACAGGATGCGGGTTTGCAAATGTGACTCGTGTATTTGGATGATATTGAATTCTCCTATGTGCTGCTCCTGTAGATATAGATATCGGAGGTTGGGGAGAACGTTGAGTTGAACACGATGTCGCATTAACAGCTCCATAATTTCCTGTTAAAGGAATAGACATTTCACGTGCGGGAAGAGACATTGATAATGACCAGCTATCTGTGGTTGGCATGTCCGAAATTATTCCAGAGTCCTGTTCGATATGTTGTTGTTGATTTAAAGATGGATTGAAATCAACTTGACGACGCGAGTGTATATTTTGATTTTGTTTCGGGACTGCTCCTGTGGACGATGTATACAAAGGTAAAGAAAGCTGTTGAACTGGGCCTGTGGATACAATAATGTTGTTCGAGGATGCAGCAACAGGAGAATGCATGACTCGAGATCTTCCTGGCCTTATCCAATTCATATCAGGGTCTGACATCTCAGGCATCAATCCTGAATCTTGATCAAAACCTCTAAATGTTGTATCTGATGAATGTGATGGACCTGTTGTAACCACAGGTGCTGTCGTCATAGGGGACGCCAAGGATTCTTCGCCTCCAGCTACATCTTCCATTACATTTGAATCTCTATTAACTGTTCCCACTGCCATTTCCAATTCCAAATTTCTACCTCTGGTGTTGTAATTATGTCCTGATGTTTTAAATTTCTTTTTATTGAATGCCCGCACTGACATTTAACTCCAAAAAATTTAGCCACTTAAAAATATACACTTTAATTTTTTTTTTTTTTTTTTTTTTTTTTTTTTTTTTTTTTTTTTTAACAGCTTATGACCAAAAGAAGAAATTATTTTGTACGTCTGGGCAATTCACGAAAATTTTTTAAAAAAAATAAAAAAAATTCAAAAGATTTGTTTATAGTAGCGTCCGGTATGTTTTTTTTTTTTTTTAAAAAAAATGAAAAATTGAAAATTAAATTTAATTTTAATACTACGATACCAAAAAAAAATTAATTATTTAGATTATCTCGATATGCGTTAGTTAATAATTTCGATAGGTACGATACGATAAGTTTAAAAAAAATTATCCTAGACAAATTCGTGCAAAAAGATTTTATTATGGATCGCGTTTATGACGTAGACTGTATGAAGAAACGGATTATACCGCAAAAAAAAATTAAAAAAAAATTAAAGTATGAAATTCCGAAATGGACTATGCAGACAAAGAAATAAATAGTTAATTTAATTTATTTCATGAGGACACGATGTATACGTCACGGACAATATGAACAAACTTTGAAATAAAATCGATAATAAAAGGTAAAATTAAAAAAAAAAATTTTAAAATATCCCGGTACTTTTAACTGAAGGGTAAAAAAAAAAAATCCTATATTATTTGTCCGTTACAAATGTGATCGCGAATTGATTGTGCAATAAAAAAAATTTTAGATAGTTTGATATCAAGATGACCCGTTACTTATATCGCAGAATATAAAAAAAAATTCGAATTATATGTGACCCGAATAGGTTATATAAAAAAAATTCACTACTCTTAAGATGCCAAAAAAAATCAAAAAAACAAATATTTCAGATATAATAAATTCCGTAATTTAATATATATCAACGTTCATTCAATATGAGTAGTATCGGTATATATGACGTGTACTATATAAAAAAAAATTCAAAGATAAGGTAAAATTTTAATACGTACAAAAAAAAATTTCCAAAAAAAAATTTTATGTGTCCCGGTACTTATAGACTTCACTATAAAAGCATATACTTCCAAAAAATAATTGACCCGAAATGAACTATTTACATAAACTAACTTGTATGTACATAAAAAAAAATTTCAATAACGAAACGTCCGAGGATGATTTGTTTGAAAATTTAATCTAATATAAGTAAATTCGTTACATATAACGCGCACAATATCAAAAAAAAATTTCATAAAAACTAATATCGAATAATGTAAAAAAATTTTATCAAAAAAAAAATTTTTTAAAAAAAATGAAGTGTCCCGATACTTTTGGCACAGTATACCAAAGACCCGTATTAAATTGATGTAGATGCAAGTGTAAAATAAAAAAAAATTTTCAATTTATTTCGTATTATGAAGTATCGTTTCATGTGTCGCACACCGTATATAAAATTTATTGCATTAATTAAATATGACCCGAAAAATTATAAAAGAAAAAAAAAATTACATGTTCCGAAAAAAAAATTCACTATATATTATACTACACTGTATATACTTTGTTAATTCACACTGCTGAAAAGTAGAATTTTATTATATAATTTATATTATAAATATACTGACGCGTTAAAATTGTACGATAAATTTTATATATAAGAAAAAAAATCAAATGAAACAACAAAATTTTAAATGTCCTTTATTATAAATTAGTGGACCTATACTTTTGTCGTTGACTGTGTGGTATGTCCCAACAGGGTATTATGTCACCATATACTACGTTCAACTTATATATGATATATGAAATACGAATTTGCTGTATACACAATGTAAAAGCAGCAAAACTTCACGCACGCGTCACGTTACATCATATCTAAAACATAAGACATATCAAGATGGATGCTGAGAGCATACAATAGTTCACTGCCCAAAAGAAATTATATGTTGCAAAAAAAAATTCAATTACAATCACATTAACGCGGCAGCAACGCTCTATAAGTGTGTATGCACCTCAACTGTGTATAACTATGTACATCAGAGAAAACTTAAAGGCAAGGCTAGAATAACGACAGAACAGATGTTAAAAATTCATAAATGTTACACAGAGCTTAAGTAAAAATATTTCATGTACAAAAAAATATAAAGTATATAGCGAAACAACGCAGACTACAGATTTGCTCAAGCTCTTACCATACGCGAACATAAATTTTCAACATAATACAAATTGACGAAGTTGTATAGAAGAATTGACGACTTCAAAAAAAAATTTCTAAAAAAAAGTTGAATAAAAAATAAGCGAAGTTAAGTAGTGCTTCAAAAAAAATAATAATATAATTACATAAAATTGGCTTTTGCTTCAACTCCCCCCCTTCAGAACTTCAGACCATGAGAAAAAAAAATTTTATTTATATAGAAAACGAGGCTATATAAGAAAGTATGCTACGTTAAATGTAGAGCGGACAAGATATATATGGCTGAATTATAACACAAATGCGTCACTGTCTAAAAATTACGAGGGGATATCAGAAAGTATGAGATTCAATTCTGGTACCCAACATCGTAGTTCAAAACCACGAAGTGGTAAGCCCATCAGAATTGACCCATAACTTCCATATCCAGACCTGTGACCGTCGTGATGGTATGTGATTGACACGATTACTGGAACCCAATTGAATATATTTTTAAGTTATTCAAATGGTAGTCAACAGTAATCCTGTCAATCACACATCGCCACGCGAATGTGCTAACAAATCAACCATCAACTTGGAAACTTTTGGGTTGCATGACCTCAAAGAAGCTTTGATCAAACATCAACCTGGTACCCAACTTTGCAGCTCGAAGACTACAAAGTGGTAAGCCAATCAGGTAGATGAATGATCAAAACAACTTCGAAGTTGCTCAACCCAAAATTCCAAAACAGAATGAAAAGATAAAAAGAATGACGGTGTATAGTCCGTAAAGGACATTAAGTATTAGCCTATGCTAACCAGGGTGCAAAAAAAAAAAAAAAAATTTTCCGTAAAGGAACAAAGTGTTGAAATAAAATCAACAAAAGAAAATTTTGTACATTCATACGAATGTACGAAAAACCACCAATGTTGTCCGTGAAGGACTAAATGTGACACAGATCTGTAGATCTGTGTCCCGAAAAACCGATAAATTGGGCGCCATTTTGTAAGAAATGGCGCGTCCAGTTTGGACAATTCGTACACATCTACAATCCGTGTCACCGAAATAACCGTTTTGGGCGCCATTTTGTAATGTATGAAAACATTATGTGTGTACTACTATAGTACTACGGCCACTGTAAACCTGTAATAAAGAAAATCTACAAAAAAAAAATCAAAAAAAAATGGTTGTTTATATATATATGGATGTATATATGCTGTGTGACGTCATGGCAGTATCTTTCATCCTAATGAGAGATGGAAGCCCACCCTGACCTCACACTGCATACAACATACCACACCAATTGTAATATATTGTGTATAATGATTATTATACACAGGGCCGGATCGTACTTATGAAAATTAAGTACCACACACATGACGTCATACTTACGTCTTGAGATGATGGAGGGTGGTAGTGGCGGCTACGCTTGCTGGCTAGCGCGAACTAGCTCGCCGGATGGGGTGTGAGTTTGCCACTATCCATCTCTCTTTTGATTATCCGTAGCCTGAAGCGGTAGAAGGTTGTAGAATCCTTCTACCAAGAATGCTTCAAAATATAATACATAAAAGAAAACTGCACCCACACCGTTGAACCTGAAATTATGGCCCCGCTCTGGCCCAAGAATACAGCTACTACCATCGTTGGTCCTGAAAATTAAAAAAAAGAATGCCTCGCCCAACGATGATAGGGACTAACCCTCCTCAACTAAACTTAGTTCGCTGTAACTAAAAACTAAGTTCCCATCCTTTAAAAAAAATGCTGAAATTTTCATTAAGTATCAGAAGTCAACTCATGTCAAGAATGTTTTGGGTCTTCATGAAGGAAGGATAAAAAAACAAAAGCCAATTTTACCAATTCTACAAATACATTTTGATTTTATTTATTAAACTTAAGTTTCCTGAGTATATATATGTGTAAAGTATAAGTTCAATAATATATAAAGGAATTCTGAATGGTTTATACAATCGAAGTTGTTTTATGTCATTTTTAATTTTACTTAACAATTATTCATTTACAATATATTAATATAATTGTATGCAATATATACGCATGTAAGGAAAATTCACTGAATTTATTATTTCATTCTATATGTGGGCACATCTTTATTTCCAACCCACTTTAGATATCATTAATTATGATTTAACCTAACATTATTATTATTTTTTTTTTCTTTTGATAATCCTTCTAGCTGTTTATGCGTATATATTACATGGATACATCACTATAACTAATTTATAGTAGATTAATTAATTAGTTTGACCAATTTAAATATACAAAGTAGTTTCTTTTATTTTCTTGTTTAACCTAATATTATTTAAATTATTACAGATTTTGGTCAATATATATAATAGATCTTGTGTTTAGAATTACTCTAAAAAAATTTTTTTTTTTTCTTAACTTATTAACTAAAAGAATTCTTCTGTTATACATTTATGTATATACAAATTATGCGAAAGGAAACGGAATTTATAGTATTTCGTACATAATAAATTACCTGGGCCCAGTATAATCGTTGGCGCGCTTATCGTTGCTGCTGATAATGATTATGTTTCTTTAGATGTGGTTAAATTGATGTTGTTGCTACGGATTATGATGATGATGTTGTTTAAGATAGAGTTGATGTCGATGGTGATGATGCTGGAGGCGCTTACAATAATAAATTCTCTTATGATTGAATTTGACTAGAATCAGCTTCCTACGTAATACTTTAAATTTTACAAATACACTGAATTCAGCTAAAATATGTATTTAAAAAAAAATTTTTTTTTTTTTTTCTTTTTGTTTTTTTTTTGTATATTTTGTATAATATTTTTTTGTGTATAATATTTTGTTTAATAAAATCTGCTTTTATTAATTTTTTTACAGAAAATATTTTAGTTTTGATCAATTTCCACAGTATTCAAAAAAGGAAGAAAACGATTACTATATATTTATACTTTTATGTGATAAAATATGCAAATGTATTATAAGTAGGATGAAGGTAAAAAAGTTAGAAAACAAACTTTCAGAATTTCAATTCTTAATTTTTTCTAATTATATCACTATTATTATCATTTCCTTAATTATGCATTGGTGAATCCCGATTAGCATTTCGTATTCTTTTCATATGATTATTACTATTAGTACTAGTACTACTACAATTCATACTATTATTTAAATCAAAATCATTCTTTTATAATTATTGTCAAATAATTGATAATTATTACTAAAATTATCACCATTATAGTTATTATCATCTAATGAGGAATTTTTATTATTTTGTACATCTTTATTAACATTATTTTCACTCGTGCTACTTATATTATATTTCACCAATTTTTGTTTGACTACTAAATACTTTAATTTTTCGTTATTATTATTACTATTTTCCTGATGTGGTTTCTGTATCTATTTATTATCATTTGAAATTATTTTGATTTCCTCATTTTTTTTTTTTTTTGTTTTATATATAATTATTTCCTTAACTATTTAGACACTTATGAATATACAAAATGTATACAATTGATACAAATTATATGACTATATAATATGTACTATATATATATATATATATAGTAAAACTAATTGCTAATATAATTTTGTTTTTTTTTTTGTTTTTTTTTTTTTTTTTTTCTTACTTTTCTATCATCTATTTCTTTTGTAATTTTGCACAGAAAACGAAATTATAATTTTTTTTCCTTTCTTTTTCCCTTTTTAAAAAAAATTCTTTTAGTCATCACTCGAAATGTATTAAAATAAATTTTTCTTTCTTTTTTTTTTTTTCTTTTTCTTTTTTTTTTTTTATCTAATTTTTAACTCTACATGTACATATGTACGTGTAGTAGAATTTTTACTAATAGTCGTCCTGTCCTGTTAAAATGAATTAAATTTTAACTATCGGCACAATATCTATATTTAATTTTAATTTTAAATTAAAACGGCACATCAAAAAAATTAATTGGGCAGAGGTTGCCCTTGCAATTTTCAAAATTCGACTCTATAGCAAAATAAAAAATTTTTACCGGCCAATACTAAAAAAAACTTTACTTGGACAGGGGTTGCCCTTACACGTTGAAAAAGATAAAACACAAGAAGAAAGTTAAAAACGCGTGATGCGCTTTTATATTCCGCCAAAACAATAGATGCATTTTCTTATTGGAGAATATGAGTGGGGGTTTTCATATAAGAAAAGTGAAAATTGGAACGATAACTTTACATATATGTGTAAAGCACAAAATATTTTATACAATTTCATAGGATTCTGAAAAAATCAAAAGGAATTTCTACATGGGGTTATTTACGGAAGATAATTTAGAATTTTTAGAATCCTAAGACATATAATTTATGTAATAAAATTCATTACATAGGCTTTGTGAATAAATTTAAGATTTTTCAAAATTTAAAAAAAGCTTGGACTGGCAATGATGCAATTCATAAGCATTTCCATTTCATTTCATGAAGGCCTATACTATCGATTTTTGAACTGTATTATCGGACGACTAAGGAAAATGATTAAGTGTAGACAACAACCGGATAAATAAAAAATTAAAAGAAATTACATTTAAGTAATGAAAAAGGATGTACAAAATCATCTAAACATTAAATTAATCATAATTCTTATAAAATATTTATAAAAGGACAAGGAATTATGATATAAATTGAAAATTCTTAAAATTTTGAAATAAAAACATAGAAATTTAACATCTCTGAAAACAACCAATTAGGGTGGCCATGTATTTTGACGTTTGTGGTATGAACTGGAATATGACATAAATATGAAAATGGAATTAATGAGAACATGGGGAATTAAATGAGAATAGTGGAGAAATTGAGCGAATATATATGTATGCGTGTGCGGCCATTAAAATTTAAAGTAAAATTTAAGTAGAATGCGCATGTATATGTGCATATTATTTATATTAGAATACATGTATAGGGGCGGCCATTAAAATTCATAAAAGAATATGCATATGTGTGGGCATAATTCAAACAAAATATATAGGGGAATGGAATAATGTGCTAACCTTGACCATGTATTTGTAACAATTTGACAAAAAAAATGGAATGGTCTGGAAATACATTGGAATCACGTGCATAATACATGCAGTTCTTCTTATCTTATGCGCATTATGCATAAGAACAATGAGAAGAATTATGCGCGTGTTATGAAAATAATTGTATTGTAGCGCAATACAACACTTGGGCCTTTTGAAAGGTAATTATGTGTACTGTTAGGTACACATAATTAAGAATAGATGAAAATATGGTGTGACTGATTACAGTCACACACAAAAAAATAGTACCCTCACATTACAGTATTATGGTATTATATTATATGAAATGCCACTCATACTCATATAATGTTTATACATTATATATACTGCAAAACGAATGAAAATAATAACAAAACATAACAAATTAAATATATATTGGTTTATATCTTTGTATATGCATAAAGCCATAAAGCTCAAATATACAAAATATATAAATATAAATATTGAACAAAAATACATCATTGTTATGACTTATGACTGCAAGGCAAGTGTATATAAAATAAATATACATATACACATATACATTTCATGTATGTATGAGTTGATGATGTGTATTGGTATAATATACAATTATACAATACAACAGGCAACAGCAATATAATATTAATATTAATATATATGACTATATATATTGTTATTATGAAGTTAATTATGTTTGACAGAGTATTTAATTTTAAAAAATATTTTATAAAAATACATTTTTAATTAATTTCATAAAAAAAATTAAATCATTGTATGTTTTTTCATAAATTTCAGGTGTTGTCAGTTATAAACGGAAAAATTCAAAACAATTCAACCGTCAATTCCAACAATTCTTCGTTTCCTGTCTATTCCATTTTTGATGTTTTGTTTTCAGATAAAAACTCTCTTTCTTTTATATACTCTTTGCATACACATCCAAAAAGTATATAAAAGTAGGAGAGAAACTGATTCATAGGAACATTCGGACCAAAAAATTTTTCAACAATTGTAGGTGTCGGTAGTGATGCCAGCGAAAAACTCAATATAAAAAAAATAGCATCACTTTATGCCAAGCTCCCAACTCCATGTAAAAATAACGGGATTTCTTTTTGCCAAGCCCAAACTTTTTCAGTATAAAGCTTTTCTCTCTTTATATGGAGTTGTATAGGAAAAATGAGAAAATGAATAAATTTGTTTACAACAGCTGATATTTTATCAGTTGTCATTTTGCTTTATTTATAGGTTTTGCATGTTTTGCGTGCAATATAATATATATACAATATAAATATATAGAATATAGTGTAAAGAGAATAGAGAAAATTATATACCAAACACAAAACTTTTTCATTATTATATTTGTTATTTGTTTATATGTATGTAAGGCTACACAGCAACCAGACCAGCAACATTAAAGTATATAATACATAAATCCATTCGCATGTGTGTATTGTATTACAAATGCCATATATAATTTATATGCATGCTTTGGCCTTTTTGAATACAACATGCAATATATACTTGATCATTATATTTATATAATGTATTTTATATGCAAGTTTGTATGTATGTTAAGCACTTTGTTTAAATTTTTATATATTTATACCAAGTATTTGTATGTATGTATACATACTAAATAAATACGTTTTAATTTTAACATTATGCAGTTGTATTTAGATATAAATTGCTAATTCACAGGCGTGAAAAAATTATGGGACCTGCAAGACTTTTTTAAAAAAAAATACTTTAAAACGTATATGTAGATTATTAATTAATTTTTATAATAATTATTATTTTTATTTTTAATTAATTCCGAAATATTAAAATATAATAAAAAATAGAAATATTGTTAATTTCGTTATTCCAAAAATAAAAAAAATAAACATTATAACAAAACTACTTTGAGTAAATGATAACCTTTAAATCCAACAGACCACCTCTAATCATCGCTATTAACTCCGCAAGGATTTTACGAACTTGTGGATTCTTTCCTGTTCCCTTACTCTTCTTGTAATAATTTTTCTTAAAAATTAACTGATTTATCTTGATATATTTTTCCATTTCTTTTAATTGGCAATAGATGTTCTATGAAATTTTTATGAAAGCAATATGTTTTTACATTTTGTTTTTTTATGCTAAATATCGAATATCCATATATCAGTGTGATTATGTTTTCTAATGATGAAAGATTATGTTTGTCCCATAACTTTTTCACGTCTGTGTGAAAGAGTATTATCATAATTAACTCTATATGTATATATACATATACTTAGATATTTATTATCATTTATTTTATAAATACCTACTACTTATATTGCTAAATTGTGCAATGTTGTCTGTTTGCTGTTTAATCTTTGATAATTGGTTATGAGTGCTATGTTTTTTGTTAGTGTACAGTCTACAGTCCGCGACAGAATTATGTATTATAATACATTTTATAACACATTGTGTGAACAAAAATATCCTTTATAATTTTTTAAAAATTATATTTAATAATTTTTTTTTTTTATTTAAAATTTTTAATTTGTAGTTTTTAATTATTTTTTTTTTTTTTGCAAGGAAATTTTTCGGTCTAATTTTATCTTAAAAATATGTTAAAATGAAGATATAAAATTGTGAGTGAATAATAGATAATAAATTGATATAAAATATGTTAATTTATATTATTATATGTATTGCATTTATATTTTTGGAATTTATCGATTCTTAAAAAGTGTTAAAAAGGAGTAACCATTTTGTCCCTTACTGTACACTGAAAACTAAAATACGAAAATATTAAATTCAAACAGAAATCATTGATTTAAAAATAAAAATTTGCTGTTCAAAACCAATAGAAAATATATAGGTTCGAAGTGAAGGGGAGCGGTTAGATAATATCACAGCATAGCAATACAGTATATATGGTATATAATATACACACATAGTAATACATACTATACAGTTTCTTTGTATTGTTATTGAATAGTGTAAGGTGTATTGTATTATGATATGGCATTATATGCCACTCATACTCATATAATGTTTATACATTATAAATAATATATAATATGCAATTATATACTGCAAAAAGAATGAAAATAATAACAAATTAAATATACATTGGTTTATATCTTTGTATATGCATAAAGCCATAAAGCTCAAATATACAAAATATATAAACATTGAACATAAATACATCATTGTTATGACTTATGACTGCAAGACAAGTGTATATAAAATAAATATACATATGCACATATACATTTCATGTATGTATGAGTTGATGATGTGTATAATATACAATACAACAAGCAACAGCAATATAATATTAATATTAATATAAATATGACTATATATATTGTTATTATGAAGTTAATTATGTTTGATAGAGTCTTTAATTTTAAAAAATATTTTATAAAAATACATTTTTACTTAATTTCATAAAAAAAATTAAATCATTGTATGTTTTTTCATAAATTTCAGGTGTTGTCAGTTATAAACGGAAAAATTCAAAACAATTCAACCGTCAATTCCAACAATTCTTCGTTTCCTGTCTATTCGATTTTTGATGTTTTGTTTTCAGGTAGAAACTCTCTTTCTTTTATATACTCTTTGCACATCCATTAAAACAAGGGGTGGGTTCACGTAAGGTGATTGGTGATAGGTGATAGTTAAAAAGTGATCACCGAAAAGTAATTGTTCGTGTAAGGTGATCACCAAAAAAGTGATGGAATTTGATACGCGGCGAATTCCACAGTATATTTATAGTTGTCAAACGTCAATCAAAACAAATAAAAATTTAAATTGTGAATAAGAATAAAAGAAAATTCAATAACGTTTTTGTCTATAGCATTTTTTATTTCAGATTCTGAAAATGAATCTCAAATAAAAATAATTAGGAGAAAAATGCGAGATAGCAATAATCCCTTGGAATTACCGGATGTTCAGTAAACTGCAATTATTCATGGAGAATTTCATTGTAAAAATAACACAATATACATATTTTAAATTACAAAATTATTTAAATAAATTATATACCGTCAACAGAAAACACCAATTGATTGCATGTGATTATGAGTATTTTTTGGTTAGGTAGAAGAAGAATAATAGTAAAAATTAGAAAAGTGACACCTCAAATGCTATCACCTCAAAGTGATAACTTTTAGTGATAGTTTTTGGTGATTGTCACCATACGTGAACGGAAATTTGTGGTGAATATCACCAATCACCTTACGCGAACCTACCCAAGGTCGAAGTTGAAGTTACTGCATTGAATGCAGAAGCGGCATTCGACTTCATACGCTTTTCATACGTTACCATTACCATTAGAATTTATTACATAGGGCTCGTTCCATTATTCAACATGTTGAGCACCACTTACACCAAAAATCTAGTACGGTGTTTCAATAATTACCACTCCACCGCAAATCAACCGTAACTGTTTCATTATTTACCAATGGTGGCAATGGTGAGCTCAACTTTGCAACCGTGAATTTTGTACGGAGTACGGTGAATGCGGTGAATAATTACAATTACAATTACATTACAAATGACATTTAGTTTTAGTTTTGGTTTTATCAGGTTGGTTTGATGTAAATTCAGAATCAGAATCACTACTTTCGAATTCTAATAATGACTCTGAAGAAACAAAATTTTCTATAATGACTCTTACAGCCTCCATTTTCTTTTAATGGTATTTATGATGTGTATGATATTATATTTTATTTTTTAGAATATAGATATATAATTAATATTTTAGTTTTGATTATAGAAATAATTTTTCACTTCACTTCGAGTATAAATGACAGCTCACCAGAACTTGTCCTTTTATTCACCGTAAACATCAAAGCAACACACCGTATAACACCACATATCAACTTATGGTGGATTCAACGTAATGTGATGTGTGGTGTTAAAACGTTGAATAATGGAACGAGCCCATATATTTTAATGTTGTTCAACTTTCATGCTTCTCATACCTCAACGGATGAAAGCCGTGAAAAGTGTACACCAGACTTAGCTTAATGCACAATTCTCCTTCCAATTGCAGTTAAAGTTGTGCACTGTAAACTGTAAAATCAGACGATTATTGACCAAATTTACAAAAATGTAACCGCAGGCATGTACCAAAAAAATACGGGATAATTTCAATTTTCAACATATGAAATGAAGCAATGAAGGTCTCTGTCTGTAATGAACATAACTGACATAACTGATATAGGTTATGACATGACATATGTCATGCTACGAATATAGCTAAATCAATGAGTATAAAGAGTAACTATAATTGATTTGACATTGCCGTCTTCGTTAAAAATTCTATAAACATTAGAACTAACCAGTCAAGACAGACTATCAAAATCTTTCACGATTTTTGAAAGTTTCTCGAAGTTGCTTGAAGTCTCAGTCAAACGTAATACTAATAACACTACTATTTAAAGCAGAGGGACTTCCAAAAACTTTCACACCGAACGTATTTGACAAATTAAACGACAAAATCCCCTTAAAAAAAGTTTATATGCACTTTTTATGATGATTGATGATTATGCACTGTAGAATTATTTACTATTTTTGATTTTGAATATTATCATTGCGCTGGGGCCCGTGCTAATCACCCCCACCCCAATAATCTTTTCAATTTTAGTTTATGTTACGATTTTAAAGCCTGAAACACATTAACACACTGCATTAATTTTGCCTAATTTCTAAATCCACTGCACACTGCATCATTTGACAAGTATTCATTCGTTCAACAAAATCATTTCATCAAAAAAATTCGATGATAAAAGAACTGCACTGCATTGCACTGCGTGTTAATGTGTTTTAGAAAAATTTACTGGAGTAATGATTTAAAAACTCTGCACTGCATGTTAATGTGTTTCAGACTTAAGTATTATCCTTGCGCAAGGACTCGGCTCCGTGCTTATCTCTCAGCTTTCAATTTAGTATATCATAGAAAAACAGAAAATCTCTAATTATTGTCTGTGTTTATAGGTATTCATTTTATCGTTTTTTTGTAAAAATAAAGAAAAAAATTAGTTTATATGTACGATAAATAGCAAATTTTATGCATAAATGTGTAAATCGTCGAGGATTTTGTCGCGGGGATTCGGTGCTCAATCCTTGCATTTCATGAATAACTTCAAAGTATTACCATATACATAATTGACTTTTTATTGAATGGTAGAATGTGCGACAGCAATAGAAAAAAATAGATTTTTTTTTTTAATATATGTACATATATACATACAATGTATATAGTATATATTAAGTGCAGGCGGATACTGAGTCCATTATGGCACCGCCGGGCGCCGATTAGTAATTTATGTCAGATATATCATCCAGTTTATCATTAGTAATCAGTTACTGGTGTACATTGCTGATGGGAAAAATTAATGATCGACTTGGACAAGAGTAGTGCGCTGGCTGGGTTAAAAAAATAAAATGCAATACGTATCCAGTGGTTAAAAATAAAAATTCTCTCTTCTAAATTTTAAAACATCGTTTAATAAAAATGAAACAAATTCGATTTTTTTAAAAACTAACTTTCATTTTCTGTTTTATCATTATCTTGTTCACCGTCAAAAAATTCATTTTTAGCTTCAATCATACGATCTTCATCCGATTGACTTATTCTAACATCTGGATCTGATTCATCCTTTTTACGGTTCTCTTCTGGTTCTATTGCATCCTCTGGTATATTGAACATTTGAATGCTGGGTGCGTGCTGACACATTTTTAAATTTTCATATACATGTTTAACAATTAATTCCAAATATTGTTTTGTATTTGCATTCTCTTGACGTGAACCAATATCTGGATGTAATGTAAAATCTGGTGCGAAAAATTCTAAATATTCAGTCATTGGTAATTCATTCGATATCGTCTCGTCGACTAATAATGATGTTTCATATGTCCAACATCTTGCGACATTTCTTAATGTGTAACCACCACCACCGACTACAAGTGTTGGTACATTTAGTTCCTTAACAAATTTAACACATTCTCCATGTCCTTTTGTACTTAACGAAAAACATCCTAAACGATCTCCAGCTAATGAATCAGCACCACATTGTAATACAATTGCTGTAGGACGATAAAATTCCATAACATATGAAACAATTGGCTTAAAAACTTGATAATAGCTTGCATCATCGATTCCTTCTTTAAGTGGTACATTAACACTATAATATCGACCGGATTCTGCACCAATCTCATACATATCACCTGTACCCGGAAAAAACCAATTGCCATATTTATGAAATGATACTGTCATAACACGATCAGTTAAATAGAAAGCTTCTTGTACACCATCACCATGATGGACATCGATATCAATGTAAAGCACACGTGGATGGTATTTTAGCAATTCTAGTATACCGATTACAATATCATTGACATAACAAAATCCTAAAAAAAATAAATATGAGACATTAACTATTCAATCTTCAATTTTCAACTTTTTCTTTAACCTGATGCTTCAAATTTTTTCGCATGATGTAAGCCACCCGACCAATTTATACAAATATCACTATGATTATGATTTAATTTTTGCGCTCCTTCCAATGAGGCTCCTGTATACATAGCACAAAATTCGAAAAGTCCATCAAAAACAGGACAATCTTCGCCAACACTGAAATGCGACAAATACTTTGTATAGCCCACAGCTAAAACATAAAAAATAGATTTCCACTTAAATTTGTATATACTGAATATACATATTTTAATTCTTGTATAAAAATGTGTATAAATCTTACAATTGCATTGAATGTTTTGTGGTGTTACTTGCTGTAAAAATTCTATATATTCTTCACTATGAAATCTCAGCATGTCTTGGGCACTGGCTCTAAATTTATATCAAATATTGAAATATTATATGTATTCGAATATTAATATTTATTGTATGTGTACTTACTTATATGGTCGATATATTTTCATTTTTTTATGTAAACCATAATTCATAACTAAACTATGTGTGACGGATAAACGGTGTGGTTTCATTGGATGTCCTGGACCATAATGAAAGTTTCCAACATCTGGATTATAAAAATACGAAACTCGTCTACTACTCATCATTGATTTTCAGTTGCTTTCACTTCTCTAACTGGATTAAATAAAAATATAATTCTTAAAAAATAATATCACAAGCAATATTAAAACTATAAGTAAAAGACGACGCGTCAAACTAAAATCTAAATTTGAAGTTGCTTCCATATAAATCTAATACAATTAATTTTTATTTTTGTGCACAACTTATTTTAAAATGAATTTCCTATTTCATATTTTAAATTAGTTAGTTTCATTTTAAGCAATTATAATGAAATATGAAAAGAGAAAAAGTAAAAACGCCAATAATAAATATCAAATTAATTGTTCTACGTATGTTTGTTTGTTGAGATCGTTCTGTTTTTGTCCTCCTATGTCTATCTCTTACTTTTATTATAATTTGTAAATGTACTTGCTTCATGTAACAAAACCACCATCATATCATATGTAACTCATCTTCTTCTTGATGTTGTTTTAAAATACTAAACAACATCCGCTAAAAATTAAAAATTGGAAGGAAGACAGATAATTGACATTGACATGTAAGTATACCATCTTATAACGTTCATAAAACTGAACCGTTTCTAATTTAAATTATCGCAAAAAACTGTATACAAATAAATTTATAGATGGCACTAGCATTACCTGAATGAAATTTTATATTAAGTAACAGCACTGTACTCGAAGTTTAATTTATTTATAATGCGTTTACATCGATGCAAAATCATGAATTTATTTTGTTAGTCATGGCTCATATTCATAATACAGAATTACATAATCCCCTATACAAATGAAATAATTTCCAAAATCACGTTAAATTGTCAAGTAGAAACGAATTAAAGAAACATTTTAATATTTTTAAATTTAGGCATTTAATTTTTGCTTATCATTGTAAATGTAAATGTACAATTTGTTTGATTTTTTTTGACTTTTTTTCCTCATATACTCATTTTCAATTTAATGAGTACATATATGTTTAAGTGCACGCGGATACTTAATCCATTATAGCACCGCCGATCATTAATTCTGCCAGATATATCATTCAGTTTATCATCAGTAATCAGTTACTGGTGTATATTTCTGATTGGAATTAATGATCGACCTAGGCCAGGGGTCGGCAACCTTTTGAGTCGGAAGAGTCAAAAATTACAATTTACAAAATTTCAAAGTTTTTAAAGAGCCACAAAATGTTTTCTTGCCAACAATAACCAGTACTAGCATAAATTTTTTTGATAAAAAAAACTAATACATTTATTCATAAGAAAAAATATCTATTTATTTATATATAAGTAGTATTTTTCACAACAAATTAGATAATAAATATATATATAGCATTATTAGATAATTTATTATTATTCAAGTAAAAAATTAAAACTGTTAAACATTTACTTACAACACTAACTTGTACTTCAATAACAAACAATTGAGCAAACAAATTCAATGGGAGCGTTGACTTTGCATGGTTTTAGAAAGTTTGGATAAATTTGGCTCATAACTTGTTGTTTTAAGTTTCAAACACGACTCCAAATTTTCATTTGTTAATTGGCTTCTTACTTTACTTTTAATTATATTCATGCAGGAGAACGCTTGTTCGCACGAATATGTCGATCCGAAGATAGTCAGCACTCCAAATGCTAACTTCTTCACCTCACTATAGCAATCTGGAAGACTATTCCATGCGTCGAATATAAGTGCCTCAACTCGCGGCATTTCTTTTAAAGCTGTCCACTTTTGTTGCGTTACGTACATACATTTCTGGACCTCCAACTCTTCTAACTTGCTTTTCAACTCCGTAAATTTTCCACTCCACAAAGCTTTACTTTTTAAATCGATCAATTGCATTTCTAGAGATCCAGTATCAATTCCAAATGGCTCAATGTTAATTTCGTTACTATTTGTGTTGAGAGGATTTACTATGAATGCTAGAGTGGTTTTGTTGGTTTTGAATTGCTCAAATCTGTCAGCAAATTCGTCTTTAATTTTTTTTATAACTGCGCTGAAGTAATTCGTGTCGACAGTTGCACTGCTTTTATCGCGATATTGCTTCAAAAATTGAAAATGAAGTAATTTACCGCTCTGAATATCTTCTGCAAAAAGAATTAATTTTTCTTCAAAACAAACCAATTCTTCTACCAAAACATAGGCCGGGTTTCCCTTTCCTTGTAGTTTCAGATTCAGCTCATTTAATTTTGCTGTGATATCCACCATAAAGTAAAATTTTTGCAACCACTTGTCGTTCTCTAATTCGGGGTGATTAATGCCTTTTTCATTTAGGAATGTATTTATTTCATTCAAGCACAAAGCAAAACGTTTCAACACCATACCTTTGGAAAGCCATCGCACTTTATTGTGAAGAAGGAGGTCGGAATACTGAGTCTCCATTTCGTTTAAGAATTCTTTAAACTGACGATGGTAGAGTGCTTTTGACAATATGCTGTTAACAATCTTGATTACCAAATTCATGACATCAACTATTTCGGCCGGAAATGTTTGGGCACACAGCGCTTCTTGGTGTATTATACAGTGAAACGTAAGAATTTCGTGGTTTATTTTGCTCTGAAGAATCATTGTTGCCCCTTTATTTTTTCCTGTCATACTTCTGGCTCCATCAGTTGCTATTGAAACGATTTTATTTAAATCGATCTTATTGTCTTCAAGACATTTTTGCACGGCATTCGCTATATCTTCCCCTCTAGTTTGTCCCGAGAGCGGTAGCAATCCTAGAAGCTCTTCTTTTGGACTTTGGGAAGACATATACCTGACAAAAAGGGCAACTTGTGCCGTGTCTTTTATGTCGCAAGACTCATCTATAGCAAGTGACAAGGCAGAAGAAAGTTGAATATCTTCCACCTGCAAACATGTTACATTTGAAGACATTTTAGCTATTCTATCTTGTACCGTTTTAGCGGATAGTGGCAAATCTTTGATTTTTTTCAAGATTTCTGGTTTGTTTTTGAAATCACGAAACAGTTCTTCAGATGCACGTATGAAGCAATTTTTGACATACTCACCATCTGTGAATGGTTTGCCTTTTTTTGCAATTTCTAGTGAAACCGCGAAGCTTGCCAAATTAACATTACTTGTAGATTGCGTCCAGTTACTTAATATGGAACTTGATTGCTGTTTTTGTTTTTGGAGCTCGTAGACAGCTTTTTGTCGTTCTTCGCCGGCTGGATATTTACTAGCAAACTGAGTATGTTTTTTAGCGAAATGTCTCTCTAAATTTGATTTCTTATTGTGTGCGAGTTTTTCGTGGCAAATGAGACAAGTCGGAAGGCCATCTGAGTTGCATATGAAAGCGAACGACTCCGTCCAATCCCGATTGAATTCTCGATGCTCTTCTTCAGTTCTTCTCTTTTTTATTGTAGATGCCATGGTTGTGGTAAAGCTGTAATAAAGAATTTTTAAAATTATTATTTAGATATCCAAAATAGCATATGACAAGTTTTACAATTATTTACTATGTCAACGTATACGTCTAAGCAAACACATACGAGAAGCTGGGCATAATGAAATATAATTTTTCAAAAAAACATTTTACAACGATATTTCCCAATTAAAAATACTTACCTAAAATAAATAATTTATACACGAAACACTTAAGATTTAAAACCTTATTACTTTAAAAATTTCTGTTCAATTTTGGCTTTTCAACTTTTTACTAATCTAGTCAATATTTAATTTAAATAATATTTTTTAAAATATGGCATATTTTCCAAAAACAAGTATTTTTTAAGGCAATTTAATCTGTGTAAAACACCACAAGTTTGAAAAATTGTTTATTACCACGTACAAAATATGAAATAGAATTTAGATATATTCTAATGAATAACGAATACTCGAAACACTTATTTATTAATTAATTTTTCACTAATAAAAAAAATTGTTTTATATATTTTAGAGTTTTTCTCTTATTTAAGTAATTGTTTTAAATAGATTTTATATATATTAACTTTTCCTTTTATACACTTTATAATTTTATAGTTTATATTTATTAAAATTTTTTTAATTTTCACATACAAAATATTATTAAATTTTTATATTTTGTATTAATATTGATACAATTCACTTCACTTCAACATCTAAAATTATTTTAACATTATCTGTATGTATTTTACCATAAATTACCAGAAATAATGTTATAACAGCTGGATAAAACTGAGCGTGAGTGAGATGTATAATGTAAACAATGAGGTGTAGAATGTAAACAAAAAAAAAACTTCGAAGCGCAATCTTTAACATGCGTTAGTAAGAGAAATTATATACAAGTCAAAACGAAATAACCTCTGTGCGTGAATAAATGATCACAGGCAGAAACAAAAAAAAAGTCATTGAACAGTTTAAAATCTCGGTACAAAAAACACACAATACATAGAAGAATTTGTGTCAGTGATATGAAGTTGTTGGCATGTGTTTTTCCTGTCTTGTTTTAACACTTGCATATTTTTCATAAAGAAATTGCTCATAAAAAATGGTCCCTTTTTGATCAAGGGCTGAATGTTTTGCTGAATTAATCCCCTCTAATCGATTCAGAACGATTTTTAAATTTTTTTTTTGATAAAATAAATAACTGCGTATGGAACTAAAGAGCCGCAGCTTCACATCTAAAGAGCCGCATGTGGCTCGCGAGCCGCAGGTTGCCGACCCCCGACCTAGGCAAGTAGCATGCTGGATTGCTGGCTGAGTGACTGAGATTCGAATTCGTGACCTCAAACGTACCAGTCCGACATCACAACCATCGAGCAATTCAAGCCCCCAATGGTTAATTGGAGATAAGCCTTTAGCCAAAGTGTATATATACCTAACAAGTGGAAAATCTCAATATAAAATATTTTTTAATTTTCAATGACCTCGAAATTTTTTACACAAATACACTGACAGCTACGAAAAAATAGACAGAAAATCAAATCAAGACTAAAGAAGTAGTTGAAACAAGAAAGAAATAATTAAGAAGTCGCCCCTTTTTATAAAATTGAGTACGTAAAAAACAACACAATCAAAAATTCACTCTAAAAAACAACTCAAACAACTCAAACAACAACAACAAGCACGTGTACATTACAAGTACGTGTATTTACCGTCAAATTATCACGGAGGCTATTATCATACATATGTTAGAAGAACAACGAATAAAAAAGTTGAAGCGAAATAGACTTCGTATGTGAATCAAATAAGAATATTTTCAACTACCACTAGTGCATATCACGGAGGCTATTAAAAACTAATGTAAAAAAAAAATGTAAGCAGAGAGAATTTTGCATTATTGTGTTGTGATGTCGGTGATATAGAAAATGAGAAGTTTGATAGTATGTGTACTTTTTATCTTATTTTTTCATGTACACATTTTTACATTATATAAATATAGTAATTTGGGAATTGCCAGGTAAAGTGCTTTTCAGACTTTAAGAAAATTGTTGTTGCTGTGAGAATTGCTGACAATATTTGATAAACATGTATATTTGAACTACTTTTTTCTCGGATCTCCCATTCTATTTAGCTTAATAGCTGAGATTTATTACTTGGTTTACCTAGATTTAGGCTGAGTTTCAAAATGTAAAAAGGCGGTTTCGATGCAATATTCAGCTAAACATCGTAGTACGCTGAATATTGCATCGAAACCGCCTTTTTACATTTTGAAACTCAACCTTACTTTGCTTTAGCCTCGCAACGCAAATTCGTGCTCGCATGCTCTAATTTGCGCGACAAAAAATCGCTTAAATTTGTATTCAATCTCAATGTATGGTCGGTCTGATTAATACCAGAGATGCTCATATAGAAACGAGGATAGAATAAAACTCGTACGAGACCTATAATTTGATTCAAACATTATAAAAACAGATTCGTTTTCTCTTTTCTTATTTTTCTTTCAAACTTTATTTTATATTACAATTAATGATTTTACAATAATCTAGTATCTGTTCTATCATAAACAGATAATTTACAATCTCTACATGCATTTATAATTATTAATCAATACATAATTATTTATTACAATCTACATAATAATAATAGTAATAAATTGCACTATTATTCCCTAATACACGATTCTTGAAATTTTATTAATAAACATTATTGAAAAAAACTATTTATTAATTATTTTATTATTTATGAAAGTGATACTTATTTATATATTTATCATATCATTCGAAATATGAATATATGTATTCTTCGACTGAGTGTAAGTTTCATAACAATCATAAGATCTCATGAATTCATGATAGTTCTCAAGCTTATTCAAAATCGCTTTTCTCATCTTGCTTTGCTGCTAGCATTTTGACTTGAAATTAAGTTGACGAAGTAAAGTTTGCAGGTTTAAAAATGTATATTATTTTTTTTTAAACATTAATTACTTTATATCACTTTCAAAAACTAATAATGTACATAGCTCATTTAGTTTAAAAAAAAAAATTAGAATTAATTTCTTAATATATGTATTTTGTATATACAATTATATATTACGATAATTAAAAAGAAGAGATACTTAAACACAAATTATATTGCATACAAATATTATATCATGCAATAAAGACATCATCAAAAGAAATTATTTTTTAATTCAACTTAAAAAAAAAACCTAACTTTGAAATTTGTTTTTTTTTTTTTTTTTTTTTTTTTAAATAAAGACAATTATCAAAAATTTAAACATTTTTAGATACTACAATATGTATAGTTATAATGTAATTTATGTATGTAGTACACAATTTTATTTAAGTTTACTTATTATTTATTTTCACAGATGTAAATTTTCCTTGATTGATTGATTAAAACATGTACATATTTAAATTATTCCTATGAAATATGTAATTACATTTTGTATTTTTTTGTGCTAATATCAAAAACAAAGACAACAAAAATTCTTTTCTATTTTCTTAAATTATAATTATATTCAAAAAATTATAAAGTAATTATACACTTTCACGATCACCTGGTTTGTTATGATAACAAATCTAAAAAAAATAGCAAATCAACTTTTTCAGTTTTTCTTTTTAAATTATTTGTTTTGACTTCGAATTAATAAAAAAAAAAGAATAGTGGCAGGTTGGTGCGGGGGGAGGTCATAGTTGATTGAAAGATTATGAAAAAATCAGTTTTATTGAGTTCAAAAAATTTTGATCAGTATTAGCAAAAACACTAGAATATATAAGACGTCCCAAGCTGCTTATAATCGAAAAAATAGCTTTCAGATCATATCCCAACATTGGTGGCTATAGCTTTTTTGCTGATGTTAATGTGATATTAATATCTCAATCCACTGTAATATAGGATAGCATTTATATACTGTTCAACATGAAATTGTTTTTAGCAGCAGAACAAGGCAATACATGGCAATACAACACGATAGAGTGGCGAGCTTTATATTGATACATTGGTGTGTAGTTGTATGTATATTTTCCTTTAACATTACTAACTTTATGTACCCGAGATGAGTGGCTATAGTAGTTTTTGTTGTTCATATTGTATTTACTATTATATGCCGCGCCACGCTATAGTGATTTGATTATTATACAGATCATGGTTGTGTGGTTGTGTGTATAATGTTTTCTTTTAACCATTTCAGTGGCTATTTTTTTGTTAATAAATTTTTGGAATTTTGCTTATAATAGTTGTTTGGTTGGTATAATTTTTTTTACACATCATTCAAAATTCGTACAATTTTGATTGTACTGTATGTGTATAGCTACATTTAGTTTGGGTATCCCGGTTCGATCTTTGAAGATTGATATAGATTTTAATAGTATGTGTAAATGTACATTTTAATATATATATGTATAGCCAGAGACAACTTAAAACACGTTGTTTTATAAGTTGTCTCTGGTATAGCTATGTATTGTATATTATTACACTGCACTATTTACGTAATTTCTTTTTATTTCTAGGATTCAAGAAGATCAATGAAAATAAAAATTTGTATTATATCATATATTTTACAAGGAAGGTCATGTATGTATAATCACTGTACATGAATGTATATGTACTTAATTTGAATATACGTGTACATATATATTTATGGTGTGTAAATTTATACTATAAAGGAGTATAGTATATGTAAGAATACGTACGTCTTTTGAAATATATGTTATATTTCGTAATATGACAACATCGATATTTTATTTTATATATTGTAAGTGAAATGAAATTTTTGATTTTTTACAATATTTTGTATGTGTGTATGCACAGCACAAACATATGACATGTATGTCTATGTATGTATATGATATTGATGTTAAATAGATACATGGATGGATGGATAAGTTCATTGAACCTTTAAATTGTTTGTAAATAAATTTTATTTCCTTGACGCGATTATATAGATATAATTAATACTGTAAGTGAAATCGATCATTTGAAAGGCGCATATGCACATACATATAAAATATTTAAAAATTTATTAATGAAACTTTATTTGTATATTATACCGAATTTTTAAGTAAATAAAAAAAATTATGAAGAATATGGAAAAATGAAAGCGTTACGATTGACCGCATGCTAAAATCTTTAATAACGAAATCTTGCATTTTCAAATAAATCACTAATCACAAGCTAATTTCACAAAATAAAAAAAATAAATGCACTAATATAGGAAAAAATGCGAAAAAATACACATTTTTCATACAAAATAATTTGTAAGAAAAAAGATAGTAATAATTTTTTTCTGAAGTTTTAATATAAAATTTTGTAAAAGGTAAATGAAACATGAAACTTAATTTTACTAAAACTTATATAAATTTTAAAGGGGTACACAAAAGTTGAATTTAACATTTATCTGAATTTTTTGTATATCTTTGTAAAAGGTGCATAAAATTGAATTTCACTAAATTTTTTACGTACATATTTAGTAAAAGGTAAATAATACTACGAAAAATAGTAAACTTTGAAGTAATTACTCAAATATGTATGAAAATGTATGAAAAATGTGTATTTTTTCGCAATTTGTTGTATATTTGTGCATTTTTTTTTATTTATGCAGTTTCTACACATAAATGTGATATCACTCGAAAGAGGACAAAAAAACCCTTTAAATGATATAACAAAACATACATGTCATCCTTCAAGTTTTGAAGTTATACCGTCATCAAAAGAAGTTGAAAAATTGATTTTTAAAAAACACAAAATTTTGACTTTAAGCAAAGATACTATAAATTACTTTAATTGTAATTGTAATTTAAAGTATCTTTGCTTTAAGTCCTTATATCTCAAGAACCGCTAATCCAAACAAAATGAAATAAAATGTGACAAATAGAGCAGGAAGTTATCTCTCAAATGATATATTAACTAATCCCATCCAAGATCCTGATCTAGTGAAATAACAGATTTTGTGAAACTTAACATTTTGGACCAAAAATTTTTTAGGGTAGTTTGCGTCGTTAAGATGAATTTGCACCAACAGAGACATATACCACGTTAAAGAGGACATTCCAAAGTATCATTATCCGATGGTCTCGTTTCAAAATCTGGCGGCACAAATTCGGAAGTTCAGCCAAAAATTAAAATTATATTAAGTACATGCAGCGAAGTATTAATAAATAAAAATTATTTCTTGTGGACTTAAAGTACATATGTAATACATTTAATATATAAATGTTGAAAAGATACATAAGATAAATTTTTCTAAACACATATATCAACATACATACATATATATTTCTAATATATATACTACATATATTACATAATGGTTACATATTATTTGAAAACCACCAATTTATTAGTGGCTCAAGAACTACTATGTGCAATAAAATATATTTGATATATACAGTAATAAATTATATATATATAATTGCATCATTGAAATAAAATGTATTCTAAAAAAATTCAAAGGTTCAAGTTCAATGAACTTATACATATATCTATTTAATAACAAAATGATATACATGTACATATGTATGTGCACACGCATATGCAAAATATTGTAAAAAATCAAAAATTTCATTTCACTTACAATATATAAAATAAAATATCGATGTTGTCATATTACGAAATATAACATATATTTCAAAAGACGTACGTATTCTTACATATACTATACTCCTTTATAGTATAAATTTACACACCATAAATATATATGTACACGTATATTCAAATTAAGTACATATACATTCATGTACAGTGATTATACATACATGACCTTCCTTGTAAAATATATGATATAATACAAATTTTTATTTTCATTGATCTTCTTGAATCCTAGAAATAAAAAGAAATTACGTAAATAGTGCAGTGTAATAATATACAATACATAGCTATACCAGAGACAACTTATAAAACAACGTGTTTTAAGTTGTCTCTGGCTATACATATATATATTAAAATGTACATTTACACATACTATTAAAATCTATATCAATCTTCAAAGATCGAACCGGGATACCCAAACTAAATGTAGCTATACACATACAGTACAATCAAAATTGTACGAATTTTGAATGATGTGTAAAAAAAATTATACCAACCAAACAACTATTATAAGCAAAATTCCAAAAATTTATTAACAAAAAAATAGCCACTGAAATGGTTAAAAGAAAACATTATACACACAACCACACAACCATGATCTGTATAATAATCAAATCACTATAGCGTGGCGCGGCATATAATAGTAAATACAATATGAACAACAAAAACTACTATAGCCACTCATCTCGGGTACATAAAGTTAGTAATGTTAAAGGAAAATATACATACAACTACACACCAATGTATCAATATAAAGCTCGCCACTCTATCGTGTTGTATTGCCATGTATTGCCTTGTTCTGCTGCTAAAAACAATTTCATGTTGAACAGTATATAAATGCTATCCTATATTACAGTGGATTGAGATATTAATATCACATTAACATCAGCAAAAAAGCTATAGCCACCAATGTTGGGATATGATCTGAAAGCTATTTTTTCGATTATAAGCAGCTTGGGACGTCTTATATATTCTAGTGTTTTTGGTATTAGGTATTAGGTATTACGTATAACCATAAACAATAAACATTACAATGACGTTAATTAACCCTTTAACCCTTAAGACCGTCTACAGAATATCACTAAAATCCAATTATATTTAAATCCGAAACTTTTCGGGCACCTACCAACAAAGACGTTTCTCGTCTAATGATTTTACTAATCGAATGGCAACTCTTTCAACGCACTCAGTCGTTTAGTTTGACAGACAGTCATTTCTGTTTAGATTTGTGTGAGAATAGACGAAAAAATTATTTGTGATAAAGGTGCAAGATAATTCAATACAATACATAATTTCCAAGAACTCAATCAACTCAATAATTTTTTTGGCAAGTAGTTTGAAGTTTGTGTTTTGATAAATTGTTATTAGTTTGCTTGGTTAAAAAATTTTTTTGTTCGAATAAAGTATTTTTTGAAGACCGTCTCTAGGCGGTCTTAGTGACTTAGCGGAAAAATATTTTCCCTAACGTAAAATTACCTTTGTGTTATTTTGGCGGTCTTTTGTTCATTTTTTCACCTGAATTAAATGTGTTCATTGTTAGCAAAGGTGTTTTTATGTGTTTATTTGGTTTTAGAAAATGTCACGGAGAGGTGAAAAAGATCGAGACTGCTATAAGCAGAAAAAATTTAATCTTTGTTCATTGACTGATGAAGAAATCGCGGATTTAATGAACTCAATTGAAACTGATGATGAATTAGAAGAAGACAGTGATAATAGCATCGAGGATCCAGATTATCGTTATGATGATAATCTCAAACCTGAAGATAATGCAATGATAGACGATTGTCTGCGACTAATAGATTCCTCATCGCTTGTGAATGCAATTGACTTGTCAATGAACGTAGGCGATTTTAGTTCGAACATAGCTGATGCATCACAACAAGTGTCCATTACAGTTACAAATGAAAAAGAGAATGCAGTGCCACAGGATAATATTATAACTGAATTACCCGAGTCGATTTCAGCAAAACCACAAATAGAAGCGACAACATCGTTAAAGCCAAAAAAAGAGCTCGATTACCCTTACCAAGTGTCGAAGCCTCAGGACCACAAATAATACCAACAGCGGGTGGCTTCACTGGAGGCGGTCAGTATTTTAACATTAATTTCTATCAAAATTAAATACTTAGTTATTTTTTTTATTATCTTCTTTTAGACTTACAGAATATCAACAAAGATTCGGCTGAATTCAAAGGCATTATATGGCGTAAAAAGTGTATGCAGTTGCATGTGAACGAAGTTGCCTTTAGAGGAAAAACAGTGGTGTTGGTAAAAAGGCTGCTCATCCAACGGAAAGTACGAGATTCGACGAAATTGGTCATTTTCCTGAATGGGGATAGAAAAAATCGTGCAAATTGTGTAAAAAATCAGATACACACACGTTTTGTACCAAATGTAACATCCATTTGTGTTTTTCCAATAAAAAAAATTGTTTTAAGAAGTATCATGTAAAAGACTAACTCCTTCTTTATAAGTATAGAATTTAAGTTGACGTATGTATTTATTATTTACTTTGAATAAAAACAACTTCTTTGTACTTAAATAAAATTTTTTTCATGTTCCTTTAGCACACCTCCCCCGGCATCCACCTGCACTATTCTATTTTTTTCATTTATATTTTCTATTTCATTCTATAAAATTCTTCAATCTTACTAATGGAAAAATACTCATAAGTACTCAGTGATGGTTAGGAAAGTGGTAGATGGCAGATTTGTGCTAAAAGAGCATGAAAAAAAAATGTATGTAAACTATAACTATTTGTATGTATTACATTTCTCTTTATATTTAAAAAATAAAAAAAAATAAAAAAGGTAATTTAGAAAAAAGGCCTGTGAAATTTAGAAATTTTTGTAAATACGTTATTACATTTAAAGGAAGAAACTTAAAACAAATTAGGAGAGGTCTAACACATTATATATTACGCATATAATATATATTTTTTAAAACTAATTTTCTTAAGTTTAAATAATAATAATAATTAATTTTGTATTTCACATTATTATTTTTACTAGTAATATAATTAATTACTTTTATTATCTACGCTCTTTAAACCTTGAACTATTTTTTAAATCTAAAAATGAATCAACGCTTTAAAACTCACTGCCCAAAACATCGGTGAGAAATGACTCTTCGATCGAGAATGACGTCAAAATTAAAAAGGATCGAGTTTACCAATCGAGAAGTGATATAAAAACGGGTTACATTTACATGACTAACACTGGATTAAAAGATAACGAATTATGTTCATTTGCGCAAATGATTTTCTGAGCCAATGATGACAGCCAATTACATATTTGCTAATTCGTATAAAATTCGATCATTGCAAATATACATAATTGAAAACACCCTTAATTATTAGACCCGTATTTGTAAAGGAAATTTACATTCATGTTATTTCAATATCATAAGTAATATTTAAAAATTCAGCATATAAATATCGAAAAATTTTAAGATTTTTTAAGAATTTCTCAAAGAAAAAATGCATACAATGAACGACAATAATAATTTCAACGAAAATAACGTTTATAAAGTAGATGAGATATAAATATGTTTCATGCATACATATGTGTACAGATACAGGTATATGCCGAACTCTAATGACGAAAATTTCGACAATTTTTATTTGAACGCTTACCACCAAAATGCTACTCATTTCATTGTGTGTGATAACTATTTTCAATGCGAAATTAAAAGAATTTCATTCTCAGTAGAAAAAATTAAAATTTATATTTAAAAACTTGTTGAAAAGATTATCTCAAATTCATAGCTGGCACTTAATTGTGCATAATATGTAAAGATGGATAATTAAGTATAGATAGGAGACTATGTCAGGAGATTTACCTTGATAAGTAATATGATTTAAGCTAGAAATGTGAAGTTAGACACATACGCATATTATCACGCCAAGGACGTAAGACAATAAGGTATAATCCGGCTAGCAAATTATCTATACTGCCGTCGTTAGGTAGAAAGTCGTATCGTATTTTTTATATTTTGTTTTATGCCACAAAGGAAGATCAATTTAGAGAAATAAGAAAATTATTATTTGTAAGGGAATCTTTGTCCAAAAAATTAATTTCATGTTTTATTTAGAAATGTGTGATTTGACACATACGACCTTTTATCATATCTGTGAAAGTCAAATATCTGTATTTAGAGCATGTAGTATCAAGGCAGAAAGTCGTAAGTATAATCTCAGATACGACATTTTACATTAGGATAAGCCAGATTTGGTCAGATACGACTTTTTAACTTGAAAATGTAAGATTTTTTATCAGATACGATATTTGAAGTGGCGAAAAAAATGCCTTAATGTTCATTTCAAGCTTTCTAACTTAGAGAATAGACGCATTATTGGTCTAAGCTAAAGATTTTACATTTAACTCATTTTTCGAAATTTTGTAGATACGACCTTCAGCCTAACGACGGAAGTATAGGCCAGCCATTCAATATATTTATCGCCTAACTAGGTGGTAGTCGGTAGAGCATGAGAATTTTATTTTCGAGTCGAAGTACTGCTAAATATACGAGACAGTCTTTTCTTTTTCATATTTGTCCTTGAGTCCATCAAATTATTCAATTATTTTAAATGATCAATGTATAATCATGTTTGTATGACATAACCATAGGGCATAGTATTGCACTATAATCAAAATTTGTACTAGATAAATTCATTTTCAAAATATGTATAACATTTAATATATTACAAAAGTACTAAACCAAGTAAAATCGGCCATTTCGGGAGAAAAAAAAGCATTCTTCTTTTACATTCTATTCGTGAAATCATCAAACTAGTCATCACACATAAGTAGATAAATAAAAGTTAAAAATTAAATATTGATTCGAGGAATTGTAGACTTTCTGTAACAAATAAATTTCATTATTTAAAACATAAAGAAAAACTTATTATTTTTCAAATATGGTGCTTTCACAAGTATGTATTCGTATTGGCACGCCATGTAATTTGAGAAAAAAAAACCTTACTCTAAACTTCCAATTTTCCAAAACTTGTGAGAGTAGTGCTAAAATTCTCTTTATTTAACTTTGGATTTGGAGGCCAGGCCGTCTGGACGTGATTCGTAAAACTTCGTAAAATATTAAATTAAATTTTAAAATATACATATATATGTTCATATTGCACGTGTCATGTATATTATACATGTGTTGTGTATATGTATATTATGTTTGAAAAAATAATACCGCAACAGCATATCATACATGTATGTGTACGTGATGTGATATCTTTGTATTACACTATTTTTGGTTCCAAATTATTATTTTAAGTGTTTAAAGAGTTGCATCTTTCTACGTGATCATTTTATTAATTCAAATTATACATTATAAATGAATTTCATGCGATTTACGACAAATATTCAAAACAATTATTATTCGATTATAGTTTTTTTATAGAACAATTCTGCATGAAATTCATTTTTTTAATTCTGCGTTTATTGTTTATTTATTTATGTTATATCTACTTTTAAATTTGCCTAATTATTTCAGTTTATTAATATGTAATATGGATATATTTTGTAATTATTAATTATTATTTATTTCAATAATTTCTTGTTCATATTTTCCTCTTAACAACTAATTTAATGTCTTTAACTTGAAGATTGTGCTTTGATTTAGCAGCAAATTTAATCACAGCTTGCGTAGATACTTGTGGTACATGTCGTAAATCAAGCCAAGTCAATTGTTCACATTTACTTAAATAATCTAATGATAATTCGGTAACGAGACGACAACTACTTAAATTTAATTCAACTAATGTATTTATGGCACTTGTACATGTACCAATTTGTGCTACACCAGCATCAGTTACTCTCTGACACGATGATAAATCTAAATGTATTAATGACGGTAAACCTTGTGTTATATAACGTAATGCTACATCTGATATATCAGTGCCAGCTACTTTTAATGTTTTTAAATTACGTAAACGTGACTTGGAATCTGTTAAACCTGGTCTTGAATCTTTTGGTGGTGAAAGAATTTCACGTATGGCCGCATCATTTAATCCACGTACAAAACTTAAATCTAATACTTGTAACGGTGGACACAGACATGTATGTAATGCTAAAATTGCTTGAATTGGCGTATTCTGTAAACTTAGATTTTTTAAACCCGGCAACCGTGCTATTATCCATGCTAATTGTCGTTTTGCTATTTGTGTCCAATCTAGTATTAAATGCTCCGGTTGACGACGTACAATTGCCGTCAATAATGACGCAGACAATTTATGCTCAGCACAATTCATACACTTCCAGAGTGACGGATCTACGGATACTGTTGACCATACTTTACATACTAGAGAACATACAATAAGCGTTTCTTGTGGTAAATATTGAAAAATTGCCTTCAGACATTCTGGATTTAACGCTAAATGCGTGTGAGAATGCTGTGACTGTAAATGTAACTGTGCCGGTCTAACTGTGTATTGAGGTTTCTTTAAGACTTTTGTAGATGAATTTAAAATTTGTTGACCGAGTTGTGTTCTAATTGCATTCTTTTTACGCGGTAAATTTGTATTGCTTTCTGCTATATCAACACTTTCATGCATACTACTACACATACTACCATCATCACTTTTCCTTCGTTTATTAGTACTAACTTCAAGTCTATGTTCAACATCTTTATTATCATTGCTACTACCTCCTTCTAGTCTTTCCATTTTTATTTCAACCTTTATTTCTTTTTTAATTTCATTTTTAACCAGAGTATCTAATTCTGATTCACTTGACACTCCGAAATCATGATGATTACCGCCACCACTACTCCCATCAACATGAACTTTATTTTCAATTGCTGATGATGCATCACTACTAATAGACATTCGTCGTATCTCAGATGACTTTTGTCTTGCACGAAAATGTCGAGGCTAATAAATTAAAATTAATCAAAAATAAGAACAGATAAATATTTAATACAAATTTTATACAAAAGTACATTATTTAATATTTACCTTATAGTCAGTATTTTTTCCTGATTTACAACATGATGGACATTCCCAGCTGTTTGGTAGATCTTCGTTTACAATTCCTTTAATATTTTGCACATTTTTTTGAGCGCAGTCTGGATGTGCAATTTCATAGCATACTGAACATTCCATTAAAGAAGATGGGCCTTCAAGAGACGCTTGCAATTTTGCTTGTGGAGATACTGGAGTTTGCCTCCAACCATCCAAATGGCAGTATACACATTGTGCCGTGACTGGTAACATTGGAGATAAACACTGTCTCATCATACAGGTCTGCTTCGCCCTTCCTGGTCCACCAAATTTTACCATATCCAAACAGAAACTGCATCCTCCACAATCAGATCTTTGACAAGCTTCACAGACTTTACAGCGTGTTCGCCTTCTTCTTGGTTGACTACCATTGGTTACTGATTGATTTTGATTCTTCGGACCACCTTCGTTTGAATTTATTACAGCACCACCAATTCCACCGCTACCACCATTTCCTCCTCCATTGGCAGTATTAGACGAATTATTATGTTTTTTACTTGAGTTATTTCTTGAAACTGACTTTGAAATTGTTGGTGCTAAAAAGTTTTTATCTTCTGTGCAATTCTCCTCCACAGAATTTATCGATCCATTTGTAATATTTTTTGATTGTTGCTGTTTTTCTTGTTCTTGATGTTGTAGCTCTTGTTGTTGCTGTTGCTGTTGTTTCTGTTGTTCTTGAATAATACCATTCGAATTTGTGGTATAATTCTGTTTTTGATGTTGTTCCGTAAAAGAAGAAACAATTACATGATCCATTCGATTTGATTCACTGAATAATGAACTACTATAATGCTGATACGGAGGTAAATTTCTTGCTGGTAATTTTAGAACTGGTTCTCCAGTTACTGCTAATTCTGGCCTATCTTTACAGTGACGTTCAACAAGCGTTCGAACATCTTTTATTAATGCGACCGGATCTTTTATTAATTCTGGAACATTTTTCTTATGTGGTGGAAGATCATACAGATACATAACAATTTCCTGATTCATGATTTCAACAAAATATAAATGACAATAATAAAAATGTTTTAGATAGAAAATATACTACAAATGTGTGTATATCTGCACATAATGAAAGCAATTTAACAAACGAAAATTACCTTTAAGCCAAAAAGCTCATAATGTGTAAGATGTGTGTGAGGTTTATTTGTTAGTTCTTCTTCATCTTTCGATAATTCACCTTCTAAATGAGATCGTCCTAATAACGCGTAAACGTATCTAGCCAAAACATACCACAACATTTCGGTAAAAAAGGGATAACGAAATTTTTGCGGAACTTTTGTTACATCTTCGACTTGTGCTGTTTTTAATTGTTTAACAATGCCAAATGAATGTAAAAAATTACCACCAAATACTATTGAATCAGTTGGAGTATAAACAGCATGTATCCATCCAGTTGGTATAAAAAATGTATTACCAGCTGTTAAATATACTCTGGCACATTTTTCTACAGTATCACCGAAAAATATGTCTGACTGTTTACCAGATAATACCCATTTTTCATATAATTGTAAATTTTTTTCAGTTGGTGGTATTAACCAAAATACTTTACTACCTTTTAATATGTGATACCATACAGATGTACCACCAAAATCAATATGGAAATCTGTGTAACAATTTTTAACAGACATTAAACAATATTTTTGTACTTTCGGATACATCATATCACCAATTGCATTAGTTTCTTCAATTTGCGATTCTTTTAATTGTCTCGGCCATACAACATCTACCCAGTCAATTTTTCTAACAATATCTGGACTTTGTATAAAATTATCAAGTTTTGTATGTGAAAATTCTAGTGATATAACATTTAATAGACGATCTTTATTTGCATCTTCATAATATTGTTGCCATTCTTTCATAGTCATCTGAATATTCTTTTGTGTATTAACGTCCATAACATCTAACAAACGTTGTGATCCAACGCATAGCCTAACATCATTTACATTAAATGTTGTTGGTGGTACACGCAAACCTAATCCATTTTTTTCACGAAATAGTAATGGAATGTTAAAGCCGTATTGTTGAATAAAACTGTAAATAAAATTAATTAAATAGTAATATAACAATTATTGACATAGAATGCTTTAAAAAAAAAAAATGCGTTGTTTGTAAAAATTGTGTTTTGTTGTGTTATTTATATTTCGAATGACGACATACATTAATAACAGGGTGATTCTCTATCGGATGAAAAAGTGAGACAGGTGATTGGTCGCGCCGAGAAACGAAAAAAATTGTATGGCAGAGGGGGGGGGTCTATTCTCAAGGGGTAAAGAGTTACGGGGCTACGAAGTTTTTTTTTTTAGGACAAGTCACTTGTTTCGTATTTTCGGCCATAACTCACGAAATACTCAATACTTTTGAGACATCCTACACTCATTAGAAAGAGGGTCAATGGCTCTTTACTTTGATATCTAAATAATTTAAATTGGACTAGCGGTGCTGAAGATACGGCTCACAAAGTCAAAAATTCAGGGGAAAAACAGAAAATTTTAATTTCAAGGTCAAATATCTCAAAATTTTGCCCTATTTTTTTTAAATTTTTTTTACTTAAAATATTGCCCAATGCATCGCCTTTCATTTGCTTTTTATTTTATTTAATTGTCTTTCGTAGTTCTTGAGTTATGCGATAAACAAAACCACAACAGTGGTTTTGCATCGAAAAGTTGTTTACCTGTTGTTGTTGTTATTTCTCGTTGAGAAAAGAAATAAAAGTGGTTTATCTTGTTTCATACATTTCGATTTGCAAATATATAAAAAAATATTCAAAAAGGATCTTTATTGCTGCAGGTGAAAAAATCTTTCGAGGATTTTTATTTTGTTAATCAGTTCAGTCATAATTAAGAATCTTACTTGTCAACATTGATCGGTTTTTGTTCAAAGATAAAACGATTCTATCGCTGTATTTTATTCATAGCAACGACAATTCCTGATCATCTGTTTTGTCTTTTGTCGTTTGTCGTCGTGTAGTTGAATTGTATTTATGCTATAACAGCTCAAAAACAGAAATAATAATAATACATTTATTTTTCGTAGTACTGATGAAAAACAGCATTAGGTATGTTAAAAACGAAAAACAGAAAAATCACATATTAAATACCTACATGAGTGTAACATAACGCAAAGAAAAAAGATATTTCAAATTTCTGAATATGCGCACTTACCCCACAGTGAGATCAGAACCTTTCATTTCACGTACCATTCCTGTCTGTGCAAACTTCGGTGATTCGAGTTTTTCAGCAACACTGAAACCTCTTACACCATCTACTTCCTCATCAGCTAACGACCATTCTTCTGAATAAAGTTTTCGTTGTTTTCTTTCTCTCTGTGAAAATAAATATTTTTCAAATCAGTTGAGTTTTCATTATTCTCTCAATTTTTCATTTTACCTATAAATATAAACAAAATGCGTATAAATTTATATTCTATCTACCTGTATCATCGGCCTATATTATATAAAACAAATTACAATTTTTCATATAAGAACACAACATGCATACATATAGCTAATGTGTTGAATTTGTTTTGTATACAACTTTTCTAAGGCAATATAAAAAATTTGAACGTTTGATGTCTGACGTCATTCAGGTCGTCGGAATAACACAACACACAATGGGTGATGTGAATAAAAAAAAAGCAAATGCTATAACTGGTAAATTTTCAGCTAACGCTGTGTTTATAGTGAATAAAAATGAAGCAAAAGCTAGTACTGAAATTTTCATATTTTTTATTTTAGTTGAAACTAGGTTTTTCAGTAAATGCTTAAAAAGAGTGAATAAAAAGTAGTTGGTGCTGAAAATATTAAGTGAAAACTTAGAATTTTTTAAGTGTGGTGAAAGTAATCTTAAAATAAACATTCAGTTGTTTTTAATCGTGGAGTATGGCTGCTTTTATGAATATTTGTTCTCGAAAACAATATCGTACTAGGTTAAATTGTGTAGAACAAGATTATTGTAAATTGTATAGATTTAGTCAGGATAATGTGGAATGGTTAGCAAGCTATTTTTTGGGTAAAAACAGTGAAAAAAGAGGAGCTGCTTTATCTCCTAAGAAGAAAATGGAAATATTTTTGCGTTTTCTAAGTGATCCTGGCTTCCAAATTGGTGTAGCTAAGGAAGAAGGAGTTCATCGAACAACAGTATGTAAGATTATAAATATAGTGCAGAAGAAAATACTACTCAAAGCACATATTTGGATTAGATTCCCTAACAATACTGACGAAATAAGAAAAGCTCAGGATCAGTGGTCACAGCGATATAATTTTCCCTGTGCCATTGGTGCTATAGATTGTACCCATATTGCGATCAAAAAACCTCCAGTCCTTGGTGATGAGTACGTCAATCGTAAAGGATTTTGCAGCATAAACGTTCAAGCAACATGTAATGCGAATGAAGAGTTTACTAGCATTGATGCTCAGTGGCCAGGGTCAGTTCATGATAACCGAATATTAAAAAGATCGAGAATTCATGAATATATGAACAGACAGCGAAGTAACGCTATTTTATTAGGAGATGTTGGCTACGGAATTAAAAGTTGGTTGCTGGTTCCTTATAAAACTACAACCACCCAAGAAGACATCGTCTATAATAATCTTCTAGCAAAGGAACGGGTTATAATAGAAAGATGTTTTGGACAACTAAAACAAAGATTCCCCATTTTGCAGTATAAGATGCGTGTTGCGTTGAACAAATGTTCTGCTGTAATAATCTGCTGTGCAGTATTGCATAATATTGCGAAATATTTGAAGGATGATTCCACATCAAATGATAATGACAATTTCGACAGTGATGACGACAACGAAAATGAAGATTTACAGGACGAAAACAGTTCGGAAAATCATCAACGCATTCTGGGCCAACAGAGAAGGGATGAAATCAGGAATATACTAAACTCTTCACAATAAATAATATGTATACATTTTAAGAAATATATATTATCAAAATTCAAATGTAGGTACTATAATATATGTATACATAATTAAGTTCGGAAATATAAAAAATTAAAATTAAAATTGTACAAGTTTCATTTTCCATATTAAATTCCCCAAAACTTGTTATTTTATAAAATTTGATAGCTCATCCCTGTCTCTTCGGCGTGAATATAGGATGAAGTGTTCTGATTTAATTTTTTCATTTCTGCCTCTTCCTTCGCAATTTGCATTCTAATCAGCTTCAATTGCTCTACAAGAACCAATCTTTGAAGCTCATTGGTTGACAGTCTTTTAGTCTCTTCAGTTTCCAAATAATCTAATTTTCCGTGTGAAGCTGAAGTATTCATTTTCCGTTTCATCTTAGACGGTGGTTCCGGAGGTTGAACTGTTGTTTTTTCCACGCTAGTTCTGCATGTCTCAGTATCACAACTGGGATTTATGTCATCTATCCCAACTTCTAGTGAACCTGTATAGAGTACAAAAATTCCACAAATATATTATTTAATTCAAGCATCGAAATAATAATACGTACCTGGTATTTTATTAAGAACGGGGTTAGTACCTTGATCCATTAGGTCTAAAATATCTTTTTCCCATTCCTTCAACATAATTTTTTTGTTTCCCGTTGCTTTTCTATCGGTTTTTTTCTTTACTTCGTTTTTAACATTCTGTATCTTTTTTTTTAATTGTTTTATAGTTATTTCTTTTCCAAATGTTTTCTGATATTCACTATGCAATTCTAATATAGCTTTTTCTTTACCGGCTCTTATTTTTGGCACTTGCGACTTATTAAATAATATTTTGTACTTTTTTAATAAATTAACAAAACGGCACTGTCTGTAATTCTTCTCTGAAATATCGTCATCTCCAGAGCTACTATCAGAAGACAAGTCCATTTTTAAATATTTGATGATATGAAGTCCACTGTCAGGATGTTAATGAATTGATGAAGTGAACAGTCCTTCTCTTTTATGTTGGACGGTTCCTTTCTTCAAGAAAAAGTGGAGTGAAATTTGTGTAATAACACTATCCTTTTTTCTTTGATCTTCCTAGATCTTTGTAGTATGCTTCATTCCGAAGCATAGAAAGTTTATGCAATTGTTTGTATTGGTTGATAACCAACCAAATCTTTGTTTCTGAGTATCAATATACCCAAAACGAAATATGCAAGCAACGCATTTATTGTACCGGAGTACATGAAAGCAAGAAAATGATATCCTTTGTGATCATAAAGAAAGGATATCATCATCTTAGCAAATATTTGCATAGGATAGTGTGAATGCTAGAAATTAACCGAAACATGTGCATGCTTGTATCGCAAGATGCATTTGTTCTATACCAAGCAACAATATGCTATAGGTATTATGATATAAGTATGTGTATCTTATACACTTGTGCAATGCAACTGTATGCTAGGTACATCGAGATTTATATATCAGGCAACTATATGCCATAGGTATTACGAGATATGTTTATATCTTGTACAAAGCATCTGTATACTAAGTACATAGGGATCCATACCAAGCAACTATATGCTATAGGCATTACGAGATGTGTGTTATGATCTACGCAATTATGTTCTTAGGTTTATATCAATAAAAACCTAATTAAATATTTGTGCAGCCATAAAACCATGGTTCTAAACCAAGACAAAGAATTGTGAAAGATGTTACTGCATTCAATCGTGTCATATTTGAACAGATGTTCGAAATAAGGAATGATACGATACTTGCATATGTCTTACGACAATGATATTTAACAGTTTAATTAAAATTGTAGTTACTATAGGTTAGGTGTTCTGAATCATTAAACCTACACGATGACGTGCGTACGAATAATAGAATTAACAGTCCAACATCTTAATAAAAGCAAGTACAAAAAACGTAAAAAAACAAATGTTTGTTTTATTTTGTTTAATTCCCATAAATTCATATTTTAGCATGTTTATTACTGAACAATACTCCTACATAAAATTACTAGCACAAACTAAAATTTTCCAGTTCTTACTAAAAAGTTTTAGCAAAATGTTATTCACACATTTTAAAGTAAAAGCTATTAGCTTAAACTAGAACTATATAGTTAAAGCTAAAGCTTAAACTGAAAACTAAAAGTGTATACTTCTTTTTTATTCACACCACCCAGTGTTTAATTTTTATTGAATTTCACTTTAAATTATAACCAATTTATTTTTCACTACATTCTTTCAATATTATTTTATTATTCACATTTGTTTTTAATTTAACGACCTGATTTACAATCCCAACTGCACTCCAATGTTTACATTGTCTTTTTTGCCTACTAGGATTGTATATTATATATGTATGAGCATTTTGTACGAGATTACGTATGTGTATCACGATTTGCATACTTGAATTTGACTTGCAGTTGCATTACACAAATCCATATCACCAAATATTACGTACTTGTATTGTATCAAAATGTGTAAACAATGTAAAGTGTAAACGTAGACGTAGCCTTACATTACATATGTACATATATCAAAACAAAATACATAATATATAAAAGAAAAGTATGTGCTTGTGCTCTGGCACTTGCCTGGGATATATTGTATCGGCATCCAGCCAGTTAAAAATTGAAAATAGTTAAATTACGAATTATTCAAATTAATCACTCGTGACCGTAATTATAATTATTATAAATATGTATATATTCGTTGTATTTTATATCTGGATTCTGGGTATGTTAATTTTTTATTTCCCTTTTTAGGTAATCTACTTAGCTCGCTGATATAGCTGATATGTTACGCTATTCTACTGTCTACTCCTTCCTATTCCTATTTCCTAACTCCTATCCAGTGATGGGACCTTTACTACAATTGTAGTAGATCTACTACATCTGAGTAGTCCGAAAAACCTACTACGTACTATTCAGAATCTACTACATATTTGAAATTTAAGTTTTGGGAACTAATATTACATTACATTACATGAACCAAAATTTTTGTAACACAGTGTACTCACTTTCACTGCACTGCAGAGTGCAGACATGAGGCATGGTGTGGTGATGGTGACACTGACCAAAGAATATAAAGCCAAAGCCAATAGCCAATGGTTTATAGTAATCAATAGCTAGATACTATTTTAGTCTCCATTTGGATACGGAAAAAAATTGACGAGTGGCAGTACTGATTCCTAAAACACTTTATTCCTTTTTCTTTCTTTACAATTTTTTGAGAAATTTTGTTATTTGTTTGTTTATTTTTTTATATGTCGATAAAAATAATAATAAATTTGATACATTGAAATTATCTTAAATTTTATTTAGCATAATGATAGTTATAAATAAAACATTGCATTTCTTTTTATACTGTTTTTCAAGAAATTTGTTAATTAAAATAAAAGTTCAGTAAAAATATTGATAATTTTTTTATGAAAATTTCTCCATTATAATTAAGCGAAGGAATGTTGCTCAAAACTTAAAACCGAATCAGTCTAACGATTATTTTAACCATATACCATATAAAACATTATAATTCTCCAAATCTACTACATTTTTTTGGGCAAACTACTACATTTTTTTCCTTCTAGGATCCCATTCCCATCACTGCTCCTATCTCCTACTACCATTGGTCATATCATAATTGAAATTTTATATAGATTCTTACTTGCATCGCACAATTCGGGCGACAGCGACAGCGTATACAATAATTAAATGGGACTTTTTACGCTGAACTTTACGCTGTCGCTGTCGCCCAATAGATTCTATTCTATTTTTCGCCGACAACGAGCCATTCCGACCTGGATTTTACATCAGTAGTAATCTATTCGCAAAAAGAAGAAATGTAAAATTCATATATGTATATTTTACGCTGCAGTTGCGTCCGATTTGTGCGAACTTTCGGTGATACGCTGTCACTGTCGCCCGGATTGTGCGATGGCAATTATTCTTATTTTTTTCACTTGTTTAGAGCCTGAATATGGTTCACCGTCACTGGCGACGGTGACGATGATGATGACGGCGAACTAGTAAATACGATAAACCGTCGACCGTCGCCGTCAAAATGAACACAAAATCGTCTTGAACACAAGAAATTAACTTTTTTTTTCAAAAAATATTTTTAAATTTTATAATTTTCTTATTTATTTTGTCATAATCAAACAACACTGTAGAATAAATTAAAAATAATAAACACCTAAATTACACTAGAATTCGGGTTATGTACTCGATGACGGTGACGGTCAAAAGTAGAAAGTTGTTCAACTCTCACTGTCACCGTCATGAAAACGGTGACGGCGTATCATATTCACTAACATTAATTTCGTATATTTGAAAAATGACGGTGACGGTGAACCATATTCAGGCTCTTATTAGAATCTTCAAAAAAAAAAAAATGGCGTCAAAATAATTTTGGATCTCTTGAATTTGAATGCGAACAAAAAAAATGAAAATCAATAAAGAACATAATGTATAATGTAAATTACAAACATAGGCCACATCCATACTTATACCATATCTACTGCAAAATCTACTCGTCACACATACATACATATAATATAAAATTTATATAAATATAAATATACACATATTCAAATTCGATATAGTTTTCTTTATAAAAAATGCACGCATAAATAATTAAAAATTTTAATATAAATATGAATAATTAAAAATACAGTACAGTACAGACCAATTGACGGCGACCCTGGTGGCTGCTACTCCTCACAGGCGACTCTATTTCGGACATCGCCTCAGGCCTCACTTCAGCAATTCTAATAATATATAATTCCTTCGTTTAATAAACTTGTATTAAAAATTCTTAAACCTTTAACTTTTTTTTTACTTTTTATAGCTAAGAAAAAACACTCACAAAAACTTACTATTAGTAAATGTTTTTGCTTTTACTACCCTGAAGAGAAACTTAAAATATCTTCAATATTTCTTACTTTTCATCAAAAACACCAAGAAACGAACACGACATTTTTACTTTTGTACTTAGGAAAATTTTTTTTACAGATAACAATTACAGAACAGATACTGATTAATTTATTAAGATAAAAAAAAATCACATAAACTTCTTTCTTAATTTAAAAAACTTTGAACTTATGTACATGTTGATTTTTTTGTATAAATTATATCATATATATACATTAATTGAAGTATGCATAATTAAAATAAAAATATTTCTTTTTATAATTTATAAAATTATTATTGAACACACGAAAAAACACTCATCTATATTGAATACACGTCTTTGCTAAAACCAAACAAGCTAATTTTCACTTTAATATAATTATAATATCAATATGAAATAAATTTAATTGTAATTTATAATTACGCTACGTGTAGGGGTAAGGGTAACCACTTACCACACAATTTATTTGATAAACCATCTACACCAAGTCAAAATCAAAACATACAATCAATTACGATCTACGTTTTGCGATGGCGAAACCAAAACCCAACAAAACCCAAAACTCAATCACCATTCACCAAACACCAATTCACCATCCATCATATTATTCATATTCATATATTTATATATTCATATTCATTAATAAAATTAATAAATTCTAAATTGAACTTCGTTTCGTAGTTCATTTCATTATTTCATTTCATATATTTCCATTCCACCAATTCCCAAATCCCATGGTAAAATAAGTTCTTAATGAGGTAAAGTCAATTTGAAAGCTCTAACTTTCTGTGACGTAATCGTTTGACAAATTTTGATAAATTGTGTGGAAGTTAAAACAGCGACACATTTGAAAATTTAATGGGCATTATATTAATTGCAAATTAAGATAATTGACAATCAAACGAGTAGTGACACATTAAAAAATATAATTGACAATTAAAGGAAAGAAGCATTTGTTGAATTCAAGTTAAAATTAAAAATTAATTTTAATAATAGTAGTATTGATATTACTATTTGCTGCGGTGTATCACCAGTATAAGTATAGTTTTATAGTGCAAAATGAACTCTATAAACAGAAAATTGTTAATATTGTTATTATTAAAAAGAAGACAGAGGCTAAGAAAGTTATTGCATGATTCAAATATGAAATTAAAACAATATCGCAAGAAAATATTTAATTTTATATGTATTTATAAATATGTACAAAAATAAACCAAAAATAAATCGAAGAATATGGATTAAGGTAAGTCAGTTTATTGTACATAAATATATGACATATTTCACATTATTTTTTATAAAAATATTATTTATTTAGCCTCGTACAAGTACATTTTGGGAAGAAGTTACTTTGGACGAAAGAAATTTAAAGAGAGCTTCTGAATGAAAAAAAGTGATTTTGACGCACTTGTTGAACGACTCCATCCACTAGATCGTGAAGAGTCGATGGAAAAATAATTTATTTCTAGATATCCTGCTACCGAGGAGAAAGTAGATGAAATTGTTTCTGGATTTCAGACTTTAGGTTTTTCACAGTGCTATGGTGCAGTAGGCGAGTAGAAAAATTTCCACTTTAATTTATAACTTATAATTATTAAGATAATTAATTAATATTCAGATGGATGTCATATTAAAGTTAAAGTACCAGCTGCATATGCTACTGATTACCATAATTATAAAGGATGGCATTCAATGGTTTTGTTGGCAGCTGTAGACCACAAGTACGTAAATGTATATTACATTTAATTTTTATTTTTATTTAAACGTTGTATCTTATATTATAGATATCGCTTTACCTACATAAATGTTGGCGCTCCAGTATATATGATATTTGAAAGATCGTTGTTAAAAAGAATGCATCAAAATGATGATATATTTAAAACAAAATTTAGATTAATATCAGGGGTGAATGTGCCCGTTTTGCTTATTGGCGATTCCGCTTTTAAGTTATCAGAAATAATTATGAAGCCGTTTCCTATTGCAACCACTACAGTGGAAGAAGATTACAACAAGAAATTATCCAAATGTAGAAGAGTAGTAGAAAATGCTTTTGGGCACCCGAAGGGTAGATTTCGAAAAATTGGCAGAGGTTTGGAAGTGAGCATAAAAAATGCACCATTTTTAATAAGAGCATTTTGTATTCTTCACAATTATTGCATCAAAAGAAGAGACAACGTTTTGGATCAATGGCTACGAAGTGATGCAGACCGACCATCTCAGCCTAGCTCCACAACTGCAGCGAGAAATGATAATGAAAGAGCAAATACAATACGAAATGCTATTGCGAAACATATTTGTAAGTACAAAGTATACAAATTTTATGTTTTTTATTTATATTTTTATTTAGTTAAAAATAAGTAATCTTTCACAAAAAAAAACTATATAAAACTATATATTATAACATGATATATACATACTATTTTTTATTATTGCCATTTTTCTCTTTTATTAATTGCTCTAAAAGCATAAACATTTTCTCATTCTTTTTTAATGACTTCTCTAATATATCTTTATTAATTTTAAGATCTTCTTCGGCTAGTTTATTAGCTTTTTTTATTTCTTGAAGAATTTCATCATGTAACTTTCTTTTCCTCTATTTAGTTGAGACAGGAGCTGATCTAGAGGCAGATGTGGATGCAGAGGTAGAAACCGACGTAATAGCAAACGTAGAAGGACCTGGACAAGCTTCGACGGATGTTAAAGGCACATCAGTCGCTTGAGTATTTTCAACATCTTCAGTATGGTGCCCTCCGAAATATCTATATAAAATAAAATACATATACATATTTTACAAAAATTTGTGTTTTCATTTTGTTACAAACCTTCACTTATTATACTTTCGTGCAGCAAAGTATCATCGTTGTATTTTGACGGCCCTATTATTTGATGAACTGATCCACCTACCTGACTTTCCAATTATTTGTTTTTCGCTCCTATTTCAAAAATTTATATAAATTCTTTTATAAAAATAAAAAATTTTAATTTTACCTATATCTCTGTTAAATTTGCAATCTTTACATGCACATCAGGTACACTCACAAAAATATTTTCAGCCTGTAATCGCAAAGCAAAACATTTTGCTTTTTTATATTAATCGACATGTGTTATTACACGTGAAAAAATTAAATAAGTAAATAAAGAGAGGTAGTATAAAATATCTATCTATCTTGTAGTTTTTTTATTTGCATGTAGATATAGTAATACAAACCTGTATGATTGGTTTTAATTATAATAAACAAGAATTCGAATTTCCCTTCTTGTTTATAAACTATAAATACCATTTGCGTCTTTAAATATAATTCTTTTGTTTTTATTTAGAAGCATAAAAAAACAAAATCTTGAAAATTTTGAAAAAATTTATAAATTTTACGTGCAATATATTATATTATTTAATTGTAATGTATTATTAGTTTTACCTGACCTTCCTCTACAATAAAAATAAAAAATATATTATATATATACTTATATGTATGTTAATTTATTATTCTTAATTTTTTTTACACCGTTTTTATTTTTTTTTTCTTTATAGATAAGGATAGATATAATATTATATATAAAAACTATTTTTTCTTAAATTTATAATTATAATAACAAATATACATTATTATTTTCAATATTAATGTAATAATTGTAATTATTATTACCGTATTACAATTTTAAAATTCAAAAATATTTTAAATCAACGGCTTTTTTAGTTCTCACTACCTAAATTTTCGGTGAGAAGTTTCTCGATTGCTACATTCTCGATTCACCACAAATACAGAAACAGGCCGATCGAGAATGACGTCATAATGACGTCAAATCGAGTTTACCAGTCGAGGAAACCAATCGAGAAGTGATACAGAAACGAAGCACAGATCACATTTTTGATTTTAAGTCCTGAAATTTAGCTATAGTTCTTAAAAAAGGAGATGGTTTTGTGGGTGGCCTATGAGTATGAGTTGAGCTATTTACACCGTCACCAATCACCATCATAAAATATTCTCGACGATGGTGTATCATATTCTCTAACATTAATTTTGTATATTTGAAAAATGACGGTGACGGTGAACCATATTTAGGCCTTTAGACAACTATAAAACTAAAGCGGCGAAATAGGAAACGGGAACAATAAAATAGAACGAAAATGGAATGATTAGAAATAAAAATAAGTATTTACAATGAAGTAAGTCAAATATCTAACGAACCAAAACTGAGCCTGCATATGAATAATCGATAATCGACATGGTTGATATAATCGATTACGAGTACTAATCGACAGAGTTTCTGCCAAATTTAATCGATTATAAAGTCCCAGGCCTATTTGAATTAACAGCCATCGCACAATCCGGGCGACAGTGACAGCATATCACCGAAAGTTCGCACAATTCGGACGCAACTGCAGCGTAAAATATACATATATGAATTTTACATTTCTTCTTTTTGCGAATAGATTACTACTGATGTAAAATCCAGGTCGGAATGGCTCGTTGTCGGCGAAAAATAGAGTAGAATCTATTGGGCGACAGCGACAGCGTAAAGTTCAGCGTAAAAAGTCCCATTTAATTACTGTATACGTATACGTCGCTGTCGCCCCAATTGTGTGAGCGATGGCTGTAATGATCGACTGAAAAATGATCGATTAAAAATTATTACTAATTAATTATCGCGCTGCTGACTGGAAAAATTATTTCACATTTAAAATTGCTCCATTAAAATTTGAAGAATGAACATATGTACATTCATTGTTCTAATGAAGATAATTATTGAATCTAAATGAATAATTTTTTTAATGAATATAATGAAATTTGCACGCTAAAACTGTCTCTGACGTTATCTTCAAATAAAAATAATCTGTTTATTTTAAACATTTGGAAACTGTTTTACCACATTAAAATAACTAATTACTTATTAAGGAGAAAGGTCAGTAAACTGCCTCCCTCTTGCCAACACCATGATCCTAAAATAACTACTGAAATGATAATTACGAAGTAGTTTTATATAAATAAAACACTTTACATATTTCTCAACTTATATTTTAATTATTAAAGATATTATAAAATTTAATTAATCTGAAAGTGTTAAAAAAAATACCATATTTATAAACTACAAGTCGTATTATTATCATTGTACTTAAGCATATACATACATTAAAATTCTGTAGACACATACAAATGCAATGCAATAACTAACAAATATTCATATTACATTTCTTTATACGAAACATCATAATACTTGATATTTAGCATATAATTTGGACACATTTATCCTCATCTCAATCATGATTTCATTACATTTACACTCAATTCAATTAGGAATATTTAAAATAAAAACGATTTAATTCATAAATTCAATTTTGCAATACTAAAAAACTTTATGATTTAAATAACATTTTATGCGTACAGTAAAACTACATATCAGTTTCCATACCGTAATTGTAATGTAATTTCGATGAATTATTTTGTTGATCTTCAATTTCATCATCTTCAAAACCATCATTATTAGGAGCACTATTACAACTACTACTCGCACCAAATACGTTAAACTCATTTTTTTGATTTTTTTTCTTATTTAAATCTTTAATTTTTTGCGGTGGCGGCTGCCACAATACTAACGCTGTACATGGGTTTTCTATACGTGAAAGTAAGGCTTTTGGTACAATTGCATCCTCTTCATTAAACCTTTTTAATGCATCACAAACTGTTATTTTACTAGCATTTTTTAATTTCTCTTCAAGCTCTTTTGCTGTTAATGGTAGAAAATAATCATTATTTGCTGCAGTGTCCAAATCCATTGATATATCAGATATAGAATTTGTATTCAATGTAGTTTGATTAATATCATGTGATATATAATCTGGTGATATATGAAGACCATTTAAATGTGCTGCCATTTTTTCTTCTGTTATAAATTGTTTTGATGGTCTGTGAATCAAGATAAAAATTGAATAAATAAAAATTTTTAGAAGGTATTTTAGAAAAGAAAACGATAATTACGTTGGTAACGGTATATCAGATTTCCTTTTTTGAGTGTTGATATTAAAATGTGTTTTATTTATTGATATTTGATTTGTTAATGATGGTGTTGATGTAGCATTAAATTCCATAACTCTTGGACTTGGTGCTGATGTTGTCCATGGCATTGCTTCTGCATTCCACGGAATTGTTGGTGGGCTCGGCATTATATGTGGTGCTGATGTAAAATTTAATCTGAATTGACTGAAAATTTATAAATTCATTTTGAAAATTAAAAACATTTTTAGTGAAATTGAAAAAATATTTACCTCATTTTCATTTAGTTTTAATTCTCGTTTTATAATTGCAAATTTTTCAAAAGTATTAATTTTCTCCTATTTTGACAGCAAAAAGGATTGAGGGCGAACATACGAACATACGATACGATACGATATGAATACGATACGCTACGGGCTACGCATATATAATTAAAATTCTCCTGATTTTGACATTTCTCTCAATATATTCCTATTATTTTATTAATTAGCCATAGCCATCCATAGCCATATCATTATCAAGTGGTATGGTGTATTTATTTACTAAATATTGCACCAATTTCATATCCATTTGAATTGAAGTTGTTTTTGTTTGATTTGAATTCTTATTGCTGAATGGATGAGTTGCATTGGTTGCGTCGTAAATGAAGCTTGAACCACTTGAACTTAGATTAGATTAAACGGTGATTACAATGTTTTCGTTTCGTTTCATCAAGCTAAAAACATTTACAATGCATTCGTTTCGTCTTGTATGAAAAATAAAAACAAAGTAGAGGATGGTGGGTACCCAACTCAAGTAAATGTCATTTCGATTCGGAAAATATTAAAATTCAATTGAACTTTTCGTTTCGTTTCGATGCAGCACATTGTAATCGCTTCCATTTGTAAAGTTTTGACAGCTGAACTACAATAAAAAACATACAGTATACATATAAATGATAAAAAATAATTTGAAACAAGATAATCCCAAAAATTGCAAACAAGAAGACAAAAAAGCAATTTTTTTTCTTATTTTTAATTACTAAACACTTTTTTATTATTTGGTCATAAATAATTCAATTTAATTTAATTTAAATTCGTAAAGTAAAGTCAGCTACAACTACACCATTCTGTTTGTTATAATCTCATACAACGCTGCAGCGTATACTTTATATACTTTATAGCGAAAACCCCAAGGCTAATAAAATATATAAGGTTAGCTGTAGCGATACTAATAACCTACAAATTAAGTTGTGACGTCACAATGTAAGATTTCTTGAAGCATTCATAAGACCGCATTATGTTAGTCGAAATTTCGATGTTAAAAAGATGAATTAAAAGTTAAAAAATTACTAAAGATTACTAAACAAAACAAATTAAGTTATTTTTAATAGTTGATAAAATATAGATTTAGTGCTCTAATTCTAAAATACATTTGTGTTTTAAAAAACAACAATAACAATTTAACATTTCTTACAATATGACGTCAGAATCGGTTGAAAATCTGATTGTAAAAAAAGCAAAAAGTTTTCCTATATACGGCTACAGCTAACCTTATATATTCTATTAGCCTTGGAAAACCCAATGTACGCTGTGCTTGCTTTGCTTGCTTTACTTGTTTTGACAATTAAGTAGAAATAATGTGTTTAAACGTGACTGCCCGCCCCAATGAGCAAAGCAAGCAAAGCAAACAAAGTCGAAAGTTGGTCTACTTTCTACTTTTTAAGAACTTTGAACGCTTTGACAATTAATACATGATATAATTGATTATTGGTTTGGTGTTGGTGTGATGTATTGCATTCCATTCCATAATAAATAATCAATGTATATATGTGTATATTAAATATGTATGAATATTATATTAGATTATATGTACGTACATATACATATAATAATAATTAAATAATTCTATTAGAGAAAATTATTAAAATGTATTGGTTTTGTACCATATATTTTTCATTATAAATTATATTGTATGATGTATATATAATATGATATAATATTAATATATAATGTGATATAATATTATATATATAATGTGATATAATATTATATAAATATAATATTATTGGCTGGAGTTCCGAAAAGGTATCACCACCGATCCTCTTGAAATTTTGTCCACAGAACGCCCTTTTGGCCTAAATCACGGGATACTCGTCTTTTTTGGCGCATCGCCCCCTATCGACCATAATTGGGATATTAATTGTTTTGCCAAAATTTTATTTTTACTTATAACTTTATAATAGTACATTATATATAGATATGGTATATATCTCAAAAGATGCGTCTCAAGATGCTCTATATTCTGAAAAAAAAATTTTTCTCAAAAAGTCCTAATAAAAGGATAATAAAAGAGATTTTGTAATTTTTGACTATTTTTACATTTTTGCCAATTTCTCATAAATGAGTAAGAGTAATCGGTTCAAATTTTTGGCAAATAAGAAAGGACATCATGGGCAAGTTTTTTTATTTATTACTTTGATCCGGATGTAGAATGCAAATATTCTAGAGAGAAATGATTTTTATGGTGCTAAATTTTGTAATAAGTTAGAGTATTAGTTACAATATAAAGTTATAAGTAAAAATAAAATTTTGGCAAAAAAATTAAAATGTCATTTAAGGCCGACAGAGGGCGATGCGCCAAAAAAGACAAAAATCCCGTGATCTAGGCAGGAAGGGCCTTCTGTGGACAAAATTTCAAGAGGATCGGGGGTGACACCTTTTCGGAACTCCAGCCATATTATTTTATATAGTTGTTATTCATGTTGTTATTCACAAAGCAAAGCAAGCAAAGCGTACATTGGAACAGGCAATGACTTTGCTTGCTTCGACAACCAAAGCAAGTAAAGCAAGCAAAGCAAGCGAGGCGTACATTGGTTTTCGCTATTATATTTTATACTTTTCGTATACTTCACGCTTCAGCTTCAGACTCAGCTGCACAATCTGTTTCAGCAGTTAGCATTAGAAGAAGTTTAGAAGTGAAGCGGTGTTGAAAATAAAGTGACATGTGACATGACATTACGATCGCGTTTACGGGGCATATACATATAATATATAATACATGCTAAGCTAATACATGTACAACCCTATGTACACATGTACATCTACCTACATCATTAACATTTATTAATCATTATTCATTATTCATTATGTGTAAAAGTAGATTCACAGAAACATAATTTTGTGGATTTTATTTTATTTTTTTCAGAAAAAAGTGTTTTTCGTAAAGTTTTTAGGACTTACAATTAGAAAATAATATTTATTTGTTTTAAGAACTATATTTAAATTTATTTTTCTGTAAGAGTTTTTCAGAGATTAGAAAATGTAAAAAGACATATTGTTGTTGTTGTTATAATCTTGGAATATCAAGATGTCGGGCTTTTTATTTTTTTACTCAAAATAATTTTATAAAATATTTTAATTGATTTTCTTTTTTTTTTGTTTCATTTTTTTGTCATATTTATTTAAAAAAATTAAATTATGTTTTTTAAACCAATGTGCATACGTGTAATAATAAAAAATAACATAATTGAATTATTGCGAAAAAAAACCGATACATATATATAAAATTTGATAATAATAAAAATATAATTTATAAAAATGAATGTACAGACAATTACAAATGTATCAGATTGTGTACCACTTTATTTGCCACACAGTTTATACCTTAAACCGTTGGCAAAATTCAATATATCAGTGTCATTACCCCAGACGAATAAGTTGGGTAAGACAATATCAAACTATGATATTATGGAAAAGCTAACAAACGCCATAAAACCAGATAAATGTCTGGTTATGAAGGTTCGTAATTTAATTATTATTTAAATTTTTTTTTCATATTTTATTCAAATACCTATTCTATGTGCAATGTACAATACACAATATATATATATATATTATGAAGTATGTAAATTTTAAAAAATTTTGCAGGTGTCAAAAAGTACATTAGAATTTATACGTTTTGAAGCTGAATTAGAAGATCGTTTAAAATTACGACAAGTGTTAGTCCGTCTTGATGGTTTAAAATTAAAAATAAGCGGATTTAATGAACCATTTAAAGTACGTGCTTGTGAAACAAAAGATGATTTTCCAACGCGCCATGATTGGGATTCATTTTTTCGTGATGCTAGAAATATGGATGAAATGAAACCAGGTGAACGACCAGATACAGTACATATATCAAATTTACCAATAAGATGGTTTTGTCCACGTCATATGGAAAATGATGCTAATGTTAAACCAAGTGAAAATATATTTAAAAGAATATTCGAAAAATTTGGCAGTGTAAGATGTGTTGATATACCAATATGTGATCCATATAGATCACAAATGAAAACAGAAATAACTGGAATGAAAACATTTAATTTTGATCAAGAAGTTATGTTTGAAGGGTAAATACATATCTACATTATTACAATCTTCAATTATTTAATATATTACTTTTAAATTATTATATTGTAGGTATGTACAGTTTAGTGAATATGTTGGATTTGTTAAAGCAATGGATGAATTTCGTGGAATGAAATTGATACGAAAATGTGGTGATAAAAATCAAGCGGTTAATATTTACGTTAATTTTGATAAAACAAAGCATTTAAGTGATGCTAGCATTAAAAGACGTCATATAGTACGTGAAAGATTGATAGCTAAAGAACGTACTAAAGAGGAAGAAGAGGCCAAACGTAAAAAAGAAGAGCAGGAAAGATTAGAAAAAGAGAGGTTTGATATATATTATTTATAACATAAAACAGAACTTGTTTTTTGTTTTGTTATATTTTAAAACAGATATCTTCAAAAAGTATATTTATGTATTTTGAGAATGAAAATTGATTTTCGTATGGCTTTTGAATTTGATGCTGATTTCTTGATTTTTTTTTTCTTTAATAAAATTCAGAATATTGATATGCGTTATATTAATATGCAATTTTTATACTATGAAGATGGTTTGAGTCTTTATAGTATATATAGATACTTTTTGTAATGATAAAATTGAATAATTTTTTTTTTTTTTTTTTTTGTCGAATTCAAATTCAAAAGTCATTAAAATTGATGAAAGAAATATTAAATAAAATTTTTTAAAGTAGTAAAAATCATCATTTTGTTGAGATAATAATGATCAATGCATAATATGATTTGAAGTAATTTTAACAAAGAAAAAAAAGAGGTTTGAGAGGTAGCGATTTATTACAGGAAAAAACAAGAAGAATTAAAACAAAAAGAATTAGAACGTCAACGGCAGCGTGAAGAAAAACGTAAAGAAAAACACTTGAAAAAATTACAAGAAAAGGGACAACATGAAATAACACAAAAAATACGACAAGAAGAAAAAAAATTAATGATTGCACAAAGAAAATTAGAAAGTATACGTATATTAGAAGCTTTATTTGAAAGAATTAAGGTGGGAAAAATGATTTATATATTTATTTGTTATTTCTCAAACTGTTTGTTTTATTAAATAAAATTTTAAGAAGAATAAATATTATAATTGAATAGCTTAATTAATTTAGAAAATTTATTTTTTAAATACAGTTGAAAGAGTCTCAGTTAATCAAAGTGAAAGAAGAAAAAATCGATGGTAAAACATCGAAATTAAAAAGAAAAGACATTGATGAAATTAATTCAATTGGAAAAAAAATGAAAACATTAGAGAAAAATGATCTTAGAAATAAATTAGTTAATAAATATAAAACAGCTCATGAGGAAATAATTAAAAAACAGAAAACAAAATTGGAGCAAGTTAAAGGTAAAACGGGATTGCTTGCATTTATAGATAGTGATAAACATCTTGAACGATCACCGAGTGTTAATACAATTAGTTCAGATGATAGTGTATTGAGCGATTCCTATCTAGAAAATAACGACAAAAAGAAACGAAAAAAGAAAAAGAAAACAACAGATTTATCGAAGGATGAATCATCATCCTCGTCTTCATCCTCATCATCATCATCATCATCATCGGAAAAGGAAGAAAAAATTGCAGGAAAAATTGATAAAAAAAAGAAGAAACCAGTTAATCCGTTTAATCAGATTTATAATCCAGAACTGGCAGCTGACTGGCTACAAATGGGATTTTATCCATATCCAACACCAGTGTTTCCTGGTTTACCTCCTATTCGTCATCCAATGTTTCCAAATCCTGGAATGTTTCGTGGTAATTTCAATCCATTTCGAGGACGCGGTCGTGGAAGAGGTCGCGGTGGTATTGCAGGAAGAGGAATGTCTCAGTTCAATTCAGCGAATACCTACCCATATGATAGTGAACAGTATTACAAGTACTATAAAAGAATATCTGGTGCCGGAAATGATTATGAATCATCTTATAAAGATGAACATGATCGTAGAAGATCCAGAAGTTACTCATCTTCAAGATCTAGGTAAATATATATATTTTTTAATTATCTGGTTTCCTTTTTAAAAATTGAAAATCTATTTTTCAGATCACGTTCACGTACTCATCATAAATCAAGGTCTCGTAGATCTAGGTCTCGGCGATCAAGAACGAGAAGCAGCACTAGATCTAGAAGTAGGAATCGTAAACGTTCATCGAGATCAAGTTCACGTTCAAGATCACGATCCCATCGATCTCGTACACGTAGCCGTTCTCGTTCTCGTAAACGATCAAATACAAAATCCCGATCGAAATCGAAACCGAAATTAGCATCAACCCGACGATCTCGTTCACCTTTATCATCATCATGGTCTAGGTCGAAATCACGTTCACCTCGTGCTCGTTCATGGTCTAACGATGTACCATCCTCATCGAATTCACAGCAACAAGATAAACTTGCTATTCATCCACAGAAACTTGTAAAATCTGCAAAAGAAATTCAACGTTCTGTACAACAAAAATTACATGATCGACTCAGAGAAGAGGAGGAAAGCAAAAAGAATCGTACACATTTGATAACTCGCGATGAAGCCGAAGCTGCTGCAAAACAATTATCCAATTCAAGAAAACGTTCATCTTCCATTGATAGTTCTAAATTTATTTCGCCCAAACGGAAAGAAAGTGAAACACCAGAAAGAGATTGGACAGGAAGTAATAGAGATAAACGCAAATAAAAGAACAAATATAACAGCGAAAATTAATTTTTACCCATCAAATTTCATTTAATTAATTTCGTATGTTTTTACTTAAGATTGTAAGGGAAATTGTATAAAAATAATTTTTTGAAAGAAACAAAAATGAAGTAAGTGCAAGTAAGCAACATGCTTTAACAGTAAATCTCATACGAACATGATTTTATTTTTTTAAAAGGTCAAAATTTATATCCCTGAAATTTTTGATTATTCTCCTTTTTATATCAACTGTCTATTTATTCATCGTTTAATTTCTTAGTACATAATTAAATTAATTTTACACATTTCTTTTGTATTATAACCTTAATAATAAATTTTTTATTTTTGCCTTCTCTCTTCAAGATTTATATATTTTTCTACCGCAACACACGTGATTTAAGATAAAACTCATTTCTCACATTCAATATAAGATTTTTCATTACCATTTTTGGATTTTCCTCTTTTTCTCAATTGCATATGCCACAATAATTCCATCAATTGTAGATTATTTGAGACAGTTTCATTTGTTACATATTTGATTTAAAAGTAAATTCATTTTTAAAAGCATATCTACACGAATATCTTATTACTTAGTTATGATACTTTATAAGAATATTGTGAATATCTCATGCGAAAGTGAATTTTTGTCTTTCCCTAATTGTAAATATGTAGTAATACAATCAAATTTACAGTCTTCTACGTCGTGTTGTTGCTTGTGGTCTACTTCGATTTCTGCTACTGATGCTATCTCGATTTCGTCTATTTGGGAAATCATCGTATCGGTTATTGTCATTATTTCTTAAACTACTTTCACTGTTTCCGCTACTAACTCGACTTGACGATCGAGTTTCTCTAGAATCTCTGTTAACATCACCATTAAAAACTCCTTCAACAAAATTATTAATGGTTGCATCAAATAAACTTGGTAAATTTTGTGGTGGTACCAAAGGTGGTGGCATATTATTTATACTGTTTGGAAGTGGTGTAGCCCAAGGACTAGGTCTTTGATCATCATTAAAGTTTGAAAATCTTCTAAAATCTTGATCACGTTTTAAATCCAAGAATTCCTCAGGAGCTGGAACTTTTAAATCAAGGAGGTTTGGAATTGCTGGCTTTTGGGGTTGGGATTGATTTTGAGATTGTGCTTTTGTCGGCGATAACATTGAAGAATTAGAATTTGTTACAGAAGTTTGCGGTTGTTGTGATTGTGGTAGAAGTTGTCTTAGATCTGTATCATTGGAATAGATCATTTGAGCATTATGATCTCTGGCATCATCAAATCGTGATTTTCTTGGAGTTGAAGAATTTGGTGATTTATGATCGGGCGAAGAACTTTTATTTATAGGAGATGGACTATTATCTTCGAATGGCATTACGTCTACAAGTTCTTCAATAGCACCTGAACTTATGTATTTGTTCAACGCCTCAGGTCCATTAAGAATGGCTGCTTCTAAATCACTACCAGCTAATATAAAAACAAATTATTAAACATTTTGTTATTGATCAATAAATGGTGTTAACTTACGATGAACTGGTATCACTTTTCCATATACGATAATAGCTGAAGGAGCAATTTTCTTCAATGGGACAACACCTGGAGTATTCTCAACTATATGGGTAATAACTTCTTTAATTTCTTTTGATGTATCTTCAACATCTTCTGTTCGTCCTGTATCGTTCCATTGTGCTTGGAAGTTTCTAGGAATTGGTTTAGAATAAGGAACCTTCTTTTCTTTATTTTTATCTTCAAGATTTTTTGTATCTAAATCAAGACCAGGAATAAATCCCTTATCAGCTGTTAAACTTTCCGTAAATTCGACTTTGTCTTCTGGACCCATACCGGGTATTACATGATTTTCTGTGGAATTTTAATTCAAAAATAAATGCAATTAAATTTTAAGGGTCCAAATTATTTCCAAAACTCTTATTATACCTATGTCACATTCCTCTAATCCAGCTAAACTGGCTGGCAATGTGTTCAAATTATATTTATCTCTCATTTGATCACCAGGACGATTTCTTGTCCAAAACTTTATTGTATGATCATTAGAACCAGAACAAAGAATATGACCAACAGGATGCCATGCCAGCGTCCACACAATACTATCATGTGCCTGATCTATATTTCCAATTTCTTTATCAGTTCTGAAATTGAATATTTCGTTTTTCATGTTTCAATAAATTAAAAATTATCTCATTATTTTACCCAACATTCCAAAATAGAATCGATCCATCGGAACCTCCCGAACTAAAGAGTCCCTCATGAATTGGATGCCATGATACAGAACTGGCTTCTTTTTTATGACCTCGAAATATTTGTACTTCCTCCCTCAGATTTCGTAAATCGAATAATTTTAAAAGATGATCACGTGATGCTGTTACCAGCCAATTACCATTATCATTCCATTTCAAATCCATAACTGTTGATTTATGAGCATGCCTAAATTTAAAATTGCTATATTCATGTTTATTTTAACTATGAAATTATTTATAACTTACAATGTGGCTAAAGCTTGACCACTTTTCGGATCCCAAAGTTTAATCGGTTGTTGATTATCTTTACTTCCAGATACAATTAAAGATTTTTGTGGATGCCAATGAACGCATTTAACATCTGCCCCATGTCCTATATAAATAAATTTTATTTTTAAAAAACTGTACAATATACATGAGCAATAAAGAATATTTATAAGCATTTCCAATTGTAAAAAAGATAATTGTACGTTACACAATAATTTGTAATATTGTCTTTTTGGTTTTAATTCTGAGTTTTAAACATTTCAAAACCACAAACGATATTAATTATTTACTTACCTCGTAATACACGTTCTTCTTGACATCTAAAAAAATCCCAAACTCTAAGTGTACCATCATCACTGCAACTAACAAATTTACTGTCTGTTGGACTAAAACTGTAACGTATAAAATAAAGAAAATATGAAGAGGAAAAAATGATAATAAGAGAAAAAGTAAAACAATTTTTTTTTGCTTTTTCGTAATTGAATTTATTTTAATTTACAAAAGATTTGCTTGTTTTTTATTTTATTCATTTAATGGTATATTTTAATGTAAAGACGAACGAAAACGACGGTGCTAATAAAAAAAATTATACAAAGGAATTTATGTATTAGTATTCGTATTGGTCATTCAGAATTCTTCATTCATCAGATTTATTTATTTTTTTTTTTCATTTATTAATCGAAAGTTTTTATATTTGAGAATACATAAAAATGATAATATATTATATTGTTTATTTTAATACTTATTATTTAAATTTAAATCAACAACGAATTTTTATGTTTTTAATATTGAGCTGATGTTAACTTTGAGTTTAGACTTCATATTTTCGTTTTTCAGTTTTTAAACTTACGAGAGTTTTCCTCATATTCACATTAAATTAAATAGAATAATGTATGTGTAGAGTAGAGTATTTGTAAAATAAAACAAAATATGAATACATATACTAGTTTTGTTATTTTAGAACTTTGCATTTCATTTAGGGCGTACTGCAAATATTTCGATTAAGGTAAATTGTAAATTCATAATAATAATAAGAATAATGTGTGATGTGTGAATTACACAAATTTATTAATGCAATTTCAATATATTCCCAATATTTCCGATGATATCCTGTTTCTTTATTACCAAAATTAAATAGCTCTTCCAAAATAATTGAATGTCTCATGTCGGATTTGTTTTTAAAATCAATAACAAAATTTCATTTCATATATTTTATACATTTATTATATATATTATTGAAAATTAAATAAATTAAAAGACGATTTAATTTTTATATATATATTTTTATTTTTAAAATGAAGAAAAAAAAAATAAATAAAATATAAGATTTTAGCTTCCCTTACCTTTTAAGAAAATGAAATAAAAGATAATTTTTATGTATATTTTTGTTTTTTATTTTTCTCAAATATTTTAAAATAAACTTACATTACATACTTAAAACAAGGAATATATTTGAATCAATTCGCATTCAAGTTTTAAAATGTACGTACTCGTATTTAAAAATAAAAATAAAAAAAGGAAAAAAACAAATACATTATGTAAATAAATGATTGCAGAAAAAATGTTCGTAAATGAAGAAAACCACTTTTTATTTTAAAAAAAAATTTTTGTTTATTTTAAAATTAGATGTTTTTTTAAAATTTTTTTTTTTTCATTATCATTGTATTTCACAAAAAAAATGTACATTTTTTTTTCTTTCATTTAATTTCTAATTTTTTTTTTCGATTAATTCAAAATTAAAGTCCATTTCTTTAGTATTATAACATAAAATAAGAAAAAAAAAATCCCTATCACAGCCTATTATATGAATTTCTATGCATGTATGTATATTTAAAAATAAATAAATAATAAAATCAGTCTTTATTTTTCATTATTTTATGACATTATATGTACATAGTATGTATGTAAGTATATACAGATATAAAATTTTGCGACATTTTTTATTTTATAGATTTGGTGGAGATTATTTCATTTTATTTTTTATAAATATTATATACTTTTAGAAACATTATATATAAAAATAAAATAAATAAAAAAATGTATATACTTAAAAGTTAGAAATATTGGAATATCGGGTTAAGGAGATATTTGTTTACTTTATTTTTATTTATTTATTTATTTATTATACATGTTTGTTCAGAGACCTAACATAAAAATGGTAAAACAAACATAGATAATTATTCTTTAATTACATTCTTTAAATTAAAGTCAGGAAAAATATTTATGGAAACCCAAACCCAAAAAAACAAAAAACATTTATTTAAAATAGGGGGATGGGCGAACAGAAAGATTTCATTCATGAGAATCTAATGATAAATGTATTCCCCAATTTTATTTATTTCTAATATATTTTTTTTATATTTTGTACTTCTTTCAGTTCGTTTTATTCATTTCATTTCTTTTATTCATTTTTTTTTTGTGACCAATTTTTATAGATTATTTATTTATTTAATTTACTAAAAACAAAGAAAAATCTGTAAATGATGTTTATTTTTGCTGTACCTTATTCCTCGAATTGGTTCCTTATGTGCTTGAAACATCTTAACGTTATTCATATTTGACTGCCAATATTTAACATAACCCGCATGATCTCCAGTAACCATCCAACTATCATTATGCGACCATACCATCGTTCTGACTGGTACATCATGGGCCTAAAAACAAAACAAATATAAAAGGAGAAAAAGAAACAAATAAAAAAAATTTTAAATTCAAATGAATCGATTAAATATCTGATTTTTTGTAAAATATAAAAGCTTTGCAGATTAATTATTTTTAAATAGATAAAATTTAAAAGATTTTCATTTTAATTTACCTGTAAAATTGTTTCAAAATTAAATGTTAGACCATTCCATTAGTGTAAATTCTCCAGAACTTGCACCAGTTACTAAACGACGACCTTCTGGTGTCCATGCGAGTGTGAAAATTGGACATCGCATTTTGTTTGTAGCTGTCTTAACAAATTTTGTTGTTACAGCATTACTAC